>JAVHZZ010000007.1:15261348-16461348 GCA_036250195.1 Mixophyes australis | reverse complement strand
TAAGCTAAAAAGCGCTTATTTAACACCAAGTGCAAATATTCTGTGTAACTTTTTTGAAAATCAAGGTGAGTCCTACAATGCTCCTAAAAGCAGTATCTTAAATAAACCTTTTTATAAGTTCATGCACCTTTTCCAAACACCTTTACAACTAGAACTATAAGTTATTGCATATGAAGGTATCTGTATATCATGTTTAATAGTCTTGGTAAAGTAATAGGTAAAATGTTTTCTTATAAAAGGTGTGTCAGTTATTTTTGGATGAAGCCAATATATTAATAAGAAATATATATATATATATATATTTCTTTTGTCCTGTTTTATTTGATATGGTATTTTTTGATTTGTTTGTGTGAGCTGAGGACAGAGATGTAAGCAGCACTGGAAAGAGTTAATTAGAAGAACAGATGTTTCTAATCAGTGTTGGTGGGCAAAGACTTTTCAAGAATTTCTCCAAAACTCTCATACAGGAGAGCCTAAAGGACCAAGAAATGCCTATATGCCATCTCAGTCAAAAGTAATAATGACATTTGTGAATTGTACTACAGCCTACTTTTGTTACTGAGAAAAAAAACTGGTCTGTGGACAGGCAGAATTTCGGAGATCGAAATTTGGACTGATAATATCACAGCGCAAGCTTTTTATTTTGTAAATAAACAATTATATTATTTTTTATCCTTAAAGTTTTTCTGAAGAATTTCAATAATTACTTTGACAGGTGCAATTGACAGAAAACAGTCCTGTTGTGTCCTGTGGGCTCATTAAAAATAAAGCATAGGGGTCTGTTTAATAAACACTATTAACTTTAGCGCTGCTAAAGTTAAAATCAAAACACCCCATAGCTTTTTATTTTACCCTTTGTAGGAACAGTTGTACCTTATTCTGCCACCAGGTTCTCGCATCGCCCCCTTAAGAGCAACAAACTGACTGTCAGGAAGTTAAGTGAGGAGAATCAGACTGCTGGCATTCACAATTTGCAGCACGCATTGCAGCACACCTGTCGGAAATTTTCAGGCCACTTTTCTGTAAGTGTGGATTTACTACATGTTGCTATAATACTTATCTGCATTTTCCTGTCTACGTCCCTATTAATGGAATTGTCGTCATTGCTAATTCCACCCAGCTCATCGATAGATGAGCATAAAACAGAACACAGGAAACACAGAAACACAGAATTTGATGGCAGATAACAAGCGCTTGGCCCATCTAGTCTGCCAATATTTTAACCTATGGTATCCTCAAAAACTATTTGATTCTTACTTCTTTGCACAGATATCCTTATGTCTATCCCAAGAATGTTTAAATTACTCTACTCTGATGGGAGGCTATTCCACTTATCCACTACCACTTTATGTGAAGTTATTTTCCTGAAATTCATCTGAACCTACTTACCTCCTGTTTCAGTGTATGTCCTTGTGTTCTAAGAATGCTCTTCCTTGGAAGAAAGTTTCCTTCCTGTATCTTGTTAAAACCCTTGATATATTTGAAAGTTTCCATCATGTCTCCCCTTTTCTTTCTCTGCTCCAAACTATACATATTAAAATCTTGTAGTCTTTCCGGGTAAGTTTTGTGCTGTAGGCTATGCACTATATTAGTTGCCCTCTTTTGTACAGTCTCTAATGTTCTTATATCCTTCTGGAGATATGGCCTCCAGAACTTAACAGAAAAGAAGGAATAATTATACTTTGTGGATCCCTACACAATGTGAAATTAAGTATTGCCTGTACTTTACCTAATCCAATTTAAAAATACTGCTGTGAACATAAAGGTAATTATCAAAATTTCATCAACCTATATCTCTTAACTTATCTTAAAATATCGACTAAATTAACCCTTCCACTCTGTCCAACATCTGCACCTTTCATTCTCATTCAATACTTGCTAACATTCCTGCTTACAGAACTTTTATCAAGCTGTGCCCACTCTCTGGAATTCCCACCCTCACACACAACATAACTTTTCACTAGTCTCTAAATATTGAAGTGTTTTCTGAAGCCAGGGGAAAGCACAGGATTTCTAGAGGGGAATTTCCACACAACGCTCTCAGAGTGGTCATGACCAGCATGCAGGGATCAACTAATAAGTGGGCCTCCTTTCCTGCAGCCATTAAATTAATAGTACTCACATTTAGAAATATAATTATTTCTCCTAACCAGCCTGACATTAAATTAATAGCATACACATTTAAATAATAAAAATATTTCCCTCGACCCAAACTGTACGTACCAGTAATGAATTAATACCATTTACATTTAATAATTATACCTTTTTCCCACAACTAGACATTAAATAAGTTGCATTCACACATAATTATCCCAAAACTCAGCCCAACATTTGATTTACAAACCCCAAAACCGCCCTTGCATTAATTTAAAGGTCCCATCTCCAAACCTTAAATTACTAGGCCCCACTATAAAATGAAATAGCTCCACCATCACCCCACAGATAAATTAATAGCACTCACCATTAAGTAAATAGCCTCCACCCTCACTACACCATTAAATTAATAGCCCACCTCCAACCTACATTAAGGCTCCACATTCTCCACACTTACTTTCTTCCATCCATGCTGTGTTGGAGACTCCTTTTCTCTGCCTCTTGCACCCTGTGCACATAAAGTGGGAAGAGAGGGAGAAAGCATTGAATCAAACATTCCACAGCCACATAAAATAAGTTAGCTAGTCCCAAAGGAGAATCCAGCCACCCCCCAACTCCCCCACCCCTAAGTGCACACCTAGAAACACTCCTATTCAGATAAGCTTATCAAAATCCCAAACAACATTTGTAATCTGCATAGGAAATTCTACCCAACTACCACCCCTTGAAACAGTTCAAACAAAACTTCTTTTATACTAAAACAACTGCCACTTCACACTGATGTACAACAATATATTCAGTCCTGCATTCTATGATATCGCTGTCCTTTTTATCAATGGGATATTCCACCTACATGGGTGTACACAAAAGATCATTTCAGATCAAGGTGTCCAAATTGTTTCTGGAAAGCATTCTGTAAAGACCAAAGTATAGATCAGAAATTCTCTTCCGGGTAAAATCTACAGACCAATGGTCAAAATGAGCAAATAAATCAGGATCTGGAACTCCTCTTAGAAAGTTACTCTGCCGCAAATCAATCTGACTGGAGTGGTCTTCTCCCTTGAGACAAATTCTCTCATAACAATCATGCTCATGAGTTGGTGCTACTATATTCTTTATAGTTTATGGATTACCTCCTATGCTACTTGAATTCTCCTTGATTCCTAGTTCTTCGATTCCTGCAGTGGTATCCTTGGTATGTGACTTTTCTAACATCTGGTCACAAACTAAGTTACTGGAGAATTCTCAAAATTACATTCGATTTGCTAACCAGTGAAGAAAATCTGTAGCACTTCTCCAAGTTGGGGATAGAGTGCAGCTATATACTCACAATCTGAGACTTCATGTTTCCTCCTTGAAGCTTGCTCCCACCCACATTCATCTCTTCCGTATCTCATAAGTCATTTATCTGGTAACTTTCAAGCTTCCACTACCCACATCTTTCAAGATTCATAACAAATTTAATATTTCCTAGTTTTTAATACATTTTTCAAAGAACTGTCTATTTCATTTCCAATTAAGGTGGATGCTGGAGAAGAATGTGGGATTAGTCAACTACTGGTTTTTTGAATCTTCAGAGCATTCATGCCCCTTGTCTCTTGGCTAAATTCATAAAGAAAATATCTTGAGACAAGATATGGATGAGGAGGAAGGGAGGGAGTACTATCAGGTGCCGTCCCTGCATTCTAACTCCGCCGAGAGACGGTCCCCTTCTCGCTTCTGGGCTGACGCATCCATTGCCAAGCAACATGAAGTAATTCCCCAGCTTACTGCTGCTGATTTGTGCATGCGCGTCCTTGTTGCTAGGCAACTGCACACTATTCACCTGCTTTCAAATTTACCTTTGCCTATTAATGCATACTCTGAAACCTCTAGATTGCTAGAGTATTAGGCCTTCTTAGCCTGCATTGTTCCTGCATTAACTTGATTTCTGGTTTTGATCTTGATTGTTGTTCCTAACTATCCTCTTGAATCCTGATTCGGTTCTACTGTGTACCTGGTTTTGACCTTGTCTATCCCTGACTATCCATACTGGTATCTGATTTGGCTCCATTGATCTTTCGGATCTGACCTTTGTCAGATCCTCCTGACTACCCTCTTGGATTCTGTTTCTGCTCCTGCATCAATGCTCGGTTTTGACCTCGGCTTGCCTGAGTTTTCTATTTACCTGCTGACTAACCAGTGACTAACTCTGAGGGTCACTTCCTGCACTTCCTACACAGCCAAGCCCATACCTTCTTGTGGGGCTTGAAGCCTTAGAAAGTAGAGGTTACCCTGTGAGTGTTGGTGAACATTGTACAGGTGGGGAACAGCCCGGGCAAAGCTCTTGAGGTATCAATAGGAAGAATTAAATAGTGTGGTAGTGATGCAACGGACATTGGCAGAGCGGAGGGGGTGGAAAGGAGTAGGGGGTGGAGTATTGGCTGAGGACTCTGTAGGTAAGGCTTTGGAGTTTAAATGTAATTCTGTAGGCCACAGTGAGCCAATGTAGTGACTGGCCGAGTGGGACAGCAGAGACAGAGTGGCAGGAGAGAAAAATAAAGCTAGTAGCAGCACTGGTGATAGACCGAAGAGGGGCAAAGTTGAGTTGGATAGGTGAGGAAACAGGAGGTTACAGTTATAAAGGTGAGATATTACAACGGAGTGAATAAGAGTTTTGGTGGTTCCATGCTGAGAAAGGGCTGGTACTTGGTTATATTTCGGAGGTGCTGGCACTAGGGTTTGGAGAGGGACTGAATGTGATATTTGAAGAAGAGGGTGGCGTCATGGATGATCGCTAGGCAGTGGACTTGAATGACAGAGAAGAGAGTAGTGTTATCTACAGAAACAAAGAAGGGGAGGTGAGGGGGGATCACACAATTCATTCCGTTTTAGAAACATTGAGTTTAAGAAAGTGTCAGGATATCCAAAATGAGATGGCTGAGAGACAGCAAGAGACAAAAGGGAAAGGGAGCGGTTAGGGAAGTTTTGGGTGTCATCAGCATACAGGTGTTACTGGAGGCCAAGGGAGCTGATGAGGGCACCAAGGGGAGAGGCGTAAAGAGAGATGAGCAGGGAGCTAAGAATGGATTATTGGGGACCTCCAACAGATAGGGACAAATTTGTGGAGAGGGAGTCTGTACAGACTGAAAAAGTGTAGCTGGTGAGGTAAGAAGTATGCTTAAAAAAAACTAAAAATAAATAATGTAAAGAAATAGAGAATAAAATGTTTTGGTGCTATATTTCAAAAAATTCATGATCAAAACTCAAGGATAGAATATATAGGTGATGTAATGCCATAATTGTTTTAGTCCCCATAGTATTATCTTAGCTAATTACACATTAACTAGGGATCCACACATTATAAATAACATGTTTCCGTATCTGATTTATGTTGATCTAATGGAGAGTTGTGATCCTTCCACTACTGTACAATTTTACTGCAACTAATCTATGGCTGTGATTGTATGTTATATAATTGTGTGTTATTTTTTAAACTACATTATGTTTTTCTATCAGTACAGGATTTCACAGGAAAGAAAACTAAAATAAAAGGTAAACAATTTAATAAATATGGGCAAATACTTTTTTAGTCGGTAGGAAACCATAACCATTCTTTTTTGCCAAATGCAATATCAAACTTTAGGTATATTGTCTTGAAATATGAATAGCATTCTGCCTGCAGAACCGAGAACTCTCAATGCAGCCAAAGAATCACATTTAATTTAAAAATAACCTATAGATAGGTTCCACAAACTTGGTTGTACTGTCTACATGCAATCTTATATATCACTATCATTAAAGTTTTTATGGCAAGTTGCCAAACACTTTACAAAGAAACATGATAATAAACAAGTTGGATGTATAATCTTTTTTATTTCATGCAGAGATGGGCTTGAAACTACAATCCTACTGCAGCAGCTTAACAGGAACCTCATATTAATGCTTTGTGCTGTTGGGGAACATTGCTTTTTCCGCTATCTAACAACCAATGTTTGGGTACCTGTTTTCCTTCTTTGTCCTCCTCACATCATAAAACTGACCATGAGACATGCAGTCTTGTCTTCAATCACACAATCACAAAGTGGACAGTTCCCTGACGGTCCCAAGATTAGCAAAATTAGGGCACTCTTTTTTAAATACTCTGTGCTGCTATGAAAATTCTGATGCTCCCATTATCTGGCTACAGGCTGCCGTATACATGTACACTGCAAATATGGGGTCCATTGATCTGCATGAGATAAAGGATGATTACATAAGGTGCTGGAAGACCCTTTTAATTTGCAAAAAGTTAAAAGCATTACAATTCTGGTCTCTTAATGCAGATAAAAAACTTAAAATAATGTTTATTTTTATTTTTTTTAGGAAGACACCACATCAATCAAAACCCACAAAATCTACTTTCATCTACTAAACCACTAATGAAGTACGTATCACACAGCATATATTTAAGGATATATTTGTGGGATTTCACTAACAGTGCGGCAGGAACAAAGGGTGATATAATATCTAAGTGTAAGCTTTTGCAATTGATCCTTATTTTTCCCACATAAGTCAAAAACATTAATTGGGGACTTCTGAACCCATATTTGCATCTGTGCACCTATGTGAATCATTTGCACATTAACATTAAGTAGTTTATAATTAATGAAAATGATCTAATTCTAAAAGCTCAATGTTTCATATAGAACTACCGGTAAATTAAATCCAAAAACACAAAAAAATACAAATATAAATTAAACTGAATTCAATTAGATACAAGAATCTGCTATGTCCCCTTTAAAAATAAAATGGGGATTATGTTTCCTGCAGTAGTCTAAATGGAAATTCCAAATAACTAATTGAAATTGATTATAGCAGCTTCATATAATATAGCTGCAACACTAACGAAATAAGTACTATGAGCTGGAGGAGTCAATCTACAATCGGCCAATCAGAGGCTAGCTAGTGCTGGTGATTTTCATTATCATCATCATTGCATTCTGTTGAATTAGTCCTCTAGCATCCGCAAGAAATACGCAAGAAAGTTGTGTCTGGCGACCCCTCCACGTATAGTTGCGTGACTTTGACATGGAGAACCAGACTTACATTAAAGAATTCCACTTGTCATTTTCTGCTAAATCTGATTATAAATGGTTAAGTACCAGTGTCTTTTTTTCTTCCTATTTATGTTTGGAGTCCTCATCAATTCTACTATAATTACAGTGATATATATTGATGATCAGTTACACACTCCCATGTATCTATTTCTCTGTAACCTGGCCTTAGTAGATATCTGTTACGCAACCACCATCGTAGCTAAACTGCTGTACATGTTATTATCTGGAGATAATACAGTATCCTTCATACAATGCTTCACCCAGATGTACTTTTATCTTTTGGCTGCTTCCACAGAGGATGTTCTAATAGTCATTATGGCATATGACCGATATGTTGCTATATGTAATCCTTTACACTATCACTATATCTTAAATAGGGAAAAACTGTCTCTTATTTGCATCTGCCACTTGGATATCAGGATTCGTAAATTCTATTACACTTACAATTCTATTGTCGAACATGTCCTTCTGTAATTCAATATCTTACTCCAATTTTTCTGTGATCCTAAAGCTCTGATTAACATCTGCTGTGCTGGCACTGAAGAGTTGTATATTGTCATCTATCTGGATACATTTATATTTGGAGTTTTCCCAGTCATGTTCAGTTTGACATCTTATATAAAAATTATCAGTGTCATCTTACAGATAAAATCTAAAGATGGAAGAAAAAAAGCCTTCTCCACCTGCTCATCCCACCTCACCATCCTCATTATTTACTATTCAACAGCTGTATCTGTTTATATGATGCCTCCATCCGAATACTCCAATGTCCTAGAACCGGTCTTTACTGTCCTGTTTGCAGTTGTCACACCCATGATGAACCCTCTTATCTACAGTCTACGGAATAAAGATGTGAAAAGGGCTCTGCTGAGAATACTAGGGGTAAAACTAATTACTGCTACGGGGTCAAAGTGCATTTAAAATTGAATGGCCAAAATGTAATTTTATAACTTTAGTTTAAAGAGCCTAAAAGATCAGTTTCTGAATAGAACATACAACCCACATATCACTGAACAACACATAAATAGAGCAGAAATCACAAACTGAGTACGCCGAGTTGTCACATTCCACAGCTAGAGATATTAAGAACGATAACCAAGGAACTGCAGTCTGTGCTTCATAGAGACAACAGACTTACAGTAAGTCCATTTACTTTCAGTATCTTCTGTAAACTCACTCTGCGCATGCGTGAAAATTAACTTTACACCAGGGAACGCAGCTGCATGCAATTCATGCTTGCACGAAAAGGACACTATCGACTACCTACAATTTGAAGGGGTGGAAAGGGATGGACTAACGTAGACAATGAACCTTAAGGCTGTGCCAAGGGAGAGCGCACACACATGCAACTGATTCAAGCTCTGGACATCTCTCAGGTACATGTTTTCTTGCCGTATCCCTTGCTCCAACTACAGGGCAGGTGTAAGTGCTGATTGATAGTGATGATGGGCATGTATACATACCAAAATGTGTATTTGCAATTAACACAAACTGTAAAATTGGATTTTATGTACAGCAGTCATTAAGAACATTCTGATATATGTATTTTATGTAAAAAAAAAGTTAAAAAAGTAAACTTTTATTAATGACACAGGTATGCAATGCAAAAGCTTTTTTAAGGAATTTATGTAATACTTGTCACGAGCCGCGGCTGTTTCAGGCGACTCACATCTCTCTGTGCCCCGACGTCCCGGCCATTGCCAAGGTCAGGACGCTCTCTGCTGCAGCGCCGAGTTCCGGCGTCCAGTACAGCCGCGCGCGAGCGCAATTCAAGTACTTAGTGCCCAGCTGGGCTGTCCTTCCCTCTGATACTAGAGATTATTCTATTGGGCCCCATCACATATATAAGGCAGGAAGGGGCAAGCTCCCTCTGCTGGCTATAGTTCCTGCTTTGCTGAATACTAGCCTGCTGTATTCCTTGATCTCTGTCATCCATTGAATTTTGATTATTGTTGCCGACCTACGTTTGATCGCCTGTGCCCCTTGATCTTTTGCCTGGACTCTTACACTGCTGTTTTGCCTGTGACCTCTGACCTCAGTTTGTTTGTTGGATACGCTGTCTGCTGCCGGCCCTCGACCCTTGCCTGGACTTCACTCTGCTTTCCTGGGTTCTCCCCAGCCGGTGCACATTTCACGACCCTCTGTTAGTCTGCGGCCAAGTCTGTCCCCACCACTAAGGGCAACAGTGAACACCAGACTTTCAGAGCAGACTCTGGGTTTTGCTGTACCGGTTGGAGGGGTTCCTAACAATACTTATAGATTTTTGGCTTCTGAACATGAAACTGACTCCAGATCTGCATATCCCATCACATTTTCTGCAAAACGTGTATTTATAATAAGTCATTTTTTTTCATATTCTTTAAAGTAATAAATGTATTCTGCCTACATTTATTATAAAACTTTGTCTTAAATGAATTAAGTCGGTAGTATAGAACGTTGCAATTCAGTTCTCGTCATAAAACTTCCTCCCGCCCAGTGCCTGATTAGGGTCCACATGGGCCTGGAGCTGAAATTTACAAAGGTCTTAAACCCCACACTGTCTAAAAGAACATTACACACACACACAACAACTACAACTACAAGGTGAGCTGGCGAAGGTGGAATCAAATACAACAGATGAAACACAGTTTTGCCCTGTGCCGGCTCATTTTCACCCCTGCCTACCACCACATACACACACACAGTACACATACAGTATACACCACTCATACAGTACAGTATACACACTAATTGATGCTACTCATTTAGTAGCGATCATAGAACAAATTACAGTACCAGACTTCATGCAGCAGCAGCTCTAAAGTCCGATATAGCACTGGAGGCAGGAGCCGTCGATACAAAGCAGCATGCTGATGAAATGCTGATTGTGACACCTTGTCTCTTTCCCGCACACACATACCTGAACTGTCTCAGGAAATCTTAGATAATTCCCTACTGATGTCCGCATGGACAACATGGAAAGCTGTTCGGAGATTTTTTTAATCTTAATAGCTATTAGTCCTTGATTCTGCCATTTATAAAAGAAACCCCTGCTTTCCACGATGGTAAATCTTCCTATCGCTTTTCCATGGTGTGGTTTGGATATTAGTAATATTCGCTTTCTAATGAACCTCAGAGAACATAACTCCATGAAAACTGGCCAAATCTTGGAAAAATATGAGTTACCAGGGACACATAGATTTACATCCCTTTATGCTAAAAGTTATGCTACTACAATATCTGATCAGGGCCCTCTTCCCTCCTGTCTCGACCTACTCTTCTGCTCCAACTTCACTATAATTGCTATGCCTGGAGCCTCTGAAGTCATGGTATTACTTGTTTATTGTTCTGTACTGTTTTTCCCATATGCTATACTGTTTGTATTGTATATGGCACAGTGGAAATATTGTACCGCATTATAAATAAAAGATAATAATAATAATCTAATATTGCATCTTTTATTTTCATTTTTATTTAATATTTTATCTTTTTTTTTATTCTGTATTGTCTACACCCTTACGTAACCTGTGGGCTATTTCCCTACATAACAAACTCCTTCTTACATTGGGCCTATCTCGTTGACTGACAATTTTTCCAGGTATCTCTATTGAACAACTTATCCTACTCATGCTCCAGAATAGCAGCTAGTTTGTACAGGAAGATATTTCTAAATATTTTTCATGTAGTCTATCTTTCCTCTCAATGTTGACAAGTTATGGAAGTATCTGAAACTGATATATGTTTGAAATGTTGCTCGCCAGGGTATTCCTTTGTACATTGTATGGGGGATTGTCCCCGGATTAAACATTTTTGAAGACAAATTCAAGTCTATGCCTCTAGTCACCTCTGAATTATATCCCACTTACAATTGAATGGTCTATTCTTAGAGTGACCACTCTTTAAAAATATCGAGAGGGAATAGAAAACTGTAACTCATTATTTCGGCAGTGGCTATAAAGTGTATATCATACCTCTGGTCTTATGATCAACCTCCTACCCTAACTTTATTCAAAACTAAGTTAATTTTTATCTTTCGGATGGATTGGCTGGAGGCATTGTTACACAAAGAATCTCACAACAAAAAGATCTTTATAACATGGGAATGCTTTTTTAACAGCTGTTGTGTGGAATCTGGTAAACTATAGTTTACCAGATTCCACACAACAGCTTTTTTACCAATGCATCAAACATACTACCTGGTATGAAACAAGATTATTGTTAGAAGATCCTTTGACGCTATTGGAAGTCGTGGACTGAGTAGCCCGATTCTTCTATTATGCATTGTGCTTCTTCTTTCCATCCATACTGGTTGATTGTCCCGCCTTGTAATTGTAATTATAATTTATGTTTTGATTTTCCATATCTGATTGTTTGGTTGGGTGACTCTGTCTTGTTGTCATGCTTTGACCACACCTGGAACATTCTCTGAAATTTGTTAATGCCATAATATGCAGATGATCGTCATTTTTTATGCCACATTCTCATTATAGTTTGTCCGTTTAGCCTCTCATGCAAACTGCAAAGTATTCATGTTTATTTCCATTGCAATTGTATCTTAAGCTATATTTATAGTTACTTTTTTATGTGCTTGGATTTATTAAATAATGTTAAACTATATTTGTTTTGCCATGTTACTCCAATAAAAATGTCTAAAAAAAAGATCCTCTTGCCATTTCTACGGAAACTCTTCTTAGATGATAGCTTGAGGCAAGGAGATGGTTACCCTTTAGAAGTCTCCAATTGTATATACTTGAATAACAGATACATTGTTGTTTTCTTATTTTATGCATTCATTTTATACAGATCTAATAAAATGTACTTTATTTTTATAAATTACACTATTATAAGTTATGTGCCATACCCTTTATTTATCGTAGGTACCGGTATGCTGACTTGTTTGGGAGATTTTTCTTAAGAGTCAGTAAGAACACTCTGCAATCACTTTAGTGTCAATATAATGGTGTGCTTAATTGACAGATGCAGGATCTACCCCAGATCAAGAAAGATCTATATACATTTGGTTATTTGATAAGCTATTATCAAATGCCATGCATTGCTACATGTGTTTGTGTGTATGTTTCTCAGACCATTCCCATGTTAGCTGCATTATCTCGATCTTCATCTTTCAGTGGAAATTCACCACCCAAAATGGCCGCCCTCACACCAGGATCTGTTACAAGCACATGTTAGAAGAATGTGGCTTAAAGGCCTAATTTGTTATCAATGCAATCTTCATAGCCACAGTAGCAGATTTTACCTTATTAGACTACACAACCACTGATATATCATTATCTAGTATTGTCCACTAATTTCCCTTTGGTCTAACAGGAGAGTGGATATCTACCAACCTCCCAGCAACATTCACTAATTACAATCCAAACTATGTGCATGAAAAGAAGTCTTTCTATCTTATCACACATCTATTTAACTAGTAGCCATTACACACCTAGGGCTGAGGGGATGAGACCCAGTAGGGAATTTTACTCAATTATATGCACAGTCAGATACAATTTATTTATTATTATTATTATCCTTTATTTGTTAGGCGCCACAAGGTTTCCGCAGCGCCATACACAGTACAAACAGTAGACTAAACAGGGTAAAACAGTACAAAACAATAAACAAAATACCAATACTTCAGAAACTCCAGGCTGGCTGATGTAGTAAACAAGGAGCAGAAGAACGGTTAAGGAGACAGGAGGGAAGAGGGCCCTGCTCATGTGAGCTTACATCCTAAGGGAGGGAAAACAGACCGGCATAGGGGGAGCCAGATAAGGTAAGGGGAAAGCGAGTGGGGTTATGTGAAGGGGTTATGTGGATGATTTGTAGGCTTTAAGGAAGAGGTGGGTTTTCAGTGCACGTTTGAAGGAGCACAGAGTAGAAGAGAGGCGGATGGAACGAGGGAGGTCATTCCAGTGAAGGGGGGCAGCACGGGAAAAGTCTTGGATTCTGGAGTGGGAAGAGGTAATAAGAGTGGAGGAGAGGCGTCGGTCATTGGCTGAGCGCAGGGAAAATGTGCGTGTATTTTCCAGTTCATCCCCTAATGGTAGGCGGAGTCACAAAACAGGCTGGCTGGTCCTTAAGACATGTTAATTTAGCAGCTAGCAGCTTCAAAGTATTTCAGCATGCCATACAAAGTGGGGGTTGGAAAGAAATCAGCTCTCTTGTAAATTATTTTGTGTGAAATGTAGAATGTCAAATATTATATTTGTTCTCAATATATATGTAATTATACCATATTATTACAAGTTTCCGGTTATAATTCAAACAATGCCTGTTTGTTTTGGATTCACAATTTGTTTTTAAATACTGTATTCTGCAATCAGTAATAGTGGGCATTTTTGTCAGTTTCTTAAATTACCCCAAATAACACAAACCAATGATATCGGTTAAAAAAAATAGGCAATTGTAAAGGTGCAGCAAAAAAATGCATTGAAAGTTTAATGATGTAAAGCAAAATATGTGTGCTATTTAACCATTTTGCAAATTCTCCCTTATTGTTTAATACTTAGTTTTACCCAACATTCTCAGCAGAGCCTTTTTCACATCTTTATTCCGTAAACTGTAGATTAGAGGATTTATCATGGGTGTAACGACTGAGTAAAGGACAGTAAAAACCTGTTCGAGGACATTGTTGTCTGCTGATGATGGCGTCATGTACACAGACAACATTGTCATATAGTAAATAATGACCACGGTGAGGTGGGATGAGCAGGTGGAGATGGTTTTTAATCTTCTGTCCTTAGATTTTATCTGAAATATAACCCTGAGAATTTTTATATAAGTTGTGAAAGTGAACATGACTGGGAGAAATACAAGTATCAGTGAGTCCAGATAGATGACAATGTAAAACTCTTCTGTGCCAGCACAGGAGATGTTAATCAGAGCTTTAGTATCACAGAAAAACTGGTGTATGGTACCTGAATGACAGAAGGACATGTTTGATACTGGGATTGTAAGTATAATTGAATTTAAGCATCCTGACATCCAGTTGCCAATTGCAAATAAGAGACAATTTTTCTTATTTAAAATATAGTGATAATGTAAAGGATTACATATAGCAACATACCGGTCATATGCCATAATGAGTATTAAAAGATCCTCTGTAGAGCCAGCTGCAAGATAAAAGTACATCTGGGTGAAGCATTGTATGAAGGGTACTGTATTATCCCCAGATAATAACATGTACAGTAGTTTAGGGACAGTAGTGGTTGTATAACAGATATCTACTAAGGCCAGGTTACAGAGAAATAGATACATGGGGGTGTGTAACTGATCATCAGTATATATCACTGAAATTATAACAGAATTGATGAGGATTCCAAATACATATAGGAAGAAAAACACAATGGTAGTTACCAATGTATGATCAGATTTTGCATAAAATGCAAAAATGTGGAATTCTTTAATATAAGTCTGATTTTCCATTCCAGATTCGGATTATTCTGTAAAGAAAAATTATAATACTAGTTAGTGAGTCAGGGCCATATCTTGACCTTAATTAGTAATCAAAAATGATTTATTTTAAATTTCAATTAACATTTATCTACATAGGGTGTGCATATTTCGCAACGTGCAGTCCACATGGTAATAAAGTTGTCTTTTATGAACGGATCGCCATATGTGCAAGAGAGCGCTAGTGATTTTTTTTGAATTGTGGACGACCTTGGGACTCATCAATGTTATGTCGGTCTTTTGTCACTCTAGTTGCAGGGAGACCAGAAGCCCAAGGGACAGCATAGGACGTATTATGGACCCATGGTAAATAAGCAAATGCCCTTCTGTTCAGAAGCTTTTCCTCCAAAAATAAATAATACAAATAAAAAAATAAAAAATAAAAAGTATATAAATAAAAAATAACATATATCCTGTCCTTTACCTTTATTGCTCTTGGCATGTGTTAGTCTGCCTGCAAAGTTAATATAGTCTTGCACTGTATATAAAATATGTCAGAAGTAGAACAGAAGAAAATTGAATCACAGCTACTGTATTTAGACATAATTAATGTATATTTTATATGTGAATCTTATCGCTGTTTCCTATAATCGCTACATCACTTATTGAGAGAAAAGAAAATTTTGTGATTTGGTTTGTTGGACCATTAGTGATATTTGCTCAATAGACTTTCTTCTGAGCATTAATTTCCAAATATTTACCAATGTTTAGTTATCAAAGTCATTAAAAAACATTTTAAGTGCCTAAAAAAATCTTTTATAGTGTAAATGTGTTCAGTTTGTTATGGTTCTGAGAATTGTTGTGGCAACAAATGGTGCAAGATTGACTCTGAAGATATGTGAATATAACAAAAGAGTGGCACATATATACACGTTTAAACCCAAATTGCATACAAATTTTGTATGGAAAATTAACTGTATATGATTGTAAAATTTTAACTATACATAAACCTTCAGTGATGGAATTAACAAGCTGGTAATAAATCTAAAAGATGTAATTTGTTAATAGGTCTTAAAATGAATGTAAATAATAGCAGAACAAATGTATCAAATCCATAGCTTATAAGAATAAAAATTAGCAATGTAATAGCTGGCAGTGATTTATATAACTGTTTAAGTCCATAAAAGTCCCAGAAAGCTTGGAGGGGGAGATTCAGTTTGGAGCAATGTGCATGTTATCGTTTATTGCTGTAAGGAATCTCTGCTCACTTTTCTGCACACCTTAATTGGGTGCAAGGATAAATGAGCGGAGATATATTGCTGCCTTGGACCGATCCTGAAGCACTCTGCTGCATATGGCTCAGAATTGATTAACTCCCATTGTGTCTTATAGACTCATAGGGGGGTATTAAATTGACGGCGTGATTGCCGAAAATCGAGCACTCTAAAAATATTACCGTTAATATGGTAATTACTCGCTGAATTTCAGCTCGCGGCTCCCTGAGCCGCGAGCTGAAATCCAGCGAGTAAATTACCGTATTAACGGTTTTTGCGCGTAGGATTACCGTACTAACGGTAATATTTTTAGAGCGCTCCATTTTCGGCGATCCCGCCATCAATTGAATACCCCCCATAGTATTGCTGGGTACACACAACAGGTTTATCAGACGTTTCTCGTGCAATTCACACAAAAAAAGACCATTTGCCCGATATCGCATTAGTGGGTACGCTCCACTGATAAACGATTATCGTTCCAGAGCACATTGTATCATATCATTTGATTTTTTAAACTGGACTAAAAATCTTGTTTAACAAAGCAACAATGTAGTTCCAATTCTGCAGAGTGTATGCTCTCACGACCAGCAGTGTCCATAGATCTCTATGGAGTATGCACTGTCATGATATTTTCAGCCGATGGTTATGACAGATGAAGAGCACAGATCTGACGGTAAATCATGTAAAACGTGTATAGTGTATATACATCAACCGGCATGCTGTTTGGGACTTTTTCTTTTTCAGTTGTTGGTAAAATTGATAACGATATCGCATCAGGAGAAATATACTATAGTGTGTACCCAACCGAACTCAATAAAATCCATTGTTAAATTCTATTGTAACAATAATATTGGTAATATTTTCCAAAGAGTATGGGCTCAGATTTTTAATTGTTCCTTACTTTTCCATTGATTGTAAAAGGTGCTATGATCAGAAGGCAGTGAAATGTTTGCGGTGGACCGCATGTTTATATGCTGGATACAGGAACCCTGTAAATGCAAATGAGTGTGGTTTGCTCAGTAGCTTGTTATATGGAGATATTGACAGGATTATACTAAATGCTGTGAAGATCTAGAAAACATTGCCATGTTTCATTTACTCATTGCTAGATTTCTTTTTTCTACACAGTGGATTATGGGGCTGGTCAACAAATTTCTTTATGAAACACTAACTATACATTTGCATTTTATGAGTGATTTAGTGTACTCTTGGGGAATGAGAATACATTTTGTATTTGTTATGTGTATTCTTACTAAAACAAATATAAACACTTCTTAGTTTCCATTAATAAGGGTATTTTTCTACAAAATGTGTGATAAGGCAGATCATCAGAATCATCACAGCAGAACAGAATATTTCAAAAGCCTGATAATCTTGTGGCAGTCAGTGACCAATTCACTATTCTGATAGTCAAAGTGTGGACAGGGCTGTGTGTGTCAGGGTCAGTGTCATGATAAGGGAAGGAACATGGATTCTAGCGGAAAGTGGAACGATACATATTAGAAAGTGCAGGGTCTTCCAACAGCACAGAGTATTTACTTGAGGCTCCAGTTAAGTTGGTGCAGGAGATCTGTGATTTTAAAAGAAAATCAACACATGAAAAATTGTTTAACCATCCAACTGAACATTTTTACAATTATTGCTAAAGCATGTGTTTACTTACAATAACAATTCTTGCTGTTAGTGGCATGAAAGCATCACATGTAGAAAATTTAGGCTTTTGCACTGAAAACAGTTTTATGAATCTTAGCCTATGGGCCATTTCAGAAGCAAAGGTGTCTCTGACTGCATTAGGAGTGATCAATTCCACAATTAAAACTAGCCCTATAGTCCCCAGCCATAACCTTACAATGAAAGTCTATTTTCAAAATTGTGTTATGAAGTGAGATGAGATAGATTTACATCAAGGTGGGCACTATCAAATATAGGGGGGAATGACAGTTGCCTGACCTAGCCTAGGAATATTGAGAGAGGCTAAACCCACAGTTTCAATCATGTATTTATTCTATAATATTGTTTGCAGACTATGCAAGGACAGGATTTATATTAGATAGATATTTGTGCAATTTGTGCAATATAACATATAAATAAAATGTGATCTGGTATGTGGCAAAAAGAAAGGGTAGATTCCTGCACATAAAATCTTTATTTGCCCATATATTCTATATAAATTACCTTTTTTTTTATTATTTTCCTCTTCTGTGAATTCCAGTAATTATCCCTGATGTAGTGATGGTATAAATGAATCAGGATGCAGTGTCATCTTGTAATATTAAAACATAAATTAAATATTAAAATATTCTGCATTGCATTTACTTTCACTATACAGCTTAGTGCAAACAATTGATCTGTGTAATCAGTTTTTCCAAATATGTAATGATTCCTACAGTGCTTCTTAAAAATCCTTAGAATCTCCTGGTACTTTTACAGATAACTTTTAATATATTACTAGCAACTGTTTTACATCAGGGAACCTGTATTCCATGTGTTTTTATGCAAATTGTAGATAAAATGATTTGCTTATCCTTAAAAATAGATGCAGCCGACGGAAAACAATAATGTTGTGTCCTGTGGATTTATTGCAAATTCAATATAAATATGCCAAATTTTCTAAAAATATTCCACACCATTAAAACCATAGATCAGTTACAGTAACATTGTACAGTACATTGTAATTTAGTAGATGGATCATGACTCGGCAGTAGATCAGCATAAAACAGTACACAGGAATGGAAAGACTCAAATTTATAGTGTGTGGATCCCTCTACAATGTGGAATTAATTAAGATGTTACTTTGGGGAGTACAGAAAATTATGCAATTACATCACCCATATACTCTATACTTGGGTATTTTGTTATAAAGAATTTAGAGTTATAGGAATAAAACTTTTTATTATCTTTCTGTATAATATGATTTTTCAGCTTTAAGGAGGTTTTAGTGTAACATTGTAGTGTTTTATGAAGCATGGATTTAGGAAAATATAGCTAAATATTTACATACACAGATTATTTCATAGGCAAATACTGTAAGTTTTGCAATTTTTATTGAGTTTTTGTATAATATGGTTTGTGCAATATCTTTTGCTGATAAAAATCAATATGCTCTATCAGACAAGGAGGTATATTCAATTTATTGTATCACATACTGAATGAGTTGCTAAGTATCAGTTTTATCTTTGCTCCAACATTAGAGCTTGATGACTTTAAGGTATTTATTGATTGAATAAATTAATTTGGTAATTAGACATAAAAAGGTAATTTCTGATAATTAAAAAAAAACATTGATATTGATCCAACTCCTCCTTGTAGTATATCCAGTGACTATATAGCTGAAGCCAGTTTCATAATTCTGTCCTTCAGAATAAAAGGATAGACATATTGACATTATTCATGACTTGGTGAACAAACAACTATCAACTTGAAAACTATTCCCTGAATAAATCTAAATCATCTCTCTCAGATAAAATGCATTAAGAGAGTTGCGAGAGAAAAATCCTATACTTATTAAAGATGCTCATGCTCAGTTTTCTGAAAACCTAACCCCCCCCACAAACATTGCCAATCCGAGTACAGAGCCGAGAGGACTCAGTACTTTACAGCTCCCTCAGATCTGAATGGAGGCAATGCAGATGTACTCTCCTAAGGAATCCCAGTAGCACTCGCATTAGTGAAAAAATGCAACCCCATTCGAGTTTATTCAGTACTCAAACACAGATCCCCCTGATCAATCCCATTGGAGAAAACAAGGTCCTTAAAATGGGAACAATCCAGGTCAGATGTTACAGGCTATACCTTCTTTCTTAGGTCTTGTACAAGGAAGTTCCTTGTACAATGGAGATAACAGTCTATCACCGCCACTGATGAGGTTCCTTGAGAGAGTTCTCTTGTGTGTTCGATTTTACATATGTCCAAGACCTGAGAAATACTACAGTCCTGGTAAATTCTGGTACGCAGACCATATGTACTTTTCTATCTAGATGTGCACACAGGGATTTTTATGTGCTATACATTTAACTCCACAGGGTTCACCCTCTGATTTGGTACACTAAATATGGTGAACAGGGTGGTGGTCCTATCTGTATGATACAATACTACACTATATTTGTTCTATTTTTTCTGCATTGTCGTCCTACATGATGGAGATCTGGAGGTACAGCCTTTGAAAAAGGAGTCTCTACCTATCCCAATCAATCGTTGACTATATCCTTACGGTACGCAGCTTATTACCCATTTTCCAATCTCTACATCTGATAATACACATTGGGGCGCCCTACCTGTTTTTTCTGTTACAATATATATATATATATATATATCTATATATATAGATATATATATATATATATATATATATATAGATCCTCTGCACTCTCCATGTACTTTGATGCAAGAAGGGGTTGCCCGCATTGTATAGGCAAAAAACAGGGATACTCTGCACTCTCCAAACACATAATTAATGCTGTACTTTCTACATTAAAAACAGGGAATGTTAGTTCCACATATTGCAATATATGTTAAGCTGACCAACTCACGTCAAAGTCTTCCCATTCTGGTCAGTCCTAACATGATCAAATGCTATGCTATTTTATCTGGGCTTAAGGCTTACCTGCACACAGCTTTGAAAGACAAGTCTTTCCCAAACACTAGCAGCCTCTTGCACCCTAGTCTGTACATGGAGAGTGCAGAGGATCTATGTCTGTTTTTGTTTATTCAATGTAAGTCCCATCACTCTTGAACCCCATTCTTTACAATTAATTCCAACTTGTGTCAGGTGAGTCCCAGGTCTCCCATGGCTGCTAGTGCTTGGGAAAGACTTGCCTTTACAAGCCGTGTACAGGTAAGCCTTAAGCCCAGATAAAATAGCATATCATTTGATCATGTTAGTACTGACCAGAATGGGAAGACTTTGGCTTGAGCTGGTCAGCTTAACATATACTGCAATATGTGGAACTAACATTCCCTGTTGGTTTCACACACAAATATATATGTTGAACTAACTAATATATATATATATATATATATATATATATATATATATATAAATATATATATATATATATATATATATATTCAGTGCATCCGGAAAGTATTCACAGCGCTTCACTTTTTCCACATTTTGTTATGTTACAGCCTTTTTTCAAAATGGAAGAAATTCCTTTTTTCCCCTCAAAATTCTACACACAATACCGCATAATGACAGTGTGAAAAAAGTTTTTGCAGATTTTTGCAAATTTATTAAAAATAAAAAAGTAAGAAATCACATGTACATAAGTATTCACAGCCTTTGCCGTGAAGCTCAAACTTGAGCTCAGGTGCATCTTTTTTCCACTGATCATCCTTGAAATGTTCCTACCACGTTAATTGGAATCCACCTGCTGATTAGGGTACCCGTCGTACCTCCCATTGGTGTACACTCGACAGAACTTTGACACGTGGAGCCTATTCTGAGCTTCCACTGCATGGATTTGGACGAAAACTTCACAGACTGGTAACATTAGATCCCAGAACGCATATTAGGGGGCTAAGGTCCCGGTCAGACCTCCCATTGTTGTATCCTGGCCAGAACATTGACCCGGGAGCCTGTTTTTCGCCTTGCACTGAATGGATTTGGAAAACAACTATATGTATACAATAAGAAATTTGTTTGTTTCTTTCTTGTTTGTTGGCAAATATCTTTGACACGTGATATTATCTTCTGCACAAGAGTATTCCAAACTAGACATATATATTGAATATGTCTTATTATCAAACCCAAATGACAGGTAGCTGGTGCATAACTAATAATCTTTAATAGATAGATATAATGACAAACCACAGAGGGTGCTACTTCCTGTGGTATTATATCATAATGTACTACAAAGAAAGGAAAAGAAAAAGGAATACTAACTGGGGAAGGCACACCTCAGATATGTGGTAAAAGTGTCAGCAACAAAGGATTAATGCCAACTTGAGACCCTCTTCTAAACCCATAATAGCACACTCAATTTTGGAAATATTAAAAATTCGGAGTATGAAACAAGCTCAGAGCTATTTTAAATATATGACATGTCATTTGTGAGGCTCTATCACTGGTGTAGTATTATAAATGAATGTAATATGTAACAAAATATGTGCTATTCTTGATAACTGTGACAATACATTGGGACAGCTCTGCATGATATTCTTGGAGACCACAACTACTGATAGTGAAATTAGTCTCTGAAGAAGCTGCTCTTTCAAATATTTATGTAGCCACTAGTTAACCAAATGTAAATTCGCATCTAATTAGTAAACCTATTCAATCCTGCTGTTTAATCAGTGATAACCCCTGCCTAGGAGCGATCTAATATGCTGGTAAAAATCGTTCATAGATGGTCTAATAGCCAAACCCATATATATTAGAACCCTGATAATATCCCCTGCTAATGCATTTAGGGTTTAGGAACTGATTTTAAATCCTGCACATGCAAGTTCTTCCAAAGTTGTGGGTTAATGGTAGCACATACATATAATAGTGCTGACCTATAGTACCCTTAAGTATCAATAGGTTATATGGTAAGAATGTAAAACCAGGTAGGTTTATAAAAACGAGACCTAGTAATATAGATATGTCTGAACACAGAGGTCTGCATTCCTTAATAATTAATTAAGGAATTCAACTGTTTGTCACACTTCCCCTCCCTCTCATTGAGACTTTTCAGTTTAGCTTCCATACTCTTCACTCTACCGAAACTGCCCTTACCAATGTGACCAATGATCTACTGTTCGCTAAGTCGAAGGGCTGATTCTTACTTCTTAAACTCCATGACCTTTACCCCTGTAATGGTCTGGAGGCCTGCATTGGCAAGAGAAAAATAAGCTACTAAAGGTTATTTATAATAAGCATGAACAACGGCAGCCAGGTTCGGTACATAATCAAGCAAATGTGACAAACTGTTCAGGCATTTGTGTAGTTGAGAACAAATAACAGATAACTGGACACAGGATGCAGCAACAGCATTGGAAACTTGATTACTATCTGGAGAATAATAGTAAGGCAAACAAGACAGCAACAGGCAAGTCTTATATAGGAATCCAGAGAGTGGAAATAAAACATCCTGGAACATCAGAAGAACAGTTAAAGATAGAAAACAGAGTGAAGGCAGGGAGCTGTCCAATAGCCAGAATAGTTCAAAGAACAGAGCAGCAGTCTTCAGAGGCAGAAGATCCAGGTTTCAATCCTGACTATTAATCACTCATTTCTTCTTGACACCCTTCACTCCTTTGTCCTTCATGACACTGTTTCTTCCCACCTCTCCTCTCTCTATTGTTGTTCCTCAAGGCTCTGTCCCTGGTGCTCTATAGCTACACCTCCTCTCTGCAATTTCATTCACATCTCCAGGACCACCTCTATGCAGTTGACACCCATATTGACCTTTCTTTACCGATCTCTCGTCCTTTTTCATATCCCATGTTGACTATTAGCCATCTCTACCTAGATGTCCCAACACTTTCTTAAACTTAAAATGTCCAAATCTGAGCCTATTAACTTTTCTCCTGCTAATCTCACAACAATTCCAACATCTCCCTCACACTTAACAATATAACTATCTCCTCTGTTCCCCAACACATTGTCTTGGTGTCTTGGATTCTACCCTAAGCTTTGCCACTCACATCCATTCCCTTTTACAGAATTGTCACCTCCTCCTCTGCAACATTGCCAAACTATGCCCCCTCATCACTTAGGAAGCAGCTAAAACCCTTCTCCATTCACTCATTATCGCCTCCTTGAGTACTGTAACCTTCTGCTCACTGGCCTTCCCCTCACACACCTTTCCCCTCTATAATCCATCCTGAATGCTGATGCTAGACTAATCTTCATCTACCCTCAGCACTTATTCACGGTTCCACTCTGTAAAGTCCACACTGGATCACAATTGCTTCCAAAATTCAGTTCAAGCTGCTCACCCTTATCTACATGGTCCCCGCTAATGCTTTACCTCCGTACATCACTGACCTCATCACCAAATACACCCAGCTCAACCACTATGCATTATGACTAAACTTCAGCTTTCTTTCACACTCATGATCTCATCCATCACTCATCTCCAAGACTTCTTCAACACTGCTCTCCACCTATGGATCGCCTTGACTCACATTAACATGCTCTTCTCCAACTTACAATCCTTCAAACACTCCATCGAAACTCATGTCTCATGCATTCCTACCTTACACACTCCTAGACCCTCATGTCCACTACCTCTACTGGTCTTTTCCTCATATCAGCTCCTATTTGCACTTTCTTTTTTTCATTACCCCCTTATTCTAGAATGTAAGCTTTCTTGGACATGGTACTCTCTACCTATGACTCATGTCTGTCCACTTTTTTTGACCTAGATATCATGTCCTAAGTGCAGTCTTCTGCTGTTTGTTCATTCACACAGCTGCAATTGATACCGGTATTCATGCTAGCAGTAATAGATGCATGATTACACATATATGTGCTATTATGCTTAATTGCATTCATATATGTCATATGTGTAAGATGATTGTCCAGCACTATGGAATCAGGCATCCTATATGAATTATACCTTTCCTACAGAACACTAAATTTTATTATACAGGCTACTATTACTGGTTTCCTCACCCCTCAGCATTCTGTTCTTGTGCTTCCCAACAACTCTAATCCTCCTCCTTGACAACAACCACACAGATCTCTTTCTTGGGTGTAACATCAATACTGATATCTACTTACAATACGTCAAGTCATTCCATACAGTACTTCACAATTGTGAACACCTAAATATGGCTATTTCTAGATTTACTATACATTGAACACCCTATAGGTAGAGCATGTACTTATCACCTCCCATTACTTTATTAGTGAATTAGTGCATGTCATGAAATCTGGAGATATGTTTGGAGCATGTAAGCAGTGGATGCTGAAGGTGTAGTGTAGTGAAGTAATCTCTGCAGACTTTAAACGGAGAATGAATTTATTGATGCATAATAAATAATGAAATAATACAACATAAATAATGTAACATGTAGTGTAATCAAATGTCATGTGAAGTTAGTAACCAATAATATGAATGAATAAATGTTATAAGAAAACACTGAACTGCTTATACAGAAGAGGCTAATAGAGAGCAAATCTAGTTGATTTTGTCATTCACACCACAGTATTTTACTCAATAAATATTTTTTATATAATAGTATGATTTTGTTAATTACAACATAGAAGTACTTTCCTACTTCAAAGCCAGTTGTGGATCACTGAAAAGAGGATGACAAGAGTGTACCAAGTAGAGAAATTAAATAACTTATTGATACCAAAACATGGGTATTAGTTTCAGAATTTCACCACCCCATGTCAATGTTGTCTTAGAATGTGCTACTTGGACCTCTGAAAGTACAGTAGACCCCTCTCACGTTTGCTTGGCTTCCATTGTAAATTTCAGTTATTAAGTATGTAGAACTTTAACAATATTTTAAAATAGTATAAAAAATACTTTTATAAACAATGGCAAAGAATTGTGCTCTGAAAGTTCTGAAAATATATAAAATACATAAATAGATAATGAGATGTTTTGTTGCTATATTTCAAAACCCAAGGGCAGAATATATGGGTGATGTAATTCCATATTGTTTTCTACTCCCCATAGTAACATCTTAACTAATAACACAGTGTATAAGGATCCATCCACTATAAGTATGATTCCTTTCCTGATTTCTGTTATATGCTGATCTAATGGTGAGTTGTGATGCTTCCACTAAATGACAATGTACTGTACAATGTTACAGTAACCAATCTATGGCTGCGAGGGTTTCATATTTAACATTATGTCATTTTTGAAAATGCACTCAGCCCACAGAAGAAAAACATTTATTTTCTGTCACTTGTGCCTATTATTAAGGTTAAACAATAACAATATCTACAACTTTTATGCGACCACAACATGTGTTGAAACTTTTATTTGCGATAAGCAGCACTATCGGAATCACCTTGAAGACAAATTGCAAAGGGTATTTGTTTGCACAAATCTGCATAGTGAAACTAAATACAATGTAGAAGATTTCCATTTCAGGTAACTTTTACAAATGTATAGATATTACTAAATGACATACCATTCCGAGTACCAATAAACCTTTGTTGTATAAAGAATAAGTACAGACTTTCACAGGAAATAAAGCCAAAAAGGTAAAGAATTTAATAGATATGGGCAAATGTAAGTTTTTCTTCGTAGGAAAGTCTAACCCTTCTCTGTCAAATGTAAGATCACATTTTATGTTATATGAGATAGATAGATATATAAATAGATAGATAAATAGATAGATAGATAGATAGATAGATAGATAGATAGATAGACATAATAACGGTCAATGCCAAATTAGACATTATAGGGATAAATGGAGATTATCAATAGTATTTTCAGAAGTTGGTCAATCCCAAAAACCATTCTGGATCATAAAGGAGAAAAAGAACAGCAGACCAAACGGACAGTTAAAATCACTTCTTGGTCCATAATCATGTACAGTATAAAAATAATACATATATGTCAATTCCACAATTTCTTGACAGTGTGAATTTTAAATGAATGACTGCACTGTATACAATGTTCTGATATGAAAGTTTAGAACAAATCAAGTAGAGATTTTTTTACATCTAATCAATCCTTGCTATATTCTTAAATTAAGTTGACTCTTTCATGCACTGGATTTATACTTAAGCATAACTTGTAATTATCAATAACACAATATTGAACAATTTTAGTTAACAATATCATTTATACACAGAAGCCAGGAATGGGAATCATGTTTATGTAAGGAGATATCAGGTCACAGAGAGAGAGAGATAGAGAGAGAGAGAGAGAGAGAGTGAAAGAGAGAGAGAGAGAGAGAGAGATCAAATCAGAACATTAACTCTAAATCATACAGAAATTTGCATTGATTCATCAACGATCGCGTAGCTTTATGCACTGATAAATTGTCTGTTTTGTCTTGATGCTTATTTTGAAACACAGTGATAACAGAATTAGTGATTCTAAACCTCCAAGGCAAGACCTCACATTTTAACACATTGGGCCTGAGTAATTTAGGAAAGTAAGGCAAAAAAAGGAGTAAATGTTCTCTGGGACAAACCATGTTTCAATGCAAGAGGTGGAAATTAGTTTACCATTTTGCACACAAGTTAAATACTAGCTGTTTTTTTCATGTAGCACACAAATACTTGATAGCTTTATTATTACACTGACATTTATAGTTGAACTAGGACATGCCCTACCCCAGCTAAATTTATATCCCCACATTTTAAATTTATCTTCCCCTAAAATGCAACATGGTTTTGCCATGGTGCAAAGTTACTCCTGTTTTATGCTTTGTTTATTAATAATGACTCAGGCTCTATATTGCTAAAAGGGGTAAAGGTCCTCCACTATAGGTTCCAGTTTACATTTATAACCCTTTTCCCCTAGTCTCTTTATCCATCTGTAGTTGCCTGAGTGACAACACTTTTTACCAGTGCTGCCCTGTTTATATCGTACTGGACCAGAAGCAGCCTTCGGGGTATTATGGTGATCCACATCATCTACAGATAATTACCAAAGTGAGAAAAGTTTACACTGGCACAAAAGACTTATTATAGAGTAAAAAAAAAGTATTTTTTTAATATAAAACTTACTCCAAGCAGAATAAGTTCAAGCAATAACCTCTAAAAGGCCATAGATACTAACTGGCATTTGGCAACAAAGGCACATAAACACTTTACCCCGTGCTGTGTCTAGATAAGTGTTAAGTAAACAATTCTCATAAGAGTCTTGTAGAATAACTAAAGTTTTATATCTCTGATCCAAGAGTCACATAAAAGTTTTCCAAATGAAATAAAAAAGGGATAGGTCTGGGATCCGGATATATTACATATATGCACAATTTAGTCTGTTAGAATAGCACGACATGTGGGATAAGTCTTTCCATACTGTGATGTTCTATACCAGGCTCATCCGGTTCTCTTCTATTCATCTACCCAATCCTTTTTTTTTTGGCCTTCTTCAGGCTGTTTTTTTTGTTTATTTATGTAACTGCTGCAAAGCCTCAAGACTTTATGCTTGTTTTCTGTTGAATTTAATTATTTTTCTTTCTTTACTTTTTCCTATAGGTGTTTACAAAACATTTCACACTAAAATAATGGAAAAGTAGATTTTCAATATGACATCATGCAGAATGCACAACTATTAATTTAGGATATATTCACTTCAACCTCAAGGGCAGTGCCAACTCAACATATATCCATAACATAATGACCATTAAATGAATCTGACATGGAAAACCAGACTTACATTAAAGAATTCCACTTGTCATTTTCTAGTAGATCTGATTATATATTGTTAACGATCTGTGTGTTTTTCTTCCAATATATATTTGGAGTGCTTTTCAATTCTATTATAATTGCAGTGATATATATTGATGACCAGTTACACACCCCCATGTATCTATTTCTCTGTAACCTGGCCTTAGTAGATATCTGTTATACAACCACTATCGTCCCTAAACTGCTGTACATGTTATTATCTGGAGATAATACAGTATCCTTCATACAATGCTTCACCCAGATGTACTTTTATCTTTTGATTGGCTGTACAGAGGATCTTCTAATATTAATTATGGCATATGACCGATATGTTGCTATATGTAATCCTTTACACTATCACTCTATATTGAATAGGAAAAACTGTCACTTATTGGCATGTGGCACTTGGATGTTAGGATGCTTAAATTCTGTTATATTTACAAATCTAGTGTCAAAAGTGTCCTTCTGTAACTCAGGTATCATACGCCAATTTTTCTGTGATCCTAAAGCTCTGATTAACATCTCCTGTGCTGGAATTGAAGAGTTTTATATTTTCATCTTTCTGGAAACATTGATATTTGGGTTTTTCCCAGTTATGTTCAGTTTGACATCTTATATAAAAATAATCAGGGTCATTTTGCAGATAAAATCTAAGGACGGAAGAAAAAAAGCCTTTTCCACCTGCTCATCCCACCTCACCATCATCATAGTTTACTATATGACAGCAATGTCTGTATTCATGATGCCACCATCACAATCTTCCAATGTTCTAGAACAGATCTTTACATCGCTGTACGCAGTTGTCACACCCATGATGAACCCTCTTATCTACAGTCTACGTAATAAAGATGTGAAAAGGGCTCTGATGAAAATACTGGGGGTAAGACAACTTACTGGTATGGGTGAAACAACATTTAAATCTGAAAAAGCAAAATGCAATTTTATCATTTTAAACAGATTCAAATAGCATTTTATGAATAGGATATATAACCCACATAACATCACACATAAATAGAACTTTGTACAGAGAGCAGTATTGCTTAAATACAAACAGAAACCAAGTACCACAAGTTGTTACTTTCCACAACTATTTAGATATATATTGAGAAAGAAAATTAGGGAACTGAATGCTGTGCTTAATCTTGACAACTTTCTGCTCTTCTTGACTCTGGCACAGCCGAGAATTTTAATTCTCCCCATCTAGTGGAATCCTTGTCACTCCCTACCACGTTACTACATACCCCAGTGGTGCTCACAGGCATTGATGGCAGTCGGATTTCTAATGGGAGAATTCTGAAACAAGCAGAACCTATGTCTCTTCAAGACTGGGCTCTGCATTTCGAAGAAATATCTTTCTATGTGTTGTCACAAAACATCCAGTCCGGCTATCCTTGGTTTGTCTTGGCTCTGTCTGCATTCTCCTCATATTGATTGGCGATCTGCTAAAGTTCTGGCTTGGGGCCCATTCTGTCATTCCAAGTGCTTTATACATGTTAAGCCCTTTACGATCAGTTGCTGTTATTGAAGAGTCCACCAAAGCGTTTTTTTCTTCCCAATATTCCTTGTTTAATTATTATTATTATTATCTTTTATTTGTAGGGCACCACAAGGTTTCCGCAGTGCCTTACACGGTACAAACAGTAGACTATATAGGGTAAAACAGTACAGAACAATAAACACAAAGTACCAATACTTCAGAAACTCCAGGCAGGCAAATACAGTAGAGACGGAGCGGAAGAACAGGTATGGAGACAAGAGGGAAGAGGGCCCTGCTCATACGAGCTTACATCCTAAGGGAGGGTAAACAAAGTCAGGCACAAAGGGGAGCCAGTGAAGCAAAGGGGAGAGAGAAGAGGCATCAGGGGAGGACAAGCCAAAGAGATGAGAGATTAAGTGGATGGTTGGTAGGCCTTAAGGAACAGGTGAGTTTTAAGTGCCCGTTTGAAGGAGCACAGATTGGGAGAGAGAAGGATGGAGCGAGGGAGGTCCTTCCAGTGAAGGGGGGCAGCACGGGAGAAGTCTTGGATTCGAGAATGGGAAGAGGTGATCAGTGTGGAGGAGAGGCGGCGATCATTGGCCGAGAGCAAGGACCGGGCAGGAGTTTAATGATGTTAAGCCTTAAATAGGACATAACGCTGCACAGTTATGTGAGGAAGGGGTTGAGCTATCAGGGTACATTATGGTTATTGTTTCAAATAAATATTTGTTCTATAAACCACCAAAGTGTTTTTTAAATTACATTTTACATGAAACATTTGTAAAAGACTTGTGTGTCTTCACAAAAGGTAATCTTTCAAGTCAATATATATATATATATATATATATATATATATATATATATATATATATATATATATATATATTAGGGTGGAGAGAAGAAACTGTTGGAGTGCAAGTAGAAACCGCCAGTTGTGTCATTCCACAACAAGAGATACCTCTCTAATCAACTCTTATCTTTGAGAAAGTCTCATTCCATGATGGAACACATCAGGGAAGCAAACCTGCTAGAGTAACAGAAAGCAGAGACAATATTTGGAAATCTTGTCTATTATATATATATCTTTAAATCTAAAGATATTTTGTGTGAGATCACTCGGAAAGTTGGCCACTTACATATTCATGCACTATTTTGAATTGACTATAATATGAGATAAAACCAATGTTTATCAGGTGTGGAGGATTTAAGTGTGGAATCGTGTACGTCTATGCTCAGTAGTAATTATCTCCTTTTGCAGACTTCAAAAGGTAAATTTGGAATATGCTGGGACTTTAAGCTCCTAAGGAAAATATTCAAACCCTGGTGTCTTTTATGTGACTCAAATCCATACAATTTTCCCATCGTTTTGGGACTAAATAAGTTCCTAATAGAATTGATTTCTGCATCTAGATATAAACAGTATCTCTTTTATTATATGGATTTGCAGAAATGTTATATATGTATCATGCTCCCTTAAAATGATACATGTCAGTAAGCTTTTAAAAGTTATACTAGTATATACTATATATTGTTTTTAATTAGTGATTAAGTGAGTGACTGTTTAATTTTGATTTGTTTTTTTAATAAAATGTGTTGTATATTTTAAACCAACTCTGAATTGCTTTGCACGTATTATTCTGCCATCTACAGATGTTTTAGAGATATATGTTTTGAATTGCTTTTAGGAATAATAGGTCCCATATCAATGTTCATTTATTTGAGGAACTTTGTAAATGTTTAGGTGAGTGGTGCACCGGAGTTAGAACAGCAGTTGACCTATGACCTATCATTTGATGTACAATTGTTTGAAATTTTCAGTCTGACTTACAAAATGGAGTCTGGATTACAAAATGGAGTCTAGCAGCCATGTTTGTATTTATATGCTACAGCTTTAATGAAATTAAGTTTTGCAAGAAATGAAAATGTGTATGACTTTCATGCTTCATGGAATGTAGGCTTTGCAAGGCCGCACTGTTTTGTCTTGGTGCTTATTTTGAAAAACAATGATAGGAGAACTAGTGTTTCCAAACCTCCAAGGTCATATTTTAACAAATTGTGGTTAAGGAGACACACTCTTTGAGTACAGACACATGTAATTAATAGTTATCCAATCAGTGTAAATGCCAAGCTAAATGCCCCTCTGTGTAAGGATGCCAAGATTATTGCTTAAAACATATGGACAAATGTATTTTTTTTACCATTCTGATCTGCTTAGTCAGATGGTCCATGGTCTTGTAACTTAATAAAATTGACTTTATTTAAAAATATCAGACCCTTTGACTATTTTATTTTATTGGCTATGGCAGTTGGTGGAGAATGCGGGCATCAAGTTACATCTTCAGGGTATCTGGGCGCTGGCAGGGAGAGACTTACTCCTGAGGACAGTACTGTCTGCTGCCATGAGGGAAAAACTTGTTTTCTGCCATGTGCTTTCATTGGAAACTGTCACTCAGGAAGAAACTTTTGGAGGTGAGCTCTGATGGATGTCCCATGCTGCGGTGAATCACATGATCTGATATTTTTTCTCTCCCTTTCCTTTCATGTGTGTGTTATCAAACAAGGTGAACGTTTCTTTGTCATTGTCATAATTGAAATTATTGGTTATTGATTTTTTTCATTGTACAAACTTCTGAGATTTATGTGTTTTTCCTGGTTTTATGGTGCGACCCTTTCACTGGACACTGTGACAAAATCTTGCTAAGTCAAGAGTAATTTGTCCTGCCTGTATTTCTAAGGACTCAGACAGAGTTAAATCTTGTCACTAACATTGTACAAAGTTCTAAGGTTTGCTGTGTTGTGAATTTGTCATTTAAAATGGAGAAAGGACAATCTCTGCTTCTGAATATCCCAGGTTGGGGGGGGTCAGAGACATGTTACAAGTACAGGAAACAATGATTTAATTGCTGTTAAGTACCTTAAGTGCTTGTATTCTGACAAATGAACCTTCCCTGTAATAGTTAGATTTAATTTGAAATTTTGGATAATGAAAAAAAGAAAAATGTTTTAAGTAAACAGTTTGATGAATGAAAGTCATATTAGCAGTGGGTTGTAAAGAGTAAGCAATGAATTATGTCCTGCAGATGTATGTATGTGGGTTAAACAGTTAGAGAAAGTGATGTGGATATATTGCACACTATCTTAGCAGCGGCTACTCAGATGCAGTGAGGGGGTCTGGAGGGGGGATAGAGGAAAAGGCAGAGACAAGCAGTTCACATATGACTGCATTATCTACAGCAGACAGCCTAGGATTCCATGAACATAATCCTTTGGCGTGTACATCCATGGTCCCCAATACTGCTGTACCTGTAACTTTGTATACTGATATTGCAGGGAGCCACCCTTTAACCTCAACCCCAAGAGGTCAGGTTGCCCCTTTGTCTTTTGATGTAACCAACAGACATGCAATTTTATATGGTAGAAATATCACTGATGACAGTCTGAAAGTGCTAAAACAAATACCATTAAGGCTAGTGACAGTACCCGCACCCAAACCAAAAAATCAACAACCATCTCCCCCTGCAGTGGAGTAGATGGTACATGTTCCCTGGTCACCTAGTGACTTAAGGGAAATAATAACTAGATGACCAAACACCAAGAAGGATCCCAGTGGTACTTTGAAACATTTGAATCTGATTTATGCTGTTTATAATCCTACTTTCCAGATATTACAGGTGTTTACCTTCTAAAATTGTATGAGTATAATTTTAATACATTTCTGGATATCAATATGAAGGGATTTTTGCTAGTAATTTAACTTGTGATACGGTGCCAGGATGCCAGCTAGGTTACTGAATTCTATAGCAGGTGTGTGCAATTGATTTTTTTTGAGACACCGTGTGGGTGTGTGGCTGTATAAGATAAAGATTACTTCTGTTTCCCACTCACTGTATACTGTAGTTCCAAACAGCTATATATTGCAAATTCCACTTGATAATTGTAATTGGCTATTGTTAATTTATGCATTCTTCCCTATTCCCATAGATAAATGGAGTCAAGACTTATATGCTTTCCTTTACAGGCATGCAATTTGTTTAAGCCAAGCTCGGATCGCTGGATTCACAGATAGTTCAGCATTTTAATCACAATGTAACCGATAACTGGGTTACTCTGTCTCCCAAAGGTGGTTCAATCTTTATTCTGTATGTTGATAACCTTCTTATTTGTTCACCTAATTTTGAAACTTATTTTACAGATACTCAAGAACTGCTCACATACCTTGCACATAATAGTCACAAGGTCTCTAAAGACAGAATGCAGTTATGCCTGGAAAAAGGTTGCATACATTGGTCACTGTCTATCGCCAGGTTTACAGATAGCAGCTCCACTGTATGACCTCACAAAGTGCACAGCCCCAGATCCAGTCATACACTACAGAAACAAAGGAATGTTTTGCTGCACTGAAACAGGCACTATGCAGTTCACCTACAGTGGGTATCAGCATATGATAAATAATTTTCCTTTACACAGGAGCAGTTAGGACATGCTTCAGGGGTCCTTACACAGAGGCATGGTAACAAACAAAGACTTGTAGCATACTAGAGATCAACCTTAGCTACTGTTACTGGGGCTCTACCAGTATTTCTCAGAGCTGTAAGAGCAGCTGCACTACTATTTGAAAAATCTGCAGATATTGTCCTTGGACAACAATTTTTTTTGCAAGTTGTACATGAAGTTTTGCTAACTTGTATAACAGACACAAATCATTTCTACTGCCAGGCTTATAATGTGGAAATTTAGTTTGTTGGTTTCTCCAAACATCATTTTATAAAGATGTACAGTTCTTAATCTTGCTGTACTCCTGCCCATTCCTGAGGATGATGAGAGTTTTCACTCTCAGAGGGCAGAGGTGGGGAGTACACATCATGTATGTGGTGTTGTGTCAAAAGGTAATAACAGATCTGACAAAGTAGGAAAGTCAGCAGCAGAAAAATAGATACAATAACAAAAATGTGAAATTATGACAGTTACAGTAATCCCTAATTCTAATGAGTAAATGATAATCTCCATGCAAAAAGTATGTTCTCCACAGGAGGTCTCCAGCTGGCATCAGGGAGCATGTGAACCACACAGGTTTGTGGCACAGTAATGATGGTAAGCCTGTTGCACGAAAAAGTTTGTACCCTCAAAGACTGCTATGGCTCAATTGCTTAAGGCCCATTGGTATGCTGCAAAATTCTGTGCGAACTGTTTAAGCAGTTTACAGGTAAATCCTAGATGCCCTGTTCCCACAGAACCAGCACACTTCCCAGCTACAGAGGAACCCTTCCAGGTAATCCAGACTGATTTTATTCAACCCCCAATGAGGATAAGGTTGCAATAAGTTTTGGTTTGCGTGAATTTATTTTCTGGGTGGGTGACATGGCCTATGGCCACAGGAAAAGTAAACATAAGTAGACACTAGTGAAGGAATTAAGTGATGTAGACTCTGGTGAGAAATGACTACTTTGTTTTGAAAAGAGACTTTAGACTTTATGGGCTATTTGCATAGCAAATGCATGAACTAGGTGGTTTTTCTGTATGTCATATAAGGTCAGAAGGTATGCTTCTGAAGAAAGAAGCAGAAATGAAACATAACTGAAAAAAGGATAGTTCAGGAATTTGTATACGGGTACGGGTTACCATAAGTGATACCTCAGACCAAGGTACACAGTTCACAAGTACAAGTGTCACAGGCACAAACACACTGCAAGTGTTTAATGTAATGTGTGATTTAATGGGTATGAAGCAACAGTTACACAGCATGGTTATCATACCCAGAGGACCCTTGCATATCTCACCTTATGAAACTCTTTTTGCAAAACTATCAAATGGTGCAATTGGCCCTTTACCAAACTGACCTACAGGAAATTACTTGACTGTTTAAATACTTGGCTCAAGTGACTAGACAAATAAAGTAGATCCATAATGCACTGCTTAATCCAGGTGACCGTGTGATGATAAAAGTGTTCGTAAGGAAAGAAGTACTGTCTGATCGGTGGGAAGGTTCTTACTAAGTTCTCCTGACATCTTAAAATTTGGTCAAGGTGGGAGAGATGTCAACGTGGACACATGCCTAACACTCCAAGAAAGTAACCATTTCCCCTACACTGTTGAAAAAAGAAGACATCCTCGGAGACACTTCCTCCAGTCTTTTTGTATTCCTAATAATCATTTATATAATTATGAGATACATTCCTATTCTCCTTAGAGCTTTATGCAAGCAAGGAAGGAAGGAAAAAGATTAAAATCCAGTTAAGAAAAACTAGGCCTGAATATCCAGCATTTTATAAGAATTTTGGAATATGCTACATAGTATTGCAGGCAAATTAGTTGATACCGGAGGTATCAGAGGTTGGATTGATGTAGAATTGTTTGAATATTCAGTCTGGCTTAAAAAATAGTATCTGGATTACAAAATGGAGTCTAGCAGCCATGATTGTATTTATATGCTACAGCTTTAATGAAATGAAGTTTTGCAAGAAATTAAAATGTTTATGACTTTCATTTTATTCATGGAATGTACGCTTTGCAATGACGCACTGTTTTGTCTTGGTGCTTATTTTGAAAAACAATGATAATAGAGTTAGTGATTGCAAACCTCCAAGTCAAGGCCTCATATTTTAACACATTGTGGTTAAGGAGGCACTTTCTTTAAATAGAGGTGCACGTAATTAACACTTATTCAATCAGTGTAAATGCCAATTTAAACACCCCTCTGTGTAAGGGTGCCAAGATTATTGCTCAAAACATATGGGCACAGTCTTTCTGCCTAGTCACCTGCTAACTAGCTGGCATTGGTTGCACCATTTAGCACAATACAATAAAATTTTGGGTCTAATTACCTGTTCAGACCCTCTCTTCCACCTGTGTATGTTAGACCTTGGAGTCTCACTGTTTAAGAATTTACCCTGACTGCAGTTTGTACCTGCAGACTATTTGCTAAGACTCCACTCATTCTATTTAAAGACAAAATACCAATTATTAACTCCCCATGGCAGTTGGAATCTTTCAACCTGGTATAGCTTAAAAAATGCACAAATGGAGATCTGTATGTAAGTATATCTGGGCAGACTATCAGAAAAAAAGGAAAAGTAGTAGCAAAAAAAGGGACTCTCATCAACTCTCTTCTCAAAGTAATAGGGTGACACTTAACACCTTATTATGTGATCGCATTGCACATTTTATATACCCTGTGCTCTGTATAGTGTCATTGAGTTTGTATTTTCTTTCAATTCTTACTTGAGTTACATACATCCAGATGCTCTTATTTCCTCCCACAGTCCAAAAACATACTGCCAGGATAATTGACTTCTGATAAAAATGGACCATAGATAGTGTGTGGTAGAAAATTTAGATTGCACGTTTCAATGGGGCAGGGACTGGTGTGAAGGATTACATTTTTTGGGGGGAAATGCATCTTAATGTGGTGGCACTATACAAATAAACAATACATCATTACAAAATAAATATGGAATAATATGGAATAAGTTTATATGGAATAATCATTCCATATAAAGGGACTTCAGTACCTTTTAAGCTTGAAATGGTGTTCTCCTTGCAAGATAACAATGATCCTTGATGCAGTCCTGTGCTCACTTATATAATAAGACAAATGGACAGGTTTCTGGCTCTCACAAAGTTAGCATACATGTCTTTTTAAATCAGAAAAATAAAATTTCCCTTTGGTATTGGCAGTTAGGTGAATGATCTTTTAAAAAACTAAGCAGCTGTAAAAGTGTGGTTGTAATCTTCCTGCTTGTCAAATGAAAATAACACAAAAGAGAGAAGAAAATATATTTTCTGTATATTTTCTCATTTGTGTTCAGAATATTTTAGATACTCCATATGGCTGTGAACATAGCATATATGTATAGCATACACCTATTTAGTGTGTTTCACCAGAAGAGTGCTCTTGCCAATATATATATATATATATATATATATATATATATATATATATATATATATATATATATATATAAAATTATATATCACTGATTAAAAACAATATGTAGTATATATTATTATTACTACAAAAAGTTTACAGACATCTTTTTACAAGAGCATATATAACATTTAACATCTATATATCATTTAACATATATAACATATATAACATTTGTGTAAAATCAAATAAAAAAACAGGTGCTGTTTATATCTAGATGCAAAAATCAATTCTGTAAATAACTTATTCGGTCCCAAGATGTTAGGAAAATTGTATAGAAATGAGCCACATGAAAGTCACCTGGGTAAAAATATATTCCTTAGGAGCTTAAAGTTCCAGCATGTTTCACACATATCCTTTGGTGTCTGTAAAAGGAGATAATTACTATTGAGCATAGATGCACACGACACCTAATAACCATTGGTTTTATCCTAATAGTAAATTCAAGATAATGCATGAATATGTAACATACTTGCCTACTTTCGGCAAGTGTAGTCAGGGAGAGGGGTGTGACTAGAGGGCTGAAGGGGGCTGGGCACGGTCAAACGTGCCATTTTGGACCTAGCCCCGCCATGAAAATGCCGTTTTGTCACGGGGGCAGGGCCAAAATGACGCAGTTCACCGCAAACCGCGTCCTTTAGGCTAGGCAGTTCCGGGATGCGGGAGACTTGTCTGCTCTCCCGGGAGTCCGTGAGACCGACCCGAATTTCGGGAGTCTCCCGGACATTCTGGGAGAGTTGGCAAGTATGATATGTAAGCGGCCAACTTACTGACTGAAGATGATCGCACACAAAATATCTTTAGATTTCCAGATATACAGCACCCAAAATATATTCTTTTGAGACTCTGGGCCATAAGGAACATAAAGCAAAATAATAAGTAACTTTGGACCTTGGCAAAACCATGTTGTATTAAAGGGGAAGGTACATTTAAAATGTGAGGACAGATTTATAATTGGGATAGAGCATGTCCTAGATCAACTTTTAAAGTCAGTGTAAAAATAAAGCTATCAAGTGTTTGTGTCCTACAGTACATGACAAAACAGCCAGTATTTTACTTATGTGCAAAGTAATAAACTCATACTATATCTGTATAGATGTATATCTTTATGATTATGTGAGTGTGGAAAAGTGAAATAAATTAGAAATAAGGTATGTAAGTAAGATATATTTCCTCTCAGGGTACGTGTATCTATATGTTAATAGAGAGGGAGTGAGCATGCATGTGAGAGAGAGTGAGCATGCACATAGGAGAGAGTGAGTGTACACATGAGAGAGAGTGAGCGTGCATGTGAGATATTCAAGATGGTGGAAAACAATATGGAGCACAGACCACATGGAGGAGGAAAAAGACATGCATAAAACAAGATGGAGGACAGGATGAACAAGATAGAGGACAGAATGCTTGGAGGAGCTCAACACTTTCATCATTTTCAGATCCACAAGTATCACCCTCATCCTGTTGCACATTTGCAAGTTGCAAAGTAGCATCCTTACTTTCCATGTCTAAATTATCATCATTGCTACTCATCCTCACAATTCCAAGTGGTTGATACATTTTGGAAGATGGCTGTTTTGTAATTACAGTGTCAGAATCTGAAACATCAGACTCACATATTGCACTCATGCAAACCCATAGAGTCTGAATCATTAAGGAGAGCAAAGCAAAACAATGAGTAACTTTGTGCCTTGACAAAACCATGTTTCGTTGGAGGGGGAGTTAAATTTAAACTGAAGGGACAGATTAATAGGTTGGGTAGGGCATGTCCTAGAACAACTTTAATTGTCAGTGTAAAAATAAACCTATGAAGTATCTGTGTGGTAGATGATAAAGCAGCCAGTATTTTCCTAATGTGCAAAATAATACACTAATTTGCACCACTTGCATTGTAACATTGTTTGCCCATGGGGTGTGGTAGGATTTTTCAGCACTTATAATGCCAACACACTTTACACTGACAAAAAAAATAACGATTACTATAACAGTGACAACCTCCAAATATCGACTTACCATATAAGAGACAGGCACTATTTCCGACACTTTGAATTACCTCCACATCTAAAAAACGACTTTCCCAAATATGTTCAGAGACAAATCACATAACTTTTAATGGTCAGAGTGAAAACAGCACTTCTAAAGTAGCAATTGGTGGACCCATCGCCTGTATAATGTAATCCAGGCGGTGGGTCCGGCCATTTTAAAAGTGCCATTTTCACTCTGACCATTAGAAGTGATGTGACTTGTCACTGTACATATTTTGGGAAGTTGTTTTTTAGATGTGGAAGTAATTCAAAGTGCCGGAAATAGTGCCTTTTTTGTCTTGCTCTCTTTAATGACTAAGGCCCTTAGACACTTCCCAGGAGTCTGTGAGTGCCCAATATGTTATTCAAACTCAGTGTTATTTTCATGCACTGATTTGGTAATTTTAGAGGTTACAGACAATTGCGGTGAATCAACATGCTGTCTGGGGAAAATTACATCATGTAAAACCGCAATACTGAGATTGTTGGTATTAAGGTGGTCATTTAAGAAAGCACCACATGTACAATGTAGAATGTTTTTTAAAAAATCATTTTACATGCAGCACTTCCTAAATTGGCCACCTTAATACCAACAATCACAGTGTCGCTGTTTAACATGACATCATTTTCCCCGGACAGCATCTTGATTCGCCGCAATTGTTTTTAAGTATGTATTAGAAGCAGTCGATATGAAGACAATGTAGGAAACATCACTATCGGTGTTATACTATCGGGTAAGTTTGTGTCAGGTTTTAGGTAGTCGGTGAAGTGACTAGGACCTCTTTAAATTTCTTCGATGACGTCACAATCCAGTGCTGGCATGCAGCATCTTTGGAATTACCAGACGTCGCGTACCAGACTCTTTGGAAATAAACTCTGTCACTGTGAAGGGAAGTGTATATATTCATCAGGTCATTATTTAACTATTCTTTTTTTTTTGTAGGAGTAGTGGTTGTCGGTATCCCAAGCATCGAGATTACCTATTACCACCGGACTCTATACCCCAAAATTCAGATCCGTCGGATTTCTCTGAAGCCGAGCCGCTCATCTAGGCTGTATAATTTTGCTAGGTGGTTTCTGCTGGTACTAGAGTATCTAGCTAATGTTTTCATGTGGGTTTGTACTAAGCAATTGGATTTGTTACAAGTGTTCATACATTTTTATACAGCATGGTAAAAGTAACACAGAATTTAAACAGGAGGTGAAGAAAAAATAAACACTAAACCTGGAAACATTGCAATATTTCGACAACATCCAAAACTCTGTAAGTCCCTGATACTCTCCAAATCATGTGCCTGTTTTTGCCTGGACACTTAATACTTGACTGCCTGCAACCCATGTGTCTTACAAATCTGCTTTTATGCTATTAGTTTTTACCTGTTACGTTTGCTGCTATTTGTGTTCTACATTCAAACCATACTTTGAACATATCTTACTCTCTCTTGTATGTGCTCAACAGTTTACCAATAACCTTTATACTTTCTTATTCATGCTCCCAGTTATCCCTCTGTCACTCCTGCTTAACTAACTGCTGCATGCTTTTATTTTATCTTAACCTCTCTCAACACTTTCTCTTCTTCCGCTTCCTTGAAATTCACTCCATTCAGCTGTACTTTCCTCTTCATCTACATGTCACCACCATCTACTGCTTCCCTGTCTTCTCCTCCCATTTCCTTGACAACTTTGCTACTTGGCTTTCCCACTTTCTCTTTGCTGATCTCCCTATTCTTATTCTTAAGTATTTTAACACCCCTATTGACACCCATATCAGCTTTGTATCCTCTAATCTCCTAACACTCACCACCTTCCATGGCTTCTCCAAATAAATGTCATCTCCCATCCATCATGATGATTATTTCCTTAAAAGACTCCTGCTTCTCTGGTGACTTACTCAGTGTTTCTACTTCTGGTTCTTGCTTTCCTATTCTTCCTCTCTCTAATGAGAGAGGAATGAGCACAGACCCAAGGGTCTGTGCTTGATCCTCTATTCTTCCAGATCTACACCCCGTCATCCTTCAGCATTCTCGTATTCTTCTTCGGTCTCCAGTACCACATATAGGCCAGTTGACACTTAAATCTACCTCTCCTTCTTTAACCAATTACCCTCTCTCCTATCCCATGTTGCCTTTTAGTCCTCTCCACTTGGATGACCCATCGCACCCTCAATTTTAACATGTCCAATTCTGACCATATCATCTTTCCGTAAACCAATGCCAGTTCCCCTCCTCACATCTCTCTTACAGTCACCAACCCTACTCTCTCCCCTGTTCCCTATGTATGTCTGCATATTGTCATCCTCAACTCTGCCCTCAGTTTCACCCCACACATCCAGTTAGTCTTGCAGTAAGTGCACCAAGTAGACAAATTAAATAACTTATTGATTAAATAACTTATTGATACCAAAACATGGGTATTAAATGCAGAATGTCAACATGTTCTGTCAATGTGGTCTCTGAATGTGTTATATGGACATTTAATAGCAGAACACTTTCCAGGGTACTAGTTTTCCATTGTCAGTTGCCAATCATATAGAACTGTAACAATTTTTTACAATTGAATACAAAAATTATAACTAGTGAAAAGGAACAGTGCTGGGCATAAAGTACTGAAAATATATAACATACAAAAATAAAATGTTTTGCTGCTATATTTCAAAAGTTCATAATTAAACCCAAAGAGAGAATATATAGAAGATGTAATTCCATAATTGTCCTACTCCCCAAAGAAACATCATAATTAAAAAAAACAGTGTATAAGGATCCACACACACTATAAGTACAATCCGTTCCTATCCTGTTTTCTGTTTTATGCTGATCTAATGGTGAGTTGTGATCCTTCTACTAAATGACAATGTGCTGTTACTGCAACTGATCTATGGCTGTGATGGTGTGGCATTTAATTTTATGTCTTTTTTAAACTGCAATGAGCCAACAACATATTGTTTGTCAGTTGTGCCTGTTTCTAAGGTAAAACAAAAAAATGTTACAACTTTTATAAGACCACTACACATGAAATGCAAATTTCCTTATATAAAAGAACTATTAGTAACATTAAAAAGTGTTTGTAAAAGTTTCATGAGTTTCAAAATCCTTTATTTGCAAATGATTTTAATTGTGTGGCAGCAATGTTTCCTAACATTGTTTGAGGAGCACTGTATGACTCACTTTGTAGTTTGAAAAGGCTCATTACACAGAATATTTGTTTTCACTAAGCTGCATAGTGAAAATAAATAAAGCAATAGAGGATTTCAATATCAGGGAACTTTTACATCTATATAAATATTACTAGATGACATTGCATTCTGAGTACAGTGAAACCATTTCTTTTATTAGTAATAAGTAGATGATTTCATAGTTACAAAAAACAACAACAAAAAAGTTAAGAAAATCTAACCCTTCATTGTGCTGAATGCTGAATGAAGTTCTCATTTTTCTTTTAAAGAAATATATATATATATATATATATATATATATATATATATATATATATATATATATATATATATATATATAGTTCTGGGCATCAATGGAAAGTGAAAGGTGATCAGTCCCTTAAACCAGTCTGGATCAATTAAAGGAGAAAGAAAGTAGTGCACCAAGTGGACAGTTCAAATAACCTCTTGCTCCCTAAGTGTACAAAAAAATAAAAAAAATAGTTGTATGTTAATTCCATAATTTAACCTCCTCCTGTCAATGTGGTTGCTGAATATTTGATTGTACTATAAACAGAGTACTAAAGTGCACATTTACAACAACCTTAAGAAAGGATTTTAGATTTAACAACATTGTCTCAGTTTTATACATCTAATCCAACCATGCCATATTCTTAAGGTAAGTTGAATCTTTCATGCACTATATGTATACTCAGGCATAACATGCAATTACCAGTAATATAATATTTAACAATTGTATTTAACAATAATACATTGTTTAACAGTTGTATTTAACAGTAACCACAGAAATGAGGAACAGCAATGGGTATCCAGTTTGTGCTGAATTACCCATAGTTTTACGAGATTTTTAAAAAAACTTTTTCACCAGAGAAGATTATAATGCAAGTGAAAGAGATAAATGGGGGGAGTTATGTGGAACTGCTTTATCTTATTATGTTCAGCTGCTGTAATGAGACTAAGAATATTTGCATCTTTGGTAAGTACTACAATTACTAAAATATAATTTGTTTATATTTATCAATGCAAAGTTTACTATCTAATAAAAGCAATCAAAACATAATGTTGAGGACAACTATATGTAATTTAATATATAACCACAATATCATGTAAGTGGTGTTCAGCACAACACGTTGACGAATTTTGCATTTAGACAAACATTAGTGTTGCCTAGTAAATATATATATATACATATATATATATATATATATATATATATATATATATATATATATATATGTGTAGATATATATTTTTTTTTTACAAAGAAACTAACAACTTTTAATGTGAATGTATTTAATAAATTATAGCCGGGCATTTGATATTTCAAAAAAGGACTGATGGGGAATGGGGAAAGTAAAATAAGGGGGCGGAGGAAATGGGGGAAAGGAGGGGAACAGGTACATGACTGACATAATGATTAACGATATAAGTACGATACAAATGAAACGGAACAAGTTAGTGCAAATATAAGAGATTACAAAAAATACTTTCTGTACCCCTTAAATTTGTAAAACCAATAAAAATGCTATTGAAGATAAAAAATACAAAAAGATTCTAGGTTAGCAATGGTATTCCAAATCTCAAAGGGTCACTTAGGACAGTTACTTCCACAGAGGACCCAGAGATAAGTCCAAGCATTAACAGCAAAAGGTTTTAATAGTTAAAGTAGGGAGGATGTCCTAAATGAGGAAGAATGATAGCAACTTTACCTCATATACAAGGGGGCCCATATGGCATTCAATTTGTGTTAGTTGTTGTGTAGATAATATGTGATCTTCTCCATGTTTGCTATGTATCAAATAGTGTTTTTTTTAGAGCTTTATTGGTAGAAGAGTCAGGGTTTTTCTAGTTCTCAGCTATTAAGGATTTGGGAGCTGCGAGGAGGTGTAAGATCAATTTTTTTGGGTGCTCATATATTGGGGAGGATGGGACAGTAGGAAAGTCCATAGGTCTTTGAGGATTGATTGTTCAGACTGAGAGTTAGTAATGGATAAGACTTTGTTCCAGAAGAGGACAATCTGGAGGCAAGTCCACCATATATGGAAAAGTGTGCCTATGTGACCACCAGTGACTTTGGAATTAGAGAACTTATTATCCGGGGTATAATGCCATCTATAGTAAAGTTCACCATTTCCTTAATTTGTATTAAAATGGAACTAGTGGAAATGTCATCTCTTTCTTCTTTCCAGCTTTTGCCTGTTTGTCCTGATCATTGCGTTCCATTGCCTAACAAAGGAATGCATTCTTTCTTAATTACTACACTACACAACATTATCTGTCAATCATACAGAAATTTGCAATATTTAATCAAAGATAGACATTTTTTGGCACAGAAGGGCTTTTTATAACTATTATAGTTTTAGTTACACATGCATCCATTGTACCTAATGGTAATGCATTCTAATTTCAAAAGGGGTTTACCCTTGTTTCTTTCCTATAGTTGCCTGACTACTCATAGGCAATGTGCGATTCACTTGGCCAGGATGTGTATGTGTCTTTGCTGCACTTTTTTTGTGTGTATTCAGTGAATAATTAAGTTGTACCACTTATCTGCTCCTACAGATTTCTGAATTGGTGATGTGAACCTATTAGTCTCAATCATTGTGGTCCAGTTATTACTATTGTGATCACTTTGCTAAAATATTCCTAATGATATGGCTGAATTTACAATGGAAGGAGCACAAAGCCTGGTTAGGAGGGATATAAAAATCTCTCTCCTGTGATGCTCTCCCCATAGGTTATAACAGCCTTGTAAGGCTTTAGCTACCGGGGGCCAGCTTCAAATTTCGGGTCTTGATAAACAAGACTATATCACAGTCCCCATAAACTGTTATTGGAATTGCATTTGAAATCCAAGAGGCTGAGACTGCAGCAGATATCTGCTCTATTAATAAATGGTCTTGAAATTTGCAAATTAGGCAATCACTTTTATTGGCTGAAATTCACTATAAACCAACTAATTATTTTTATTCATTTATCTATTTATTATAATCTTCAAAAAAAAACATTATGGTCCTGATTCATTATGGAGTGCAAAGCCAAAAAAAGAAGTACATTTTCTCGTGGAGAAACCATGTTACAATGCAAGCGGTGCAAATTAGTTTATTATTTTGCACAAAAGGAAAATACTGGATGCTTTTTTATATAGCACACAAGTAATTGATAGCTTTATTTTTACACTGAAATGTAAAGTTGATATAGGACATGTCCTACCCTAACTATAAATCTGTACCCACATATTAAATTTACCTACCCCTCCAATGCAACATGGTTTTGCCAAGAAGCAAATTAACTCATTTTTTTGCTTTCCTTTCCTTAATAAATCAGGCCCCACATTTTTATAGTTTGCATTTAATCATTTAAATCTGTTGTTGTTCATCATTTTGTAACAAATGATACATGTGAAATGAAGAGAAACACATTATATGCTTACAGTGTACATTTTATTAGTTCAAATTTGCTGCTCTTAATCTAATTGTAATGAAATATTCATCTGAAATAAAATGCAGACTAGTGATGATGAATTACAAGCTAGACTTCACAAAGTTGCCCAGAACGAAACTGATTGACTGAAAGCACGATTTAAACCACACATGCCTCTAAGAACATATAATCCCTTGAAGTCATCCCTGACAAAATGCATAGGGTATTCTACGGCTTACCTCTAGTGCTGCAGGAAACACCAACCATCACATAACCTCCATATCGGCAAGCGGCGGGAACCGCCCAGCAGTCCTGAACAGGCTACCTCTGCCAAAGAACACGCACAGAGCTTCTGGACCAGTTGCATGAAAAAAAAAATCATAGCATACAATCACTTTCATTCATTCATCTAAATGTGAGGTTCAATTGTTTTAAATTACTCCACTATATTCTTCTCACGCTTTGCTCTATCTCTGTATGATATGACAGATATAAGAAGAAAAGTTTATTTTGCTATGGTCTGAAATTGCACACACCACTAATAGGACTGATTGAACATTACAATCATTTCAGATAACTGGAAATTCCTTTTTCAATGAGATTTACTTTACTATTTTTCTAAATAAATATCTGTTTTGTAAGTCACCAAAGTGTTTTTAAACTATCTTTTTATATTAGTCATCAACAAAAGATTTGTGAACAAAAATCTTTTAAGCCAATATCATCATGAATCATCTAACAAACTGCATTAGAAATGCTTTGCTCTCTAATGTAGCGACATAGTAAGATCATAGGCTGCATATATGTTGTTTTATGTTAAATTTACTTACTGTTTCTTTTTGGTCTTTGTATTTACAGAACATTTGCCAATAAGATAATGGAGGAGGAAATTCTCAACATAACAGCATGAACATGAAGGATACATAATTATTAATTTAGGACAAATTTGCTATAATCTCATGAAAAGTGGTCAACTTTACATAGGACCCTAACACAGTGAACAATAATATAGTAATAATATTGTTTCTGTACAGAATAACTGATTATGACATGGAGAACCAGACGTACATTAAGGAATTTCACTTGTCATTTTCTGTTAAATTTGAATTTACATTGCTAACTATATGTATGTTTTTCTTTCTCTATATGTTTGGAGTCCTCATCAATTCTATTATAATTGCAGTGATATATATTGATGATCAGTTACACACCCCCATGTATCTATTTCTCTGTAACCTGGCACTAGTAGATATCTGTTATACAACCACTACTGTCCCTAAACTGCTGTACATGTTATTATCTGGAGATAACACAGTATCCTTCATGCAGTGCTTCACCCAGATGTACTTTTATGTTTTTGTTAGTTCCACAGAGGATGTTCTAATATTCATTATGGCATACGACCGATATGTTGCTATATGTAATCCTTTACACTACCACTATATCTTACATAGGAAAAATTGTCTCTTATTGGCATCTAGCACTTGGGTATCAGGATGTCTAAATTCTATTATATTTACAAATCTAGTGTCAAAAGTGTCCTTCTGTAACTCTGGTATCATAAGCCAATTTTTCTGTGATCCTAAAGCTCTAATTAACATCTCTTGTGCTGTCACCACAGAGTTTTCTATTGTAATCTATCTGGAAACACTGATATTTGGATTTTTCCCAGTCATAATCAGTTTGACCTCTTATATAAAAATGATCAGGGTCATCTTGCAGATAAAATCTAATGAAGGAAGAAAAAAAGCCTTCTCCACCTGCTCATCGCACCTTACAACCCTCATTATTTACTATACGACAGCGTTATCTGTGTTCATGATGCCACCATCAGAATCCTCCAATGTCCTAGAACAGGTGTTTACTGTACTGTATGCAGTTGTCACACCCATGATGAACCCTCTAATCTACAGTTTGCGAAATAAAGATGTAAAAAGGGTTCTGCTAAAAATACTGGGGATAAAACTAAGTACTGGTACGGGACCAAGCTTCATTTAAATTTGAAGGAGGAAAATATCATTGTATCACTTTAAACAGACACAAATAGCATTTTTTAAATATAATATACACATGAATAAATAAGTATAGGAACTGCTAGAATACAAACAGAAACCTCAAGTTTTGTCATTCCACAACTGGAGATATCACTTTGTCTATCAGAAAGTCTCATTCCAATATGAAGCACATTAGGCAAGCCATCCAGCTAGAGTAGAGCAGAGGCAGAGTGCTAAAGACTACATTTGGGGCGCTGTATAACTGGAAATCTAAAGATATTTTGTGTGTGATCAAAAATGATATCATCACTCTGTAAGTTGGCCACTTACTATAATATGGGATAAAGCCAATATTGTTCAGGTGTGGAGGATTTAACTGTGGAATCGTATGCCTCTATGCTTAGTAGTAATTATCTCCTTGCATGGACACAAAAGGATATGTGTGAAACATGCTGAGACTTCTAAGGAAATTTTTTGAACCCTCGTGGCTTTCAAGTGGTTCATATCCTTAAAATTTTCCTAAAGCCTTGGGACTGAATAAGTTTCTAACAGAATTGATTTCTGCATTTAGATCTAGCAGCACCTGTTTTCTCATTGTAATTTGCACAAGCGTTGTATATGTTTCTTGCCTTGTATAAAGATACATGTCAGTAACCTTTTGAAGTAATACTAGTATATACTATATATTGGTTTTAAATAAGTGATTGAGTGACTGTTCAATTTTTATTTGTTTATTTTTAAAAATGACCTGTATTTTTAAACCGACTCTAAATTGTTTTGCACGTATTATTCCGCAGAAAAGAAAATATCACTACACCAGGTCATCATATCTCCGAATCATAATTCCTTATCATTAATACCAAAAGTCAAACTAATAGTCAGGTGGTGCTCCCAGAAACATTAAGGAATACCTTAACTAAAAACCGAAGAAAAGAAGATCATGTTCTATATGGGCAACTCTGTGAATTCATAATTAATGATACCAATATTAAATTAGTCAGACCATGATCCTATTGCATAACTGCACTGAGATCAATTAATAAAATTAAGCCTTTCCATTATGGTATAATAATTCCTTAGTGCTAAATTTGACGGCGGCTGGTATTATAAGTTGCAACTAAAAACTGCAGCAATTGATATTATATTGAAATATAAGCAGACTGCTAAGATTCATTACCAATAACCATAGAGATCTGAGTTTTAAATGTGAAATCTATTGAGAAACAATGGAAAGGTTATGTCTCATTATTTTTATCAGGTGACACCTGTTTTTTCTGTTAGTGAATTAATTGAAGATATTGATGCAGTATATATTACCATATGATATACACAACTAAGAGACTTTGTGCAGTGAGAGATACTGCTAACATATACACAAATAATAAACACACAAAGATCGTTGTTTATAATTTTATTAAGAACATAAAGAAGGAGGTATATAACGTAAAATAATTGTTATATTATATTGATCAAATATTTTATCATATAGCGAGGTATGGTGGTATATCCACTATTTTAAACACGTTTTTCTTTATATTCACTTTTCAAATTATGTTTTTAATATTTCACTACAAGCTATGACTTCTGATTAAGAGAGAATTTGTTTTAATAAACTTTAGAAAATATTGTGTTTTATTGGTATTGTTAATTACAAATTCACATATTATTCCGCCATCTACAGATTTCTTAGAGACTTATATTTTGTTTTGCTTTTAGGGATAATAGGTCCCGCAGTGCTGTTCATTCTTTTGATGAATTTTGTGAATGTGTGGGTGAGTGGTGCACCGGAGTTAGAACAGCAGCTGCCCTATAATCTATCATTAGAATCACACATATACTTTACTTATTTAATTATTATATAATATATATATATATATATATATATATATATATATATATATATATATATAAATTATAATATAAATGAATAACTATATGTGTGATTCTAATGATAGGTTACAGGACAGCTGTTGTTCTAAAATATCTATATATATATATATATATATATATATATATATATATATTTATTCTGTATCACTTCTGCCTCACAGCACTGGGGTCATGAGTTCAACTCCCGACCATGGCCTTATCTGTGTGGAGTTTGTATGTTCTCCCCGTTTTAGCATGGGTTTTCCTCCGGGTGCTCCAGTTTCCTCCCAAACTCTAAAAACAATCTGGTAGGTTAATTGGCTGTTATCAAAATTGAACCTAGTCTGTCTCTCTCTCTATTTCTCTCTGTGTGTGTTAGGGAATTTAGACTGTAAGCTCCAATGGGGCAGGGACTGATGTGACGGAGTTCTCTGTACAGCGATTCAAAATTAGTGGCGCTATATAAATAAATGATGATGATTTTATATATATATATATATATATATATATAGCATAATAAATTTGATTTAGCACCTGTTTTTTAATTATTTTTAATTAAACTGATCTGCAAATAAACTGCTAAATTTGTGCAGTAAAATTAAATCCATTTCAATATACATTGCCTCTTTCACCCCAACCAACTCTGTACAAGCCACTTTATGTGCACACAATTGCAGCAAATATCCTACCGACCTGCTATCAGTTTGGGACGGCTATGTATAGAAGATATCAATCCAAAACTTGGGATACCGACAACCACTATTACTAAAAAAGAACAAAACACGAATAGTTAAATAGCGACCTGATTAATATATACACTTACCTGACATCAGACTCTTCAGAAACGAACGCCGTCACTGTGAAGGTAAGTGCTAACCCTAACTGTATGATTAACGGGTTGGGTACTAAACGCCAAGCACCCAAAACCCGACACAAATTTACCCAATAGTATAACACTGATAGTGATGTTTCCTACATTGTCTTCATATCGACTAATTGTAATACATACTTGAAACAATTGCGGTGAATCAACATGCCGCCCGGAGTAAATGGTGTCATGTTAAACAGCGACACTGAGATTGTTGGTGTTAAGATGGTCATTTAAGGAAGTACCGCGTGTACAGTGTTTTTTTTAAAAAACATTCTACATGTTTACTGTTGTCAGACCATCCCTACTAGTTCTACCCTATTTCCTTCACCTCCCATTCCTTTATCCTCTCCCTTGCTCCGCTCCCCATAACAAATCATCCCACTCATTTTGCAGCAAAACCTCCCTCTCACATCACACCTCTAACCACTCTAATTTCATTCACATACAAACTGTCACCCATTCATCTTCTCCTCTTTACTCCATCTAAAACAAATTTTCAACCACTGACAACTATTTCCTCTCAAACTCACTCTGTCTCCTAGCTCTTATAGAAACCTATATCTAGTGACTGTCATGGTCGTGGAGTAGAAATTCTACTGTCTCCTGGCTGCACCTACAGTATCATATCCCCCAAACACTCTCTCTCCTTCCCCTCCCTTGAAATTCACTCCATTCAGCTGTACTTTCCTCTTCACCTACATGTCTCCACCATCTACTACTTCCCTGGCTTCTCCTCCCAATTCCTTGATAACTTTGCTACTTGGTTTTTTACATTTTCTCTTTGCTGATCTCCCCATTCTTATTCTTAATTATTTTAACATTTTAAACTCCTATCGCTCACCTCCTTCCATGGCCTCTCCCAATAAATGTACCTCCCACCCATCATGATTACTTCCTTTAAAGACTCTTGCTTCTCAGGTGACTTCTTTAGTGTTTCTACTTCTGACTCTTGCTTCCCTTCTATTCCTCTCTCTAATGATATATCAAGGGTCTTTGCTTGATCCTCTATTCTTCCAGATCTGCACCCCCTCATCCCTCAGCAATCGCGTATGCTTCTTCAGCCTCCAGGACCTCCTCTAGGCAATCTACCTCTCATCCTTTAACCAATCACCCTCTTTCTTATCCCATGTTGCCTTTCAGCCCTCTCCACTTTGATGACACATTGCACCCTCAATTTGAACATGTCCAAATCTGACTGTATCATCTTTGCTAATGCTAATGCCAGTTCCTCTCCACACATCTTCCTTACAGTCACCAACCTTACTCTCTCCCCTGTTCCCTATGTATGTCTGCATATTGTCATCCTCAACTCTGCCCTCAGCTTCACCCTACACATCCAGTCAGTCACTATTGCTTCCAGAAATCAGTTCAAGATGTTCACCCTTACCTGCAATGCCTTCACTAAACTTTCTCTCCATATATCTCTCACCACATCATGAGATACACCCCAACAACCTTTTTGCTCTGACTTTCTTATCTCTTCCTCTCTCACAATCTCCTCCCACTACTATCTCCAAGATTTATCCCACACTGCTTCCCACAGATTGAACTTCTTTCCTCACCCTACCACACTCTCAGCCAACCTACAATGCTTTAAATGCTCCATAAAAACTCTTCTCACAATACTTGCCTACCCCTACCCCATCCTAGATCCTCATGTTCATTTCCTCTCCTCCTCCATCCACCATATCCATTCATGTGCCATGTGACCTCTATTTTGTTTACCCCACTCTAGCTCTCATGGGTAGATAACTTTCTGTGACCTTTGTGAGGAAATCAAGATGCTAAGGTTGCTCTATGCAATATATCCACTTTTTCAAACACACAACTTGATAAATTTACCCCATGGAGGTTTTAAACTGCTATTAATGATTTACAGTTTGCAAAGAAAAATATGATAATACACCCCTGAGTATTACTGAAAGGAGGGAGAAAAAAGTGTACCAAGTAGACAAATTAAAAAACATATTGATTAAATAACTTATTGACACCAAAACATGGGTATTAATTGCAGAATGTCACCACATCGTGTCAATGTGGTCTCTGAATGTGTTATATGGACATTTAATAGCAGAACACTTTCCTGGGTACGTGTTTTCCATTGGTCGTCGCCAATCATATAGTACTGTAACAATTTTTTACAATTGAATACAAAAATACAATTTATAACTAGTGGGAAGGAACGGTGCTAGGCATAAAGTACTGAAAATATATAACATACAGAAATACAGTGTTTGTTGCTATATTTCAAAAGTTCATAATTAAACCCAAGGGGAGAATATATGGGAAATGTAATTCCATAATTGTTCTACTCCCCATAGTATCATCATAATTAAAAACACAGTGTATAAGGATCCACACACTATAAGAACAATCTGTCCCTATCCTGTTTTCTGTTTTATGCTGATCTAATGGTGAGTTGTGATCCTTCTACTAAATGACAATGTGCTGTTACTGTAACTGATCTATGGCTGTGATAGTGTGATATATAATTTTGTGTCAATTTTGAAACTGCAATGAGTCAACAGAAAACAACATATTATTTGTCAGTTGTGTCTGTTTCTAAGGTAAAACAATCTTTTTTACAACTTTTATAAGACCCCTACACATGAAATGCTAATTCCCTTATATGAAATAACTATTAGTAACAATAAAAAAGTGTTTGTAAAAGTTTCATGAGTCTAAAAAACCTTTATTTGCGATATGATTTTAATTGTGTGGCGGTAACCTTTTCCTAACATTGTTTGAGGAGCACAGTAGGACTCACTTTGTGATCTGAAAACGCTGATTGCACAGATTATTTGTTTGCACTAATCTGCATAGTAAAAGTAAATAAAAAAACAGAAGTTTTATCAGGAATAAGTACATGATTTCATAGCAACAAAAAACAACAAAAAAGTTAAGATGTTAAATATATATGGGCAAATACCTGATAATTGTGGGTAAGAAAATCCAACCCTTCCATTTGCTTAATGCAAGTTTGCAATTTTGCTTTATATATATATATCTATATTATAAATGTCTAGTGGCGTGTGTTAGTCTGTCTGTGTGTGTGTGTGGAAAAAAATAAAACCAAGCTGCAGCGCCACCTGCTGGGCGGAGTTATACACTGACCTACTAAATTCTTAGTGTGTGTGGAAAGAAAAATTCAGAAAGGGCTGAAATTTGGTATACTAAGATGTTTTTAATTTGTTAATTTAATTTGTTAATTGTTAAAAGTGTTTATAAAGATTTAAAAAAAATATATATATATTTCTTGAAGGAGAAGTGACAATTGGGAGTGGTTGGTGGTTGCCGGGGGTGACAGTGGGGAGTGGTTGGTGGTTGAGGCCTGGGCTATGGCCCAAATGCATGACAAGAACCTTTTTAACACCTTAAGTAGCTTGATTTGACTAGAATGCATGAGTATCATGCACGGGTTAACTTGTATATATATATATGTGTGTGTGTGTATAGTTTTAAGCATAAATGGAAAGTAAAAATTGATCAGCCCCTTAAACCAGTCTTGATCACTCAAAGGAGAAAGAGAGTAGTACACCAAGTGGACAGTTAAAATAACTTCTTGCTCCTTAAACATGTACAGAAAAAAAAAATGGTGCTTGTTAATCTTAATTCCATAATTTTTCCTCCTCCTTTCAATGTAGTAGCTGAGTATGTGACTGTACTGTATGCAGAGTACTGAAATGCAAATTTACAACCAACCTTAAGAAAAGATTTTAGATTTACCAACATTGTCTCAGTTTTTGACATCTAATCCAACCATGCCATATTCTAAAGGTAAGTAGAATCTTTCATGCACTCTAATTATACTCAGGCATAATATGGAATCACCAATAATATAATATTTAACAATTGTATTTAACAATAATACATTCTTTAACAGTTGTATTTAACAGTACACACATAAATGAGGAACAGCAATGGGTAGCCAGTTTGTGCCGAATTACCCATATTTTTACGAGATTTTATAAAAACTTTTTCACCAGAGAAGATTATCATGCAAGTGAAAGAGATAAATGGGTGGAGTTATGTGGAACTGCTTTATCTTATTATGTTCAGCTGCTGTAATGAGATTAAGTGTATTTGCATCTTTGGTAAGTACTACAATTAATACTAAAATATAATATGTTTATATTTATCAATGCAAAGTTTCTTATTGATAAAGACAACTAAAACATAATGTTGAGGACAACAATATGTAATTTATTATATAACCACAATATCAAGCAAGTGGAGTTCAGCACAACATTTTGACGAATTTTGACGATATCTGCTCTATTAATAGATAACTTTGAAATTTGCAAATTAGGCAATCAATTTTATCCACTACAATACACTAACAACCAACTAATTTTTCTTATTCATTTATCTATTTATTATAATCTTCAAACAAACCCATTATAGTCCTGATTCATTATAGAGAGCAAAGCAAAAAAAAGGAGTACATTTTCTCCTGGACAAACCATGTTACAATGCAAGGGGTGAAAATTAGTTTATTATTTTGCACGAAAGGAAAATACTGGCTACTTTTTCATATAGCACACAAGTAATTGATAGCTTTATTTTTACACTGAAATGTAAAGTTGATATAGGACATGTCCTACCCTAACTATAAATCTGTACCCACATATTAAATTTACCCACCCCTCAAATCAAATGCAACATGGTTTTGCCAAGATGCAATTTAACTCATTTTTTTGCTTTCCTTTCCTTAATAAATCAGGCCCCACATTTTTATAATTTGCATTTAATAATTTAAATCTGTTGTTGCTCATCATTTTGTAACAAATGATACATGTGAAATGAAGAGAAACACATTATATGCTTGCAGTGTACATTTTATTAGTTCAAATTTGCTGCTCTTAATCTAATTGTAATGAAATATTCATCTGAAATAAAATGCAGACTAGTGATGATGAATTACAAGCTAGACTTAACAAAGTTGCCCAGAACGAAACTGATTGATTGAAAGGACGATTTAAACCACACATGCCCCTAAGAACATATAATCCCTTGAAGTCGTCCCTGACAAAATGCGTAGGGTATTCTACGGCTTACCTCTTGTGCTGCAGAAAACACCAAACATCACATAACCTCCATATTGGCAAGCGGCGGTCCTGAACAGGCTACCTCTGCCAAAGAACACGCACAGAGCTTCCGGACCAGTGGCACGGAAAAAAAAATCATAGCATATAATCACTTTCATTCATCTAAATGTGAGGTTCAATTTTTAAATAAATTGTTTTAAGTTACTAAACTATATTCTTCTCACACTTTGCTCTATCTCTGTATGATAAGACAGATATAAGAAGAAAAGTTTATTTTGTTATGGTCTGAAATTGCACACACCACTAATAGTACTGATTGAACATTACAATCATTTCAATTAAGGGGAAATTCTTTTTTTCAATGGCATCACAGGAGATTTACTTTATTATTTTTCTAACTAAATATTAGTTTTGTAAATCACCAATGTGTTTTTAAACTACCTTTTTATATTAGTCATCAATAAAAAGATTTGTGAACAAAAATCTTTTAAGCCAATATAATCATAAATCATCTAACAAACTGCATTAAAAATGCTTTGCTCTCTAATATAACGACCATAGTAAGATCATAGGCAGCACATATATTGTTTTATGTTAAATTTGCCTACTGTTTCTTCTTTACTTTTTATTTTGTTTTTTTACAGAACATTTGCCAATAAGATAATGGAGGAGGAAATTCTCAACATAACAGCATGAACATGAAGGATGCATAATTATTAATTTAGGACATATTTACTATAATCTCAAGATCAGTGGCAACTTTACATGTGAACCTAACACAGTGACCACTAATATAGTAATAATATATTTTCTGCACTCAACAACCTGATTATGACATGGAGAACCAGACTTACATTAAGGAATTTCACTTGTCATTTTCTGTTAAATCTGAATATACATTGTTAACTATCTGTGTGTTTTTCTTTCTATACATGTTTGGAGTCCTCATCAATTCTATTATAATTACAGTGATATATATTGATGATCAGTTACACACCCCCATGTATCTATTTCTATGTAACCTGGCCTTAGTAGATATCTGTTATACAACCACTATTGTCCCTAAACTGCTGTACATGTTATTATCTGGAGATAATACAGTATCCTTCATACAATGCTTCACTCAGATGTACTTTTATGCTTTTGTTAGTTCCACAGAGGATCTTCTAATATTCATTATGGCATATGACCGATATGTTGCTATATGTAATCCTTTACACTATCACTATATCTTACATATGAAAACTTGTCTCTTATTGGCATCTGGTACTTGGATATCAGGATGTCTAAATTCTATTATATTTACAAATCTAGTGTCTAAAGTGTCCTTCTGTAACTCTGGTATCATAAGCCAATTTTTCTGTGATCCTAAAGCTCTGATTAACATCTCTTGCGCTGTCACCACAGAGTTTTCTATTGTCATCTATCTGGAAACATTGATATTTGGATTTTTCCCAGTCACATTCAGTTTGACCTCTTATATAAAAATTATCAGGGTCATCTTGCAGATAAAATCTAATGAAGGAAGAAAAAAAGCCTTCTCCACCTGCTCATCCCACCTTACAACCCTCATTATTTACTATACGACAGCGTTATCTGTGTTCATGATGCCACCATCAGAATCCTCTAATCTCCTAGAACAGGTCTTTACTGTACTGTACGCAGTTGTCACACCCATGATGAACCCTCTAATCTACAGTTTGCGAAATAAAGATGTGAAAAGAGTTCTACTAAAAATACTGGGAGTAAAACTAAGTACTGGTACGGGACCAAGTTTCATTTAAATTTGAAGGAGCAAAATATCATTGTATCACTTTAAACAGATTCAAATAGCAGTTTTGAAATAGGATATACACATGAATAAATAAGTATGGGGAACTGCTAAAGTACAAGCAGAAAACTCAAGTTGTGTCATTCCACAACTGGAGATACTTCTTTAGTCACTTTTTCTTTTAGAAAGTCTCATTCCAACACAAAACGCATCAGGCATGCAAGCCCGCTAGAATAGACCAGAGGCAGAGTGCTAAAGACTACATTTGGGGTGCTATATAACTGGAAATCTAAAGATATTTTGTGTGTGATCAAAAATTTCATCAACACTCTGTAAGATGGCCACTTATTATAATGTAGGATAAAGTAAACAATATTGTTCAGATGTGGAGGATATAACTGTAGAATTGTTTGCATCTATGCTTAGTAGTAATTATCTCCTTTCATGGACACCAAAGGGTATGTGTGAAACATGCTGGGACTTTAAGCTTCTAAGGAAAATTTTCGAACCCTTGTGGCTTTAATGTGGCTCATATCCTTACAATTTCCCTAACGTTTTGGGACTGAATAAGTTTCTAACAGAATTGATTTCTGCATTTAGATATAACACTACCTGTTTCCTTATTTGAATTTGTAGAAACGTTATATATGTCTTTTGCCTTGTAAAAAGGTAAATGTCAGTAACCTTTTGAAGTAATACTAGTATATAATATATATTGGTTTTAATTAGTGATTGAATGACTATTCAATTTTATTTATTTTTTTAAAAAAATGACCTTTATATTTTAAACCGACTCTAAATTGTTTTGCACGTATTATTCAGCTGAAAAGAAAATATCACCACACCAGGTCATCACATCCCCGATTTATAATTCCTTATCATTAATATCAAAAGTAAAACTAATAATTGGGTGGTGCTCCCAGAAACATTAAGGGATATCTAAACTAAAAACCAAAGAAAAGATGAACATGTTCTATATGGGGCACTATGTGAATTCATAATTAATTATACCAATATTAAATTAGTGAGATCATGATCCCATTGCATAACTGCACTGAGATTAAATAATAAAATTAAGACTTTCCATTATGGGATAATAATACCTTAGGGTTAAATTTAACAGCAGCTGGTATCATAAGTTGCAACTAATAACTGCAACAATTGATAGGAATATAAGCAGACTGCTAAGATTCATTACCAATTAACCATAGGGATCTGAGTTTTAATTGTGAAATCATATTGAGAAACAATGGAAAGGTTATAATTCAATATTTTATCAGGTGACACCTGTTTTTTCTGTTAGTTGATTAATTGAAGATGTTGATTCAGTATATCTTATCATATGATATACAAAAATAAGAGAAACATTTACAGAAATAATAAACACACAAAGATCGTTGTTTATAATTTTTATAAATAATTGGTATATTATATTGATCAAATATTTGATCACAAAGCGAGGTATGGTGGTATATCCACCATTTTCAACACGTTTTTCTTTTATTTACTTTTCACCTTATGTTTTTAATATTTCGCTACAACTTATGACTTTGGATTAAGAGGGAATTTCTTTTAATAAACTTTATAAAGTATTGTGTTCTATTGGTATCGTTAATTGCGAATTCACATATTATTCCACCATCTACAGATTTTTTAAAGACATATTTTGTTTTGCTTTTAGGGATAATAAGTCTCACAGGGCTGTTCACTCTTTTGGTGAATTTTGTGAACGTGTGAGTGAGTGGTGCACCGGAGTAAGAACAGCAGCTGACCTATAACCTATCATTAGAATCACACATATACTTATTTACTTCTATTATAATTTAAACATATATATATATGTATTTATATGTATATCTATCTATCTATGTATATATATATATATATATATATATATATATATATATATATAGTAATATATGTATGTATACATATATATATATATATAGTAATATATGTATATATACATCTATACATATATATATATATATATATATATATACATATAATGTATGCATGTATGTATGTATATATGTATGTATGAGTATATATTTATTGCAGAATATCATTACCTAACAATTGTCAATGCCACATTAGAGGTTTTAGGAATAAGTGGAGATTGTCACTAGTAAAATAAAGATCAAGGAAATTCTCCCAATTTTCTGGGATTGATCAGTCTCCTAAACCACTGTGGATTACTTAAAGGAGAAAGAGATCAATGCAACAAGAGATCACTAAACAGGAACAAGAGAGAAAATAGTACATATATGGGCAGCACGGTGGCTCAGTGGTTAGCACTTCTGCCTCACAGCACTGGGGTCATGAGTTCAATTTCCAATCAATTCCCATGTGTGGAGATTGTATGTTCTCCCCGTGTTTGCGTGGGTTTCCTCCGAGTGCTCCGGTTTCCTCCCACACTCCAAAAATATAGTGATAGGTTAATTGGCTGCTATCAAAATTGACCCTAGTGTGTGTGTTAGGGAATTTAGACTGTAAGCTCCAATAGGGGAGGAACTGATGTAAATGAGTTCTCTGTACAGCGCTGCAGAATCAGTGGCGCTATATAAATAAATGGTGATGATGATGATATACAGTATGTTAATTCCATAGGTTCACCCCCTCCTGCTACTGTGGATTCTGAATGTGTGACTAAACTGTATACAGTGTAAAGAAGTGTAAGTTTATAACAAATCTTAAGTAAAAATTCTAGATTAAACAACCTGATTTGCAATATTATATATATATATATATATATATATATATATATATATATATATATATATTATTGTCAATATACATATTGTTTATTGAGGAATTGCTTATAAAATACTACAAAAACGTTAGGAACTATTTAACCCCAAAATAAATGTGGAACAAGAATGCAATGGTGATTGATTATAAATGCCTTGTTTGGCCACTGTGATGACATAAAAACAGCATAAACATGAGGAAGGTGTAGTTATTAATTTAGGATATATTCAGCACAATCTCATGAACAGAGGCAACGTAACTAGGCTCAATAACCAATAATTTAGTAATAGCAATGACTCTGTTCAGCAAAAAAAATATTTCACATGGAAAACCAGACTTACATTAAAGCGTTTCACTTATCATTTTCCTCAAAATCTGATTATACATCATTAACTATCTGTGTGATTTTCTTCCTATATATGTCTGGAGTGCTTGTCCCTAAACTGCTGTACATGTTAATATCTGGAGATAATACAGTATCCTTCATACAATGCTTCACCCAGATGTACTTTCATCTTTTGTCTGGCTGCACAGAGAATGTTCTAATATTCATTATGGCATATAACCGATATGTTGCTATATGTAATCCTTTACACCTGCGGTTCCCAAAGTGTGTGCCGCAGCTCCCTGGGGTGCCGCAGCGCTGTCACAGGGGTGCCGCAGTTGCCATAGCAAAAGAAGAAGTAGAAGGGGGAAAAAAAAGATAAAAGAACTTACCACCTCTGCCTTACTGTTCTCACTGACTGCTGGGCGTGACGTCATCACGTCCGATAGTGTCAGTGAGGAGCAGCAGCAGAAAGGACATCAGGAAAGAAGACAGCAGAAAATGAGGAAAGTAAAGGAATGGAGAGTGAAGGGGACAGAGTGGGAGATGCTGAAAGGGGGTGTCAGAGAGAGAGATCCTGAATGGGGGGGCCCAGAGAGAAATGCTGAATGGGGGGGCAGAGAGAGATGCTGAAGGGGGGAACAGAGAGAGATGCTGAAGGGGGGGACAGAGTGTGAGCTGATGAAGAGGGCAACAGAGTGTTAACTGATGAAGGGGGGGCAGAGTGTGAGTTGGCCAAGGGGGACACAGAGTGTGAGATGGCAAAGGGGGACACAGTGATATGGTGAAGGGGTGCAGTGATATGATGAAGGGGCACAATGTGATGGTAAAGGGGCCTAAATATATCTTACTTTATTTTGACCGAACTACTTAAAAACCGGGACTACCCGGTTATTATTTTGGCTTAGGGGTGCCTTGGAATAATTATGGTGGGTGCCTCGAACTGAGAAAATTTGGGAACCACTGGCCTATACAGAAGAGAAACAGCTTATAGAAATCAAATTTAGTTTAGTTTGCCATTCACAGCACAGGAAAAGAGAGTCTTTTACTAAAATAACACAGTCTGTTATATGATAATATGATTTTTCTGACTGCAGCATGGAAGTAAATTCCCTAATCAGAGACAACTAATTATAATATTACTAAAAGGTAATTTGCAAAATGTGAAAATATGAGGTTACAAGAAAGATAAAAAATAGCAGCAGAAATAAGATTAATTTAAATTATTATTTAAGTAATGTCCCTAATTAATAACTGTTACTACCTCATATGAATTGATTGAGTAGAATAAAACTGCAAATATGCAATAAATATAAAAGACTGACTGGCAAGGAACAGTGTTGGTCATAAAGTGCTGAAAATAATGTATAGAAATAGAGAATAAATATGTGTTGCTATATTATAAATACTTCTTAATCAATACCCAAGGGCATAAAATATAGGTGATGTAATGACATAATTTGTTCTACTCCCTGTAGTGACATGAACAACACAGTGTATAGAGATCCACACACTATAAATATGATTTCTTACCTGTTTTTTGTTTTATGCTGATCTAATGGTGAGTTGTAATCCTTCTACTTAATGACAATGTGCTGTTTTGTAACTAATCTATGACTTTGATGTGTGACATATCATTCTGTGTAATTTTTCAAAACTGTAAAACCCAGAGAAAACAATATTATTATTTTCTATCAGTTTTGCCTTTTACTGTTATTATTATTTATATAAAAATATATAAAACTACTATACGTGAAATACAGATTCCTTTATATAAAAGAGATAATAACATTTTAAAAAAGTGTAAATGTTTCACAAATTTAAAAATGTTGATATGTAATAAATGTAAATATATTGGGAGCACATTTTCCTATTTTACTCTTTCTGATGAGCATTGTAGGACTTACTTAAAGTCTAAAAAGTCTGATTTAACATGATATTTGCTTGCAGTAAGCTGCATAGTGAAAGTAATTAGAATTTACAATTTTTCAATTATCAGGGAATTTTAATATATGTATCACTAGAAGACATTCAGGATTTAAATAATGAAATTTGTGTAATTCCACACATGGAGTAGGACCTTTTTCTTTATTGTGTTCATACATGAAAATACTAAGAACAGCACATTTGATTAATAATTGTAAATATTGTGTCTCTTTTAACTCGAGTCCAGCCACTCAATTGGTCAGATTCATTGACAGACAGATCAGAGAACCAATTGGATGTTCTTAAACAAATTTGTATTATATATCCCTATTAACTAACAAAAATAAGGAAAGTATCATACATTAGCCTGTATGGTTAAATACCATACTATATTAATGATATTATCATATAATAAGTAAAATGTTGAGTGATCAGCAAAAACACTTTTTTATTTCTAAATATATCAACAAATGTTTTTCTATAAAAAAAAGCTTTCATTCATAATTTATTAAATCTATTCATGTGTGTATACTTATTATATATTATTTCCTACCGTATCAAACTTTCAGGGTGAGTATCTGTCTCTTATTATTATTTATATTTTGTATTGTTAATTCTATCACAATTTTTTTAGTTCAGTCAGTATACTTGAGAGAATTCCCAATTAATATTTGGATATCCCTAATAATTCATTCTTTTAATTAATAATTTAATTTTTTTACATTATAATATGTAATTTATATATGCTTATTAATTGCCATTTTAAACCATTGTTTAAGCCTCATTTTCGATCACATTCTATGTTTATTCCCTGTTATATAAGAAACTCTCTAAAGTGCCATTCATTTTTAATATATGTGAATTATTATGAACTTTGATATTATGCGCTATTATACATAGATCATTTTACTTTTATGCTGTAACTTATTAAGTGTCCATAGTGATATTATGATCCCTCTTGGATGTAGTGTGAATGTTATCTACTTAGCAAGGTCGTTGGTGTTAAAGTGTCTCCAAAGTTAGTGACTTAAATAAAAAAATATAAAGTGTATCCTAGAATAAGTGATTAAGACAATACTAAATATGTACTAAAAAATGTGACAAAAGTACATAAATGGAGGAAAGAAAGATATCATAATCTACCTATGAGATCAAGTTTTCAAGTGTTTAAAATCTAAGAAATATAATAATAAATTATGTTACATTGTTACTTTTCAATATATATAATTTTTGAATAATGTTTCATATGAAAATGTGTTGTATCCTTATATAGTTGGGATATCCTTACATGTATATCCACGATGGATCTACGATCTAGGTATTATTTGTTTTCTGTCTATATCCAGAAAAATGATGTTCAGTTTCTATAAAAGCATAAGATCTGCTATGTGCTACAATTAATGCATTGTTTTGATTCTATTCCGCTATCTCAAAAATTGTAAAAGACAGAGAAAAAATTTAAAGTATCAAAATTAGTTTTTCTCTCATAAAACTTATTGTATGTCACAGTTAATATATATGTTTTAATTCTCCTCCACTATCACAGAGATTTGGAAAGAAAGGGGAAAAGAATTTGATTAGAGAATCAAAAATAGTTCTCCTCTTCCTTATTACAGGAAACTTGCATAACTATTGCATTTATTTAGGCCGAATAAATGTAAGGGGTTCAATAAGAAGATCCATTTTGTTTCACACTGAAGAGGACCTTTATCAACATCTTCCCCTCTAATTCCCAGGTGTACCTTTTATTTCCCAAAACTTGCCACGTCTTGGGGATTCCTAAGGAAATGTCTTACTACAGGTGATAGATGTTTAAAAAGATCTTTATCACATTTGGAATTTCTAATGGACCAAATATGTTCCAAGATTCGCTGTTTGAAAATTCTGTTACTTTTGCCAACATATATTTTATCACATGGACATTTTAGGGCATACACCACGACTTTTATATTACAGTTTATGAAATAATTAATTTTGTGCATTTTACCATATTTGTAGGGAGAATTCATATATATTTTCCTCTACATAAATGCTTCTGTTAGCCTAATATTGTAGATAGTGGATTGTCACTGCAGTTTTAGTGTGATATGAGATGATGATGTAAGATTAGTGTTTAATATGGTGAGAAACTAATAAAAATTGACTATTGTTGAATTATTCACAGTGACCTCTATTAATATACATCTCCGATCCCCACTAAAGAGTTTGATCTTTTGAATTTTGCAACTTATTTCTTTCTGCTGCACTTCTGTTACTTTATTTGTTTTTTTTAATATTTCACCAATATACATCTGAAATCTGAATATATTAAAGAAGAAATAATCTTGTATGCATAAGAAAAATTGTAAATTAGTAGACCGGTGGGCTCTTTTATTTTTATCCAACTCTAGTCTTTAAGTCATATCTACATTCAGGATTTCGGAAGGAAGGAAAACTAAAAAATGCTTTTTATTTATATGCATTGTATGTATGTATGTATGTATGTATGTATGTATGTATACCTAATAATGGTTAATGCGACATTAGAAGTTTTAGGAAAAAATTGAGATTATCACTAGTAAACATAAAAGGAAATTCTCCCAATTTGCAGAGATTGATCAGTCCCATAAACCACTGTGGATCACTTAAAGGAGAAAGAGAACAACACACTAAGTGGACAGGTAAAATAACTTCTTGCTCCCTAAACAGGTACAAGATAAAAAATAGTGCATATACAGTATGTTAAGTTCAACACCTCATGTTAATGTGGATTCTGAATGCATGACTGTACTGTATACAGTGTGCAGTACTGCAAATTTATAACAAATCTTAAGTAGAGATTCTAGAGTTAACAACATTGCCTCAGTTTAGTCATCTAATTCAATCCATACCAAAGGCTAAAAGTTGACTCTTTCATGTAATGGCTTTATACTCAAAAATAACATATAATGAATTTTGATACAATATTTAAGAATTGTTTTTAACAATGCTTTTTAAACACAGAAATGAGGAACAGCAATGGGCATCACATTTGTGCTGGATTTACCATAGTTGTATGAGATTTTTTAAAAGTTTACCACCCGATCATCATACATGTAAAGTTATAAATGAAAATTGTTTTATGTGAGGAGATATGTGAAACTACACTATCATAATATGTTCTGTGCTATAATGAAATTAAGAGTACTTGCATCCTTGGCAAGTAATACAATTTATGCTAAAATATATAACATTTATATTAATCAATGCAAAGTTTACTCTCTGATATATGCAGTTAAAACGTGATGTTGAGAATCACAATATAGAATGTAATATATGAGCACAATATCATGCAACTGGAGTTCAGCACAACATTTTGACAAATTTCATGTTTATACAAACATTAACATTTCATTCTTAAACTATATTGTTATGTCTCCTTTTTAACAAAAAGAGTCCTTTAAAATATCGTTTGTGGTATAAAATATGGTGCTCTGCTTAGTATATTGTATATGGCAACTCCACTGCTCCTATATCTACATAGAAAGAGAATAAGGATTAAAGTTCACAGCTAATAAATTATTTCATAACATCAATTCTCTACTGTTCAAAAAGATAAGGTAGTTACTGCAGCTCTGTAATTCACTACATTAATATCTCTATAAATTATATTAAAAATCTCATTATTAAATATAGTTCCATCGCTTCTATACTTAATTACTTATTCATTTCAACACTGAAGAACAATATCTGCCAAGTATACAGAAATTTGTAGTGTTAAATCGCACTAAATGAAATTTAATTCTCTATGGTTCTAAAAGGGATAAAGACCATGCCAATAGTTTCCAACTTTCATTTACAACTGTTGTACCAAAGTCTCATTTACCAGCACTCCTCTATGTATGTGGTAGTAGACCAGATGCTGCCTTTAATGTAGTATGATACTCCACACCCTATACAGATAATTACCAAACTGAGAATGGTTGCTCCTGGTGAAAAACGTTCAGAATATTGTAAAAATAAGTACTTTATTAACATAAAATTTCCACCAAGCTCAGTAAGTTCTCAACATTCAAGCAATAATCTTCTCTTACAGGCCATGAGTACTATCTGGCATTTGCAACAAAAATATAGAAATATATAATCCCATTGCTGTGTCTAGAGAAGCGTAAAGCAAACAATTCTCATAAGAGTCCTGTGACGTGTTTAGTTAAGCTTTTGTTCATATCTTAGATCCAATTTGCATAAATAAGTTTTCCATATTTTCCATATGAAATTTCATTGGGATAGGTACAGAACTGAAATCCCAGTTTATGTTTTAGATATTTAATGTATAGGCAGAATTCAGTCTGATAGAATAGAACACAATGTGGAAAAAGTATTTCCTTATGGCAATGGTCTTTACCAGGTTTATCTAATTCTATTTTGTTCATGTTCTTTCACAATGTGCTTGAGAGATCCAGGCCTGGGTGAAAGGTCAAAGGTGCTTCCCAGTACAGAGTAGTTCTCCTGCTCGCTGAGTTCCTTTTACTATATGCTCTATGGCGTGTCTTGAACTTTGATATGCAGTACTGGTCTGTAACAGGTGTCAAGCCTCAAGGCACTCGTAAAATGTGCAAGTTTTTATGAGTGCTTTGATTCTTGACACCTTTGACAGAAATGAAAAGTCATGCCTGAATAATCCAATATATGCGAGAAATGAATTGGATATGAATAACCAGTGCACTTATCAAAGATGGAGACACGTCATACAGCATATGGTAAAGGAATCCAGGCACCAGTTCAAGGGCAGCATATATGTTGTTGTTTACTGAATTCATACATTTTTCGTTTTTGCTTTTTACTATACGTCTTTGTCTTTTCAGAACTTTTCCCAGTGAGATAATGGAGGAGTAGATGCTCACCACAAAAGCATGAACATGCTTAAGGCACAAATATTCATTTTGGATATATTCACCACGATCTCAAGAACAGAGGCAACTTAACATATGGCCCTGACACAGTAACCACTAATTTAGTAATAGCAATGGTTCTTTACAGAAAAATAAATTGACATGGAGAACCAGACTTACATTAAACAATATCACTTATCATTTTCCTCAAAATCTGATTATACATCATTAACTATCTGTATGTTTTTCTTCCTATATATAATTGGAGTGCTCATCAATTGTATTATTATTGCAGTGATATATATTGATAATCATCTACACACCCCCATGTATCTATTTCTCTGTAACCTGGCCTTAGTAGATATCTGTTATACAACCACTACTGTCCCTAAACTGCTGTACATGTTATTATCTGGAGATAATACAATATCCTTCATACAATGCTTCACACAGATGTACTTTTATCTTTTGGCTGGCTGTACAGAGGATGCTCTAATATTCATTATGGCATATGACCGATATGTGGCTATATGTAATCCTTTACTCTATCACTCTATCTTAAATAAAACAAACTCTCTCTTATTTGCATCTGGCACTTGGATATCAGGATGCTTAAACTCTATTGTACTTACAATGTTGGTATCAAACATGTTCTTCTGTAATTCAAGTATCATACGCCAATTTTTCTGTGATCCTAAAGCTCTGATTAACATCTCCTGTGCTGGCAGTGAAGAGTTGTTTATTGTCATCTATCTGGAAACATTGATATTTGGATTTTTCCCAGTCATGTTTAGCTTATCATCATATATAAAAATTATCAAGGTCATCTTGCAGATAAAATCTAAGGATGGAAGAAAAAAAGCCTTCTCCACCTGCTCATCCCATCTCACTATCATCATTATTTACTATACGACAGGTGTGTCTGTGTACATGATGCCATCGTCAGAATATTCAAATATTCTAGAACCAGTATTTACTGTACTTTACGCAGCTGTTACACCCATGATGAATCCTCTAATCTACAGTCTACGGAATAAAGATGTGAAAAGGGCTCTGCTGAGAATATTGGGGATAAAACTATGACTGGTATGGTGTCAACGTGCATTTAAATCAGAAGGAGCAAAATGCAATTGAATCACTTCAAACCGCCTTAAAGAGCAAGTTCTGAATAGGATATGCAAAAACATATCACAGAACAACACATATATAGAACTGCCAGAATACAGAGAACAAAATTGCTGAAATACAAACACAAACCAGAAATTAATTACGTCCACCAAGTTTTCATATTCCACAAGTAGAGATTTTAAGAAAGATAACCAGGGAACTGGAGAATCAGTTTCATGCAAAAAAACCCCCAATATTTCCAGACCCAACTGTTTTGTCATACAAACAATCAAATCTAAGGCTGGGTGCACACTAAAGTTTTTCAGCCAATTAGCGATCCACACACCCATAAACTGACTGTTCGGCCCGATATCGCAGTAGTGTGTACACTTACACGATGACCGGTAGTTGTTCCAAAGCACTGATCGTCAGTTCATTTGGTTGGTTGGTAAAATTAATATACTCGTTCCAAGCACCTTCCGATCCTGCAGTGTGTATGCGATCACGAACATGATCTCCATAAAGTTTACAGAGTCATGTTCTTTTCAGCCAATGCCGGCGATGAACATGTCCCGGTGACTATATGTAGAGAGTGCTGTAGATGGAATAATTTGTCTGTTTGTTCTGAGACTGAATATTTTGTTTCAGAGTCACTAAAGATAACAGAATTTGTAATGACATGTGGATAGCTATAACAAGGCGGCTAATCAGTGTGACAGGAATGAATGAATGAATAAATACTGTGCTGTAATTCTCTAAATCACTACAGGACCAGATGAATGTGTATAGTGTGTACGCATGTATCTGCGGACTGATTGGAACATCAGTGATTTGTAAAATCGTTACTGATAACAAATTGGTCAAAAGTTTTTGCAGTGTGTACCCAGCCTAACGAGACTTCTGGCCAATAGTGTCTGGTCACAAACTAGCACAACTCGAACTTATCCTTCTGGGTTCAAAATCTATGAGAAGTTCCTTGTAACACAAGTCAACAACCCTCATGTACAAACAAAATATCAATTCATACCTCCTTGTAGTGATACATGGCAGTTCATCAAAAATGAAATAAACATTATGAAATATAAAATAACACCATAAAACTTAGTGTGACAGAGGATATAACAACAATGTAAAAGTCTTGCAGCTGAAGCTAAAAGGCTGAACACTTGTTCTGACATTTCCTAATTTAAACCAAGGATTATGAGGGAGACGCCACTGATCAGTTACACTATTAAACAATTCATTAGAGCAGCCAAAACAGGAGGTTGTTACTTCTATAGATATTCCAGATAATATGGTTACAAACAACTTTATTTATCCTGCAAAAAAATTGTTTATTACTATACACAGTGCTGAAAATGTGGCTTTACTCTAATTCATGATTAGAGTGATTATAGACATATCAGGTGCAGCAGTGTTTCAATTTCACGTATTTAACCAATATTTAACACTGCCATTAAATTCTGCTAATAGTACTGCTTAAGGCTTTTAGAATGTTCATATTGAAAAGCTTTTGCATAAATTCTAATCTGTTTTTATACCTTGGCTAAAGTTCCACTGGCAACTCATCAGAAATCATATATGTGGCCTATTTTTCAATGAATCAAATATAAAATTCTTCTACTAACATACAAGGCCATCAACAAAATTGCACCAACATACATCTCCTCACTTGTCTCAAAATATCTCCCAAACTCGACAGCTCCGTTCTGCACTAAAAATATATATGGAAATTAAATTAATACATAAACAATTGCCTTATATGGGAAATAATCTATGGCTGTGAACTTGTCTGATGTGTGAGAACAGGGTCAGCGTTTTGATGTGAAGTGGAGGCAGCAGGAAGCTACAGACTGATAGGGAGAGAGTGGAAAGAGCAGCTATGCTTATTAATAGGAGGCTCCTAAAGTTGGTGCAGGAAGATTGTGGTTTCCAATAAATCTCTACCTGAAATAAAAGTTATAAATCTGATGTATTTATATATATGATTGTTTATAATGCATCTGTTAACTAGAAGTAAGACATTTTGATGCTAGTGACATATACACTTGACATGCATGATTTTTATCCTGTGTCTGGTTTTGTGGGTGATTTATAAGCAGGTAATTCTCTGTGGCTGCATTAAGAGTGTTTATAACCTGAAACTACTCAGACAGCTATTATGTTACAGCCAAATCTGCTATCACACGTCTGAGAACAATGTGGGTAACTGCAAATGCATCAAGCGGTCTAGATTTAACCAAGATGGTCAATTATTTTGCGTTGTGGGATGAAGTAAATCTATATTAAGATGCACTTTCGAGTGTAGGGGAGTTTACAGCTATAGGACCAAGCCAAAAATATTTTCAAACAGATGCTAAGACAATCAAACACCTGCTTTACCTCTTATGACCTTCCATTTAAATCACATATTTAATCTACTGTATAATGTAGTTTGGATACTAGGCAAGGATAATATTTATATTGCATAGATGAGTTTATCATATATATATATATATATATATATATATATATATATATATATATATATATATATATATACATATATATACATATATTCCTATTTTTTGTATTATTTGACATTGTACTGTTGAATCATTTAACAAGTTTGTCAGTACATTAAATGGTCTGTATTCAACAGTACATTTTACAAACCAAATTGATTCATATACTATATATTTTAAAAATAAAGAATCAATATATTGGTATGGCTTCCCTTTACGTGGTAAATAAAAGTGTTAAATCAATCACTTAAGGACAAAACACAGTCTATAAATACATAGATATGTTTTAAACAGCTAAAAAGTTTAACTATTTATGAATGTAGTTAATTATAATATAATTTTGCGGAGTGCAGCAGAGAAACAGTTTGTAATAAAACTGAAAAGAGATGTTAAAAGGAAAATAAATAAAAGCAAGCGAATACAGATAAACGGTGATAACTGTCGGTAACAATTCTGAAGTAAATGAATGAGCTATAAAGATGCAAAAATATAAAGACTAAGAAACACTTAATTCTGGTAAGAAATGGAAAATATCACCAGTCCCAAAAAATTGACAAACGATTGGAAATTCTATCTCTCCAGGATTAGTCAGAGCCATTATCATCATCATCATTTATTTATATAGCGCCAACATATTCCGTAATGCTTTACAATTGGGGACAAACATAGTAAACTAATAAACAAACTGGGTAAAACAGACAAAGAGGTGAGAAGGCCCTGCTCGCAAGCTTGCAATCTATTAAACAATGGGAGTTTGACACATGAGGTTAAGTCTACATTTGCAGTCAGCACAGCCAGACTGCAAAGGTAAAAGTGACTCATAAGCTAAATGATCCTGTCACACAACAATGTTGGTCAAGGGGTAGTTGTATAACGGGTGGTAATAGGGTAATGTAGTGAGGTTAAGAGGGTGGTTAAGGAATATTATAAGCTTGTCTGAAGAGGTGGGTTTTCAGAGAACGCTTGAAAGCTTGTAGACCAAAGGAGAGTCTTAATGTGCGAGGGAGAGAATTCCATAGAGTGGGTGCAGCCCGAAAAAAGTCCTGTAACCGGGAATGGGAGGATGTAATGAGTGTGGATGAGAGACGCAGATCTTGTGTAGAATGGAGTTGCCGAGTTGGGAGTTATTTTGAGACAAGACAGGAGATATATGTTGGTGCAACTTTGTTGAAGACCCTGTAGGTTAGTAAAAGCATTTTATATTGGATTCGGTAGAAAACAGGCAACCAGTGTAGAGACATACAGAGTGATTCAGCTAGGAATAATGATTTGCAAGGAAAATCAATCTTGCCGCAACGTGCAAAATAGATTGTAGGGGTTTGAGTCTGTTTTTGGGAAGGCCAATTAGGAGGGAATTACAATAGTTAATGCGGGAGATGATAAGTGCATGAATTAAGGTTTTTGCAGTGTCTTGTGTGAGATATGTGTGAATTTTGGAAATGTTTTTCAGATGTATGTAACAAGATTTAGATATAGAGTCAATATGGGGAACAAAGGATAGGTTTGAATCAAGGATTACACCTAGGCAGCGAGCTTGTGGGGTGTTATTTATGGTCATGTTATCAACAGAGATAGAAATGTCAGGTATGCTCTTGTTGGTGGATGGGAATATTATTAACTCTGTTTTAGAAAGATTAAGTTTGAGTTGGCGAGAGGACATTCAAGATAAAATGGCAGAAAGACAGTCAGTTACACGGGACAACACAGATGTCGAGAGATCAGGAGAGGACAGATAAATTTGGGTATCATCTGCATAGAGATGATACTGAAATCCAAAGGAACTTATTAGATTTCCAAGAGAAGTGGTATAGATATAGAACAGCAGAGGACCTAGCACTGAGCCTTGTAGTATTCCAACTGATAAAGAAAGCGGAGCAGAGGTGGCCCCAGAGAAATTAACAGTGAACGAGCGGTTAGAAAGGTAGGATGAGAACCAGGATAGAACAGTGTCTTGAAGTCCTAGGGATTGCAGCGTTTGTATGAGAAGAGAGTGGTCAACGGTGTCAAATGCAGCCGAGAGATCCAGGAGAATTAGGAGAGCGTAATGGCATTTAGTTTTAGCAGTGATCAGATCATTGACAACCTTAGTGAACGCAGTCTCTGTGGAGTGTTGAGAACGAAAGCCAGACTGAAGAGGATCCAGCAGGTTGTTTGCGGAAAGGAAACGTGTAAGGCGAGTGTAGGCAAGTCTCTCTAGAAGCTTGGAGGGGCATGGCAGCTGAGAGATGGGAGGGTAATTTGACAGAGAGTTTGGGTCGGAGTCTTGTTTTTTTAGAATAGGAGTAATCACTGCGTGCTTGTATAGTGATGGTAAGATGACAGTAGAGAGCGAGAGATTAAAGATTTTAGTTGAAGGTGAAATGAGCACAGGAGACAGGGATCTGCCAATTTGTGAGTGAATAGGATCAAGAGGACAGGAGGTAGAGTAGGAGGATAAGAAGAGAGTAGAAATGTCCTGTTCATTTGTGGGGTCAAATGAAAAGAGAGTGTCAGAGGTTGGTGGGAAGGAATTCAGCTGATTGCTTGTCGAGGGAGAGGATACCAATTCTAGTCTGATCTTATCAATCTTGTCCTTGAAATAGGAAGCAAGATCTTGGGCACTGATGGTAGACGGAGGGTTTGGGGTGGGAGGATTGAGAAGAGATTTAAATGTATTAAAAAGGCGTTTGGGGTTAGAAGCCTGAGCATAGATAAGAGACTGGAAGTATGTTTGTTTTGCAGAATCCAGAGCATTTCGATAGGAGCAGTAAATAGAAGTATATGTGAAGAAGTCATTAGAGGTGCGAGATTCACGCCAGTGACGTTCTGCCTTACAGGAAAGTTTTTGAAGATTTTGCGCTGCTGTAGTGTGCCACAGCTGACATCGAAGTCGACGTGTAGTATGTAGTGTCGCTGGAGCCACTTGATTAATGGCTGTTGCTAAAGTTTGGTGAAAATGAGGTACTGCCACCTCAGGGGAGGAGAATGTAGAGATAGGGGAAAGAAGGTGTTGGAGAGAGGTGGAAAATTGTTGAAGCTTAATAGAATTAAGATTTCTGCGAGTATGAGAAGGCTTGGTATAGTTAGACAGTAGAGAGGTTAGAGCAGTGGGGGTGAGCGTGTAGCTGATAAGGTGATGATCCGAGAGGGGAAAGGGTGTGTTAAGAAAGTTAGAAAGTGAGCATAGTCTAGAGAAAACAAGATCAAGGCAATGGCCATCCTGATGAGTAGATGATTCAATCCACTGGGAGAGGTCAAGTGAGGAGGTTAGAGAGTGTAATTTGGAAGCAGCTTTGGAAGGTGGGTTATCAATGGGGATATTGAAATCACCCAGGATGAGGGTGAAGATGTCTGAAGATAAGAAGTGAGGGAGCCATGCAGAGAAATCCTCAATAAATTGTTGGTGAGCTCCAGGGGGACGATAGATCACTGCAACACGTAGAGAGAATGGATTAAAAATGCGAATAAAATGTACTTCAAAAGATGTGAACATGAGTGATGGGAAATTTGGTAGAACTGTGTATGTGCACTGTGGGGAGAGAAGTAGTCCAACCCCACCTCCTTGTCTGCCTTCAGGTCTGGAGGTGTGGGTGAGTTGGAGGCCACCATGTGAATGTGCTGCAGGTGAGGCAGTGTCTGATTGCATGAGCCATGTTTCTGTTATTGCCAGATGGTTGAGGTTTTTTGAGAGGAAGAGATCATGAATGGAGGTAAGTTTGTTACAAACAGAGCGTGCATTCCAAAGGGCACATTTAAAGGACTTTGGAAAAAAGGGGAGACAGGTGATGTGTTTGAGGTTTGCTATAGAGAGGTAGTGTTTTGAAGTATGTGTGTGTGAGGAGTGTGGGGGACCTGAATTAGGTGATATATCACCAGCTAATAGAAGCAGAGAGAGAGAAAGATAGGTAAGGTTATTGTAAGATGTGTGACCTTTTATTTTCTGGCGATAGGTGGAGACTGTACTTTTTAGAGATAATAAATAGGACAACAGTTCATGGGTGTTAACTAGAGGTGAGTGGAGTAATGCTTAACAAGGGCACTCTGTAATAGTCATTAATTAAAATATACCTTTTATTAATGTATTTAAAATATTATGTTCCTAGAATAAGCCTAGATATAGTAGGCAGCGAAATAAAAAGGAGAAAAAGTAATGAAAATATTAAAATAAAGATGTTAATAAATTGGCAAAGTATGCCAAGCCTGGCTGTGTTGTCTTTTATAAAGGGATATATTCCATTAATTAACAATTCTCACGTTATATAAATGCCACAATTGACCGATTCTATCAGTGTCTGAAGTTATATTACTTATTGGCAAGGTTCATATTCATCACTCCTGCCATTATTTGTAATATATTGCTACATATATCAAGATTTATTCTTTAGTAATTCCCATATACATTGACAATGATAGCATATTTATATGTCTATTGCAGGAAATTAATCCAAGAAATGAAATAAATATAAATTGATTGGTGCAATGACTAGTGGATTATCATTAATTAATTAATTATTCACACTGGTCTAGTGTTACTCGCTTTGTTATCATGGGTTTGTACTGCTTTCTCAAAAAACCCCTTAGCCTGTATAAATCTAGGTTCCTTTATAATCTGTACCGATTGTTGCTGGATATATAGTCAGCGTAATAAAGTACTATGATCTATATTCATTTGGTAAAGGTCTCCTGGCTAAAAGGATTCTCAGCCCTATACATCCCTATCATAACGGGATTAACACCCCTTAGGTAATTGGAGCTGTGATATCTCTAAACATAAGGCTCAGTACATCCCTATTACAACGGGATTAGTATCCCTTAGTATTTCATTATTTAGTATTCCATGGCATATTATAGTAGCGTGAGGTATTTAGACAGCACAGCGAGGCGAACGCCGACGCGCGTTTCGCTACTCGCTTTAACTTAGGCAAGCCGAAACCCATGAAACAAAGCGAGTAACACTAGACCAGTGTGAATAATTAATTAATTAATGATAATGCACTAGTCATTGCACCAAACAATTTATATTTATTTCATTTCTTGGATTAATTTCCTGCAATAGACATATAAATATGCTATCATTGTCAATGTATATGGGAATTACTAAAGAATAAATCTTGATATATGTAGCAATATATTACAAATAATGGCAAGAGTGATGAATATGAACCTTGCCAATAAGTAATATAACTTCAGACACTGATAGAATCGGTCAATTGTGGCATTTATATAACGTGAGAATTGTTAATTAATGGAATATATCCCTTTATAAAAGACAACACAGCCAGGCTTGGCATACTTTGCCAATTTATTAACAAAAGTTCCTGTTGTAAATTTCCACCCCTAATTCCTAAGGATATCTGTTCCATCACATATGCTTGAAGTGTATCCGGATTGTTTCCATGATGTATTGAAAAATGTTTAGCCACTGTAGTTATAGGTTTAAATTTATCCCTATCATTTGGAGCATTTTTGATGTTATTGACATGCTCCAATAAGCGTCTCTTAAATGGCCTTGTTGTCATGCCTATATAATTGAGGCCACAGGGGCAAGTTAAGCAATAGACGACTCCAATAGAATTACAGTTTACAAATTTATTAATTTTCCAAACTTTAGAATACCTATCCGTATATTTCTGTTTTTGAATAGTGTATTTACAGGCTTTGCAGCTGCCACACTTATAAAATCCCCTTATTGGATTAAATGATTTCTTGTTCTTAACAAAGTGGCTATGGACAAAGCGATCTTTCAGGTTTCGAGCTCTCCGCCATGTTATCGTGATTCTGTCATCCAAGTTTTGTTTGAGATCATCATCTAGTAATAATACATGCCAGTGTTTTTGAAATATGTTTGACTATATATCCAGCAACAATCGGTACAGATTATAAAGGAACCTAGATTTATACAGGCTAAGGGGTTTTTTGAGAAAGCAGAACAAACCCATGATAACAAAGCGAGTAAGACTAGACCAGTGTGAATAATTAATTAATTAATGATAATCCACTAGTCATTGCACCAAACAATTTATATTTATTTCATTTCTTGGATTAATTTCCTGCAATAGACATATAAATATGCTATCATTGTCAATGTATATGGGAATTACTAAAGAATAAATCTTGATATATGTAGCAATATATTACAAATAATGGCAAGAGTGATGAATATGAACCTTGCCAATAAGTAATATAACTTCAGACACTGATAGAATTGGTCAATTGTGGCATTTATATAACGTGAGAATTGTTAATTAATGGAATATATCCCTTTATAAAAGACAACACAGCCAGGCTTGGCATACTTTGCCAATTTATTAACATCTTTATTTTAATATTTTCTTTACTTTTTCTCCTTTTTATTTCGCTGCCTACTATATCTAGGCTTATTCTAGGAACATAATATTTTAAATACATTAATAAAAGGTATATTTTAATTAATGACTATTACAGAGTGCCCTTGTTAAGCATGTTTCCTTCTACCACATATGTCTCTAACTTTAATGTTCTACATGTAGAGGTGCACCGATCCAGCCACACAGTATAATTAATGAAGTAACTCAATATTAGTCTGGATATGTTAATTATAACTTAGTGCGGTGGTATATATTCTTCTCTCGTGAGTGGAGTAATGCAGGTGCAATGTGGACAAATGTTTGTGTTGGTGGAGGGTTGAAAGATGATACAGTTCTAAAGAAAAAAGCCATTAAAAGAGACCAAGAAGAGCAATGTGTTAAACATTTTGATAAAAGAGTAAAAGCAAAAAAGGGGTAGGGGATTTTAAAGAATTACCTATTTGCAGTGTTTTGTATAGATAGACCAGTATTGCAGAAATAGACTGGCAGATGTAGCTTATTCCTGGGAGTAATCCAATGTAGTCCAATGTTTGTCCAACTTTGTTGTCTAACTGTGCATTTTCGTCCACTTTCATCATCATCATCATCAACATTTATTTATATAGCGCTAGCAAATTCCGTAGCGCTTTACAATTGGGAACAAACATTAATAAGACAATACTGGGTAATACATACAGACAGAGAGGTAAGAGAACCCTGCTCGAAAGCTACACTTTGGGAGAAATACCCACTTAGTGTAGAAATCACACACGTCTCACCCCACATACGTCACCACATAGACTGGATTACTGAAAGGAGAAAAAGAGCAATGCACCAATTAACCGATTACATATAAATAAGTTCTAAGTGTGAGGTATAAACCATTTAGAACCTCATTTACAGTTAGGAGCAAAGCAAATAAAAATGAGCAAATTTGATCCTAGACAAGCCATGTTGTAATGCGAGGGGTGAAAATGCGTGTTTTTTTGTTTGTTTGCTTGTTTGTATTGCATGCATGCATATTGACTGCTCTTGCATATAGCACACACACAGTGGAGGTTCCAGGGGGAGGGGCGATCAAGGCAGTTGCCCCCCCTAGCGGGGATATGCTCCCATTGGCTGCATACTTTGTGCAGGGCAGTGTCACTGTCAGCACAGACAGGCAGACAGAGAACCCTGCCCGGCCGCTCTGATTGTCTTTTAAACACAATCAGGGTAGCCAATCAGCGTACTCTGATTGCCTATCTGTCTGCCGACAGCGACACTGACCGGCACATAACGTGCAGCCGCAGAGAGCCCATGGTAAGCAGTTAGAAAAGGAGGAAGAGCCTAAATCAAACCACTCCCCTAAGAAACCATTCTAGATCCGCCCCTGTACACACATACTGGACAACTTTATTTTTACACTGCAATTTAGAGTAAATGGGCCATTGTATTCCAAGGACTACTGAAAGAAGACTGCGCTCATATTTCATTATAAATGCCAGTAATAAAGACAAAGCAGATATTATCCACAGAGGAATTGGCAAAAGAAAATTTATTGTTAGGATTTGTATATGATTTGCATGTGATCACTTTTGCCAGTTTGCCAGGTCATATGCATGTCGCCACAGTGTTCTGGTTCATCTTGATATCAGTGGAACAGTTACTGTTAAAGGTGTACCCTTTCCCTAAACCTACTGGGGGTCTCTCTGAGGTTGGTCCTCAGCTGTCAAACTTCCTATTGCCCATGGTATTATTAACATACTAGCTTCAGTATTAACATGCTAGCTTACAGTTGGCTCCTGACTCCTTACTCCTAGCTCTGCATAGCAGTGACCTCTGGCTCCTGATCTCTGGCTCTGCATCTCCATTTATACTGGTTCCTGACTCTAGCTTCTAGTTACAATAATTTTTGACACAGACTACTCAGCTTGGTTTACAAACACCTCCTCCATCTGTAGCATGCTACTTATGCTGAGAACTTACGCTCGGTAAAGTATTTCTCCATCCACACTGAGGGATACTAGGCCTGTCACAGTAGTTCTTTCTGAGTGCTCAACAGTTTGTGCTTTTTGGGCTGTGTTACCCTCAGCAAGTCTGCATACCTGCCTCAAGTGAACATCTTTTATACCAGAGACCGCCAACGTAAATCAGTGTCAGAGATACTTCTACATTACCAGTGATTGTCTACTGCCAGAGATTTTCTGCTACACCGTGTATCTAAATATTATTGTGCATATCATTATTGCCAGTTCAGTTCTTTGACTATGTCGTTATTCCCTGTCTGCTGCTGAGTTTCAATAAGACATATTTTTATTGCAATAGTTTATCGTAAATGCCACAATATGATAATAAATCCAAACTGAGAATGAATAATGTACAAAAAGATGAAATAAAAATAGCTGCTGCTTTATTTCTAAAAATATTATAATCAAACCCCAAGGGCAAAATTTAAGAGTGATGTAATACCATAAGTCAGTCTATTCCACATAGTAATGTGTTAATTAATTGCACACTGAATAGATATCCACACACTATAAGTATGATGCATTCCTTCCTGTGTTCTGTTTTAGGTGAGTTGTTATATACTATACAAGACAATGTTACTGCGACTGATCTATGTAGCGAAGGTGTGGTATATGTTTAGAGCACTTTTTTTTTAAATGCAGTGAAACCATTGGACATATCTTCGTTGTTTTTCTCTGTTGTGCAATTTTAATGTATAGCATAACATTTTGTGTACAATTTTTGTATACATTTAACTTTTATAACATTTAAAATATGATTGTGACAGTGTGGGAAGAACATTTTCCTATCTAGAATTTTTGTTGCGCTCCGTAGGCGTCACTTTGCTCTCTGAAAAGTCTGTTTAGACAGAAAATGTATCAGCACTAATTTTTGTACTTATTCTTTAAGAACTTTAACAAATTTATAAATATTGAAGATAATATTTTATACTATATTCAGTTAAAACAGATCTACAGTACATCTGAGATAACCGAATGGTTTCAAAGCAGGGAAAAGAAACTAAAAAGGTAGGAATATATATATATATATATATATATATATAAATATATATATTTGATATACCCATCTATGCAATATAAATTTTGTCCTTGTCTAGTATCCAAACTATATTATACAGTAGATTAAATATGTGATTTAAATGTCAGGTCATAAGAGGTAAAGCAGGTGTTTGACTGTTTTAGCATCTGTTTGAAAATATTTTTGGCTTGGTCAGGTAGCTGTAAACTCCCCTACACTTGAAAGTGCATCTTAATATAGATTTACTTCATCCCACATCGCAAAATAATTCCCCATCCTGGTTAAATCTAGACAGCTTGATGTATTTGCAGTTACCCACATTGTTCTCAGACTTTTGATAGCAGATTTTGCTGTAATATAATAGCCGTCTAAAAAGCTTCAGGTTATAAACACTCTTATTGCAGCCCAGAGAATTACCTGCTTATAAATCAATCGCAAAACCAGACACAGGATAAAAATCCTGCATGTCAAGCGTATATATCACTAGCATCAAAATGTCTTACTTCTAGTTCACAGATGCATCATAAACAATCATATATATAAACACATCAGATTTAAAACTTTTATTTCATGTAGATATTTATTGGAAACCACAATCTTCCTGCACCAACTATAGAAGCCTCGTAATAATAATTATCGCTGCTTTTTCCACTTTCTCCCTATCAGTCTGTAGCTTCCTGCTGCCTCCACTTCATATCATAACGCTGACCCTGTTCTCACACATCAGACAAGTTCACAGCCATAAGATTATTTTCCATATAAGTCAAAAAATATCATGTGCTAAATATTCTACACAGAAACATTTAAATTGTTGTCCAACTAAATCTTTACGTTCATGTATTAGTTCATTTTCCATATATATATTTTTATATTACATTTATTGAAGAAATGTTCAACACAGATGTAAAACAATTAGTGTTTCATAAAGAAATTGAAACCTTTACTGACAGATTTAAGCTGCACAAGATGTGAATATGATGGGTCATTAATATATAGAGTGTGATTTTTTTCTTCTAATTTCTTCCACTTGAATTTGAACAAGATCCTAACACCAACAGTGGTTACTGTTTGTCATTATTTGTAACTGATGATGTATCCAGGAAACACAAGACTGTGATGGAAGTGGAGAATTAGTGATTAAATGCAGATATCATATTTATGGTAGAGTGCACTCTCTGTAATAAATTATATAGTTATCAGAAGTTACCAAGGAGTCTCATTAAAAACTAAATGTACAAGGATGCCGGCTGAGTGTTGCTTATACTAATAGTATACACATGAGTTTGGATAGACCATTGATATATATGTACATATATATATATATATATATTTATATATATGTATATATATATATATATATATATATATATATATTTATACATTTATATATATATATATGTATATATATATCAATGGTCTATCCACACTCATGTGAATACTATATATATATATATATATATATATATATATATATATATGAATATAAATATTTATATATGTGTATGTGTATATATATATATATATATATATATATATATATATATATATATATATATGTTTGCACTAAGACAGACACAACCTATCTGTTTGCTCTGAGGAGGAACAGTTCAAACCATCGGTTGGGAATGGTGATGCGGCTGTGATTATTATTATAAGAACATACTCATTTCACATCCTATCTCTGCGGTTGAAGGAGACATGGTTAGAGACAACGTTCGTAATGACTGAGGAGCCAACATACTGTTAAATTAAGCTGTTAAATTGCTTATATTTGGTACGCACGCCATCTTATCACTGTATTGCATGGTGTTATATATGTGATATATGCTGATTAATCACTGAAATATTCTACGTAAATCCTGCCATTGGTTATATGAACTATCTGTGGTGTCCCACATAGGCACCGACCAGCTAGATACCCTCTGGACTGTTCTGCTTTCACTGTTTATTGATTGCTATTAATATTTACTTGTTATTTACGTATTCAGCTACACCTGAAGGCGCCGTCCATCTATACTTGTATTGCTATATATATATATATATATATATATATATATATATATATATATATGTCCAGCTTACAACACAACATTGGTAAAATCAGTTATAATAGCGATGGTGGTATCGTGGTATTGTAAATTGTGTAATAATTGGAATTAATTTCAATGCACTTTCATTGTAGTAAGTTCACCTGGTGGTATGCATATGTGAAATTACTAAGGTAGGTTGGAATAAGAGGGAGCACTATATTGTAGTTTTGTGGGGGTTAAATAAATCATTATTTACAAAGCAAGTTAAACTAATTATTAGCACAGTTTATTATATAGGTTAATATAAAGTATTTATATAAGTGTTTAATATTATTTATTTATTTAGGTCATAATTATGGCAATACTTAAATAGGATCAGTAAAATCCCAAAAATATCAGGTTTCATTGAGGAGAAATAAAAGCAATAGCATTAGTCAATTCCATATTTAAAGAGATTAAATGGAACAGAGCTGCAAAAATGCAATATGTAGGATAACTGACTAATAAACGAGGGGCAACATTTATTTCCCTCAACCCAGGGTGCCTTTATTCTAGCCCTTTAGTGTTCTCCAGACACCCAAGGACCAAGATGGGGGCAGTATCCCAAATTCTTGGGGGTAAATTTACCTTGTGTTTATAATGCTCCGGGACCATGGAAAATCTGTCTTTAAAAGTAGGGACCCAGGCCCGGTACAAGAAGAAAAAAACATAGTGCAGAGGTTGTTGTGTTGAACTTTGATTAAAAGTTTTGCTGTTCTACTTCTGATAAATTTTATGCACAGTGCAGGACTGTACTTATTGTACAGACAGACTAGACACATTTCTGGGGCAGCACAGTTCAAGCGGAAGAATATATGTTGTTTTATGTTAAAATATATTGAGACACGGGCACACTTCATGTGATGAACACACAAACACCTTCTTGCTATTTGCTTTGCTTTTATTGTCAGGATGGTAAAGTAAATTGACAGCATAAAGTTCCACACTCTTGTGTACCTAACACTAGATAGACAGAGACCAACTCCCTTTCCACCGGCCACTATCTGGCGTCGGTCACCACTTAGCAATGAAACAGAGAGGTTTGAATGGTTTACACTCCTCCCACAGCCCTAACTTGATGGACATATGATACTCTCAACTGACATTTAAAGGGGAATTTGTTGCAGTTGCTCTGGTTGATTGCCGACACACCCTGTCAGGCAAATTAAATCAGAGTCTTTACTGTTGTCGCACATATGTATTCCACCTGTAACTTAGGTGCACTACTGTACAAATGTGTAACTCTGCAGACTTTCTCAGCCTTGCAGATTTCTAGCTCAACACCGGTCTCCTCTTTTAGAAGTCTGATTCAAATACCTCCTTTTGTCAAAAAATGTTCTTACATATTAATGTAATTATAGTAATGCAGCAGAGCTGGTGCAGGTGGAGAGAAATGATGTGCACTATAGTTTCCTGAGGATAAGATAGATATGCAAAGAGATACAGCCCAAGTGTTATGGCTACACTAATGTAACTAAGAGTTGAATGCTAAAAGCATTGGAGCATGATGAAAGTTGCACATGTGGGATTCACATGTGACTTGACCTCCCTCGTTCCATCCGTCTCTCTCCCAACCTGTGCTCCTTCAAACGGGCACTTAAAACCCACCCGTTCCTTAAAGCCTACCAACCAGCCACCTAACCCTCATCCACTCTTTTCATTCTCCCTCTCTCCCCTGGCCCCTCTCTTCTCTCCCCCTGCTTCACTGGCTCACTTTCGTGCCTGTTTTTGTTTCACCCTCCCTTAGGATGTAAACTCTTATGAGCAGGGCCCCCCCTCCCCTCATATCTCCATACCGGTTCTTCTGCTCTGTCTTTACTCCATATGTCTTCCTGGAGTTCCTGAAGCATTGGAACTTTGTGTTTATTGTTCTGTACTTTGTCACCCTGTTTTGTACTACTGTTTGTACTGTGTACGGCGCTGTGGAAACCTTGTGGCGCCCAACAAATAATAATAATAATAATAATAATTCAGAGATGGTAAATACTTGTTTTATAGTTGCAGTTGAATCGGCTCTATAAAAGAATCAGGATTCTAGGGCATTAACCCACATTAATATGAAGCCTATTGTGAGATTGATTATGCAGAACTTGGAAATATATGTGATTGAACTAAGAATGTTCCTACATCCCTAGATCCATGCAAAGTAATACAATTTGTATTTTCATGGAGAACCAGACTTACAATAAAGAATTCCACTTGTTACCATTTTATGCAAAATCTGATTATGCAATGTTAAATATCAGTGTGTTTTTCTTCCTGTATATATTTGGAGTGCTGATCAATTGTATAATAATTACAGTGATATATATTGATGATCAGTTACACACCCCCATGTATCTATTTCTCTGTAACCTGGCCTTAGTAGATATCTGTTATACAACCACTACTGTCCCTAAACTGCTGTACATGTTATTATCTGGAAATAATACAGTATCCTTCATACAATGCTTCACCCAGATGTACTTTTATGCTTTGGTTGGGCTGACAGAAGATATTCTAATATTCATTATGGCATATGACCGATATGTTGCTATATGTGATCCTTTACACTATCACTATATCTTAAATAGGAAAACCTGTCTCTTATTTGCATCTGGTACTTGGATATCAGGATGCTTGAATTCATTTGTGTTTACAATCCCAGTGTCACACATGTCCTTCTGTCACTCAAATACCATACACCAGTTTTTCTGTGATCCTAAAGCTCTGATTAACATCTCCTGTGCTGGCAGTGAAGAGTTCTATATGGTCAACTATCTGGAACTATTGATATTTGGATTTTTCCCAGTCATATTTAGTTTGACATCTTATATAAAAATTATCAGGGTCATCTTGCAGATAAAATCTAAGAATGGAAGAAAAAAAGCCTTCTCCACCTGCTCATCCCACCTCACCATTGTGATTATTTATTATATGACAGGAATGTCTGTGTACATGATACCGCCATCAGAAAACTTCATGGTTCTGGAACAGGTCTTTACTGTACTGTACGCAGTTGTCACACCCATGATAAACCCTCTAATCTATAGTCTACGGAATAAAGATGTGAAAAGGGCTCTGCTGAGAATACTAGGGTTAAAACACAGTATTTAATAATAATAAGGGGAATTAGTAAAATGGTTAAATAACACAATGTGAATGATAATTAAATGTGGTAACTTGTTGATGTAAATAAACTAAATGTCTGTAATCTTTGAATCTGTTCTTATTGATCTTTATATTACTGAAGCCTGTGTCATTAATTTTTTGTTTCAGTCTCACAAGTACCATTTTTTTAGGTATTGTTAGTTTGTGCCAAGTGAGAGAAATTGTTCTGTTCCCAATATGTATTTGATCACAGAGGGGCTCATTTAGCTTTGGATGCATTTGAGCTCTGAACTTATGCAGCAAAATTACATATGCAGGAAAACTTTTTCCATAGATTTTAGACGTATGGCAAGGTGCATCCAACTCAACAATAGTGGAATATGCACCAGGCATACAAGTTTGTATACTTATGCCTAAGCATAGCCAGACTTAAGTCAATTATATGCAAACATCTACGTATGAACATATGCAATTTTGGTGTGCATGAAAAGTACAGTAATGCGTATATAATGTACTTCATAAAGAGTGATATGTCCTATTGCCAATGTCAGTCCTCTGAATAATTAAATTGTAATGACTTGAAATTTCAATGTGACTAGTCTGGTGGTTGTCAACGATTACCAAAACGCCGACAACACTTACATGTTGATGAAAACTGCTGCTGTTAAGGGGGTAACGCAAGGAGGCTCCGGCTGCACAATGTTTTTTACGAAGGCTTCTACAACGTACAGCCGGTGCCTCCTTGTATTACCCCCTTAACAGGATTAATAATAGTGTCATCCTTGAAAGTGACATCATTTTTGTGGTGCCAGGATGTTGATTAGTCTGAATTGTTGGACGTCATGTTTTCATACAGTCGGGATCAGGGCCGTCTCTTCCATTGGGCACGATGGGCAGGTGCTCGGGGGCCCTGCAGTCAAGGGGGGCCCGTCCGAATCCTAAAAAAAAAAAAGTATTATTTTTTTTTTTACAATACTTACCTTGCGGTCACATCAGCGGTGATCCGACTCCCTCCCTTGTCCCCTCTTCCGTGCTGTGCTCGCAGTGAATGCTGGGCGTGATGTCACGCCCAGCATTCACTGCAACCACAGCACGGAAGAGGGCAGAAGAGACTCAGCGGCACGGAAAAAAGAAGAGGATCGGACTTAAGGTAAGTTAAGGTGGCCCCTATATATATATATATATATATATATATATATATATATATATATATGTAAAAAAAAGTGATTATGTATATAATCATGTTTTTTTTTACATACATATATATTTTTTTTACACACACACACACTATTTATATATATATATATATATATATATATATATATATATATATATTTTAAAAATTTTTAGGGGCCCGGTATACTGCATTGCCCGGGGGCCCATAAAGTAGTTAAGGTGGCCCTGGTCGGGATTATAAGTCTGTCGGGAATGACAACTTTGCGCTGAACATGTTGGGGTAAGTGTTGGCGTTTTGGTAATCGCACTAAAGTACCCAACCCGACAAGGAAGAGTTTGAAACTCTTGTCTGTTTGAGTTTTGTAAACAAATTTCTAGAAAGGACAATGTATTTTTATTTTATTTTAGAGTAATGGAATGCGTATAAAACATATATTACACTCTCTAGCAAATAGTCCATCACCATTTAACTTTTCAGGATAGACTACTGATAGTGAAACATTATGTTATATATGGGTAGTAAAGCTACTGACATTAAGAACAAATCAAGAACATAAAAGCATATTGTCAAAGGGACGTTTACCATAAATTCACATAATTGATTGACATAAACATACACTGGTTGAAGCTCCTATTCTGCACTTTGGCATTGCCTCCTTACAGATGTTTTGTGGGACCATTTGTGGCAATGTGGCCAGTAAGAGGACTATTCATTCCCATATACATAAAAACATGACTTCAAATTCCTGCCTACTATTGTTTAAAAAAAAACTTCCTACTACTCCTCATGGCAGTATCACTTGTTTTTTAAATAATTCATGATAATTATCTGACTTTTGTACAATTGCATCTATAAATTACATTGATGTATGTACAATTATAAATGTTGTTTCCTATATTAAACTGCTTGTTTAGTGCAAAGGTCTATTTTAAAGTAGGATTTATCACTACCGCTTCTTTCCACATTAGCATGGCTGGGTGGATGAGTGTTAGGGCCCTTTGCCCCACTCCCAGCTGTACCAGGAGTTTCGAACCTGGGACTTTTGCTTAGTTTAGTGGAATCCTAATTCTTTCTTTTCTTGTGTGTTCTAGCCCTCCAACACCCGGTGCCTGTGTTCTAGTCACCCACTCCTGGAACTTAGAGCTCATCCTTACTTTATCTTTGGTCCAGGCACTACATTCGTAGATATTCATTTAGACTCTGAGGCTTTTGTCTCCTCGCTTTCCTCTACCATTGGTCTGTCGTCTCTGTCTCTTTTTCCCTTGGCATAGCCTGTCTATTGTTGTTGTGCTAGCCTTTCCTCTTGTGGAAAATCTTACCCTCCCTTCCCACTTTTTCTAACACCCTACCATGGCCCGCTTTGTTCTCTCCATTAATGCCAAAGGGATGAATACACCCAAAAATGCTCATAATTATTTAAGAATGTTCATAAGCTTAACAGTGCTTTGCTTTTCTCCAGGGATCTCATTTTAGATCCCATGACCATCCCTCTCTGTCCTCACGTCAATACTTGTTGGTTTACTACTCCTCCCACCCCTCAAAAAAGAATGGGATAACTATCAATTGTAAAGCACTACGGAATCTAATGGCGCTATATAAACAAATGTTGAAGATGATGAGGATCATGATATGGATAACATCCCTTTTGTACTAGCCACATCCAACTTCGAGTCTGATGGCTGTTTGCTAAAATTGGGCATCTGGACATTACCCCGGCTAATGTATACACGCCTAACTTGCATCCCTTTTCCATGCACGCAAGTGGTTACTCCTGGTAGGTGGAGACTTAAATATGGTCATTTCAGACGATCTGGATAGATAGTCCTTCAGGACTACCACACGCCTTCCCCTCACTCTAAGGCACTACACAAATATATGCTGGAGGCTGGTCTGTTTGATGTCTGGCGACTGCTTTACCGATCTTCACGAGATTACATCTTTTACTCTATCCCTCACAACTCTTACTCACGCATCAAAAAGTTTTTGGGTTGCATTTCTTTCATTCTGCACTTGATTGGACATATGCACCAATAACTCGTCTGGCAATTCTATACTTTAGGTGACTTTTGATTTTTTAAAGAATCCCCGGGGTTGCCCTAACTGGCAGCTTAATGAGTCTCTCCTTAAAACCCTACATTTCAAGGAGACTATTTCATCCTTCATTAAAGCCTAGTTTGCCCTCAATTCTGGCTGATGTACCCTCCCCATAATGTAGAAAGCCCATATGGCTGTCATTCAGAAAAACAAGCGCAAAACGACACCCTCAGTCAGCTTACTACCAAACAAATTGTTGGTACCAGGATAGACCTGGACCCTCTAACTATGTTGCTTTGTTACCCACTTAAGCAGCTCTAAACCCACTAATAAATTGGTCCTGCATATCTGTTCTTCTGCTAATTTTCAAATTACCATTGACTGGAAGCTCCCGCACTCCCCTGATCTACAGGCTGTGAAATCTAGGATCTGAAATATTGCCTCAATGGAGTACATTACCTGTTTGCTCCATGACAAGGTAGCACATTTCTGAAATGTGTGGTTCTCATATCACCTGTCCTCTATCCTTGGCACCCAGAAACTCATCCACTTGGTTCCTCTTCCATCTGCTCTTGAGACACCTTCTCCCCCTTTTTTTTTCTTCTCATTACTCATTACAGAGCAAGGCAGCAACCCTCTCTTCTCTCCCTCTCCTCTCCTCACCCTCTCCCTTTTCCCCAGCCCTGCATATTCCATTTCCTCCTCCCCTATACAATTGAAAACTTATACTCCAAGTTTCAGATGACCTAGTAGTTCATGAACTCTGTGTTATTTCTTTTCATACTATATGTTGTTACGCATCAGTAAATTCTCATTTTCAGTACCACTATTTTTGACATCTCTGTGTTCCGTCTCTTTGTTTTTTCACTCCACTGTTGTACTGTACCTGTTACTGGTGTAAATAAACAAATGAAAATAAATTACTTATTTGTATACTATAAACTCACCAAACCAATTGCCAAAATTAACATAACATGAGAGGATGGCATATTGTGACTTTACATGGCCCTCTGATAAATTAGAGGTGGGATTTAAATAGTAATGTCAAAGTTTCTGTCAGAGTGCTTGGACCAATATCACAGCATTCCCAGCATTCCAATATGAAATGATGCAGAAACCAGCAATATGAAGTATCATCATCATTTATTTAAAAACATGTCACAGGTTTTGTAGCACTGTATAGTCATCTTACAGATATGACAAACATGAGTATAATAAACCAAAAAGTAAAAGAAAGTAGTGCCACACAGTGTACAAACTTTTTCAAAATATCAATGATAATGGTGCCAAGTGAACTCGTACCAAAATGTAAAATATAATAGGCTATCTGATGTATTGATGAAATGTTGGATGAAATCTTCCTTACAATTTTCCATACCACAATGATGAATCCAGAGAAAAGCTGTAACTCATGAAAGAGCCAAATAGTGTAGTGTGCTCCTAGCTAAGGATCCATCCATCAGAGTCTGATAAATTACATTACTATTACTAGATTCAGCATAAGACATAATAAGAAGGTCATACAAGGGAGACAGACCTAAGACCTAAAGATGTGAGGACCTTGCTCATGAGAGCTTAGAGGGAGACATTAGGTATGAATGTGAAGACATGAATCTGGTGAAGGAATGAGACAGAGAAGGTGGACGGAGGGTTTAGTGAGTATGGTATCCAAGTATTAAGACGCAAGTTTTGAGGGATCATTTGAAGGTTGGGATTCAGTCTGCTAGTACTAGGCAAGGAGTTTTATAGGTGGGGAACAGCACTGGGGAAGTCTTGGAAATGGGAGTATTGGAATGTAATGATGGGAGAAGAGAGATGAACTAGGGGAAGAATGTGGCAGATGTTTAGGTGAAACTGTAGATAGGTGGATTTCATGTTTGATAATGCCAAATTTGTCTTTAAAGTACCTTGGGTGGTCAGTGGTGGAGTGGACAAATGGTGGTAGGAAAGAGAAGGGACTTGATGGTGGAAAAAAGGTGGGGGGTGATGGACAGAGTGGTAAGAATGTTGACAGGTAATGTTAGGTAATGTTATGTTTTCAACTAAACCAGACATCCTTCACCTGTTTCTCACAAATTGTGGACTATAAAACCATGTACTTATGTAGGTATTTCATCCCCCAGATTTCCCAATCATGTTTTTAGACCTTATATTTATTATGATTATATTTAGACTTGCATACATTGTATTTTAAGTTGTAGCATGGCTTTGTTAGTTTGTGCACAGTCATGGCCAAAAGTTGTTTTTTTTTTAAACTCTTTATTTAAAGAGGAAACAGGAATAATACAATCAACATATTTGACATCAAAGCATTAGTGTTCAAATTGTCTCCTCTATCATTTTAAACAATTATATTGGTGGGGAATGGGGGCTAGGGGAGGGGGAAAGAAAAAGGAGAAATGGGAGGTAGAAAGGCACAAGTACTGTTAACAACATTGCTAATAAGAAAATAAGTAAATGAGCCAACTTGGAACATTGCTAAAAAAAAACAAAAACCTAGACCACACTATTGCATTAGCTACCAAAAAGAAAAGTAGCATACAAACGTTACTCACCAGCAGCACGCCGTATCCAGGCTAGGGGACCCGGAGGCAACCCAAGAGCTAAATTACATCTGTGGGGGGGAGAGCCGTATTGGATAGACAGCTGCGGCTTTCTAGTAGAAACCATGGGGCCCACACCCTATCGAAATTATATGATTTATCATGAAGGTAGCACGTTATACTCTCCATGCTTGCGACATGTCCTATATAGGACCGTAACTCCTGCATAGAGGAAGCCCATAGGTCTTTCCAATGTTTTGCTATTAGGGATTTAGCAGCTGCCAAGATATGGGAGATACGCTTGTTAGACGGCGCGCTCTCATCAGGTATAGGGCGAGATAAAAGGAATGACCAGGGGTTCTTACTTATCTGTTGTTCTGACATAGAGTTTATGAGTGCAGGAACCATGTTCCAAAAAGGAACTATGCGAGGGTAGTCCCACCATATATGTAGCATCGTACCTCTGTGGCCACATTCCTGCCAGCAGCTCGGAGTGGTCATAGGAAACATTCGAGACATCTTATCAGGAGTATAGTGCCACCTATAGTACACTTTGTAGGCTGTTTCCTTAATTAGTGCAGAGATCGAGCTCTTGGCAATCCCCTCCCTGATCTCCTCCCAGCATGAGCCATCTGGAGGAGGTCCCAGGTCATTCTCCCATTCCCGCTCATGACGGCCTAGGGTATCGAAAGTATAGTCTATAAGCCAATTATAGATCCGGGAAATCATCCCTTTAGTGAGAGGGGAATTCATGAGTGCAGGAACCATGTTCCAAAAAGGAACTATGCGAGGGTAGTCCCACCATATATGTAGCATCGTACCTCTGTGGCCACATTCCTGCCAGCAGCTCGGAGTGGTCATAGGAAACATTCGAGACATCTTATCAGGAGTATAGTGCCACCTATAGTACACTTTGTAGGCTGTTTCCTTAATTAGTGCAGAGATCGAGCTCTTGGCAATCCCCTCCCTGATCTCCTCCCAGCATGAGCCATCTGGAGGAGGTCCCAGGTCATTCTCCCATTCCCGCTCATGACGGCCTAGGGTATCGAAAGTATAGTCTATAAGCCAATTATAGATCCGGGAAATCATCCCTTTAGTGAGAGGGGAATTCAGACACATATATTCGAAGGAGGGAGGGGCCCGGAGAACCTCCTAGGGGTGTCGGACCTGGAAGTACTCAAAAAAAAGCGGACAAAACGGTTCAAAACTGTGGTGAAGTTCCGACATAGAAGCCAAATTTTGATTGACCAACAGGTACGAAACCACCCGTATTCCCGCCCTCATCCAATGTTTAAATTGCTGTGTTGAATTGCCAGGAGGGAAGTGTGGGTTGCCCCAAAGAGGAGTCAGAGGTGAGATAGGGGAGGACAATTTATATTTGACCCGGCATGAATCCCAAAGGGACAAACATAATTTAAGAGATTAAAGAGATTGAAGAGAAGAGGCCGCTTGTGGCCTATCTATATTGGACAGGCCCCAGAGTGATGCCATAGAAGGGACCCCAACATGGTAGGTCTCCAGGTCCACCCATGCTATGGACTGGTAAGGGACATAGGTTACCGCCACTTGGGTCAAATGTGATGCCAAATAATAAAATTTAATGTCTGGAAAGCCTCTGCCTCCCCGAGCCCTGGGCTTTTTGAGCACCGCTATCGAGATTATAGGGGGTTTGGCACGCCATATAAACTTTAGGAAAGAGGAATGCAAATCTCTAAACACAGAGTCGGGAACCCTCACCGGAAGAGTCTGGAAAAGATATAGGAGTTTAGGGACCAAGTTCATCTTAATAGCGATAATCCTCCCCAGCCACAATATGATATAGCTCTTCCAAGTCTCCAAGTCCTGTTTAATTTTAGACAAAAGGGGGGAAAGTTTTACCAATATAATCTATCATAGGTCGAGGTGATATTTGATCTTATTCGGCTGCCAACGTAGCGCAAAATTAGTCTGTAAACTGGACCTAAGTGAAGTCGAAGCATGGAGGAGCATGGCCTCTGATTTAACAAAATTAATTTTAGATCCTGAAAGAAGGCCATATTCATCCATAAGTTTATATAAGGCGGGTAAAGACTCCTGAGGGTTCATCAAGGAAAGAAGTATGTCATCCGCGAAGAGAGAAACCTTGAATTCCCGCGGCCCCACTGTCTCACCTGAGATCGACGCCGTCTGTCTGATCATTGCCGCCAAGGGTTCTAATACTAGTGGAAAGATTAAGGGCGAATGGGGGCAGCCCTGCCTCGTCCCATTGGAGAGGGAGAGAGGGTCGGATAGAGATCCATTAACCAGGACCCTAGCTGAGGGAAAATTATAGAGGGCAGAAACCCCGGTCCGAAATTCAGCCGTGAAACCGTACGCCTTCAGAGCAAGAGTCATAAAATCCCAAGAAATTCCATCGAACGCCTTCTCGGCATCCAGTGAGAGCATCATAGCCGGGAGGCGTCTTTCGTTAATAATTTGAACAAGGTCAATCGCACTGTGATTGTTATCCCTGATCATAGTGGATTAGATCCAGAAGGACTCCATTCAGACGGGTGGCCAGGATCTTTGCATATATCTTAATATCAACATTAAGAAGGGAGATGGGACGGTAGCTTGCACAGTCGCTGATTTCCTTGTTTCCTTATCCTCCCGAAACAAGGATTGTAAATCCTTGTGGGTCAATGGCGAGGAATCCGAGTCGTTGGAGTCGGAGTGAGCTTCGCGATGTGAAGAGGAGGTGCTTGGGGTCTTTGTCTCTGAAAACCCAAATTTCTTGAGGCCCTGAGAAAGATCCGGACCACCCGTCCTCCTGCCACCCTTCGGCAGGGTGTACTCAGGGGGTCTGTCACCAATAGATCAACTAAAGAGGGCTGTTGTGAAGGTTTCTGTGTTTAGATTAGAGAAGAAGACATCCCCACGACTTTCCAAGCGAGAACCCTGGCACGGGGGGCATGCGGAGCGTCGTTGCTTACTCCATATTGCCGTTTATATTAAAGCAGAACAATGTCCAGCCAAGTAGTAGTCCAGACCTCCTCGATTACGAATATGAAGAAAGATGTCCGAGGAATGCTGTGGCTTGTGTGCTTGAATGGAGTAACTACCCAGAGACAGGAAATGAATGCCGTCCTGGAGATATGCACCCAGTGGAATGTTGAAAAATAAAAGACTGCTGATATTATGGCTCCTATTTAACTCCAGCAGCTTCAGAGCCACTATATGTAGATAAAGACCTGAAGCTTTGGTAATAGAGATTGCAGTACCAGCCATCAGCCACTGGAGGGCAGCAGAGTATTATTGAACACAGCTTGCGACCAGCTCTGTGTAATGAGATTGTACCGAGATTGTAAGGCAGGTGCAGCACACAGGGGAGCGATCAGCGCACCTCACTGGAAATCCAAAAGCCCCCGCCGTCTGCCAGATGTGAGAGCCTGCTGAAGAGTGCCCACCAGGTAAGAGCTGATTCTTTTAAGTTGCTCCCTGTAGGGATTGACCAAGGGAGAAGTGCCAGGGAGTCCGTTGAACTATTCTTGGTGTTTAGGCACCATAGACACTGGAGGGGAATCCAGGTCACCGGGTCTGGGAGTCCACTTACCCCAGAAAAGGAACAGGCTGGATCCCTCTAGCGCCGCCTCGTCCTGTCCCCACTGGAAGTAGCGCGCCATGAGGGCAGCAGTCACCAAGTCCTGAGGCCTCCGGATCGGAAGTAGGCCCTTCCTCCTTCAGGCCACGTCGGGCCGGCCCCGCATAAGTTCTTCAGCCCCAGGCACAGGGGCCCACACAGGAACCGATTTCTCCAGCCATGGGGTGAGTCCCAGGGTCCAGGAGCAAAGCGGGCAGGGGGACAGGCAGTTGCGTCGGGTCCTCCCCAAGGCAGCCTGGAAGTGTCCGTAGCGGTTGGTCAGCGGGGGCTAGACACCCAAGGGAGGCACCAAGATGTGGCGGTATCAGGGCGCGGCGCTGGCACCAGACGGGCCCGCACCTCCCCCATCCAGGTAATAGTCTGACCGGAGGTTCCTCTGGCAGCCGCAGAGACTTCCCCGCCTCCCAGATATAATAAGGGAGAGCGGGGACTGGAATTTGAGAATATATCTTCTCTGCCGGGTTGTTTTATAAAGGCTTGTTCGCCGGAGCTCCAAAGAACGTGCCCGTATAGTCTGGCGTCCTGACCACGCATGGCCAAAAGATTTGAAAATGACACAAATACTATTTTTTTTCACAAAGTCTGCCTCAGATTTTATGATGGAAATTTGCATATACTCCAGAATGTCATGAAGAGTGATCAGATGAATTGCAATTAATTTCAAAGTCCCTCTTTGCCATGACAATAAACTTTATCCCAAAAAGAACATTTCCACTGCATTTCTGCCCTGCCACAAAAGGACCAGCTGACATCAGGTCAAAAGTTCTCTCATAAACACAGGTGAAAGTGTTATCTAGGACAAGGCTGGAGATCACTCTGTCATGCTAATTGAGTTAGAATAACAGACTGGAAGCTTGAAAAAGTGGGTGGTGCTTGAAATCATTGTTCTTCCTCTGTTAACTATGGTTACCTGCAAGGAAACACCTGAAGTCATCATTGCTATGCATAAAAAGGGCTTCACAGGCAAGGATATTGATGCTAGCAAGATTGCACATAAATCAACCATGTATCGGATCATTAAGAACTTCAAGTAGAGAGGTTCAATAGTTGTGAAGAAAGCTTCAGAGCGACCGTCTCCTAAAGTTGATTCAGCTGCGGGATCGGGCACCACCAGTGCAGAGCTTGTTCAGGAATGGCAGCAGGCAGGTGTGAGTGCATCTGCACGCACAGTGAGGTGAAGACTTTTGGAGGATGACCTGGTGTCAAGAAGGCCAGCAAATAAGCCAATTCTCTCCAGGAAAAACATCAGGGACAGACTGATATTCTGCAAAAGATACAGGGATTGGACTGCTGACGACTGGGGTAAAGTAATTTTCTCTGATGAATCCCATTTTAAATTGTTTGGGGCATGTGGAAAAACGCTTGTCCGGAGAAGGAAAGGTAAATGCTACCATCAGTTCTGTGTCTTGCCAACAGTAAAGCATCCTGAGACCATTCATGTTTGGGGTTGATTCTCAGCCAAGGTAGTGGGCTCACTCACAATTTTGCCTAAGAACACAGCCATGAATAAAGAATGGTACCAAAACATCCTCCAAGAGCAACTTCTTCCAACCATTCAAGAACAGTTTGGTGGCAAACAATGTCTTTTCCAGCATGTAGGAGCACCTTCCCATAAGGCAAAAGTGCTAGCTAAGTGGCTTGGGGATCAAAACATCGTCATTTTGGGTCCATGACCAGGAAACTCCCCAGACCTTAATCCCTTTAATAACTTGTGATCAATCCTCAAGAGGTAGATGGACAAACAAAAACCCACAAATTCTGACAAACTTCAAGCATTGATTAGGCAAGATTGAGCGGCCATCAGTCATTATGTGGCCCAGAAGTTGATTGACAGCATGTCAGGTTGAAATGCAGTGGTCTTTAAAAAGAAGGGTCAACAAATATTGACTCATTGCATAAACTTAATGTAATTGTCAATAGAAGCTTTTGACATTTTTGAAATGCTTGTAATTTTACTTCAGTATATCATAGCAGCATCTGACAAAAACTGTCTCAAAACTTTTGGCCATGACTGTACACATGCAGATTTAGACCATTGTCTCAGCCTAGACAGAAGGATTATAGTTGTCAACCAAATACCTGCATGAATGTACATCACCCTATGGGGTTCTCATGTCCTTTGTTTAGCTGTCTGTCTGTGTGTTCTGATAGTGAACATGTCCATAGATACAGTTTATTGCTTAATTACAGATGACTGCATTATGTATATAAATGTAAAGTCTTTGGATTGTAACCTCTCTTGTTTAAACAAACTCTGAAAAAACACCCTACTGTATAGCCACAGAAATGTACCTTTCACTAGTTGTATCAAGAGTAACTCATATGTGCAAAGGTAAACACAGTAAAGGGCCAATAAGGCAGGTCCTGGAACTCCACAGGAGGCCATTTCTGCCTTTAAAAGATAGCTTCCTAAGACAGAAAATTGGCATTCACTACCCAGTGATAGCTGACATTAGTTTGGTGTTAAGATTTGGGTCTCACTCAGCTGACAGTGAAGGGAAGAGTACTGCCTTTGTCCTTAGTTGGAGGGTTCATGGCATTCTCTATTAATGTGAGATAGGAACAGAAAAATACTGTATATTGAATTGTATCTACATACAAAAAAATATTTTCATTTGCCTGACAAGATATTTAAATGAGGTTGACTAGGTATTCAAGTACAGTTCGTTTTTTACATGGCATTCCCATGTTACCGGGTAGATGCAGAATCTTATTTTCCTTGTAAAAGAATTGTATGGGTGATGAGGAGGTGCAAGTAGTTTCTTAGTTTCCATGGCAGTTCCAGCTTATCACCAGCAACACTAAAGATCAGAATTCAAAGCCAGGAAGCTGTACAAATTCTCAAACTAGATTCCATCAACATTGGTTGCACTCTAAATCTGAAAACATAACACATATAATAGTAAACAAATTTTGATGCAATCTTAAAATTGTCAAAATAAACAATATTACCTTGTTGGGAAACTAGGTACTAATATCGCTTCAACCTATCTGCACCTCGTTTCTCACAAAGTGCGGACTATAAAAATATACTTTTTCTTGCCTTCTGGTTCCCCATATTTCTCAGTCATATTTAGACGTGTGTGTATTCTATTTTGAAAGTAGTAAAATGTCTGCCAACATGTATCGTTATCTTGCAGACTAGTCCATTGTTTCAGTCTAGGCAAAAGGGTTATTGTCCACCAGTCCTTTATGAATGTACAGCACAGCAGGGGATCTCTTGTCTTTGTTTAGATGTGAGCTCTATGTTTAATTACAGTGGACTGCATTGTGCATGTAAATGTAAATGCGTCTGGATTATGATCTCTCCTGTTTTAACAAACTCTGCTCTATAGCCACAGAACAATACCTGTCCCTAATTAAATCAGGAGTGACTCATCTGCTATCCCTTTGGCTGTATGTTTACCTGTAAAAAGGTAAACACAGAAAAGGACCAATCAGGCAGGTCCTGAAATTGCTGATGAGGTCATTTTTGGGCTTAAAAGAGAGCTATAGAGGACAGCAAACTGGCATTTACTTCTAAGTGATATCTGAAGTCAGGCTGGCGTTGAGATACAGATATCTGCCCCTTAGAGGAAAGGGACAGTCGGTCCCTGGAGTACTGCCATTGTCCTGATCTACCTCTCCAGGTCTTGGGGAGCTGTGTGTCCGTTGAAAGTGGAGTGACAGTGACTTAGGGCCGCTACGTTTGCTGGTAGTCTTAAAGGAGAGAGGGGAGAAGCTTGGATTGATAGACAGCAGTCCCTGAAAGTGACAAGGATACAGGTGAGGTATTTTCATTATACTATATATGTTGTCTGTGCCAGACTGTAGTGTTGTTTGTTGCAAGTTATTATTTAAATATGTGTATTGCTATTTAGTGCTACCATTTTGTTAAATAAACTTATTTGTTTTATTTCGTATATTTGCCTGGGTGATTTTGAACCTTGGATAGGTACCGGGTGGGCCAGCTGTGCAGCGCAGAAGGTTACATTAAACCCGGTATCTTAACATGCATAAACACACATGACAAAATGTACAACATCAACAGTATTTTGATTAAATTAATGCCTTCTCAAAAGCTACAATGTTACAACAAATTTAATACATTTCCTAAACACTGAAAATGAATAGTCTGCAGAAAGGGAGAATAAAAGGTTTTGCTTCTTTATCTCTCAAACTTTGTAATGTAACCCCAAGGGCGACATTTAACTATGATGTAATTTCATAATTTTTTCTATTCCACATAGTGAAATCTTAATTAATTACACAGTGAATAGGGATTCACACATTATAAGTATGAACCCATCCTTTCCTGTGTTCTGCTTTATGCTGATCTACAGGTGAGTTGTGATCCATCTACTACATTACAATAGACAAGACAATGTTACTGTGACTGATCTATGGTTGTGATGATGTGGTATATGTTAGATTGCGTACAGGAAATACAGACTCCTTTATATAAAAGGCTTACTAGAACCATTGTCTCAATATTAGGAACTTATAAGAAATTTGTAACTGTTTGGAAAAAATATCATTTTAATATTAGACACTTCACTGATGGTACTGCATGATAAATAAGTAGCTGACCGTATGTTATAGCACTGAGGACACCATTAATCCTTACCAAATCCCCAACTCCATTTGCTGTAATGCAGCTCCAAACTTGTAAGAAACCTCCACCATGCTTCACTGTTGCCTGCAGACATTCATTATTGTACCGTTCTCCAGCCCTTTGGCTCAGAACTGGAAAAATAACAGTGGGATCCAGGTACGTCCATCTACTGTTCGGAGAAGTCTGGCCAGAAGTGGTCTTCATGGAAGAAATTCAGCTAAAAGCCAACCTTCGCCGTGGAAACAAGGCCAAGCGACTCAACTATGTACGAAAACATAGCAACTGGGGTGCAGAAAAATGGCAGCTGGTGCTCTGGACTAGTGAGTCAACATTTTAAATATTTGGCTGTAACAGAAGACAGTTTGTTCACCAAAGGTCTAGAGAGTGGTACAATAATAATGTTCTCTGCAGGCAGACATTTTAGATGTGAAGAATTAGCCATTTAGAAGAAGCAGATTGTATCAAGAGAGAAAATGAGAAGAATCCATCATTGAACTTTCTACAGGGCACATAAGTAGATGTTTGTAAAAACTATCAACTGATGGTCCAGATTTAACATTAACATTTGCCATATATTCAATGTCAGTTTACTCTTTCACGTGCAAGTTTATACACAAGTGTAATGTTAATTAACAATACAGCAAAGCTTAACAATTGTATTCATTAATGATAAGGGTGGGATACCTTTTTACGATGCCCATCTCACCGATACCAGATTCGCCACCAGGAATACACAGAAGGTGTATTCCCTGTTCCACTATTTTAAGGAGCAGCTGCCTGTACTATGTTATTTAGAAAGCCTAATACATTGCAAAGTGGCGCCTCCTTAAAATACCAGGTTAAGAACAGGAAACATAATGTGCGGTATGAAAGTGACGTCATCCTTACCTGCTGCCTTCTTCATTTGTTGCCATGGTTTCCGTTCACTGTTTAAAGCTGTCAGTATTACCAGTGTGCCGGGGAATACACCTTTGGTGTATCTGGTATCCGCGAGATGGTCATCGTTTTATTGACTACCACCGAATGATAAGGAACGGCAATGGGTTTAACATTTGTGTTGATTTTTCTATAATTGAGTATTTTTATTTTTTAAATGAATCACTATAAAGAGACAAATTATACAAGTTAAAGGTAATTTAACTGCTATTATAGGTAGTGTGAGAAAATAAATTGAAACGTGGAACTGCAACTAACAGCAATCAAATATAAATCTGGTTTCCGGGTTATAACTATGTATCTAGCAATGAATGTATTAATAAAGTAATGTTCTGTAGATCTCCACAGCTTTTGAAAAAATGATTATTTGTAAATTAAGCAAAATGCTTTGGAAATCATACAGATGTAAAGCACAACATATTCACTTGTTGCAATGAAATAAACATTAAAATGACTTAATTTTCTAACAAATATTTCAAACACGCATTTTACTTAAATGCAGCCACCTTATGACTGTGAAGATACTTATCAGGATAAAATCAGTTAGTTAGAGAAAAAAAGTTATTGCATTATCTCTTAAGGTGGTGTACTTATAACAAAATTGTGTGTGAAATTTAATTTTTGACATAAAATGTATCATCAACAAGAGCACATTTAACAAATGTACACTATAAAGAACTATTAATGTCCTAAAAAATGTCTTTTAAATACAGTTTTATATCCATCATTAATAAGATTAAGAAATTAATTTGCCATAAAAGAAAACTTTTGTTTCAATATGAAGATTTATCCAGCACACAAACATTTTCTGTCCTCTCACCATGTAATGTGTGGATTATAGGAAAATCATTAATATTGACGTATAAAATTAGAAATAATGGGACCTAGGTACAATAAGTGGGGTTCAATGTTCTACTGTTGACATATTTATACACATATACACAGTCCTGGATTTTATTTACCATGTAGGCAGGCTAGACTCATGCCTAGAACAAGACAGTTCAAGGAAAAGCATTTTTATGTTGTTTTATGCATAAAGCATTATAGAGAATTTTTTGAAGCATTATACCTTTAATGCTTTACTTTTTTAACTCTTTAATTGTCTTCACCAAAAGTTTTATTTTCTTGTAATCTGATACAGGGGGGAAGGAGCTTGACATAAAGGCATGAGCATGTGGGATGCACAATTATGAATTGGGACGTGTTCACTCACAATTCGTAAGACAATGCCAATGCAAAATATAGAATAACCACTAATATAGTAATGTAACAGAGTTGGAGCAGGAGAAAGATTATGTTCCTGAGAGGCTCCTGAGTATGAGATAGAGCTGTAGAGATAAGCCTGAGTGTTATTGCAAAGCATGTATCAACTATGGGACAGGAGTAACTCAGAGTTCAGTGAGACTAATCGAAGCGACAGTCAGATACTGAGAGCATGGTAGCATGCTGGAAGTTATACATGTGAGACTCAGAGACTCTAAATACCTATCTTGCATTTGCAGTTGTACAAGATCTATGAGGGATTTGGATTTATAGAGCATGGGACCACGCTAATATAAAGCCTAATATGAGATTGACTCTGCAGAAGCTGGGTACCCCAACATATGGGATTACCTGGTAAGGGATGGGGCATTAGAAGCACTACAAGTGAGGAAGCAATAATCTGAACACCAAAGCCATAGACCAGAAGAAGATAATTTTTTCAAAGAAGTTAGCTTGACACCCGTTGTATTTATCAGTTGTGTCACTTGTCTCACCTATCATCATCATGATAGTCATCATCATCATCATCATGACAATCATCATCATCATCACACCTGTCTGTGTGGGACATCTGTTTTATTACAATGAACTTTATACAATCAGTTGAGAGAGACTGATCAACAGCTGTGTGATATCCACAAACATGCAAATGGTTTAAAGGAATAATAATGTTTTTTTATAGAGTAACTTTATTGTGACATGGAGAACCAGACTTATTTTACAGAATTCCACTTGTTGCCATTTACTACAAAGTTACATTATACATTCTTAATTACCAGTGTATTTTCCTTACTATATACATTTGGAGTAATCATCAATTGTATTATAATTACAGTAATATATATTGATGATCAGTTACACACTCCCATGTATCTATTTCTCTGTAACCTGGCCTTAGTAGATATCTGTTATACAACCATTACTGTCCCTAAACTGCTGTACATGTTATTATCTGGAGATAATACAGTGTCCTTCATACAATGCTTCACCCAGATGTACTTTTATGTGCTAGTTGCTTCCACAGAGGATGTTCTAATATTCATTATGGCATATGACCGATATGTTGCTATATGTAATCCTTTACACTATCACTATATCTTAAAGAGGAAAAACTGTCTCTTATTTGCATCTGGCACTTGGATATCAGGATGCTTAAATTCATTTGTTTTTATATTTCCAGCGTCAAAAATGTCCTTCTGCCATTCAAATACCATACACCAGTTTTACTGTGATGCTAAAGCTCTGACTCACATTGCCTGTGCTGGCACTGAAGTGTTTTACATTATCATTTATCTGGAAATATTGGTATTTGGAATTTTCCCTGTCTTGTTCAGTTTGACATCTTATGTAAAAATTATCAGGGTCATCTTGCAGATAAAATCTAAGGACGGCAAAAAAAAAGCCTTTTCCACATGCTCATCCCACCTCACCGTTGTCATTATTTATTATACGACAGCTTGTCTTGTGTACATGATGCCACCATCAGAATATTACAATGTGCTAGATATGGTCTTTACATCACTCTATGCAGTTCTCACTCCCATGATAAACCCTCTAATCTACAGTCTACGGAATGCAGATGTGAAAATGTCTCTGTTGAAAATACTGGGGGTAAAAAAAAATATTCAACAGTAAAAAAGAATTAGTAAAATGTTTAATTAACACAATGTGAATTAAAGTAATTACTTATAAAAATAAAGTCACATTTTCAATCTAAAAATATTAAAAGCTCCACAACTGTTGTTTATCCCTTTATAGATCAGATGGAAAACTACTTTAATGCAATAGTCTGCAAGGAAATGTAAATGTATTAATGCAAATAGATGACAGCTGCTTGGTGCAATATAGATGCAAAGCTAATAAATTAAGTCTGATGAACGGGTCAATACGCAAATAGCCAATCAGAAGCAGCTAGATTGTCTTCCTGATAGTGTTTATCATTATTGCAGCAGGCGGCCAGTACTAGTAAGACCTTTTGGTGTGTATCCTTCACCCATGCAGAATAGCCTTTATGTGAACACACAGAGACTCAGTCCCTCATAAGAATTATGCTTACAACAGGATATCTTGTTGTATTCATATCAATCAATATGTAGTGGGAATAGACTTAAATCTACTTCAGGACTCCCATCATCATCATCACCATTTATTTATATAGCGCCACTGATTCCGCAGCGTTGTACAGAGAACTCATTCACATCAGTCCCTGCCCCATTGGAGCTTACAGTCTAAATTTCCTAACATACACACACAGACAGAGAAAGAGAGAGAGACTATGTTCAATTTTTGATAGCAGACAATTAACCTAATTGTATGTTTTTGGGGTGTGGGAGGAAACCGGAGCACCCGGAGGAAACCCACGCAAACACAGGGAGAACATACAAACTCCACCATCATATGCTAAATATAAAATAAGGAATATGCTTCTAGTGCATTAACTTTTTAAGTAACACAGAAAAAAAATAACATGGCACTCACATAAAAAACAGATAAAGAAATCCTTAAATAACTATAAGAGTTAATTGGTGATATATGTAAAGGAAGGGCAGATGGTACACCCGGGATTGGTCCTCCCTTTAGCTTTCCATCAGCGATGTCTCCAGGAGATGGGTGAAGTAGGTCAGTCCGCTGACACGTTTTAACTCACTGGAGTCTTTATCAAGGCTGAATAGATGACCCATAGTTCCCAGTATTTATAGTACTTCCCAAACACACTTCCGCTTTCAAAGCGCTGCTTGGGCATACTGTATATTGTGCATGGTAAATGTCCACTAGCTAAAACAAGACTTGAATTTACTACATTCATAGGTGAATTTTCACAAAGAGGCTTGAAAGAGAATACTATATGGAAATAAGGCTTAGATATATATTGTGTCATAGCATAGGAAGTGGATGCTAAAGGAGCGGATGAGATGTTCAAGAGGAGAGGTCTATATAAGAGAGCAACGGTAGGGCCTTCAGGTATACCAACAGAGAGAAAAAGAGGAGGGGAGTGAGAACCAAAAGTAGATGGAGCGAACAAAAGGTAGGAGGTGAAACAAGAGATGACAATGTGACAAAGGCCAAAGGAGTGTAGTGTGTCCAGGAGAAGAAATTGGTCATCAGTGTTGGAGGGGTCAAGGAGATAGATTAGTGAGAAATGGCCTATTGACTTGGCTTAGAGCAGGTCATTGGTCACTTTGTGACAGAAATGTAATTCAAGTGAAGAGAGCAGACACCTGACTGAAGAATATCAATGAAAGAGTGGAAAGAGTGGAAAGAGTGAGAGGAGTAAAAGTGTGTCAGATGGTTGGACACTAGTTATTCAAGAATTTTGCAGTAGAGAAATTGAGTGGAAGTTGGAGAGAGAGGAAGGGTTAAGATTCAGAAGGAGAGGTCGAATAGGTGAGAAAGGTACAGGCAGGCTTTTGGGAGAGAGAGAAAGAGGAGCTCAGAGGGAGCTGGGTCGAGAGGACAGATTTTCAGAGAAGAGGAAGAGAGTAGAATGACATCTCATTCTCAGATACAAGAGGGAAGGAGTGGAGTGTGACGGGGAATGGGGAATGGATGGGCGTAGGGAATAAGTGGATCTGGTGGAAAGAGATTTTAGGGTGGATGGTGTTAATTTTGTCTTTAAAGTAAGTTGGCAATGATAAAGGAGAGGACAGGTGGTAAAGGAGGACAGAGAAGCAAATTGATGGTATTATAGTGGAGGCAAGGGTTGTTTGACAGGGTGGAGAGGAGGGATTTGAAGTAGGTTTGTTTTTTGAGGGAGACAGAGATGTATTATGAAGAAAAGATAAAATTATAGTGGGTGAAGTCTGCATTGGAGCACATAAACCTTTGCCATAAATATAATAAACATAAAGGCTTTATATACAGGTTTATCATCCATTCTGGACAACAATTATCAAGAAAATTCCTTAATTATAGAAAGGAAAAAGTATATTATTGCTACAATCTGGTGGCTTTGCCATATACGGGCTTTAAAAACCCACCTTTTTCTTAAAGCCTTCCAGTCTCCCACTTAACTACCTACCTTATCCTCTGCCTCTCCCCCTTCCTTCCCCTTCCCTGCCTCCATCCCTCTACTCTCCCTCTCTCCCCTGCGTTTCTCCGTCTGTCCACCCCTCCCCTTAGATTGTACGCTCCTCTGAGCAGGGCCATCTCTCCTCCTGTTTCCACCACTTCTAACTCTGCTCTCCAGCTACTTTGCCCTCATCCTCAAGGGCCCTCCTCCCCCCCTCTGGGGGTCTCCCTGTCTTCCGCGCCCTCCTTTTGGGCCCCGTCATTTGCGGATGCTCCCCCTGCCCTCACTAGCTGTGCATTGCGCCTACTGAGTTACTGTGGTTTATGTTTACTGTACTGTGCTGTCTCACCTTGTATTGTAATTCTTTTTGTCCCTGTACGGCACCACGGACACCTTGTGGCGCCCTATAAATAAAAATTAATAATAATAATAATAATAATATACACAGAGATGGTGATGGGGGAATTTTTAAATGTGTTTTAGTATATTTTAGATATGGTACACCAAACCCATACTATGTGGACACTTAGGGTGTGAGTCATTAAGGCACGTAAATGTCAATACATGCTGTATTTTGCGTAAAATTGCACTGCGCATGCCCAGAAATGAACCATATGCCAGAGAACTCAGCAATCTCCAAATCGTCTTGGCGCGCACTGGACCCTTACTACAGACTATGATTTCAGCAGCAGAAAAGGGATAGGAATGGATGTATGCACGTAGTCAATGTACAGTAAGGACATGCCAAGCTCGAGTGCATGCAGTAGCATTCAATTCAAGCTTTGGCCATCTCTAAGATACCTGTTTTTCAGTCGTATCACTTGAACCAGCTACAAGTCAGGCATAAATGCTGCGTAATAGTGATGATGGCTGGGTATTGAAGCTAGAACATGTGTTTGCCATCAGGAGCAACTGTAAAAATGTAGTTTATGTACAGCAGACATTAATAACCTCCTAGTAAATGTATTTTATGGGTGGGAAAATTAAAAAAAACATTTTTTTTTATAGTTTTTTCATTAAGGACTACATTATTAAAAGGTGACATTAATTGAAACATTTTTTATTTTCTATGTGCATTTTTTAGGGATTTTATATTCCACATATGTATTGGACGTATCCTGCAGTATCTTGTCTTTAGAGCAGAGCGGACATAGTCCTGTAAACACCAAGAGGCGTATCTTCAGATCAATTCCTAGTATGGACATGCGAGTATCCGATATATGTGCATTTAAATAAAGTACAATACGTTCGTTTTGTGTTTCTTGATGAATCAGGCCCCTGAACTTCCCAAGAGCACAAAAAATATTTACCAAATTTAATCTCACCCCATTAGGAAAATATAAAATAATATAATTATGAGCAAAGTAAGAAAAAATGTCTTCAGTGGTTAAATAGAATAAAATTATTGAATTATGGGTTTCTTAGGTTCAAATATAGTTGATTATATCACATATAATGTTTACAATATACAGTATAATACTGGAATATACATATAAAATGTCTTTATTCTTCTAACAGCTTTTAGTTTAATTTATTATTCCATTACAGTGTAGCCAAATTGTGCTAAGAACATCTAAAATATAATGTATCACTCATTATTTTAGTAACTTTTAGAGCGCCTTTAAGAGAATTCTCCAAAAATAGGGCGAGACATATCAATGTATGAAATCTGAAGCATTGTTTTTTACTAGATACCATAGGTGACATTTGCCATGCCTTTTTAGAGAAGCAGAAACACAGCAGTAACTACTTCTACTTTCACTACCAATTGGGTGATTAAGGCATAGGTTTGCTACGGGCCTTATACGTAGCTGTTGGCAGTTGCAGAGAGTTGTGAAGTGAGTGTCTATGTCGGGAAATGCACCAGTTAAATCTGTAGCCATAGAAATAGGTGAGAGTGAGGTTTAGGCTAAAAAATACTTTGTGTTCCTTTACAGTAAGCTTCCAAGTCACAAGTGCGGTTCGTGACAGATAAAGGGGGTCAGGAGAGGTTTCCTGACAAATTAGAGGTGATATATTGTTTGACTGTGTGAATATATGATCAGATATTCAATTTGGGAGTAGCTAGAGGAGGCAATTCCTGACAATGATCAATTTCTTTTTATGTTTACAAATGTCAATTTTATCACAAAGAAAAGAGCCCGTTTCTCATGAGTCTTACAAGGACTGATATTACAGCCATTCCCAGCATTATAGCAGCACAGATATATTTCAAATACTTCTCTTGCATAATTGTTAGATGCAATAATAGATCAGTGATGATGGGCCTGATTCATGCTCGTGTGCTGTATGTTGTGTGACATTGCTCTGCGTATGCTCCGAAAAAGGACCTTACACCAATGAACTCAAATGCATACAATTCAAGTCTGACTTATGACTATGTCTGACTTTAGAGGTACAACAGGGGATGGAAGGGACGGAGTAACATAAGCAATGCACAGTAAGTGCATGTTGAGAGCCTTCCAATGCAGATGTAGCAGTTTCAAGTCCTGGGTTTCTCGTAAGTTTGCCTTCAGTTGTATAATTGCTACAGGGCAGGTGTAAGTGCCGACTGATAATGATGACTGATATGGCATAGTCTTTGTTTTAAAAACTACATATGTGTGCCAGTAGCTAGCACAGAACATGTGTAAGATAGACTTAAAAAAACATGTAGCAAATATTTATTTCTACATTAAATACTTAAATAAAGATGTTTTTAATACCTACTGTACATACAATGCATTTTTAAAGCTACATATTTTTCTTCATTATTGTATTTTTAAGAATTGCTCAGTTAATGCATAATATACATTTTTAGGTGTTCTGATGTAACCGTATAGTGCACTTATGCTTGTTCGTATACTGCAGTCTGCTCTGTCTATTTACATACGACAAGTAACGTTTAGGCAGAGCGTACTTACACCCAGATTCAAGTGGAAAAGTAACTTGAGATAAGCTTGGATTTGAATATGGTCGGAACTACACTCAAGATCTGTGCTCTTTTATTTAGAACAGAACTTGCAAGCAGGTTACGTCCGAACATGAATAAGACTGAATATGCTTTACTGATGTACTAGCACAGAGCTAGTTTACTGGAACACTGCTCTCCTGACTGCTGCTCTTATAGTATTAGAGAAATAATATCTTCTGTGATCCCACATTACAAAAATGACTATTGGGCATGGAAAACACTTATGCTGCACATCAAGGAGACATAACATTAACGGGGAGATTTTCATGTGCTTTTGATATTTGGAAAGTGAGCTTTTTGCTAGTTATGATTGACATCATGATTTTTATACATGGAGGGTATACAAACTTTCTGCAAACCCAGTGGAACTTAGCACTAATAAAGCCTGGTCTACAGGGGGAGGAGGGGAACAATGTTATAAAATAAATGATAATTCCCCCAAAATCAATAAAACTATAAGTAGTACACCTGTCTCAAACAAATAAGTAGTAGTGTCCCCAGTATAATAAATCAACTAGTAGTGATCCTTGTTTAAATATAATTATTTAGTTGTGTCACCTGTATTATTATTATTATTATTATTAAATATCTGTGCCTTTTAAAAAAAAAAAAAAGTATTGTTGCCTCCAATAAATAAGGCCCATAGTTAATTTCTACTTAAATATTCTTTCCATCTTGTTTTTCTTAAGACAATGCATTTTTCTAAGTGTGATATGAACACTATGTAGTTATGTAATTTTAGGAGGGAATTTCTGCAAGTTGGGGTTATGGAAGGAGATAATAATTTATCTAGTTTATGGTCAATGACTAGATAACATTTGGTATTTAGATTGAGGGATATCAGTGCCACTGTCTTTTTAGTTTAAAAAAAGTCTCTACCATCCAGTTACATAGAAGAGGGAGCCAAAATAAAACAGAAGATAATATTTATTAGGACAAAATACACATATTTGTCGACACAAATGTTTTTCTGGATTTTAGTTTTGAAGATAAAGCGCTGTCACACTCTCTGTGTTGGACCTGTTTAGTGAGGTTATTCTATATAAAAGTAATTGTTATAAAGTTTAAAATTAACTTGACAACTTTATACCTCTTCAATTTTTGCCTTAAATCTGACAACTATATACAAGCTGGGATCAAATACAAGCTAGTCTAGGCTACTAAAGGCTGGGCCATGATGTCACAAGGGAAGGACAGTTACTGTTTAGTAATACTGTTATGCATGCAATGCATGGTGGTAGATGTTGTTTATTGTCATAATCATTAGACACAGAGCTGTGATTTCCATGCAGACTGCCCCATCTACTAAGACTGCATTTTAGAAGACTCAAAGTCCCAACATATTACTGTTCTACAGAAGCAATTAGAAAAGGTGGTTGTTGTAGAAATTTTAGCTTTATTACAATTATCTAAAAATGGAAATATCCTTTTAATAACAACTTCTCAGATAACTAGCTAGATGGCAAGAAAAATATCTGTAAGGTACACTAAAGTTTAGCTGCATACATATTTCCAGCTTTTACTCCAATCTATTTAGCTGGATATAATGTAGACACAATGAAGACGTTAAGCCTCTAAGGACCAATGTTGGACAGCATTGGATATATAGCTACAAGATTGAATCATTTGATATGTCCCCAAATTACAAATCTCAGAACTTATACCAGATATAGCTTGGCTAAGAAATAATAAGTATTTCTTTCACTATTCTATATCAGTATTATCTCTCCTTTATCCATGCACAGTACTGAGGGTAATATACTGTCTAAAACCGAAAAAAAATAGGTCCACAGTACATTTATCTTTTTACAGAACATGACCAGTGCCAGATGATCTCAGTAACTTCACCAATAAAACAACATGCGGAAAGTTACTGCAACAAAGGAATCCTTGAATTGCTGCCAAGGACATGAAAGAATAACCTGATTGGCTTCTGAATAGACTTTATTCTTTAAACAATCCAGTGCAGATAACCTGAAAAATGTTAAAAAAAAATGTCCTTAGTCTACCTTTTGAAAATTCTTCTTATAGTGAATAAAATCTCATTTCTGTCTATCTCTACTCACCTAACCAGTATTGACAACGATACATAAATAAAACAAAGTATCTTTTACATACTATTTATATTTATAAACCTAGCTCCCATTTGTCAGTTTTGAATTTAGCCCAAATAACTCAACATAGAATTTTTCTTAAAGTTCCACTAAATTGAAGAGTCCATTAAAATGAAATGTTTTATGTTGGTCTATTTTGCTCAAAGTAGTCCTCAAGCATACCCTTATGTGGGTGTATAAGCTTTGCAAATCTCCAGCTTTTGAGATTGCAATACTCCAATACTCCATCTGTGTTATCACTGGCACACATGGAGGTAAATATATTAACTTCCGATTTTTTCAACTCTCCGGTATTCGGCGAGTTTACAGTGAAATTTTAAAGTGGCAATGGCTTTAAAGGCATTGTTTTGCCTTTAAAACCATTGCCGCCTTAAATTTTCATTGCAATCTCGCCGAATAGCGGCGAGTTGAAGAAATCAGAAGTTAATACATTTACCCCCTGAGCTTGGGGATCTTTCTCAATAAGGGTGCTGCTTTATGTCAAAATATCAAATGCATTCTGTCTTTCTTACCTACAGAAAGAAAAGTAAATTGTAAATGAAATAAAATATATATATCAGAATATACATATATTAATAAATTCCTCAAAATCAATAAATCAATCTGGAAGTTTTTAGTAATTTTGATCAATCTGTCAAAAGAAACTAAAAAAATTAAAAAACCATTTATTCTTCTTGATACATTTTCAAAACTTTTAAAATGCGTATAATAATAAAGATCCATGCATTAAAAAAGCTATAATAAAAGTATAAAATTATTAAAATGGTAGTTTTTACCTTATGTAAGAAAATCTATAAGAAAACTGTATACAACCTTTAGCAGCAGGATCTAAAATATAGATAAAATAAATGATATAAAATAAAATTAAATATCTTTTCCAGTACAAATATAGCTAGGAATGTCTTGACTTGTTTAGCTTCTCCTGTCAGAAGGAACCATATAAATATTAAAATCCTGGAATACGAAAAAATACGGGTGCTGCTTAGAGTCAAATTTTCCTCCTTGATTCCTCTTTTGACTTCTTCCAGGGATTTACAATATCGGTAAAGTTGGTTCATAAATAGAACACTTTAGAATTCTAATAACCGCCTCTTATCTTAACAGAACTACAAACTGTTGACAATAAGTATTAATAGTGTAAAATTCAGACCTCGTGATTGGAAATCAAATAATAATTATCTGGTTCTAAGTCGCCAATATAGAGAAAGAATGCAGAGAAAAGGCAATAATTAGATTGAAAACTGCAAACATGTATTACTGCAGTGCAGTGTTGTTTTATACAAATGTGCCTATTTTTGTGAAAAGTACCTGGATCTGCATGTCAAGATGGTAATATCTGATGAGTTTGCTGATGGGGTAGCAGCTGAAAGGATCAGGGCATTTTCTAATTTAAATATGAGATGGGAACAGGAAAAGGCAAAAAATTGTATCCACATGCAAAGACCATATCTTGTTATGCCTGACAAGATATTTAAATGAGATTGAATGGGTGAAGTGTGCAAAATTAAAAGGCATTCCCAGGTTAGTGGGTAGAGGCAGAGCCTTATTTTCCTTGTAAAGTGATTTGATTTCAGTGGGTGATCAGGAGGTAGGAGTAATCTTTAATTTTCCTGGGACAATTCAGGCTAATCACCAGCAAAACAAAAGGTCAGAATTCACAGCCAGTTAGCTGTACAACCTCTCAAATAAGATTACATCAACAATGCTTATACGTTAAGTCTGAAAACATAACCCATTTTTCATTCTTAAAACATGTTATTAAACATATGATGCAATCTTAAAATATTGTCAAAATAAATAATATTACATAAGGGCACAACATGAGGCAAACTGAACAGCATCTATGGTATTTTTATCAAATTAATAGCTTATCAAAAGCTACAAGGTTACAATAAATCTAATAAATTTCATAAAAACTGAATATTAAAAATCTGCAGAAAAAGAGAATAAAAAGTTTTGTTGCTTTATCTCTTAAAGTTTATATTCTATCCCCAGGGACAAAATTTAAGGGTGATTTAATTCAAATAATTTATTCTACTCCCCATGGTAATTAATTACATATTGAATAGGGATCACACCAAAGCAACACGAAATCTTCAAAAACTGTCCCGTAAAGCAGAACGTCACTGGCGTAAATCTCGAAGCTCTAATGACTTCTTCACATATACTTCTGTCTACCACTCCTATCGAAATGCTCTGGACACTGCAAAACAAACATACTTTCAATCTCTTATCTATGCTCAGGCTTCTAACCCCAAACACCTTTTCAATACATTTAATCATCTTCTCAATCCTCCCACCCCGAACCCTCCATCTACTATCAGTGCTCAGGATCTTGCTTCCTACTTCAAGGACAAGATTGACAAGATCAGACTAGAAATGGTATCCTCTTCCTCAACAAGCCATCAGCTCATTTCCTTCCCTCTACCCTCTGACACCCTTTCTTCATTTGACCCCACAAATGAAGAGGAAATTTCTACGCTCTTCTTATCTTCCTACTCTACCTCCTGTCCTCTTGATCCTATTCCCTCGCAAATTGGTAGATCCCTGTCTTCTGTGCTCATTTCACCTCTAACTCAAATCTGTAATCTCTCACTCTCTACTGGCATCTTTCCATCACTATACAAGCATGCAGTGATTACTCCTATTCTAAAAAAACAAAACTCCGACCCAAACTCTCTCTCAAATTACCGTCCCATCTCTCAGCTCCCTTGCCCCTCCAAGCTTCTAGAGAGACTTGCCTACACTCGCCTCACACGCTTTCTTTCCGCAAACAACCTGTTGGATCCTCTTCAGTCTGGCTTTCGTTCTCAACACTCCACAGAGACTGCGCTGACCAAGGTTGTTAATGATCTGATCACTGCTAAGACTGAACGCCATTACTCTCTCCTAATTCTCCTTGATCTCTCGGCTGCATTTGACACCGTTGACCACTCTCTTCTCATACAAACGCTGCAATCCCTAGGTCTTCAAGACACAGTTCTATCCTGGGTCTCATCTTACCTCTCTAATCGCTCTTTCACTGTTAATTTCTCTGGAGCCACCTCTGCTCCGCTTCCCCTATCAGTTGGAGTACCACAAGGCTCGGTGCTAGGTTCTCTGCTGTTCTCTATCTATACCGCTTCTCTTGGAAATCTAATAAGTTCCTTTGGCTTTCAGTATCATCTCTATGCGGATGATACCCAAATCTATCTATCCTCTCCTGACATCTCGACATCTGTGTTGTCCCGTGTAACTGACTGTCTTTCTGCCATTTCATCTTGGATGTCCTCTCGTCAACTCAAACTTAATCTTTCTAAAACAGAGTTAATAATATTCCCACCCGCCAACAAGAGCATACCTGACATTTCTATCTCTGTTGATAACATGACCATAAATCCCACCCCACAAGCTCGCTGCCTAGGTGTAATCCTTGATTCACGCCTATCCTTTGTTCCCCACATTGACTCTATATCTAAATCATGTTACATACATCTAAAGAACATTTCCAGAATCTGCACATATCTCACACAAGACACTGCTAAAACCTTAATTCATGCACTAATCATCTCCCGCATTGACTATTGCAATTCCCTCCTTACTGGTCTTCCCAAAAACAGACTCAAACCCCTAAAATCTATTTTGCATGCTTCGGCAAGACTGATTTTCCTTGCAAATAGCTATTCCTCTGTTGAATCACTCTGTATGTCTCTACACTGGCTGCCTGTCTTCTACCGAATCCAATATAAAATACTTTTACTAACCTACAAGGCCATCAACAAAGCTGCACCAACATACATCTCCTCTCTTGTCTCAAAATATCTCCCAACTCGGCAACTCCGTTCTGCAAAAGATCTGCGTCTCTCATCCACCCTCATTACATCCTCCCATTCCCGGTTACAGGACTTTTTTCGGGCTGCACCCACTCTATGGAACTCTCTCCCTCGCACAATAAGACTCTCCTCTGTTCTACAAACTTTCAAGCGTTCTCTGAAAACCTACCTATTCAGACAAGCTTATAATATTCCTCAACCACCATCTTAACCTCACTACCTTTAGCCTGTTACACAATTTCACACAAGACAACTACTCCCGGACCAACATTGTTGTGTGACAGGATCATTTAGCTTATGAGTCACCCTACCTTTGCAGTCTGGCTGGGCCAAGATGCAAAATGTATACTTAACCTCATGTGTCAATCTCCCATTGTCCCATAGATTGTAAGCTTGCGAGCAGGGCCTTCTCACCTCTTTGTCTGTTTTACCCAGTTTGTTTATTAGTTTATTATGTTTGTCACCAATTGTAAAGCGCTACGGAATATGTTGGCGCTATATAAATAAATGATGATGATGATGATGATGATGATGATCTATAGTATATAAATATGAATCCTTTCTTGTATTCTGTTATATGACAATCTAAAGGTGAGTTGTGACGTCTACTACATTACAATATACAAATTAATGTTACTGTTGCTGATCTATGGTTGTGATGTTGTGGAATATTTTATAAAATTGTATGTCATTTTTTTTAAGTGGCAATGACATAATAGGACATAATATTGTTGTTACTCTTGATTGTGTTGTTTTAATGTGTAGCAAAACATTTTTTCTAAAACCTTTATAAGACCATGTACATTAAATAAATCTTGTCTAAATAATAATATAACAGTACTTGTAATATTTGCAAAAATGTGTCTGCAAAATTAGCAGGAACTTATAAAAACTGTAAGATAAGATTGTTATTGTGCGGGTAGAACCTTTTTCTATCTAGGTTTTGTGTGTAGCACTGTAGGACTCGCCTTGAAGTCAAAAAAACCTGATTAGACAGAATATTTGTTTGGACTAATCTAAATAGTGAAAGTAAATATAATTTGGAAGATTTCAATATCAAGAAACTTTATCAAATGTATAAATATTGCGAGATGATATTTCATGCGGAGTATATTTAAACCACTGCTACATAAGAGATAAACTTGTGGTTTCATAGCATGGAAAACAAACCACAAAGCTAAAAGCATAAATATAATATACACACAGCTCTGTAATATAAATCTGTATCCCCCTAAATGTAAAAAGCACACATCTTAATGTAGATCTGCCTCAATGCACATCATAATATAATTCATTATCCTGGAATCTATGGATGGCTTAAATCTATGCATTATTACCAGATTCTTTAAAGTAAATACTACAAGCAATTCTAAAATTAGCCACTTTTCTAATGCATATGTTACTGTCAGCTAAATGCAGCAAAAATATAATGATGAGGCTTCTTATATAACATAATATATGAGGATAATATCAAGTAATTTGAGATTAAAAGAGTTAATAAATTATCTATTAATGTGTTGTGTTTTTAATAAAATTACGTTTGAAATGTCATTTTTGTTATAAAATTAATCATAAATAAGAGTATATTTAACAAATTTATACTATATAGGACTATTAATGTCCTCAAAATGTCTTTTAAATAACAGTTCTATATAAGATGCTAATAAGAGAAATACATTAAATTGCCAAAAGTACATTTTTAATTCATCTTCAAGAATTATGCAGCAAATCGAAAACCAAAAATTTGTCTCCTCTCAAAATGCAATGTAGAGACTGTAGGAAATGCTACTAAGAAGTAATCTATCCTAAATACAGTATTCATAGGTCATAGACAGTGCACAGTTGTGTTTACCATGTTTTTTGCCTTTACTAAAGATGTAAATTTCCTGGTAAAATAATTTAGAGGGATGAGCTGCACAAAAAGGCATGAACACACAGGAGGCACAATTATTAATTGGGCCATATTCACCCACAGATCATTGGGCGGTGTCAATGCAAATGATAAAGTAACCACTAATGTAGTTATGTAACCAAGCTGATGTTTTAAATTAATGAGGTTCCTGAGTATGAGCTAGAGATACAGAGTAAGTGTTATTGAAGAGCAAGTGTCAACACTGAGAAAGGAGTATCTAGTTTAACTATATTAATCTAATGGAGAGTCAGATGCCAAAAGCAAGGAAGCACACTGAGAGTTACACATGTGAGTTTCAGAGATGGTAATCACCTGCTTTGTAGTTGCAGTTGAACTGGATCTATGAGAGAGTTAGAATCCTACATCATGTGGCATGCTAATATGGAGCCTAATGGGAGTTGACTATGCCCCACCTGGTATAGCAAAAGACATTAGTGAGAGAAGAACTGCAAGTGAGGAAGTGATAATCAGCACACCAAAGTCATAGATCAGGAGCAGAGAATCAATTACTCAAAGAAGTTGGCTTAATGCCCATTATTTTCATCAACTGTCTCTATACACCATGTCGCCTGTCTCATCTATGTTACATTTTCATCACATCTGCAAGTGAAGACCTGATAAACTACACTGTCCTTTATACCCGGAGATGACAGACATTGAGCTACACCTGTGTGACTGACTTAGGGATGATGTTACCACCCCACATCCATGAAATGGGTTAAGGTAGCTTAGTTTTTTTCATAATAATCTGAATCTGACATGGAGAACCAGACTTACATGATGGAATTCCATGTTTTGCCATTTTCTGCAAAATCAGATTATACATTATTAACTATCTGTATGTTTTTCTTCATATATATGTTTGGAGTTCTCGTTAATTCTACTATAATTACAGTGATATATATTGATGATCAGTTACACACCCCCATGTATCTATTTCTCTGTAACCTGGCCTTAGTAGATATCTGTTATCAGGGCCGCCGAGAGGGGGGGGAGCGGGTACTAATTACCCGGGCCCGGCATGTCAGGGGGCCCGGCCCGGGCCCTTGCGCTGCTGATTTTTTAAAATTTTTTAATTTTTTTTTCAAAACGTTTTTTTTTCCTTTCCTTTTTTTTTTTTTTTTGGCGGGGGGGGGGGGTGGGGGGTGGGGGGGGGCTCGGTCGTTGGTGGGGGGAGCAGGCTAGTTTAAAAAAAAAAAAAAAACATACTCACCTGATCGCGGAGCCGGCATCCCTCCTCTCTGCTGCTCTGTGCTCTATTCAGACTGTCTGAATGCTGGGTGTGATGTCATCATGTCATGCCCAGCATTCAGTCAGTCTGGAGCAATGGAGCACAGAGCAGCAGAGAAGACCAAGAGAGGAGAAAAGGTAAGTGAAGGGAGGAAAACGAGGGGGGCACAGAGGGGTTAAAAAACGGGGGGGGGGGCAGCATGACAGAGGGGTTAAAAAATGAGGGGGAGCACAAAGGGGTTAAAAAACGGGGGGGGCAGCATGACAGAGGGGTTAAAAAATGAGGGGGCACAAAGGGGTTAAAAAATGGGGAAGCAGCATGTCAGAGGAGTTAAAAACGGGGAAGCAGCATGTCAGAGGGGTTAAAAAATTAGGGGGAGCACAGAGGGGTTAAAAAACGGGAAAGCAGCATGTCAAAGGGGTTAAAAACGGGGAAGCAGCATGTCAGAGGGGTTAAAAAATGAGGGGGAGCACAGAGGGGTTAAAAAATGGGAAAGCAGCATGTCAGAGGGGTTAAAAAATGAGTGGGGGCACAGAGGGGTTAAAAAATGGGAAAGCAGCATGTCAGAGGGGTTAAAAATTGAGGGGGGAGCACAGAGGGGTTAAAAAACGGGAAAGCAGCATGTCAGAGGGGTTAAAAAATGAGAGGGGCACAGATGGGTTAAAAAATGGGAAAGCAGCATGTCAGAGGGGTTAAAAATTGAGGGGGGAGCACAGAGGGGTTAAAAAATGGGAAAGCAGCATGACAGAGGGGGTGAAAAAATGAGAGGGGCACAGATGGGTTAAAAAACGGGGCAGTATGGCACAGTGGGGTTAATAAACAGGGGTCAGCACGGCACAGTGGGGTTAAAAAATGGTGGGCAGCATGACACAGTGGGGTTACAAAGGGGGGGGGGGAGGCATGGCACAGTGGGATTGAAAAAGGGGGGGAGCAGCAAAGTATAGTCTGATGAAGGGGAGCCAGATGAAGGGGGCAAAAACAGCATGGAGGGCACAGTGTGATCATAAGGCATGGCGATGATGAAGGGGCACATTATTGTAATATTGGAGCTGGAGGAAGGCCTAATTATTAATCGTGGGTGCTATTGATTTAACGCTGGGGCTGGCTGTAATTTTCTAAATGTAGCCATTTTTTTTTCAAAATAGGTCCTTCAACATTTCTGGATCCGGACAAGCCACAACTAAAGAAAGCAGCAGCCACAGGTGGAGAAAGTGAGAAGAACAGGTAGGAGAGAGCAGCACAGTGTGTGAAATGTTGTGATTCTAGTAGGGACAATACCAATTTTTGGTGAATGTTGTGTCCAATGTAAGGTGTAGGCCAAGACTGAACTGTTTGTGTACACACTGCATTGTTTGTATACTACCCTGTGGTGGTAGATGTCCTGAAAGTCAGGAGTGCTTAAACATATGTGACGCTCCGGCGAATTGAGAGCCTAGTGGTTTTTATGTTAGCCACGCCCCAATGGCACATTTGCCACGCCCCCAAATGCATGACCGCACCTCCCAAAATTTTTGCACTGCCGTTTGGCTAGCCACGCCCCTGAATATATGACCATATACCTAATCTTTTTTGGGGCTTACTTCACTATGAGGGGGGCCCCATGAATTTGTTGTACCCGGGCCCTGAATTCTTCTTGGCAGCCCTGTCTGTTATACAACTATTACTGTCCCTAATCTGCTGTACATGTTATTATCTGGAGATAATACAGTATCCTTCATACAATGTTTCACCCAGATGTACTTTTATGTGTTAGTTGCTTCCACAGAAGATCTTCTAATACTCATTATGGCATATGACCGATATGTTGCTATATGTAATCCTTTACACTATCACTATATCTTAAATTGGAAAAACTGTCTCTTATTTGCATCTGGCACTTGGATATCAGGATGCATAAATTCATTTGTCTTTACAATTCCAGTGTCAAAAATGTCCTTCTGTCATTCAAATACCATACACCAGTTTTTCTGTGATTCTAAAGCTCTGATTAACATTTCCTGTGCTGTTAGTGAAGAGTTTTATACTGTAATATACCTGGAGTTATTGATATTTGGATTTTTCCCTGTCATGTTCAGTTTGACCTCTTATTTAAAAATTATCAGGGTCATCTTGCAGATAAAATCGAAGAATGGCAGAAAAAAAGCCTTCTCCACCTGCTCCTCCCACCTCACCATTGTTATTATTTACTATACAACTGGTTTGTCTGTGTACATGATGCCTCCATCAGAATTCTATGATGTCCTAGAGCAAGTCTTTACAGCACTGTATGCAGTTGTCACTCCCATGATCAACCCTCTAATCTACAGTCTACGGAACAAAGATGTCAAAAGGGCTGTGCTGAAAATACTGGGGGTGAAACTCAATGTTCAACAATAAGGGCAAATTTGCAAAATTGTTAAATAACACAATGTGATTGATCATTAAATTTAGTCATTTGTCCATAAATCTGCTTTTGTTGATCCTTATTTTACTGAAGCCTGTGTGTTCTGCAAGTTTTGCAATAAACAGTCATTGTTACATATGGATGCCGATCCCTTGGTTTTATGACACAAATTTTAAATTTCGGTGGCTCTGGGAATCCACCTTCCATCACAAGGGCTGGGGCACCTCTCTTCCCCTTGTCATAATTTTAAGTTGTTCCCAGGCTGCAGCATATGGGAATGGTGCAGATTGGGCAGTTGGAGTCGCTGAGGAAGGAGGTGGTTCCTCTACATCACAATCAACCACCTTCTTTGGTGTGGTGCTATGAAACTTCTTTTTTTCTCTCAATCCCTTCCCTATTTTGAAAAGCTCAGAGTTACCATTCATGGGAACAGGTAGCCTAGTAACACCATTTAGACATCCCAGTGTATGTATTCTTTGTATACATTCCCCTAAATTATGCCACTTGGTAGTATCACACAATTCAGATGGCACATCATAAACTGGTACTATTGAATCCCATATTAAATGCAACAAAGTAAACCCATCTCTGTAAAAGATCTTCACATACTACCTAACATGGGGTCTGTACATAATACATAATACACCCATGCTCACAGCCTCTCCCTTCACCAGTGTAATTCCATTTGCTCCATCCTCCTACACCCTTAACATCCAAGCCAATAGACCTTCATTTGTTTACTACTTGTGTTTGTAAATTAATTAATTCCATTGACCTGCTGTGTAACTATGTATCTCCTCTGTGTAATGTTGCTGTGCTCTTCAACCACTGCCTGAGTTGAAAGCATCAGCTGTCACCTCCCTTCTCTAACTGGTGGTGACAATTGACAATAATTTCTCCACCATCATCCTCAGTACATTCTATCTCTTCATCACTTAATTCATCTCCTGAATATTATTCAACTGCAATCAACTCTTTGTATCAAAGTTCAAATGTTGACTGAATTCCCATCTCTCGGAATATATCTAATTCTTTACTGTCTCTTTCTGAAAGCATTGACCACTTAGCTTGATAAATGCTGTTCTATTTATCCTTGGTGCTTTTCCACATCTCACAGACAAGTATGGAGGAGAGCCAGCTACTATAGATCTTTGTCAGAACTTCCCTATATGCTGTCTCATCCTGGAGCACTTGCATGAAAATCTATGCCACATTTACAGCAACATTCTACTCCTATGTACTATATTGAGACATTTCTAAATTTACAGCTGCTTGAATTGGGTTTCCCATGTGGACAGGCACTGTACACTTATTTGCTTCTCAAGCGATGAGAGCACTGGGTCTGTAACTAGATATCTATATAGGCAATGGTCTCAGTTCTCCCTTCCTAAATGTACTGGACGGGTCTGGATAAATTTACCTTTTACTCATACAGTGTGAAATGCTTTTCCTAGTATTGTACTAAGTACAACAAACTACTGCTATTATCAATAGTATTACAACACAGTGACATTAAATTCCTAACCAGGCATATAACAATGAGTCTGAATTTCAGGCGATGTACCCCACTTCTGGTGGCTGCCATTTTAAGGGACAGGGTGATACTAAGCCCGGTATCATCACACCGGCCATATATTAATATCCCAGAATGCAGAAAAACAATGTTGCTACTTAAAGTCAAAATATCCTAAATGTTTCATCTTTTACTTCTTCCAGGGGTTTATATTAACAGTAATGTTAGCTCTTATTTAGACAGAGCTAAAAATGATTAGCAAAGAGTATCAATAGTGTAAAACTTATAGGTTGAAAAACAATTATGAGTCACTGGTTCTCTACTTGTGGTTTTGTTTACTAATTTCAAGATAAAGAAAAGACATAAGTCTCACTGACAACTGTGCAAAAATGTTCCCCTGCATATGTTGTTTTATGCAAATGTGCCTAATTTTGTGAAATGTTTATGGATCTGCCTGTAATAATGATAATATCAGATGATTTTTCTGATGGAGTAGCTGGAGGGGTCAGTGCATTCCCATCTAAATGTGAGATAGGAAAACGAAAATATATTATATATTTGTATCTACTTAAAAAGAACATATTTTGTTTTGCCTGACAAGATATTTAAATGAAATTGAATGGGTGAAAAGGGCAAATGTACAGGGCATTCCCAGGTTAGCGGGTAGATGCAGTCTCTGTAAAGGACTTAATTTCTGTGGGTGCTGAGTAGGTGCGAGTAATCTCCCATTTTACTTGGCAGTTCCAGCTGATCACCAGCAAAATAAAAGGAGAAAATCCATAACCAGGAATCTGTACAACCTCTCAAAATTGATTACATCAACATTGGTTGTACTTCAAATCTCAAAACAAAGCACATTGTTTATTTCTTGAAACATTTTATTAAACCTATCTTGTCAAAATAAAAAATATTACCTAAATACACATGTGGCGAAATGTACAGAGTTTGGAGTATTTTGACTAAATGTAATGCTACTGCAATGTTCCAACTAGTCTAATACATGTCCTAAAAACTGAAAATGAATAATCTGCAGGAAAATAGAATAAGAAGTTTTGTTGCTTTAACTTTAAAACTTTGTAATCTAACCCCAAGGGCGACATTTAAGTATGATGTAATTCCATAATTTCTTCTATTCCACATAGTAAAATCCTAATTAATTACACATTGAATAGGGATTCACACATTATAAATATGAACCCATCTACTCCTGTGTCCTGTTTTATGCTGATCTACAGGTGAGTTGTGATCCATCTACTACATTACAATATACAAACAATGTTACTGTGATCTATGGTTGTGGTGGTGTGGTATATGTTATGTATATGTTTAGAACATTTTGTGTGAGTTTTCTGAAGCTGAAATATAGCCAAAGGATATAATATCATTGTATATTTTGGTTGTGCCATTGTTTTCCAATGAGCAGTAAAACATGTTTTCTACAACTTTTATAAGATCTGGACTTGAAATACAGACTGCTTTATATAACATCCTTACTAGAATTATTTAAAAAAGGTGTCTGTAAAAGTATCAGGAATTTATAAAAACTTTAATTTAAGATAAGCTTGTGACTGTTTGGGAAAAATATTCTTTTCATATCTAGGTGTATTGAGGAGCACTGCAGGGCTCACCTTGTCTGTAAAGTCTGATTATAAAGAATATTTGTTTGCACTAAGATCCATAGTGAAAGTCACTAAACTTTATCGAATGTATAAATATTACAAGACGGCATTTCATGAGGAACATTTAAACCTCTGCTACATCAGAGATGTATACAGCACCACTGCGGATGCTTCTTTGACAGCGCCGCGGCTGCTCTATAGGACAGTGACACTATAGTTGGCACTTAGTTAGCGGAGGGGGGGGGGGTTTCTGGAGAACCAGAAACCCCCCTGCGTGCGCCACTGAGTAGAGATTGCCAGCTAAATATATATATAACACAACTATGTACTAAATCTTGTCCTCATATCATATATCCAAACTACATTATAGGCTACATTTATAGTTTAAATAGTTCATGGCTGAAATGTTTTTGTCTTAGCCAGGTAGCTGCAAACCTCATATCAAAACTACATTATAGGTTACATTTATAATTTTTATTGTCATTTTTTAAATGCTTTTGCCTTAGCCAGGTAGCTGTAACCCCCCAAAATTTGAATGCACACATCTAAATGCAGATCACCCTCATCTCACATCATAACATAATACAAGATCCTGGTTAAATCTGGACAACTTAATGCTATGAGAGTTACCTGCATTTTTTAGAGACAATTTGCACACAGCTTTTGGTAGTAATATAATAGCCGGGATCCATCTGAGTAGTTTTCAGGTTAGGAAAGTGATCTTGCTTAATACAGCCACAGAGAATGTTTTCCTTATAAATGATCTGTAATAGAAGTTACTGTGCAAAATTCTGCATTATCTATGCAAAACGTACGTAAGTAATATCAAAGTGTATTATTGTTAATTAACTCACTCAGTGTGTGGCTTCCCAGCGGCCTCCACTTTCTGATTCACCACATAACCCTGACCCTGACACGTGTCGCTCTGTCCTCAGACATAAGACAAATGATTATTATGAACACAAATTTTGTACTTCTTTGTCTCATGTATTCCAGAAATGTTATGTGCTACAAATGTTACACAAACAAGCATATCATTTGCTGTGCAATGCATATATAAGCTTATGTATTAGTTTAATTACATTATATATATGTTTATATTATATTTATGAAAACAAGTTCAATACAGATGTAAGATAGTGTTTTATACGGAGATTGGACCATTTACTGGCACATATCAGCTGCATAGGATGTGACTAATGGATCACTCATACATGTCAGGTAAGTGTGTAACACTTTATTTGACTTGAAGAAGATTCTAACATCAACAATTGTTATTGTTTGTTTCTATTGTTATTGATGGTTTTCTCAGGAAACACAAGTCTATGATGGAAGTGCAGGGTCATTGATTAAATGAACTTAAGTAGCATTGGATATATTCCTTACACTCCTCATCGTATTATTTTAGCCTAAATTTACAATGTCCATGGTGTAGTGCAAACCCTACTATTATATAGTTAATGGAAGTTATTAAAGAATTCAGTGAAAACTAAAATGCACAAGACTTTTGACTGCATGCTGCCATACAGCTCATAGAGATTCATGGTGACTTATAATATCCATAATAGTTTACAGAAAATAGTTATTGCAGAGTGTATATGCATATATCTATCTATCTATCTATACATATATAAATGTATATATATATATATATATATATATATATATATATGTATATGTACACACATACTCACACACAGACATGGGAGTGTACTTTTAAGAATTTACATAAAATCCATAATGATATAGTATATTTTAAATAAAAGTTGAACTTTATTTTGAATACAGCTTATTTTAGGATATTTTTAATACAATTTTTCCACAGCCCACATCTAAATAGTTGTAGTAATATTTAAATTAGGTCTGTAAATTCAAAAAAATATTAGGTTAAATGGATCAGAAATACAAGCTATAGAAAATAGAGGAATTGAAATTAGGATATAAATAATGCTACTACTTATTTAGTCATTACCACATTTATAGAGATTGAATGGAATAGAACTGCAAAGACCCAACATATATAAAGACTGACTAAAAAACAAATATTTCTGGGAATAAATTGAAATTGTCATCAGCTAAAAAATATAAATAAAAAATTAGGTGATTGTGGACTTACCTTGTGCTCTTTTTCCTAATGATGCACTGTAGTCGAATAACCTTTGATACAAGACGGCTCCCTTCTGCACTTACATTACATTTAGATCTCAAGAATGAGCTATTTAGAAGAAGCAGACAATATCCAGATAGGAAATGACAATAATCTATCATTGTTCTTTGTACAGGGCACATAAGTGGATATTTGTAACAAACCTTCATATGATGGTCTAGATTTAACAATAACATTTGCCATATATTCAATGTCAGTTCACTCTTTCATTTGCAAAGTTTATACAGAAGTGCAATGTTTATTCAACATTGCAGAAATGTTTAGCAATTGTAATCATCAACGATGAGGAACGGCAATGGGTGAAACATTTGTGTTAATTTTCCTATATCTGTTCATAGGTATTTATTTTTTAGTTGATCATCTAAGTACCATAAGGAGCAAGTTATGGAAGTAAATGGTAATCTAAGTGCTAATGTAGGTGCTGTGAGAAAATATCTACAAATGTGAAAATGCAACTAACAATCCAATATAAATCTGATTTCTAGATTACAACTAGTTTTATGAATGTTTTCTTTATAAGACTCCAAAAAACATATAACCATATATTCAGCAATGAACGAATTAATAAGGGCAATGTTCTGAAGATCTCCACAGCAGTTAACAAAATGATTATGTGTAAATTAAGCAAAAAGCTAATTTAAATGGTTTGGAAACCATGCAGATGTACAGAACAATATGTTCATTTGTTGCAATGAAATTACATTTATTTGTAACTGGTACATTTGACAAATAAATCTAAAATAACTTCATTCTCTAATACGTATTTAACTCACAGTTAAATGCAGCCACCACGTGACTGCAAGGATACTCAACAGGATAAAATCAAGTAATTAAAGAAAAATGTTATTAAATGATCTCTTCAGATGCTGTGTTTTAAACAAATTTGGGTTTAAAATGTAATGATGTCATAAAATGTATCATAAATTAGAGCACATTGAGCAAATGTATACTATAAAGAACTATTAATGCCCTCAAAATGCCTTTTATATATCCGTTTTATATACATCATTAATAACATTAATACATTAATTGATATAAAGAAAACTCTCGATTCAATATCAAAAATTGTCCAGCAAACAGAACACTAACATTTTCTTTCCTCTCATCATGTAATGTGCAGATTGTGGAAAAATCTGTAAGATGTATGTGTGATTTAGTGTTCTGCTGTTCTACTTCTGACATATTTATACACATATACACAGTCCTGGAGTTTATATACCATGTATGCAGACTAGACACAAGTCTGTAGCAGCACATTTATGTTGTTTTATATTGAGTATATTTAGCTTTCTTGCGTTCTTGGTTTAACTTTTTGTCTTTACCAAAAATGTAATTTTCCTGTCAATCTGATTCAGGTGGGTGACGTGGACATATAGGGGATCTACAATTATTAATTGGGACATATCCACCCACAATTCCAAAGACAGTGTCAATGCAAAATATATAACAACCACTAATATAGTAATGTAACAGAGCTGGAGCAGACGAGAGATTATGTTCCTAAGAGGCTCTTGACTATGAGATAGAGCTGTAGAAAGATAAACCTGAGAGCTATGGAGGACATGTGTCATCTATGAGACAGGATTAACTCAGAGTTCAGCGAGACTTATCTAAGCGAGAGTCAGATACTGATAGCATGGAAGTATTCTAGAAGTTATATGGAAGTTAAACATGTGAGATTCAGAGATTCTAAATACCAGTCTTGCAGTTGCAGTTCAACTAGATCTATGAGGGAGTCAAATTCATAGAGCGTGGGAGCACGCTAATATAAAGTCTAATGTAAGATCGACTCTGCAAAAGCTGGAAGCCAATATATGGGTCACCTGGTATAGGAAGAGATATTAGTGAGAGAAGCAATAATCAGCAGACCAAAGCCATAGATGAAAAGAAGAAAATAATTTTCTATAAGAATTCGGCTTGACACCCATTATATTTATCAGTTGTGTCACCTGTCTCAACTATCATCATCATTATCATCATCAACATCATCATCATCACACCTGTCTGTGTGGGATGTCCGTTTTATTACAATGATCTTTATACCCTCAGTTGAGAGAGACTGAGCAACAGCTGTGTGATATCCCTATCAATGCAATTGGGTTAATGTAATAATAATGTTTATTTACAGAGTAACTTTATTGTGACATGGAGAACCAGACTTACTTTAAAGAATTCCACTTGTTGCCATTTACTGCAAAGTTACATTATACATTCTTAATTACCAGTGTATTTTTCTTTCTATATACATTTGGAGTCCTCATCAATTGTATTATAATTACAGTGATATATATTGATGATCAGTTACACACCCCCATGTATCTATTTCTCTGTAACCTGGCCTTAGTAGATATCTGTTATACAACCACTACTGTCCCTAAACTGCTGTACATGTTATTATCTGGAGATAATACAGTATCCTTCATACAATGCTTCACCCAGATGTACTTTTATATCTTGGCTGCTTCCACAGAGGATGTTCTAATATTCATTATGGCATATGACCGATATGTTGCTATATGTAATCCTTTACACTATCACTATATCTTAAAGAGGAAAAACTGTCTCTTATTTGCATCTGGCACTTGGATCTCAGGATGCTTAAATTCATTTGTTTTTATATTTCCAGTGTCAAAAATGTCCTTCTGTCATTCAAACACCATACACCAGTTTTTCTGTGATGCTAAAGCTCTGACTCACATTGCCTGTGCTGGCACTGAAGTGTTTTACATTATCATTTGTCTGGAAATATTGGTATTTGGAATGTTCCCTGTCTTGTTCAGTTTTACATCTTATGTAAAAATTATCAGGGTCATCTTGCAGATAAAATCTAAGGACGGCAGAAAAAAAGCCTTCTCCACCTGCTCATCCCACCTCACCGTTGTCATTATTTATTATACGACAGCTGTGTCTGTGTACATGATGCCATCATCAGAATATTACAATGTCCTAGATATGGTCTTTACATCACTCTATGCAGTTCTCACTCCCATGATAAACCCTCTAATCTACAGTTTACGGAATGCAGATGTGAAAATGTCTCTGCTGAGAATACTGGGGTTTTAAAAAAAATTCAACAGCAAAAAGAAATTAGAAAATTAGTAAAATGTTTAATTAACACAATGTGAATTAAAATAAATACTTATAATAAAAAAGTCGCATTTTCAATCTAAAACAATTAAAAGCTCCACAGCTGTTTTTTATCCCTTTATAAATCAGATGAAAATCTACTTTCATGCAATAGTCTGCAAGGAAATGTAAATATATTAATGCAAATAGATAACAGATGCTTGGTGCAATATAGATGCAAGCTAATAAATTAAGTCAGGTGAACGGGTTAATACGCCAATTGCCAATCAGAAGCAGCTAGATAGTCTTCCTGATAGTGTTTATCATTATAACAGCAGCCATCCAGTACTAGCAAGACCTTTTAGGAGGCTTATTTGGGATGCGTTTACATCTTTTTGTCCCTCAATTGCATGACACTCTCTATCTGTACTCAGCTTATGTTTGCTCACCCCCATTTCTCATCTCCAAACATAATTGACCAAAGTTAACAATATCTAGGTACGCACATAAGCATTCCCATTTTTGGTGCATATGTGTCTTATATAAATTTGCATTTTGCTAAAAAAAAATCTATTTACTTTATAAATTGTGACACTCTAATAATCAAAGATAACTACAACAAAGTCAGAATGCAAAATGCATAGTGTTGTCTGTACCGCATAGGCGAACAAACTCTCCCCCAAAAAGTATGTAGAAATGAGTCAGAAAGTTGTCCTTCAAAGTTGAGAAATGAAATCTTGTCCAAATGGTGTGTATCCTTCACCCATGTAGAATAGCCTTTATCTGAACACAGAAGAGATTGAGTCCCCCATGAGAAATATGCTTACAAAAGGATATCTTGTTGTATTCATATCAATCACTATGCCTCTAGTGCATTGACTTTTTATTAAGTAACACAGATAAAAATTAACTTTAAACTCACATAAAAAACAGATGAAAAATCCTTAAATAAATATGGATAAAATACATATACCAAAGAGTTCATTGGTGAATGCGCATATAAAGTAAGGGCAGATGGCACACTCTGGACTGGTCCTCCCTCTTGCTTTCCACAAGCGATTTCTCCAGGAGATGGGTGAAGCTTGTCAGTCCACCGGCACATTTCAAGTCCCTGGAGTGGAGTCTTTATCAAGGCTGAATAGATGACCCATAGTTCCCAGTATTTATAGTACTTCCTAAACACACTACCGCTTTCAAAACGAGTCTTGGATGTACTGTATATTGTGCATAGTAAATGTCCCTTGGCTAAGACGAGACTTGAATTTACTCCATTCATAGGTGAATTTTCACAAAGAGGCTTGAAGGAGAATACTATATGGAAATGAGGCTTGGATGTATATTGTGTCATAGCATAGGAAGTGGACGTTAAACGAGCGGATGAGTTTGTCAAGAGGAGAGGTCTATATAAGAAATCAATGACCGGGCCTTCAGGTATACCAACAGAGAGTAAAAGAGGAGGGAGCGAGAATCAAAAGTAGAAGGAGCGAACAAAGTTGGGAGGTAAAACAAGAGATGACAGTGCACAAAAGCCAAAGAAGTGAAGTGTGTCCAGGAGAAGAAAGGGGTCATCAGTGTTGGAGAGGTCAAGGAGATAGAGGAGTGAGAAATGGCCTATTGACTTGGTTTAGAGCAGGTCATTGGTCACTTTGTGAGGGAAATGTAATGCAAGTGAAGAGAGCAGAAACCTGACTGAAGGATATCAATGAAAGAGTGGAAAGAGTGGGAGGAGTTGGACACTAGTAATTCAAGAATTATGCAGTAGTGAAATTGAGTGGAAGTTGGAGAGAGAGGAAGGGTTAGGAGGGAATTTATTTAGGATGGGGCTGTGAAAAGCATGTTTGAAAGCAAAGAGAAAGATTCAGAAAGAGAGGTCAAATAGGTGAGCAAGATACAGACAGGCATTTGGGGAGAGAGAAAGAGGAGCTCGGAGAGTGCTGGGTCGAGGGGACAGATTTTTAGTGAAGAGGAAGGGAGTAAAATGAGATCTCTTTCTCAGATACATGAGGGAAGGAATGGAGTGTTACAGGGAATGGAGAATAGATGGGCATAAGGAATAAGTAGACCTGGAGGAAAGATATTTTAGGGTGGATATTGTTCTTTTTGTCTTTAAAGTTGGCAGTGGTAAGGGAGAGGACAGGTGGTAAGGAAGGACAGAGAAGCAAATTGACAGTGTTGAAGTGAAGGCAAGGGTTGTTTGATAGGGTGGAGATGAGGGATTTGAAGTAGGTTTTTTTTTGAGGGAGACAGAGATGTATTATGAAGAAAGTATAAAATTAAAGTGGATGAAGTTAGTATTGGAGCAGGAATTCCTCCGGTGTTGGGGTTTGGTGTGAAAGAGACAAAGAGGAGCAGACAGAGCTGCAGCATCAAGGGCATTAGAGAATGTGGTGTTGTACATAGACGGCAGTGTTGGGGCAGGACAGAAAAGCCATAGGTGCGAGGAGACGTTCTAGAGAGGTCAAGAAGAGGATAGAGTCAAGCCATGAAGGGGTCCTGAGTGCACATAGCTTTAGGTTGGAGAGGCATGCGGGGGTTAGGGAGAGGGAGAAGCTGAGGAGATTGTTATCAGAGAGGGTGAAGGCAAAGTTCAAAAAGTTTGATTTGTCACAAAGGTGGGAGAAGACTGTTTTGAGGGAGTGACCATCACTGTAGGTGGGAGACGATATTCATTAGGAGAGACTATAAATGGAGGTGAGTGTGAGGAGTTTAGAGACAGTTGGGGTTATCAATTGAGATATTTAAATCCCTGAGAATAAGTGATGGGAAGACAGCAGAGAGGAAGTGAGAATGTATCATATTTGAACAATAATTGAAAGGACAGATCAGAGCTGTTAGAACAGTTACACGCTGCTCTGTCCTCGCTGACAGTACATACTATATGTGGTAACCGCATATCCTCCAGAGTAACTGTACTTTGCAAAGATATTAGCTGAACGGATTCCCCTGAAAATTCCAAAAACGTAAATTTTCATGCAGATCATTAATACTACTCAGATGTTATTAGCATCTGAAAACAGGGTTCTATAATGGAAGACTCACATAAACCTTTACCATAAGTATAATAAACAACCTGTATATACAGGTGTATCATCCTTTCCGGAAACCCACTGTCAAGAAAATCCTTAAATATAGAAAAATAAAAGTATATTCTTATTTACTCAGAGGGTTAATGTAATAGAAAGTTTATGCAATATATGAAAAAAATAGTTTATAACTTTATTGATATTAATTAAAACACAAAAATATGTGTATAAGTACAATCTTTATTAGAAATCCACATAATTAGCGAAATTATTATAATATGCAAAAAGATAGAGAAACCAGACATTAGAACACAGTTAAAAAAGCAGTATAACTGCTGAGCTGTCTTGCTTTTATTATAAATATCAATGAAGATAAAAAATATCCTTTATGTAACTTCTCAAATTACTTCAGGCTCTGTCCTGTCAGTGACAATACTGCCCTCTTAAGGGGAAATCTATTAGTGATATTGATATACCCCTTCGTTGATTGAGGCCATTATACGGGAGACTGTGTACTGATATTTATACACAGTCTCACTTTCTCTGATTAAAGTAGTATTATAATAAAACACTGTTGGATGTTCCTACTTAGCAAGTAGGTCCAACACTAAATGACATAAATATTGTGTGAGTTAGAAATAATCCCCAAGTAGAAAGCCTGCCTAAGGTGTACTATAATTAGCAGCTCTTAGTTGCATAGAGAATATTATGATTATGTACTAGTACCCTTCATAGGTTAAATAAATTATTCTGTAGACTGTGTGCTGTTATAAGTTTACACAGTCCCAGACTGTCTCTCTGACTCAAATAGCACCACCACGTTAAGTGCTCTGTTGAATCACTCCTGAATTGATAGACTCAATAAGGGTAACTTAGCGTTGTATATATGTAGCTGCGTGAGGTTTTCCATATACACAGAGATAGTGATGGGGGTCATTTTCAAATGTGCTTTAATATATTTTAGACATGGTGCTCCAAATTACAGGTAAAACATATTATCTGGACACTTAGAGTGTGAGTCATTAAGGCACATAAATCAAGTCAATACATGCAGTATTTTGAGTAAAATTGCACTGCACATGCCCAGAAATGAGCCATACGCCAGAGAACGCAGCAATCTCCAATTCATCTTGGAGTGCAAAGGATCCTTACTACAGTCTATGATTCAGCAGCAGAACATGGAGAGGAATGAATGAATGTATAAGGACATGCCAAGCTCAAGTGCATGCAGCAGTATTCGATTCAAGCATTGGGCATCTCTAAGGTATATGATTTTTAGCTGTATCGCTTACACCAGCTATAGGTCAGGTATAAATGCTGCATAATAGTGATTACAGCTGTGTATTGAAGCTAGAACATGCGTTTGCCATCAGGAGCAAAGGTAAAAATATATTTTATGTACAGTAGACATTAATAACATCCTAAAAAGCAAAAGGCACTGTGGAATTAATTATATCTCATTCGAAATAACAATTCTCATACAATAAATGTCTATCCAACACTCATAAAAAATATTAAAATGTACCTTTTATTCAAATGAATATAGTAGAACAATACAGCCTATTATGCATGGAGCCTCACAAAAGTTGTGAAGGGATTAGATTGCATTAATATACAGAACATATAACAAACACATCTTCAATAAAATACACACCACATAAAAATAAAATAAAACATAAGCATAAATTTACGTATTGCATTTCCATCAGAGTAAATAATAGGGGCTACTATGATAGTCTAGGCACCTTAGATATCCATCAACATATGAGAAGCTCCGCAAGGCATAACATAAGAACACACTCTCCTCAGGAATCCTATCAACAGTTCTATTTAGGGAGAAAATATCCCCAATAAATTGAGTGAACTTGAAAAACGGATCCTAGTTTCCACATTAGAGAGAGTACATTGTCCTTATAGATGTATAAATATATACCGCTCCTCTATCCATCATCATCACCATAACCATTTATTTATATAGCGCCACTAATTCCGCAGCGCTGTACAGAGAACTCACTCACATAAGTCCCTGCCCCGTTGGAGCTTACAGTCTAAATTCCCTAACACACACACAGACTGGTAGACTAGGATCAATTTGTTAACAGCCAAATAACCTACTATTATGTTTTTTGGAGTGTGGGAGGAAGCCGGATTACTTGGAGGAAACCCACGCAAACACGAGGAGAACATACAAACTCCTCACAGATAAGGCCATGGTCGGGAATTAAACTCATGACCCCAGTGCTGAAAGGCAGAAGTGCTAACCACTAAGCCACCGTGCTGCCCTATATCCATTTATAAATACTCCATCCAGAATCGGTAGATAATAAAAAATGGAAGGACTACTTACAGGTGTGCAATGTTGAAAACCCTCTTGAGGGATTTGCAATAATATGTCCTGGTATAACAAACTTGCAGATGCTGCCACAACACGTGGGTCTAGTGAGAGTGTAATTTACTCACTACTCGCTGTCGCGTCCAGTAGGTGTAACCTCTTGGGATTCTGGTGAAAGTGAAGAAGATGAAGTTTGGTTCCACTTGAAAAAGGTGCTTGTACTGCAAAACATCAAAGCCCACAACTCTGGTAAACCTCTGACGCATTTTGTCCCATCGATCTCAGGACTTTCTCAAAGCTGATATAAGTAAAACATGGCACCTGTATTGTTCTACTATATTCATCTGAATAAAAAGATACATTTTAATATTTTTTATGAGTGTTGGATAGACATTTATTGTGTGAGAAGTGCTATTTCGAATGAGATGTAATTTATTCCACAGCGCCTTTTGCTTTCTGTGCACTGATCTGGGTTTGATGGACCTGTTAAGAGCTGCAGTGTAATTGTTACACCAATTTGATTCTACATACTCTTGTATTCACTTGTTTTGCAAGTCCTTTATAATTATTTTACATATCTCATATTGTCTACTAGCACCGAGGGTTTTCCCTTAAGGAAAGTAGTTGCTTATCAATAACATCATAGTAAATGTATTTTATGGGGGAAGTATTTTAAAAAAAACTATTTTTTTAATGTTTAATCATTAGGACTACATTATTAAAAGGTGACATCAATTGAAATGTTTTTTTTATATTCTATGTGCATTTTTAGGGACTTTATATTCCACATATGTATTACATATATAGGGCTTATTTTCAGGGTAGGTCTTAGTTTTGGAGAAACATGGTAATAACAATGAATATCTCCCATATTATCACTCTTTAACATGACTGCAGTGCATTAGTCTATTAATGTTCACTTCTATTTGTTCCTGCTATTATACAGCATTAGTAAAAATATTTATAATGCATATTCTTAACATAAATTGTGTATTGGCAAAGTCAGTACATCAGATACTGTGAAAAATCGTATGACATCAAACTTTGACCATCTTGTGCAAGTTGAAAATATGCTCTGAATAAAAATATATTTATGATTGATTCAATGTCAGTATACCAAGTGGGTTGGAGAAGTATGACAAAAAAAATGGCCATTGGAGATGGAATCATCCTATTGTTCATGCATATAAAACTGCAAGCTTCATTCATGTTGATGTAACCCCAAATTCCAGATCCCTGTACATGTACTAGATATCGCTTGGTAAGAAAAATAAGCTTGGCTTTAACCATTCTTTTTCACCACTATCTGCTAATTATCCCCATACTGAGAGCAATAAATGAAATTTGAAAAGTGTAGTTGTACTGTACACTTATTTTTTTAATAACTTGGCAAGTGCCAGATGATGTGAGTAACTTCACTGATAAAACAAAGAAATCCTTAAATATCTGCCAGACATATGCAACAAGCACTCAATATGCTTCTGAATAGATTTGATATTTGGTATGTGGTATGTGGTACAGATGAAACCACAAATAAAAGAAAAAATAATACAGTATGTACCAAGATTAATAATAAATTTTGTGTCACTAGGCTATCTTGTGAAATTCTTCTTCTAGTAAAGAGAGTCACACCTCTCTAATCCTAATCCTTTTATTGCCGCTATTTAGGAGCAATAAAAGCCTATTAAATTATCTTCTGTGTACTTCTGTGACCTAATAGAGAGGAGAAAGGATGGTATCATTTGTGGAATGATTTTAAAAATAGACTTGAATAATTGTTTTGATGTTAGAAAGCTTTAACTGATATGATGATAAAACGTTCCATTATAACAAAATATTGCCTGATAAGATACAACTTTATTTTCTACACCATTAAAAAATATTTTTTAAATTCACAATTAATAAATAAATAAAACAAAATTATCATTTAATAAATCATCATATTCACAAATATAGCTTCCATATGTCAATTTTGACTTTATTCAGTCCAAAGTCCTCAATTTAGTTCCTCTAAATTGAAGATCCCACTGAAATGTAATCTTCCACTTTGGGTTAGTTTACTCAAACAATCAGGGAAGGGCTGGCAGACTTTAGCCCGGGGGGCAAGCACACAGCACTGGCCCATAAGTAGCGGCCCATCCTTAAAGGGTGTTTTTCGGTACAATATATATTTCATAAGATAAAAAGAGGCTATTTTAGTGTTACTTAATCAGCGGTACTTTATTATTATAAATTATAAATGATGAAAATAAATAATGTAACCAAAAACATATATATGCACAAATAACCTTTACAAAAATGCACATAATGAAAAATGTTATGTACACATACAACATATGCAAACTTGAGTCAGATTGATCAGAAATCAAACATATTATCACTAAAAAAGAGACAAAACTGCTGCCAAATTAAATGTCTTAAAACAACGAAGATTAGTCACACAGTTAACAAAGATCTCATCAGTGGTGAACTTTCACGGACAATTTTCAGAATATCTTGAAAGTGAACTAGTTTCAAAAGGTTTCGCTCTACAGACATGATCATAAATGCTTCAAGCAGGTCTTGCCCCATTGTAAATCACAGTCTTGTTTTTATGATTGTCAGTTTTCTTAATGCTCTTTCACATGATACTTGTGTGAAAAACAGAGTCAGCAGGTACTCATATGCCAAAGAGAGATTCTCATAAGCAGCTGAATAAAGATTGAACTTTAGAAATAATCTGTGACAGCAGAGGAAGCAATTTTTACACTTTGTTTTGTCATCCTCTATATCAGCAGATATTTCACATTCATCCTCATCCCCTCGACTTTGTTCTAGATTTACCTCTTGTCTTCTTGTTTCATCCAAGTGTCCTGTCAGCTTAGGAAAGGGGTTAGCAAATCTTATAAGTTCACTAAGTTCTACATCTATTTTAGCCAATTCAGAAATCCTTTTTAGAGTGCCCTCTTCAAGAAGTGTTGGATCATTTTGAATATTTTCAAAAAATCTAGGATCCAAACACTGAGTGTCCAGCACTAACTCTTTATTTTCAGAAAATCTCTCTGTAAGACTTGCTAAAATATGGTCACAAATTGGTCTGTACACTTCCTCACGAAAACGTTTCCGTTCATCGGTTGGACGTTCATCAACTGAGATCTCACCTGCCATTCGTTTCTTTCTGCCAACCTTTCTCACTGGTATCTCCATTTCAATCTCAAGGAAAGAGATTGTTTCACAATTGGCTATAAGATCATTCAGTTTTGATGCAAAATGTGTAGCCTTTTCTGTAATATTATCAAAATCAATTTTCTTTAGCTGGTCAATGGCATTCTCAACCATTGTCCTTGCCACCAGAAAGTCAAGACCACTGGTTTCTAAGTATTTTGAAACTGGTCCAATCACATGAAAAATGGCAAGGAATACATTTGCTTTTAAAATGGTCTTGAACTCACACAGTTTTTCCACACTTCCACACCTCTCCCCAACTGCCACCAGCTACATATAGGGCTCATAGCAAACCTATGAATTAATTACATAATTGCGCACACTCCGTGCTCTGGTAGGCCAACAGTTAACACTTCATACACTGGTATCTAAAGGGTTAACACAGCCTAGCAATCTCTCTCTTCTAAATAGGCAGTGAATTTCTTTAAATCAATAAGGGCGGCAATTATTACATTTTAGATTTAATATACAAAAAACTGCAATGCTTACAGGTTATAAAAATAATGAATGAAAGTTGACATGACTTAACATGAGCAAAACATGTGAAATAAAGGGATTCAATTCAGACTTAACTTACAGAGAAGTGGTATAATCTGCAAAAAAGAGAAATTGGCTTGAAAGGTGGACAGCTTATCAATGATGATTGATTTCCCAAAAGACTGACATTTTGTCCCTTCACAACACAGGCTTTTAAGCCAATTCAAATAAAAAGGCATTCAATGCAGCTGTGTTGATGCAAATGTGGGGGGGGGGGGAATGTCTTCTGGGTGTCAACTATGTTTTACTAAAAATATTCCAAAAATTTTGACCTGTCTTAACTTTTCTCAGATATATCCCAGAGACATAATTCCCCTTTCAATAAACCGGTCATAACCTCTGGTACATTTAAATTCCAAATATGTTGGAATTAAAACAATATCAGATCTCACTCCAAAAGACATGTGACTTCGGCTGTTCCTTGTATAGTTAATATCTATGATTTGCAACCAGGGTGTTGTTTTTGCCCCTCAGTATAGAGTGGCACACTATTTTTTAATACCTACATAGATAGCCTTCATGTTTCTACATCTATCCACAAGGTTATCACCTAGCCCATAGCACATGATCAAAGGCAATGCCTGCCTGTGATCTGCATATCTTAATTAGCCTCCTGACAGAATGTCTGCTGAACCTTATTACCTCCCACTGCGCTAACTGACCAAATGTTTTAAAGAAAAAAAAAGCTGAGGGAAAGTCATGTTTATTTCTATATATCAATTTGATTTTTTATTTGATTTTTTTATTCGGACCCTGATATTTAATAATCTATTTAGGCCCTCAACCTGACAACAGCTCAATAATGAATTGTTTTATTTGGTTTTAAATATAGACCCTTTAAAATTTCAGATGAAATAGAAGACCCTCTTGGGAGAGGCTCTTAAAATGGAAGTCATCACTAAGGAGGAATTCCACTATTTATATTTAGAGCACAATGTTATGTAATGTTATGTTTTACACTCAACCAGACAGCCTTCAGCCGTTTCTCACAAATTGTGGACTATAAAACCATGTACTTACCTAGTTATTTTATCCCCCAAATGTCCCAATCATGTTTTGAGACCTTATATTTATTATGATTATGTTTAAACTTGCATACATTGTCTTTTAAGTTGTAACATGCCTCAAAGAGCATGGCTTTGCTAGTTTGTGAACAGTCATGGGCAAAAGTTTTGAGAATGATGTAAACATTATTTTTCACAAAGTCTGCCTCATATTTTATGATGCCAATTTGCACATACTCCAGAATGTTTTGGAGAGTGATCAGATGAATTGCAGATAATTTCAAAGTCCCTCTTTGCCATGACAATGAACTTCATCCCAAAAACAACATTTCCACTGCATTTCTGCCCTGCCAGAAAAGGACCAACTGACATCAGGTCAGTAGTTCTCTAGTTAACACAGGTGAGAGTGTTGACTAGGAGAAGGCTGGAGATCACTCGGTCATTCTGATTGAGTTAGAATAACAGACTGGAAGCTTGAAAAAGAGGGTGGTGCTTGAAATCATTGTTCTTCCTCTGTTAACTATGGTTATCTGCAAGGAAACACATGAAGTCATCATTGCTTTGCATAAAAAGGGCTTCACAGGCAAGAATATTGCTGCTAGTAAAATTGCACATAAATCAACCATGTATCAGACCATCACAAATTTCAAGGAGAGAGGTTAAATAGTTGTGAAGAAGGCTTTAGGGTGCCAGGACCGTCTCCTAAAGTTTATTCAGCTGCGGGATCAGGCACCAACAGTGCAGAGCTTGTTCAGGAATAGCAGCAGGCAGGTTTGAGTGCATCTGCACGCACAGTGAGATGAAGTCTTTTGGAGGATGGCCTGTTGTCAAGAAAGCCAGCAAAGAAGGCAGTTCTCTCCAGGAAAAACATCAGGGACAGACTGATATTCTGCAAAAGATACAGGGATTGGACTGCTGAGGACTGGGGTAAAGTAATTTTCTCTGATGAATCCCCATTTAAATTGTTTTGGGCATCTGGAAAAACGCTTGTCCAGAGAAGGAAAGGTGAGCGCTACCATCAGTCCTGTGTCTTGCCAACAGTAAATCATCCTGAGACCATTCATGTGTGGGGTTGCTTTTCAGCCAAGGGAGTGGGCTCCCTCACAATTTTGCCTAAGAACACAGCCATGAATAGAGAATGGTACCAAAGCATCCTCCAAGAGCAACTTCTCTCAACCATTCAAGAACAGTTTAGTGGCAAACAATGCCTTTTCCAGCATGATGGCGCACCTTGCCATAAGACAAAAGTGATAACTAAGTGGCTCATGAATCAAATCATCGTCATTTTGGGTACATGGCCAAGAAACTCCCCAGACCTTAATCCCATGAAGAACTTGTGGCCAATCCTCAAGAGGCAGATGGACAAACAAAAACTCAAAATTCTGTCAAACTCAAAGCATTGATTAGGCAAAAATGGGCGGCCATAAGTCATAATGTGGTCCAGAAGTTGATTGACAGCATGCCAGGCTGACTTGCAGAGGTCTTCAAAAAGAAGGGTCAACACTGCAAATATTGACTCTTTACATAAACTTAATGTAATTGTCGATAAAAGTCTTTGACATAATGAAATGCTTGTAATGTTACTTCAGTATACCATAGCAACATCTGACACACATATCTAAAAACACTGAAGCAGCAAACTTTGTGGAAACCTATACTTGTGTCATTCTCAAAACTTTTGGCCATGACTGTACACATGCAGATTTAGTCCATTGTCTCAGTCTAGACAGAAGGGTTATAATTGTCAACCAAATACCTGTATGAGTGTACATCACCCTATGTGGTTCTCATGTCATTTGTTTAGCTGTCTGTCTGTGTGGTCAGATAGTAAAAATGTTCATAGATACAGTTTATTGTTTAACTACAGATAACTGCATTATGTATATAAATGTAAATGGATTGTAACCTCTCTTGTTGAAACAAACTTAAAAAAGCACTCATCCTACAGCCACAGAAATGTACCTTTCACTAGTTGTATCAAGAGTAACTTATCTGTGGAAAGGTAAACACAGGTAAAGGGCCAATAAGGCAGGTCCTGGAACTCCACAGGAGGCTATTTCTGCCTTTAAAAAATAGCTTTCTAAAACAGCAAATTGGCATTCTCTACCCAGTGATAGCTGACATCACACAAAGAAAATATTTTCATTTCTCTGACAAGATATTTAAATGAGATTGAATGGGTATTCATTTAAAGTGCATTTACATGGTATTCCCATGTTAGCTGTCAGCAGTCGCGGTGGTGCTCGCGGCCGTCGCGACTCTTTCTGTGCTGCTCGTGACCCCCCGGCCGTCTCCATGACAACCGGGACGTCACTTCCGGTTCCTGCGTCCTGGTTGCCTGGGTAACAACCGGGGCGCATCGGGATTTCTGCCGTAGCACCCAGCCAGCTGTCAGACAGCCGGGTGCGTGCGCGCAGGTCAATTTTAATTCAGCCATGTATGGCTGATTAGGGGCTGATTAAGGGAGATCTCCAAACTATATTACTGGCTGCATGCCAGTAATCAATTATGCAGCACCTTGCTGGGCCTTGCTCATATTGGCCCCTTGCAGTTATTAAGGCAGTGAGGACTGAGCCTCACTGTAGGGTTATAGCGTTCTGTCCCAGTACTGCTGCCTGATTCTGTTCTTGTTTGGTATTGAAACCTTGGATAGATTTACCTGTGTATGACCTCAGCCTGTCCCTGGATTCTGGAGCTATTGCCTGTGACCCTGACCTTTTGCCATTACCCGGACTCGGAACCATTGCCGATGACCCTGACCCTGCTGGTACCTGACATCTCCGGTGCTCTGTCCAGTTCATAGATCTCTGTATTTTGATTAAATTAATGCCTTCTCAAAATCTACAATGTTACAATAAATCTAATACATTTCCTAAAAACTGTAAATGAATAATGTGCTGAAAGGGAGAATAAAAGTTTTTATCTCTCAAACTTTGCAATTTAAACCCAAGGGCGACATTTAAGTATGATGTAACTTCATAATTTCTTCTATTCCACATAGTAAAATCTCAATTAATTACACAGTGAATAGGGATTCACGCATTATAAGTATGAACCCATCCTCTTCTGTGTTCTGCTTTATGCTGATCTACAGGTGAGTTGTGATCCATCTACTACATTACAATATACAAGACAATGTTACTGTGATCTATGATTGTGATGATGTGGTATATGTTATGTATATGAAGATTTTGTGTGAGGTTTTTGAAGCTGAAATGTAACCAAATGAAATTATATGGTTGTATATTGACTGATCTATGGCTGTGATGATGTGGTATATGTTAGATAGTGCACATGAAATACAGACTCATTTATATAAAAGGCTTACTAGAACCATTGTTTCAGTATCAGAAACTTATAAGAAATTTGTAACTGGGAAATATATAATTTTCATATCTAGGTGTTTTGAGGAGCACTGCAGGACTCAGCTTGTCTGTAAAGTCTGATTATAAAGAATATTTGTTTGCATTAAGATCCATATTGAAAGTCAATACACTTTATCAAATGTATAAATATTACAAGATGGTATTTCAGGAGGAACATATTTAAACCACCGCTTCATCAGTAATACGTCAGTGGTTTCACAGTAGAGAGAGCCAATTTAAAAGGTAAAAACATAAATATATACAGCACTATGCAAAAGTTTTAGGCAGGTATGGAAAAATGTTGCAAAGTAAGAATGCTTTCAAAAGTAGAAGTGTTAATAGTTTATTTTTATCAATTAACAAAATGCAAAGTGAATGAACAGAAGACAGATCTAACTCAAGTCAATAATTTGTGTGAACACCCTTTGCCTTCAAAACAGCATCAATGCATCAATTCTTCTAGGTACACTGCTTGACTGTTGCCTGAAGGCATTCATTATTGTACCGCTCTCCAGCCCTTTGGCTGAATTGAAAAAATAACAGTGGGACCCAGTTACGCCTGTCTACTGTTCGGAGAAGTCTGACCAGAAGTGGTCTTCTTGGAAGACATTCGGTCAAAAGCCAACCTTCGATGTGGAAACAAGGCCAAGTGACTCAACTATGTACGAAAAACTTAGCAACTGGGGTGTAGAAAAATGGAAGCTGGTGCTCTGGAATCAACATTTTAAATATTTGGTTGTAACAGAAGGAAGTTTGTTCACCGAAGGGCTAGAGAGCGGTACAATAATAATGTTCTCTGCAGGCAGACATTTTAGATGTTAAGAATTAGCCATTTAGAAGAAGCATATGATATCCAGAGAGAAAATGACAAGAATCCATCATTGATCTTTGCACAGGGCACATAAGCGGATGTTTGTAAAAACTTTCAACTGATGTTAACAATGTCAATTTATTCTTTCACGTGCAATTTTTATACAAAAGTGTAATGTTAATTTACAATATAGCAAGGCTTAACAATTGTATTCAATGATAAGGAACGGCAATGGGTGTAACATTTGTGTTGATTTTTCTATATTTGTTCTGAGGTTTTTTATTTTTAAATTAGTCACTATAAGGAGACAAATTATGCAAGTTAAAAGTAATCTAACTGCTATTGTAGGTAGTGTGAGAAAATAAATAGAAACGTGGAACTGTAACTAACAGCAATCAAATATAAATCTGTTTTCTGGGTTATAACTAGTTTTAGGAATGTTTTGTTTATAACACTACATAAAACATATAAGTATGTATCCAGTAATGAATGTATTAATAAAGTAATGTTCTGCAGATGTCCACAGCTTTTAAAAAAATGATTATCTGTAAAATAAACAAAATGCTTTGGAAATCATACAGATGTAAAGCACAATATGTTTATTTGTTGCAATGAAACAAACATTAAAATTACTTCATTTTATAACACAAATTTCTAACACATTTTTTACTTAAATATGTGCCACCTTATGACTGCGCAGATATTTATCAGGATAAAATCAGTTAATTAGACAAACAAATTATGACATTATCTCTTAAGCTGTTGTGTTTTTAACAAAATTGTGTTTGAAATTAAATTTTTGACATAAAATGTATCATCAATAGGAGCACATTGAACAAATGTACACTATAAAGAACTATTAATGTCCTCAAAATTACTTTTAAATACAGTTTTATATAATTCATTAATAAGATTAAGAAATTAATTTACTAAAAAAGAAAACTTTAGTTTCAATATGAAGATTTATCCAGCTCACAGAACACAAACATGTTCTGTCCTCTCACCATGTAATGTGTGGATTATAGCAAAATCATTAAGATTGAGTTGTAAAATAAGAAATAATGTGACCTAGCTGTGATTAAATGTTCTACTGTTGACATATTTATACACATATACACAGTCCTGGAATTTATTTAACATGTAGGCATGCTAGACTCATGCCTAGAGCAACACAGTTAAAGGAGCAGTATTTATGTTGTTTTATGCATAAAGCAGTATAAAGCATTTTTTAAAGCATTATACCTTTAATGCTTTACTTTTTTAACTCTTTATTTGTCTTCACCAAAAGTTTTATTTTCTTGTAATCTGAGTCGGGGGAAAGGAGCTTGACATAAAGGCATGAGCATGTGGGATGCACAATTTTTAATTGGGACATGTTCACTCCTAAGACAGTGCCAATGCAAAATATATAATAACCACTAATATAGTAATGTAACAGAGTTGGAGCAGGAGAAAGATTATGTTCCTGAGAGGCTCCTGAGTATAAGATAGATCTGTAGAGTTAAGCCTGAGTGTTATTGCAAAGCATGTATCAACTATTGGACAGGAGTAACTCAGAGTTCAGTGAGACTAATCAAAGCGACAGTCAGATACTGAGAGCATGGAAGCATGCTGGAAGTTATACATGTGAGACTCAGAGACTCTAAATACCTGTCTTGCATTTGCAGTTGTACAAGATCTATGAGGGATTTGGATTTATAGAGCATGGGACCACGCTAATATAAAGCCTAATATGAGATTGACTCTGCAGAAGCTGGGTACCCCAACATATGGGATTACCTGGTAAGGGACGGGGCATTAGTGATAGAAGCAATACAAGTGAGGAAGCAATAATCTGAACACCAAAGCCATAGATCAGAAGAAGATAATTTTTTCAAAGAAGTTAGCTTGACACCCGTTATATTTATCAGTTGTGTCATTTGTCTCACCTATCATCATCATGATAGTCATCATCATCATCATGACAATCGTCCCACACAGACAGGTGTGATGATGATGATATCTGTTTTATTACAGTGATCTTTATACAATCAGTTGAGAGAGACTGATCAACAGCTGTGTGATATCCACATACATGCAAATGGTTTAAAGGAATAATAATGTTTTTTTATAGAGTAACTTTATTGTGAAATGGAGAACCAGACTTATTTTACAGAATTCCACTTGTTACCATTTACTACAAAGTTACATTATACATTCTTAATTACCAGTGTATTTTCCTTACTATATACATTTGGAGTAATCATCAATTGTATTATAATTACAGTAATATATATTGATGATCAGTTACACACCACCATGTATCTATTTCTCTGTAACCTGGCCTTAGTAGATATCTGTTATACAACCATTACTGTCCCTAAACTGCTGTACATGTTATTATCTGGAGATAATACAGTGTCCTTCATACAATGCTTCACCCAGATGTACTTTTATGTGCTAGTTGCTTCCACAGAAGATCTTCTAATACTCATTATGGCATATGACCGATATGTTGCTATATGTAATCCTTTACACTATCACTATATCTTAAAGAGGAAAAACTGTCTCTTATTTGCATCTGGCACTTGGATCTCAGGATGCTTAAATTCATTTGTTTTTATATTTCCAGTGTCAAAAATGTCCTTCTGTCATTCAAATACCATACACCAGTTTTACTGTGATGCTAAAGCTCTGACTCACATTGCCTGTGCTGGCACTGAAGTGTTTTACATTATCATTTATCTGGAAATATTGGTATTTGGAATTTTCCCTGTCTTGTTCAGTTTGACATCTTATGTAAAAATTATCAGGGTCATTTTGCAGATAAAATCTAAGGACGGCAAAAAAAAAGCCTTCTCCACATGCTCATCCCACCTCACCGTTGTCATTATTTATTATACAACAGCTTGTCTTGTGTACATGATTCCATCATCAGAATATTACAATGTCCTAGAAATGGTCTTTACATCACTGTATGGAGTTCTCACTCCCATGATAAACCCTCTAATCTACAGTCTGCGAAATAAAGATGTGAAAATGTCTCTGCTGAGAGTACTGGGGACAAAACAAAATATAAATCAGTAAGTGAGAACTAGTAAATTGTTTAAATAACATAATGTGAATTAACATATAATACTTATAAGAAAATAACAAAAGTCATATTTTCAATATAAAAAGCTCTACAACTGTTGTCTATCCCTTTATAAATCAGATGAAAATCTACTATTATGCAATTGTCTGCACGGAAATGTAAATGTATTAATTCAAATAGATGAGAGCTGCCTGGTGCAATATAGATGCACAGCTAATAAATTAAGTCAGATGAATGGGTCAATACACAATTAGCCATTCAGAAGCAGCTAGATGGGTTGGGTACTGAATTCCAAATACTGAAACCCAGACACCAATTAGGCCTACATGACAACACCAATGGAGGGCTTACAGATACTCTTTTCCCCCGATCAGCAGTACAATGTTATTTTTACAAAGCATTGTACATTGTACCGCCGTTACAGCCACTGCCTCCTTAAATAACCACCATAATAGCAGAAATGACAGTGTCGGCATTGACGCAATATTGACTGGACGGCTTCTTCATGTGCCTGATTTCTCTCAAGTCTCTTTTCCAAGCTATCAGGGGAAAAGAGTATCGATAAGCCCTACATCGTTGTTGTCATGTAGACCTAATTGGTGTCGTGTTTATGTAGTCGTTTAAGTGACTACCACTGAGCTAGATAGTCCTGCTGATAGTGTTTAGCATAATTTCACCAGCTGTCCAGTACTAGCAAGATCTTTTAGGAGGCTTATTCAGGATGCTTTTACATCTATTCATATCTCAATTGCGTGAACACGCTCTATCTGTACTCAGCTTATTTTTGCCCACCCCCATTTCTCGCCTCCAAATATAATTGACCAAAATTAACAATACACAAATATCTAGGTACGCACATAAGCATACCCATACCTAATTGTGTCTCAACTGTACTTAGCTTATATTTTTCCACCACCATCTCACCTCTCCAGGCATAACTGGCCAAAAAGTCAACACTATGCAAAAGTCTAGGTATGGACATAAGCATCCACATTTTTTGTGTGCCTGCATATATAACTGCAAGTGTCAATCATGTTGATATGACCCCAAGTTTTAGGTCCCAGTGCATATACTAGATATAGCTTGGTAGGAAATAAAATAAGCATGGCTTTCACCATACTATCTCACTATTGTCTGCCATTTAACCTCATACTAGGAGCAATAAATGAAATTTGAAAAGTGTAGGTGTACTGTACATTTATTTTTTTTGAATAACATGGCAAGTGCCAGATGATCTGAGTAACTTCACCAATAAAACAACAAATGAATCCTTAAATATCTTCAAGACATATAAAGCAAGCTTTCAATGTGCTTCTGAATAGTACTAATATTTGGTATCAGGTGCAAATGAGTCTACAAATAAAAGAAAAAAATATACAGTGTGTACCATTAAAATAGATTAATAATAAATATTGTGCCCCTAGGCTTGCTTGTGAAATTCTTCTAGTAAAGAGAAAGTCAATCCTGTGTATCTCTAATAACCTATTTAGGGGTAATAAAAGTCTAACAAATAACCTTCTGTGTACTTCTGTGACCTAATCGAGAGAAGAACATTTGGTATCATTTATGGTATAATTAATAATTTAATATATACATTCTTACAGAAAACTTGTTCTACCATTTCCGTAATCAAATCCACATTTGAAGAAATGAAACTCAAATATAAAGAAAAAATATAGTGTACTGTGCATGTGAATGCATATAACAGTATGCTTTTGAAAATAGAATCACATATACTGTATATCGAATGGAAGAGCCTTTGATATGTTTATGGCCCAGAAATCCACCATTCTCGGAATGGTATAAAATATTCTTTATTCTAAAACAGACAAATAAATAATGTGAGTCTATGAGGTAACATGAACAGGAGAGATACAACTTTACAAATTCAAACTTAATTGGTTCAATATTAAAAAAACATTCTCTAGTTCACATGCACAAACCTGAAAAATTGACAAAATTGTAAATTTGTTTAGATCTTATAAAACTGTAACATATATGACTCTATGATATGTTCCCATATGATTGTGCTATATTATGAAATGTTCCAATATAACAAAATACTGCCTGATAAGATACAATTTTATTTTACATGCCATTAAAAAACTTTTAATTTACAATTAATAAATAAAACAAAATAATCATTTAATAAATCATCGTATTCATAAATATAGCTCCCATATGTCAGTTTTGAATTTATTCAGTTCAAGGTCCTCAATCTAAAATTGTACTTACAGTTTCCCTAAATTGAAGATCCCACTGAAATGAAATGTTCTGCTTTGGGCTAGTTTACTCAAAGTAGTCTTCCAGCATACCACTATGAATGTGTACAAGCTTCATAAAACTCCAGTTTTAAGATTGTAATCCTCGGTCCATGTTGATGCTTGAACAGAGGTGTAATACACCTTTCGCAATGAGGATGCCTCTTTGTGTCAAAATACCAACGCATTTCATCTTTCTACTTCATCCAGGGGAATATATTAGCAGTATGGTTGGCTTGTTTTTTAAAGCAACTGAGAAAGATAAGAACTACCTGTTAAAGTGACAGAGCGATAGTAAGCCCGGTATTGTCACACCTGCCAAATATATTAATATCCCGGAATGCAGAAAAATACAGTTGCTGCTTAGAGTCAAAATTTCCTAAATGTTTCATCTTTTAATTTCTTACAGGGGTTTACAATAGCAGTAATGGTGCTTCTTACATAGAAGAATTAAGAAATCTAATAACCACCTCTTAAACAAATAGAGCTATAAAATATAAGCAATAAGTATTAATAGTGTTAAACCTAAAGGTTGAATACCAAATTAGAACTCTCTCGTGACGCTACTTGTGGTTTTGTTTTACTAATTCACCAACATAAAGAAAGATTACTGTGTAAAGAACAGACCATAATTCTCCCTGACAACTGTGCAAATATGTTCCCTTGCATATATTGTTTTTATGCATATGTGACTAATTTTGTGACATGTTCATGGATCTGACTGTAAGAATGATAATATCTGATGATTTTTCTTATGGGTGGGGTTGGAGGGATCAGGAAATTAGGAAGGATAGACTAGAAGATCTTTAATATGGTGCAGTAGATTCCCAGAAAATTGTGAAATAAAGATAATTATTTGAACATCTAAATAAATAAAATATAACCTTCATCATCATCATCATTTATGTATATAGCGCCAACATATTTCATAGCGCTTTACAATTGGGGACAAACACAGTAAACTGGGTAAAACAGACAAAGACGTGAGAAGGCCCTACTTGTAATCTTACAATTTATGGGACAAAGGGAGTTTTATACATGAGGTTAAATCTACATTTTGCATTTCTGTCCAGCCAGACTGCAAAGGTAAAAGTGACTCATAAGCTAAATGATCCTGTCACATAACAATGTTGGTCGTTGGTTGTAGTTGTCTTGTGTGAAATTGTGTAACGGATGGTAATAGGGTAATGCAGTGAGGTTAAGAAGGTGGTTGAGGAATATTATAAGCTTGTCTTAAGAGGTGGGTTTTCAGAGAATGCTTGAAAGTTTGTAGACCAGAGGAGAGTCTTATTGTGTGAGGGAGAGAATTCCATAGAGTGGGTGAAGCCCGACAAAAGACCTGCAACCGGGAATGGGAGGATGTAATGAGGGTGGATGAGAGACGCAAATCTTGTGCAGAACGGAGTTGCCGAGTTGGGAGATATTTTGATACAAGAGAGGACATGTATGTTGGTGTAGCTTTGTTGATGGCCTTGTAGGTTAGTAAAAGTATTTTATATTGGATTCTGTAGAAAACAGGCAACCAGTGTAGAGATATACAGAGTGATTCAGCAGAGGAATAACGATTTGCAAAGAAAATCAATTTTACCGCTGCGTGCAAAATATATTGTAGAGGTTTGAATCTATTTTGGGGAAGACCAGTAAGGAGGGAATTGCAATAGTCAATGCGGGAGATGAAAAGTGCATGAATTAAGGTTTTTGCAATGTCTTGTGTGAGATAAGTGCGAATTCTGTAAATGTTTTTTAGATGTATATAACATGATTTAGATATAGAGTCAATGTGGGGAAAAAAGGATAAGTGTGAGTCAAGGATTACACCTAGGCTGCAAGCTTGTGGGGTGGAATTTATTGTCATGTTATCAACAGAAATAGAAATGTCAGGTATGCTCTTGTTGGTGGGTGGAAATATTTATTAACTCCGTTTTAGAAAGATTAAGTTATAGTTATAGATGAAATAGCAGAAAGACAGTCTGTTACACGGGACAACATAGATGTCGAGAGATAAGGAGAGGATAGATAAATTTGGGTATCATTCGCATAGAGATGATACTGAAATCCAAAGGAACTTATTAGATTTCCAAGAGAAGCAGTATAGATAGAGAACAGCAGAGGACCTAGCACTGAGCCTTGTGGTACTCCAACTGATAATGGAAGTGGAGCAGAGGTGGCCCCAGAGAAATTAACAGTGAAAGAGCGATTAGAAAGGTAGGATGAGAACCAGGATAGAACAGTGTCTTGTAGACCTAGGGTTTTTAGCATTTCTATGAGAAGAGAGTGGTCAACGGTGTCAAATGCAGCCGAGAGATCCAGGAGAATTAGGAGAGATTAATGGCGTTTAGTTTTAGCAGTGATCAGATCATTGACAACCTTAGTGAATGCAGTCTCTGGGAAATGTTGAGAACGAAAGCCAGACTGAAGAGGATCCAACAGGTTGTTTGCAGAAAGGAAGCGTGTGAGGCGAGTGTAGGCAAGTTTCTCTCAGAGCTTGGAGGGACACGGGAGCTGAGTGATGGGACAGTAATTTGAGAGAGAGTTTGGGTTGGAATCTTGTTTATTTAGAATAGGAATAATCACTACGTACTTTTATAGTGATGGAAAGATGCCAGTAGAGAGCGAGAGATTACAGATTTTAGTTAGAGGTGAAATGAGCACAGGAGACAGGGATCTACCAATTTGCGAGGGAATAGGATCAAGAGGACAGGAGGTAGAGTAGGAAGATAAGAAGAGAGAAGAAATTTCCTCTTCATTTGTGGGGTCAAATGAAGAAAGGGTGTCAGAAGGTAGTGGGAAGGAATTGAGCTGATTGCTTGTCAAGAAAGAGGATACCATTTCTAGTCTGATCTTATCAATCTTGTCCTTGAAGTAGCAAGCAAGATCCTGGGCACTGATAGTAGATGGAGGGTTCGGGGTGGGAGGATTGAGAAGAGATTTAAATGTGTTAAAAAGGCGTTTGGGGTTAGAAGCCTGAGAATAGATAAGAGATTGGAAGTATGTTTGTTTTGGAGTGTCCAGAGCCTTTCGATAGGAGCGGTAGATAGAAGTATATGTGAAGAAGTCATTAGAGGTGCGAGATTTACGCCAGTGGCGTTCTGCTTTACGGGAAAGTTTAACCTTTATTATTACTATTTAAAATGTTGATAAAATTAGCGAAATATACAAATGTTGGTGAATAAAGTGAGTTGATGTGTATTAAAACACTGGATGCGCTGCTACTACACTTCTGTATAGTCAAAAAAGGCATGAATGTATTCATATAGAGTTGGACTGCGCAATCGATTTATTAAGTCTTAATATGTTTGTGTGACAGAGGCTAGCTGACATATATCCTTTAGTTATATGCAGCTATTATCAATTTCCTCTATTAAATTGGCATATGATGAATTCCCTCAATTTACAGAGGTATTGTTCATTCCTGATTACACTGATCTGAGGGCAAAGGGAAAAGAAGATTCCCTGATATTCATGGTTGCTCACTGGTTAAATTTAGTAATCATGTCTAATGCATTGATACTCATATAGGACTAGACTGCACAATCGCTTTCTCAAGTCTTGATATATTCGTGTGGCAGAGACCGGCTGACAACTATCCTATGCTTATATGTAGGGATGTGCACCGGCGACTTTTGAGGTCTCGTGTTTTGTGTTTTGGATCCGGATTTTCATTATTTTTGGGGTTCGGATTTGTCTCGCAAAACACTTGACGAAAGGTCTCGGTTCGGATTTAAGGTTTTGGATTCGGATTTTTTTTGAAAAAAACATAAAAAGTTTAAAAATCAAGTTTTTGGGCTTATTTTCACTCCTACGCTATTATTAACCTCAATAACATTCAATAACAAGCATTTCCACTAATTTACAGTGTATTCTGAACACCTCACAATATAGTTATTAGTCCAAAACGTTGCAACGAGGTATCTTTCTGGACTGCGTAGAGGAGTGGGTCACCACAATATATATAATAAGAAAACCATCAACTTGTATGATTCGCACCAATAAATGTACCTGGACTGCGTAGAGGAGTGGGTCACCACAATATATATTAAAAACCCTGAACTTGTATGATTCGCACCAATAAATGTACCTGGACTGCGTAGAGGAGTGGGTCACCACAATATATATTAAAAACCCTGAACTTGTATGATTCGCACCAATAAATGTACCTGGACTGCCTAGAGGAGTGGGTCACCACAATATATATAATAAGAAAACCATCAACTTGTATGATTCGCACCAATAAATGTACCTGGACTGCGTAGAGGAGTGGGTCACCACAATATATATTAAAAACCCTGAACTTGTATGATTCGCACCAATAAATGTACCTGGACTGCGTAGAGGAGTGGGTCCCCACAATATATATTAAAAACCCCGAACTTGTATGATTCGCACCAATAAATGTATCTGGACTGCGTAGAGGAGTGGGTCACCACAATATATATAATAAGAAAACAATCAACTTGTATGATTCGCAGCAATAAATGTACCTGGACTGCGTAGAGGAGTGGGTCACCACAATATATATAATAAGAAAACCATCAACTTGTATGATTCGCACCAATAAATGTACCTGGACTGCGTAGAGGAGTGGGTCACCACAATATATATTAAAAACCCTGAACTTGTATGATTCGCAGCAATAAATGTACCTGGACTGCGTAGAGGAGTGGGTCACCACAATATATATAATAAGAAAACCATCAACTTGTATGATTCGCACCAATAAATGTACCTGGACTGCGTAGAGGAGTGGGTCACCACAATATATATTAAAAACCCTGAACTTGTATGATTCACACCAATAAATGTATCTGGACTGCGTAGAGGAGTGGGTCACCACAATATATATAATAAGAAAACCATCAACTTGTATGATTCGCACCAATAAATGTATCTGGACTGCGTAGAGGAGTGGGTCACCACAATATATATTAAAAACCCTGAACTTGTATGATTCGCACCAATAAATGTATCTGGACTGCGTAGAGGAGTGGGTCACCACAATATATATTAAAAACCCTGAACTTGTATGATTCGCAGCAATAAATGTACCTGGACTGCGTAGAGTAGTGGGCACTGGGCACCACAATAAAAAATATATAGAAAACCTTCAACAGGTCTGAATTACACCCAAAAATAGTATCTGGATTGCATAGAGGACTGGCCACTGGCCACCACAATATAATATATAGAAAACCTTCAACAGGTCTGAATTACACCCAAAAATAGTATCTGGGCTGGATAGAGGACTGGCCACTGGCCACCACAATATAATATATAGAAAACCTTCAACAGGTCTGAATTACACCCAAAAATAGTATCTGGACTGCGTAGAGTAGTGGGCACTGGGCACCACAATAAAATATATAGAAAACCTTCAAAAGGTCAGAATTACACCCAAAAATAGTATCTGGACTGCGTAGAGTAGTGGGCACTGGGCACCACAATAAAAACTATATAGAAAACCTTCAACAGGTCAGAATTACACCCAAAAATAGTATCTGGACTGCATAGAGGACTGGCCACTGGCCACCACAATATAATATATAGAAAACCTTCAACAGGTCAGAATTACACCCAAAAATAGTATCTGGACTGCGTAGAGTAGTGGGCACTGGGCACCACAATAAAATATATAAAAAACCTTCAACAGGTCTGCATTACACTGCACATACGGCTGCTCCTCCATCCTCTCCATCATATACATGTTGGAGTTTCAGCGTGTGAAAACCTCTTGTTTTTGATAATGTCAGTGCATTTTGAATATTTTTCAATTTGCCTCACACCACTGAATGTACTTTATCTATGATACGCATCTATCTATCTTGACTGCGTAGTGTGGTGGCCCCGGTACACAATTTGGTACCGAGGCCACAATATAATTAAAAAACCCTCCACGGGTCAGAATTCCACCAAAAAAGGGTATGGACTGCGTAGTGTGGTGGCCCCGGTACACAATTTGGTACCGAGGCCACAATATAATTAAAAAACCCTCCACGGGTCAGAATTCCACCAAAAAAGGGTATGGACTGCGTAGTGTGGTGGCCCCGGTACACAATTTGGTACCGAGGCCACAATATAATTAAAAAATTGGGCATCAACTGTCACCGTTGTTTAATATCTGATACACCTAAATATGGACTGCACAGTGGAGTGGCCCCGGTAGTAAATTTGGTGCCGGGGCCACAATACCTCCTCCAACTTCCAAGTGTAGTGTTTATAAAGACAGACAGCGTCGAAGTGTTATTAGTTGACTTTCTTAACCCTAAAATTGTCCCTGTTGCAAATATTCGTGCAATGGACAGTTACTTTTTTATTGAAAGACTCAAGCTTTCAAGTGTAGTGTTTATAAAATATAAACAACAATACAGTAGATTTAGAGCACGTCAATACCTCTTGTTTTAAATTATGACAGGGCATTTTACTTTTGGTTTAATTTCTTGAATTTGTTTAAATTTGGTTTTACTTTTTGAACATGGCAAACGACTGTTGATTGGTCATATAATGCAAAAAAAAAAGTTCCAAGATGGAATTGTCCTTGGGCCCTCACACCCACCCTTATGTTGTTGAAATAGGACATGCACACTTTAACAAACCAATCATTTCAGCGACAGGGCCTACCAAACAACTTTGGCTGAAATGATTGGTTTGTTTGGGCCCCCACACCAAAAAAGCTATTCATCTCTCCCTGTACAGACTAAACAGGCTCTACTGAGGCAAGATGTCGTCCTCATCCTCAACCTCTGATTCCTCTCCCCCTACAGTGTGTACTTCCTCCTCATCACACATTATCAATTCGTCCCCGCTGGACTCCACAACCACAGGTCCCTCTGTAGTATCTGGAGGGCAGTGCTGTACTTCATTGAGGAATTGATTATTCATTTTTATAAACATCATTTTTTCAACGTTATGAGGAAGCAACCTCCTTCGTCGCTCACTGACCAGGTTCCCCGCTGCACTAAAAACTCTTTCCGAGTACACACTGGAGGGGGGACAACTCAGGTAAAATAGAGCCAGTTTGTACAGGGGCTTCCAAACTGCCTTTTTTTCCTGCCAGTAACAATATGGACTGTCTGACATGTCTACTGTCATCCACAATTTTTTCTATTGTGACAGCATCCAATGCAGCGAGAGTAGACATGTCTGCAATGGTTGGCAGGTCCTTCAGTCCGGACCAGATGTTATCAGCATCCCCGCCAGCGCCTCTTTTGGGAAAACTGAGCTTTTTCAACGCAGCCATAGATGTGGAAGAAAATGAGGGTGGAGCTGTTGGCATGTCACGGTCCTCTTCAGAGGACAATCTCCTGACCAGCAGGTCTTTGCACCGCTGTAGACTTGTGTCCGCCGGAAACAGAGACACAACATACGCTTTAAACCGAGGATCGAGCACGTTGGCCAGAATGTATTCCTCTGACTTTAAAAGAGTGACCACCCTCGGATCCTGGCAAAGCGTACGAAGGGCTACATCCACAAGAGCTACATGCTTGGTGTAATCGCAATGGCTTACCAGCTCCTCCCTCACTTTCTCCAGCTGCTTCTGCAACAGCCTGATCAGGGGAATGACCTGACTCAAGCTGGCAGTGTCGGAACTGACTTCTCGTGTGGCAAGTTCAAATGGCTGCAGAACCTTGCATAACACGGAAATCAGTCTCCACTGCGCTTGACTGAGGCGCATCCCCACTCCTTTGCCTATGTCGTAGGTGGCTGTGTAGGCCTGAATGGCCTTTTGCTGCTCCTTCATCCTCTGCAGCATATAGAGGGTGGAGTTCCAGCGCGTCACAACCTCTTGTTTGAGGTGATGGCAGGGCAGGTTCATGCTTTTTTGATGTGCCTCTAGTCTGCGGTAGGCACTGGCTGAATGCCGAAAGTGTCCAGCAATTTTGCGCGCCACCGCAAGCATCTCCTGCACACCCCTGTCACTCTTGAGGTAATGCTGCACCACCAAATTAATGGTGTGGGCAAAACATGGGACGTGCTGGAAATTGCCCATATTTAATGCCCGCACAATGTTACTGGCATTGTCTGACACCACAAATCCCCATGAGAGTCTAAGAGGGGTAAGCCACTGGGAGATAATTTCCCTCAGTTTCTCTAATATGTTGTCAGCGTTGTGCCTCTTATAAAAGCCTGTAATACACAATGTTGCCTGCCTTTGCACGAGCAGCCATTTTGTAGTTGCTGCTACTGATGCAGCTGTTGCTGTTGCTGCGGAAGGGGATGCATCTACCCAGTGGGCTGTCACAGTCATATAGTCCTTCGTTTGCCCAGAACCACTTGTCCACATGTCCGTGGTTAAGTGGACAGTGGGTACAACCGCATTTTTTAGAGCACTGAGGACACTTGATCGTACTTCTCTGTACATTTTTGGTATCGCCTGCCTAGTGAAGTGGAATCTCGACGGGATTTGGTACCGGGGACACAATACCTCCATCAACCCTCTAAATCCCACTCCACTGATGGCGGACACCGGGTGCACGTCTAACACCAACATTGCAGTTACAGCCGCAGTTATACGCTTTGCAATAGGGTGACTACTATCGTATTTTGTGGTCATGGCAAACGACTGTTGGACGGTCAATTGTTTTGTGAAAGACTTAGCGGTCTTACGACTTCCCCTCTGGGAAGATGACCGACTAACAGCAGCAACAGCAGCAGTGGCAGTAGTAGGCATACCGCTGCAGGATTCCTCGGATGAATCCCGTATTGAGGAGGACTCAGTCTGGCTGCTGACTTGGGCTGCAGGACTGAATCTGATGGAGATTGTGGAGGAAGTTGACGAGGAGGGTGTTGCTGGTGTGTATCCAACTGAACCACGGGATTTAGGTGTCCCTGTACCGATGAGGGTCCTAGCCCCAGTTCCTGAACTAACCACTGAACTATGAAGGTTATTCAGGTGACGTATAAGGGAGGATGTTCCTAGGTGGGCAAGATCCTTACCCCTGCTTATTTGAGCTTTACATAAGCTATATATGGCCATACATTGGTTGTCTGGATTTGGATAAAAATAACTCCAGACCGAAGAGGTGCATTTTTTGGTCTTCTGACCAGGCATGACGATGGGCTTTTTCATCCCATGGACATCAGCTGTTTCCCCCCCTGGTGCCTCATTTACAATAACCACATCACCATCCTCATCATCAAGTTCCTCCACAGCGCCAGCTACATCATCAATAGGCTCCTCCCGAGCCACCTCTTCCCGAACAGTGATGGGAAGGTCAGGCTTGACAACCACCAACATCCTTGGACTCGCCTTGGGGATTTGTGATAATTTCTCTTTAGAAGGCAGAGTTGTTTGCTGTTTTGTTGCTGACAGCATAACTCTCTTCAATTTTTTGTAGGGGGGGGGAGGAGGAGGGCTAAGATCCGTGGGTGAAGCTGAACCACTAGTCATGAACACGGGCCAGGGCCTAAGCCGTTCCTTGCCACTCCATGTCGTAAATGGCATATTGGCAACTTTACGTTTCTCCTCAGATGATTTTAAGTTTCTCTTTTTGCTACTTTTTCTTAACTTGGGCTTTTTGGATTTTACATGCCCGGTACTATGAGATTGGGCATCGGGCTTGGAAGACGACGTTGATGGCATTTCATCGTCTATGTCATGACTAGTGGCAGCAGCTTCAGCATTAGGAGGAAGTGGGTCTTGATCTTTCCCTACTTTATCCTCTAAATTTTTGGTCTCCATTATATGTAGCACAAGATACTGCAGAATGTGTGAACTTGGTAATATTGCAGTACCAATGGACTTATACTGCTGGATTGCTTTTGCAAATTTGGTTATAATTACTTTTTTTTAAAAAAAAAATATTTTAATATTTTTTATAACTTTCTTTTGATTTTTTAAAAACTTGGGAATAATGGGGAAATAACTATGCCCTTAGAAGCACAGAGCACAGGACACAGCACCACTGCACTGAACAGGACACAGCACAGGACCCAGCAGCACTACGGAACTCAGCAGGACAGAGCACAGGACACAGCACCACTGGACTGATACTGCAGAATGTGTGAACTTTGTAATATTGCAGTACCACTGGACTTTTACTGCTGAATGTGTGAACTTGGTAATATTGCAGTACCAATGGGCTTATACTGCAGGATTGGTTGTACAAATTTTGTGATAATTAAAAAAAAATTTAATTGGTTTTTGGTATTTTTTTAAATAACTTTTTTTTACTTTTTTTAAACATAGGGGAATATTGGGGAAATAACTATGCCCTTAGAAGCACAGAGCACAGGACACAGCACTACTGGACTGAACAGGACACAGCACAGGACCCAGCAGCACCACTGACCTCAGAAGGACAGAGCACAGGACACAGCACCACTGGACTGAGCACAGCACAGCACAGCACAGCACAGCACAGCACAGCACTGAACAGCACGAGATATAGCAGGACAGAGGACCACCTAACACACCCTCCCTCTACCCTGATCAATGCCCGAGTGAAGATGGCGGCGACTAGCGGGGAATTTATAGGATCCGAGTATCGCGAGATCCGACAACGGGATTATGAGTCAGAGCCTCAGTTTCAGATTTGAATTTGGCGCCAATACCCGGATCTGTCTCGGATCCGACTCGGATCGGCAACGTTCGGGTGGGCTCGGATTTCAAAAATCCGAGTGCACTCATCTCTACTTATATGCAGCTATCATTGGTTTACTCTTTAAATCGTCATAAGACAAAGCCCTCTATTTAATTCTACTATATAAGAGTACTATTCATCCCTGATTGCACTGGTCTAAGGGTAAATGGGAAAGGATATTCCCTAATATTCATTGCTGCTCACTAGTTGAATCGAGTATTCATGTCTAATAGCATTACATTTTAAGCTTAGTTGAGCATGCATCCAGCATGCATCCAGCATACAGCCGATGCTTGTTTCGCTAAGATTTTTCAAGGACTAATCCTTGAAAAAGTTATTGATAGCACCTCTCTTGGAATTTAGCAGAGAAATCTGGGATTAATGCATAAATGAGGATATTCCCACAATCAGTGCGATAGAATTTCTTTTTTCTTGGGATCAGGACATTCCCAGCTAAATGTGATATAGGAACAGGAAAATATATTGAATTGTATCTACACCAAAGAACATATTTTGTTTTGCCAGACAAGATATTTCAATGAGATTGAATGGGTGAAGATGGCACATTTACAGGGCATTCTCAGGTTAGCGGGTAGAGGCAGAGCCTTATTGTCTTTGTAAAGGACTTGATTTCTGTGGATGATGAATAGGTGCCAGTAATCTCCCATTTCCTAGGCAGTTCCAGCTGATCATCAGCAAACAAAAGAACAGAATTCAAAGCTAGGAAGCTCCTTTTTTGATGCAAGCTCAATTATTGTCAAAATAAACAATATTACCTAAACACACATGTGGAAAAATGTACAGCATCTGCAGTATTTGGCCTCAATGTAATGATATTACAACAAATCTGCAACAAATCTAATACATGTCCTAAAAACTGTTAAATAATAATCTGCAGAAAGAGAGAATAAGAAGTATTGTTTCTTTAACTCTAAAACTTTGTAATCTAACCCCAAGGGTGACATGTAAGGGTGATGTAACTCCATAATTTCTTCTATTCCACACAGTAAAATATTATTTAATTACACATTGAATAGGGATTCACACATTATAAATATGAACCCATCTATTCCTGTGTCCTGTTTTATGCTGATCTACAGGTGAGTTGTGATCCATCTACTACATTACAATATACAAGACAATGTTACTGTGATCTATTATTGTGATGCTGTGATGCTGTGGTATATGATATGTATATGTTTAGAACATTGTGTGTGAGTTTTGTTTAAGCTGAAATGTAACCAAATTAAATTATATGGTTGTATATTTATTTTGTGACATTTGTTTTCCAGTGAGTAGCAAAACATTTTATCTACAACTTTTATAAGATCTGTACATGAAATACAGCCTGCATTATACATAAAAGCTTCACTAGAACCATTATAAAAGGTGTCTTTAATTTAAGATAAGATTTTGACAGTTTGGGGAAAATAATATTTTCATATCTAGGTGTTTTGAGGAGCACTGCAGGGCTCACCTTGTCTGTAAAGTCTGATTATTAAGAATATTTGTTTGCACTAAGATCCATAGTGAAAGTCAATAATCGTTATCAAATGTATAAATATTACAAGACGGCATTTCATGAGAAACATATTTAAACCACTGCTACACCAGAGATAAGCCAGTGGCTTCACAGTAGATTGCCAGCTAAAGATATATATTATACAACTATGTAATATAAATCTTGTCCTCTTATATCCAAATTACATTATAGTTTACATTTATAATTAATATAGGTCATGTTTGAAATGTTTTCATCTTAGCCAGGTAGCTGTAATCCTCACAAAAATTTGAATGCACACATTTTAATGTAGATCTGCCTCATCTCATATGATAACATTATAGAACATCCTGGTTAAATCTGGACAGCTTAATGCTATGAGAGTCACCTGCATTTTTACAGACATTTGAAAGCAGCTTTTAGTTGTAATACAATAGCTGGGATACATCTGAGTAGTTTTGAGGTTAGGAAAGTGAGCTCTCTTAATGCAGTCACAGAGAATGTTTTCCTTATAAATGATCTGTAATAGTAGTTACTGTGCAAAATCCTGCATTATCTATGCCAAATATATATCTGTAACATAAAAGTGTATTATTGTTAATTAACACATGAATTAACAACAATTATAAATATAATATATAAGATTTAAAACTTTTATTTCATGTAGAGATATATTTGAAACCACAATCTTTCTGCACTACCTTGTCAGGAGCCTCCTAGTATTACTCCCCATCAGTGTGTGACTTCCCAGCTGACTCCACTTTCTGCTCCACCATATAACACTGACCCTGAGACATAACGCTGTGTCCTCATACATCAGACAAGTGGAGGTTCACAAATTATTTACTTTTTTTTCTTATGTAAGCCAGAAATATAATGTGTTACACATGTTACACAAAAAAGCATTTCATATTCTGTCCAAATGGATATATTTGCTTATGTAGAAGTTTAGTTACGAGACATCACGTTCGCTACTTCACTTCTCTCTATATTATATATTATATATTAATGTATTAATTGATCCTCCTGTTGCTCGGGCTTTATATTATATGGTCAGGGCAACATTGCCAATGAAAACACTGGAATGAATGAATACGCAATCTAGTACGTGTGTCTCTAAATATTAGAAATACAGATACTGATTACCTCTACCCAGTCAGTTCCTGAGCAGCTAGTTAAAATTACTGAATGGATAATCTATTTGGATGAATCTAGATATAGCTTTATAGCAGAATTTAATCTAAGAATATATGGAGTGAATTTAATAACAGAAGAAACACACACACACAACCTGAAGCTTGTTTATTGAATGGTTAATAAAAATATGAAAATATGTGAGAGATATTATATAAAGCTGTTGTAAATCACAGCAAAAGAGGGTCACAAATTAAGTATACATAGTATTTGGAGTAGTGACGTGGCTTGGCAGCAACAGGCTGCCATTTTAACAGTTGATAGATAATTAAAGAAAATATACAATATATATTCAAATACTCTTTTTTAATATTTCACTAGCCTATAAGACTGCAGATATAAAGAACAACTATCTTTTATTGTTATTTTTAATGTATACCAATAAAGCAGATCATCATCATCATCCCCTATTTTTTTATATAGCGCCACTGATTCCTCAGCGCTGTACAGAGAACTCATTCACATCAGTCTCTGCCCCATTGGAGCTTACAGTCTACATTCCCTAACACACACACATACAGAGAGAGACTAGGGTCAATTTTGATAGCAGCCTATTAACCTGCTAGTATGTTTTTAGAGTGTGGGAGGAAACCGGAGTACCCGGAGGAAACCCACGCAAACATGGGGAGAACATACAAACTCCACACAGATAAGGCCATGGTCAGGAGTTGAACTCATGACCCCAGCGCTGTGAGGCAGAAGTGCTAACCACTTAGGGCACTAAATGGCTTACAATTCTCCTACATTTAAATATGCATATGTAGAAACACGGTGGCTAAGTACACACATTTCCTCTCTTTCCCTTTACTTTTGTGAATTATAAGCATGTGTGAGTGCACCCCACTTATATTAACCATATATACATTATCTTAATGATTAGAAGAATCATAGGGGGTTAATGACTTTACTCAATGCGGTGTAAAACATTTTTGTAATAGCCAGAAGTCATCTGCGCAGTTTTCAAGTTAGGAAAGGGAGATCTCTTACTGCAGCCGCAGAGAATGTTTTCCTTAAAAATGATCTGTAATAGTAGTTACTGTGCAAAATCCTGCATTTTCTTTCCTAAACGTTTGTCAGTAGTATGAAAGTGTATTATTGCTACTTAACACATAAATTAAGAGCAATTATAACTAAAATATATATAATATTTAACCCTTATTTCAGGTAGAGATATATTTGAAACCACAATCTTTCTGCACCAGCTTGTCAGGAGCCTATCAGTGTGTGGCTTCCCAGCTGCCTCCACTTTATATTATAACACTGACCCTGACACATGTCACTCTGATCTCACACATCAGACAATTGATTATTATGATTACAAATTATTTACTTGTTTTTCTCATGTAAGCCAGAAATGTAATGTGCTAGATATGTTACACAAAGAAGCATTTCATTGTCTGTCTAAATAGATATTTATGCTTATGTATTAGTTTAATTTCCTGTTTATGTTTATACTATTTTTATGAAAACAAGTTCAATATAGATGTAAAATAATGTGTCATATGGAGATTGGATTATTTGCTGACACATATCAGCTACATAAGATGTGAATATAATGGATCACTCATACATGTCAGGTAAGTGTGTAACTCTTTATTCTACTTGAAGAAGATTCCTACATCAACAATTGCTATTGTTCGTTAATATTGTTTTTGATGGTTTACCCAGGAAACACAAGTCTGTGATGTAAGTGGAGGGTCATTTATTAAATGAACTTAGTATGGAAAATGTTCCTTTCAGGTCTCATCTTTTTATTTTAGCTGAAGTTTACAGTAGTTATGGATTATTGCAAGCCCTACTATAAATGATATAGTTATTGGAAGTTATCAAGGAGTTCAGTGAAAACATAAATTCACAAGGATGCTGGCTAAGTGCTGTTATACAGGTCATAGAGATTCATGGTGACGTTCAATTTCCACAATAATTTACAGAAAATAGTTAATGCTGTGTATATATATATATATATATATATATATATATATTATCGTTTATTTTTCAAGGCGCCACAAGGTTTCCGCAGCGCTGTACACGATACAAACAGTAGACTATACAGGGTAAAACAGTACAGAACAATAAACACAAAGTACCAATACTTCAGAAACTCCCGGCAGGTGAATACAGTAGAGACGGAGCGGAAGAACAGGTATGGAGACAGGGGGGAAGAGGGGTCCTGCTCATATGAGCTTACATCCTAAGGAAGGGTAAACAAAATCAGGCACAGAAGGGAGCCAATGAAGCAAAGGGGAGAGAAAAGAGGGGCCAGGGGAGAACGAGCAGAAGAGATGAGAGGTTAAGTGGATGGTTGGTAGGCCTTAAGGAACAGGTGAGTTTCAAGTGCCCGTGTGAAGGAGCACAGATTGGGTGAGAGACTGATGAAGCGAGGGAGGTTGTTCCAGTGAAGGGGGGCAGCACGGGAGAAGTCTTGGATTGTAGAGTGGGAAAAGGTGATCAGAGCGGAGGAGAGGCGGCGTTCACTGGCCAAGCGCAGGGAGCGGGCAGGAGTGTGAATGGAGAGGAGGTTAGAGATATACCGTATTTTTCGCTCCATAAGACGCACCTGACCATAAGACGCACCTAGTTTTTAGAGGATGAAATCAGGAAAAAAATATTCTGAACCAAATAGTGTCATTTAATAAATATATATTGACAGTGGGTATTGGCACAAAAAAGGATGATAATAAAGCTTTCGTTACCACAAGTATGATTACACACATATAGCAATATATTCTATAAGTGTCTCTGGTATCATATATCAACTGTCCAACATGTGGAGAAAGTGTCTAGTAAAGCCAAGAAGGTAAACTGATAATGTTTTATGAACCTGCAAACTCCTTGGTGGAGATATAGGAGTGGGTTTAAGCAAAATACTTGCAGTTCTGTTATCCATTTATCGATGGTTCTTATTTCGGTCTCAGTGTCCGAAAAAGTCCTGGAGCTCCACTTGTAGTGAGGTGCGCACCTCTCAGCTGTCCGGATAGCTACAATGTAGCTGAAGAAAGGTTCCGTCCTGGTAAGTAGAGAAGTTTGAGGTCCCAGGCTGCTTCACTTGTAGTGAGGTGCGCACCTCTCAGCTGTCCGGATAGCTACAATGTAGCTGAAGAAAGGTTCCGTCCTGGTAAGTAGAGAAGTTTGAGGTCCCCGGCTGCTACTGTCCGATACTTTGTGGACTCCTTTTTGCAGTATTCGCTCCATAAGACGCACACACTTTTTCCCCCACTTTTTTTTGGGGGAAAAAGTGCGTCTTATGGAGCGAAAAATACGGTAAGGGGCAGTGGACTGGGAGAGAGCCTTGTAAGTGGTGGTAAGGAGTTTGAAAAGGATTCTGTAGGGGAAGGGGAGCCAGTGTAAGGCAAGACAGAGAGGGGAGGCAGAGGAGGAGCGTCGTGAGAGGAAGATGAGTCTTGCAGCCATATTGAATATAGAGCGGAGGGGACGAGGTGGGAGCGGGCGAGGCCGGTAAGGAGTAGGTTGCAGTAATCGAGGTGGGAGATGATGGATGATAGATATATATATATATATATAGTGGCAATTGGGACACTTTGCCACCTTTCACTAGAGTAAAGAGAACCTAAAGGTGCAGAGAGGGTTAAATCTGCACACACACACACACACACACACACAGAGCAGAAGACCAGGTGGAGAACCTGGTCTAATCAATTAAGGAGTCAGACAGAGCAAGGTCTGACAGGAACCTTAAAATGCTGGGCGTGATCTGTGTGTGGGAGACTGGTGCCAAAAGGTAACCAGTGACCAGTTTGGGACCTAACTGTGATAGCCAGAGTTTAGGGCTATGGGACTATGTTTATTTCTCTGAATGTTTTATTTGATTGCTGAAGACACTGACAAGACTGTTTATCCATCCTGACAAACATATAAACATCAATGTGATTCAGCAGGAACCTGTGTGAGGAGCCGTCTGTTTGAATGCTCTTCACTATATATAGATATATATATATATATATATATATATATATATATATATATATATATTGTCATGCGTCGCTTTGGTCCTCTTCCCTTGTGTTCCATTTCCTGGCATCTGTGGCAGCCAGACGCGTGTGCTAATAGGGTTAAATAATTAAGCAGCTTCCTGGGGCTTATTAGGCACATCTGAATCTGATTGGACAGTCTGACTATGTAAGGCAGGGTCTATTTAGCCTCACTGACGATTATAGCGTCCTGAATGTGCCTCACACTTGCTGACCAGCTCAGTCTGTGGATACTTTGTCTGATTTCAATTTAACTACCCGTTAGTCAGACTGTAAAATCACCGCTCTCCTACTCTCCCACCTTGCCCCCCTCTGGACTATACTTAACGCTGCTGCGAGACTCATCTTCCTTAGACTGACTAATAGACAAATATTTGTGGGGAAAAAATGAAATTATTGCTAGTTAAAAAATATAAATAAAACATAAATAAAATATTTGGTGATTATGGACTTACAAACTGTTCCTTTTCCTAATGGCGTACTGGAGTCGAATAACCTTTGATATAGGATGGCTCCCTTCTACATTTGCATCACATTGTAGATGTCAAGAATGAGCTAGATGAAGCAGAGGAAATAACAAGAATCCATCATTGATCTTTGTACAGCACACATAAGTGGATGGTCTACTGTATGTATTCTGTACGGCACTGCAGACTCCTAGTGGTGCCCTATAAATAAAGATTAATAATAATAATAATGTTGAATACAGCTTATGTTATGATTTGTTTAATACAATTGTTCCATAGGCCAGATCTAAATAATTGTAGTAATACTTAAATGAGATTTGAAAATTCAAAAAATATGAAATTACATGGAGAAGAAATTAGCTTTAGAATATAGATTAATTGAAATTATGATTTAAAGAATGCTGCTACTTAATAAGTCAATACCACATTTATATAGATTGAATGGAACAGAACTGCAAAGATCTAATATGTATAAAGACTGACTAATAAATGCATATTTGTGGGAATAAATTGAAATTGTTACTATTTAAAAAATATGAATAAAATATTTGGTGATTGTGGACTTACAATGTGTTCCTTTTCCTAATGGCGCACTTTAGTCAAATAACCTTTGATATAGGCTCCCTTCTGCACTTGCATTACATTGTAGATGTCAAGAATTAGCCATTTAGATGAAGCAGATGATAACCACAGAGGAGATAACAAGAATCCACCATTGATCTTTGTACAGGGCACACAAGTGGATGTCTGTAACAAACTTTCAGATGATGGTCTAGATTGAACAATAACATTTGCCATATATTCAATGTCGGTTCACTCCTTCATGTGCAAAGTTTATACGCAAGTGTAATGTTTAGCAATTAAATTCATCAATGATGAGGAACGGCAATGGGTGAAACATTTGTGCTGATTTTCCTATATTTGTTCATAGGTTTTTTTTTTCAAGTTAATCATCTTACGACCATAAGCAGACAAGTTATGCAAGTAAATGGTAATCTAACTGCTAATGTTGGTGCTGTGAGAAATGTGGAACTGCAACCAACAACAATCCAATATAAATCTGATTTATAGATTATAACTAGTTTTAGAAATGTTTTATTTATAAAACTCCATAAAACATATAACTATGTATCCAGCAATGAAAGTATTAATAAGGACAATGTTCTGAAGATCTCCACAGCAGTTAATAAAATGACTATGTGTAAATTGAAATGGTTTGGAAATCATGCAGATGTACAGGACAATATGTTCATTTGTTGCAATGGAATTACATTTATATGTAACTGGTAAAATCTACAAATAATTCTAAAGTTACTTCATTCTCTAACACACATTTTACTCACAGTTAAATGCAGCCACCACGTGACTGCAAGGATACTTATCAGGATAAAATCAAGTTATAAGAGAAAAATAATATTAAATGATCTCTTTAGATGTTTTGTTTTAAACAAAATTGTGTTTGAAATGTAATGATGTCATAAAATGTATCATAATTAAGAGCACATTGAAGAAATGTTTACTATAAAGAACTATTAATGCCCTCAAAATGGCTTTTAAATAATAGTTTATATACATCATTAATACGATTAATACATTAATTTTCCAGAAAGAAAACTCTTGATTCAATATCAAGAATCTTCCAGCAAACAGAATGCTAACATTGTATTTCCTATCTACATATATTGTGAGGATTGTGGAAAAATCAATATGATTCATGTGTAAAATAAGAAATAATCTGACCTCAGTACAGTCGCTGTCATTCAGTCTTCTGCTCCTCTACTTCTGACATATATATACACATATTCACAGTCCTGGGGGTAAATGTATGAATGTCCGATTTCTGCAAGTCACCGTAAATCGGCGACTTTGCAGTGCAAATTTAAAGGGGCGAGGCTTGTAAAGGCAAACTTGTTTTTACAAGCCATCGCCGCTTTAAATTTTACCTGCAAAGTCGCCGATTTCCTTCAACTTGCAGAAATTGGACATTCATACATTTACCCCCTGGAGTTTATTTTCCATGTATGCAGACCAGACACATATCTGTAGCAGTACAGTTAAAGGGGTAACATTTATGTTGTTTTATGTTGAATATATTTATCTTGCTTGCTTTATTTTATCTCTTTATTTGTCTTTAGAAAAAATATAATTTTCTTGGTAATCTGTTACAGAGGGAGGAGCTGGACATAAAGGCATGGGCATGTGGGATGTACAGTTATTATTTAGAACATATTCACCAACAATTCCAAAGACAGGGTAAATGCAAAATATATAGTAATTACTAATATAGTAATGTAACAGAGCTGAAGCAGGAGAGAGGTTATGGTCCCAGGAGGCTTCTGATCATGAGACAGAGCTGTAGATAGATAAGCCTGAGTGTTAAGGAGAACTTATGTAAACTATGAGACAGGAGTAACTCAGAGTTCAGCTAAACTAATCAAAGCAAGAGTCAGATACTGAGAGTAGTGGAGCACATTGGGGGTTATACATGTGATATTCAGAGACTCTTAATAACCGTCTTGTAGTTGAAGTTAAACCAGATCTATGAAGGAGTCAGATTCATAGAACGTTGGTTCACGTTAATATAAAGCTTAATGTGAGATTGAGTCAACAGAGGATGAATACCCCATTATTTGGTATCACCTGGTAAAGAAAGGGACATTAGTGAGAGAAACACTACAAGTGAGGAAGTGATAGTCAGCACACCAAAGCCATGGATCTAGAGATGAGAAATATTTACTCAAAGAAGTAGGCTTGACAACTATTATTTTCATCATTTCTGTCATTTGTCTTACCTATGCTACTGCATCATCTCACCTGTCTGTGCGGGACGTCTGTTTTACTACAATGATCTTTATACCCTGAGTTGAGAGAGACTGAGCAACAGCTGTGTATTACTTCTAACCCACATCCATGCAAATGTGTTAAAGTAAAAATAATGTTTACTTACAGAATATCCTTAATCTGACATGGAGAACCAGACTTACATTAAAGAATTCCACTTGTTGCTATTTTACCAAAAATCGGATTATATGTTATTAACTACCAGTATGTTTTTCTTCCTCTATATATTTGGAGTTCTGATCAATTCAATTATAACTTCAGTGATATATATTGATGATCAGTTACACACCCCCATGTATCTCTTTCTCTGTAACCTGGCCTTAGTAGATATCTGTTATACATCCTCTACTGTCCCTAAGCTGCTGTACATGTTATTATCTGGAGATAATACAGTATCCTTCATACAATGCTTTGTCCAGATGTACTTTTATATTTTGGCTGCTTCCACAGAGGATGTTCTAATATTCATTATGGCATATGACCGATATGTTGCTATATGTAATCCTTTACACTATCACTATATCTTAAATAGGAAAAACTGTCTCTTATTTGCATCTGGCACTTGGATATCAGGATGCTTAAATTCATTTGTTTTAATATTTCCAGTGACAAAAATGTCCTTCTGTCATTCAAATACCATACACCAGTTTTTCTGTGATGCTAAAGCTCTGACTCACATTGCCTGTGCTGGCACTGAAGTGTTTTATATTGTCATCTTTCTGGATATATTGGTTTTTGTCTTATTCCCTGTCTTGTTCAGTTTGACATCTTATATAAAAATTATCAGGGTCATTTTGCAGATAAAATCCAAGGATGGAAGAAAAAAAGCCTTCTCCACCTGCTCATCCCACCTCACCGTTGTCATTATTTACTACACAACAGCTTGTCTTGTGTACATGATGCCACCATCAGAATATTACCATGTCCTAGAACCAGTCTTTGCATCACTGTACTCAGTTGTTACACCCATGATAAACCCTCTAATCTACAGCCTGCGGAATGCAGATGTGAAAAGTGCTCTGCTGAGAATACTGGGGGTACAGCAAAGTATTGCAACATGATTAAATTACAATAAATTTAGTAGTTATGAGAAAATAAAAAATAGTTGCATATTTAATATAAAAAAATAAAAGAATATGCATTTTTGGTGTGCATTAGGGTGATTCCAAATAAGCTTTGTTTGAAAATGACAACCACCAACCCACCAAAATATACCATTATGTCAAGAAACATGACATTAATTTTAATTTTGAAATCATATCATATTTAGAACTTGCACAACTCAAACAAAGTTTAAAATATGACGATTACATTGCGATAATGCAGAACGGTAATTTGTTTCATAATGTATTAAATATTAATGTTTTTTTCATTATTTATTTTAAACAATTACCAAGTTTACGTTAGTCAATTTGATAATGATCTCTTGATGGCAACAGTTGTTGTTGCCATGCAGAACATACTGTGATGCTCCTCCACAACCTGCAAAAGCAACTGATTATTTTCCTTGTTTCGTGTTATCAAAGCACTGAATTCTTGGATTAGCGCCACACCTCTTCCAGCAAGATCATTTACTACCTTCACTGAGTTTGCAAACTTCTGACTGTTTTGGTATGATTCAAGGTTTTGCTATTCCGCCGGGTCATACTCCAAGAATTCCTCAGACAGACCAAGACTTTTGAAAAAACTCAGCATTGATCTTGTGACGAATTTATGTAAACCCCTTATTGCTGGCTGAAGAACTGGTGGAATATGTTTCAGAGGATTGTCAGATCCATCTGAGTGTTTGATAGCAGTAGTCATAGTTTTTTTTTTCTGTTGACACTTTATCATCAAAGAAACTGAAACCGACCAGTATTTCTGAAAAATACCATTGATGGTTGTTAAATGCCTTTTTGCATCTTCTTTGTTTTGGCACACAGACAGTGTATGTTCCGCTGCAGTTGGTGATGAGCTCTGGAACCAGTATCTCACATAAATGACAGTAATGAACAGACAAACTTCCTGCAGATGATGCCAAACTTTGTCACAGTACGATATCCCGCGAGTCTTCCGTGACTTGCTGAACCCTGGCTGCTGTGGATTGTACAGGTTGCAGAACAGCCACATCTTAATGGAGTAAATGACCTGGGCCATCCAGTGAGCCTGATGAATAGCTCTAGGAAATATAAAATGTAATCCACGTGGAGGAATGCCTTCCAAGAAAATTATGGTGAGTTCAAATAGCTCACGGTAAACTTCTCTTGATTGGAAAATCTCCAAATGAGCAACTGAAAACTTAATGATGTCATCTTTCCAGGGATCAACCACAGCTGATGGCCTTTCATCTTTAGTTGCTGTGCTGAATGAACCTTGATCGATTCTAGGCCAAAAGTCTCGGAAGTGGGCGTAAACCTCCATGTTTGGAGATTTAGAAACATTCATGGATATTGAAGACCTTTCCTAGCATTATTTCAGAGATGTGATGTCGACAAGCCAAATTTAGTTGTGGTCGGCCAATCTCAGACTCCAGCAGCACACACACTCCACATTTCACTCCAGTGTTAGATACCTTGGTATCAAAACATAGCCCTTGGATGTTGCCCCGCAATCCCCACTCATCTTTGGTTTCCACCATTGCCTTAGCCATAGATTTTGCGATTTGTGCAAAATCGTGGCAAAATACAGAAAAATGTCTGCAGCCCCCGCTCTCCCACAGCCCTTCTTCTTTTCTCAATTCTCAATTGTGTCTGCATCCAGAGAATGCAGACTCAGTTGAAAACGCCCCCCCCTGTTGTGCAGGTTTGGCCACGCCCCCGAGGCTGACAAACTTGGACTTATTTTTGGGGTAGGGCTTATATTAATAGCCCTATGAAAAATCATGCTAGGGCGTATTTTCAGGGTAGGTCTTATTTTCGGGGAAACACGGTAATAACAATGAATATCTCCCATATTATCAGTTTTTGAGATGACTGCAGTGCATTAGGTTACTAATGTTCACTTCTATTTGTTCCTGCAATTATACAACATTAATAAAAAATATTTATAATGCATATTCTTAACATAAATTGTGTCTCGGCAAAGTCACTACATCTGATATTGTGGAAAATCGTATAACATCAAACTTTGACCATCTTGTGCAAGTTGAAAATATGAACTGAATAAAAATATATTTATGATTGATTCAATGTCAGTATACCAAGTGGAACCAGTGGCGGATCCAGGGGGAAGCGATCAGGGCAATCGCCCCCCCTAGCAGGGGCTTGCTGCCGACGGCTGCACATTATGTGCATGTCCGTTCTGTAGTGACAGTGTGCTGCCCGGCTGCTCTGATTGTGTTTTAAACACAATTAGAGCAGCCGGGCAGCACACTGACACTGCCGAGCGGACCTGCACATAGTGTGCAGCCGCCGACAGAAAGGGGGCGTGGCCTAAATCGCCCCCAGTACACCAATTATCTAGATCCGCCCCTGAGTGGAACCTAATGATGGGTTGGATGAAAAAAAAATTGTCTATTGGAGGTGGAATCACCCTAATGGGCATACATATAAAACTGCAAGCTTTATTCACGTTGATGTAACCCCAAATTACAGATCCCTGTACGTATACTAGATATATCTTTTTTTTTAAAAAAAGCGTGGCTTTCACCATTTTTTTCACCGCTATCTGCTATTTATCCCCATACTGAGAGCTATAAATGAAATTTGAAAAGTGTAGGTGTATTGTACACTTATTTTTTTTAATAACATGGCAAGTGCCAGATGATCTGAGTAACTGCACCAATAAAACAACAAAGAAATCCTTAAATATCTGCCAGACATATGCAACAAGCACTCAATATGCTTCTGAATAGATTTGATATTTGGTATTTGGTACAGATGAACCCACAAACAAAAGAAAAAATTATACAGTATGTACCAGTAAAACAGATTAATAATAGTTATTGTGCCCCTAGGCTATCTTGTGAAATTCTTCTTCTAGTAAAGAGAGAGTCACACCTGGGTATCTCTAATGTGAATCCCTTTATTTACCCTATTTAGGGGCAATAAAAGTCTATTAAACAACCTTCTGTGTACTTCTGTGACCTAATAGAGAGAAAATGGTATCATTTATGATATAATTTTAAAAATAGACTTGTATAATTATTTTGATCTTAGAAAGCTTTAACAGATATGATGATAAAGCGTTCTATTATAACAAAATACTGCCTGATAAGATACAATTTTATTTTCTACATCATTAAAAAACTTTTTTTAAAATTTACAATTACTAAATAAAGAAAACCAAATTATCATTTAATAAATCATTATATTCAGAAATATAGCTCCCATATGTCAGTTTTGTCTTTATTCAGTCCAAAGTCCTCAATCTAAAATTGTCCTTTAAGTTTCTCTAAATTGAAGATCCCACTGAAATCTAATGTTCTACTTTGGGCTAGTTTACTCAAACAGGCTTCAAGCATTCTGCTATGTGAGTGTACAAGCTTCATAAAACTCCAGCTTTAAGGTTGCATCACTCCATCCATGTTGATACCTGAACAGAGGTGTAATGCACCTTTCTCAATGTGGATGCAGCTTTGTGTCGATAATGCTCCAGTCCCACAGGTAGTACGTGTCTCATTACCTGCAGTCCATTCATCTGGAAACTGCCATGTCCCAGCATCAGACATTCTCCAGTTCATTCATTCATTCAGCTATATTCATATCTGTGCAGGTGCAAGCCTTTTGCACTTCAGGACCTCCTCCCTCTTTTTCATTGGCTAAGCACTTCTGAAGCACTATTTAAACCACCTGGATTCACCTGTCTGATGCCTGTTCTTCAAGCTCACTTCCTGCAGCCTGTGGTTCTGGTTCCATCTTGCAACTTTTTTTTGGCATTATGTGACCATTCAACAGTCGTTTGCCATGTTCAAAATGTAAAGGAAAATGCCAACAAATTCAATAAATTAAATCAAAAGTGAAATGCCCTGTCATTATTTAAAACAAGAGGTTTTGACGTGCTAGAATTAGTGTCGTTTTAAGATGTTATAAACACTACACTTGGAAATTGGAGGAGGTATTGTGGCCCCGGTATCAAATTGGGTACCGGGGCCACCCCACTACGCAGTCCAGATACTTGTTTGGTGGAATTCAGACCAGTTGAGGGTGTATTTATTTTATTGTGGCCCCAGTATCAAATTGGGTACCGGGGCCACCCCACTACGCAGTCCAGATACTTGTTTGGTGGAATTCAGACCAGTTGAGGGTGTATTTATTTTATTGTGGCCCCGGTATCAAATTGGGTACCGGGGCCACCCCACTACGCAGTCCAGATACTTGTTTGGTGGAATTCAGACCAGTTGAGGGTGTATTTATTTTATTGTGGCCCCGGTATCAAATTGGGTACCGGGGCCACCCCACTACGCAGTCCAGAAACTTGTTTGGTGGAATTCAGACCAGTTGAGGGTGTATTTATTTTATTGTGGCCCCGGTATCAAATTGGGTACCGGGGCCACCCCACTACGCAGTCCAGATACTTGTTTGGTGGAATTCAGACCAGTTGAGGGTGTATTTATTTTATTGTGGCCCCAGTATCAAATTGGGTACCGGGGCCACCCCACTACGCAGTCCAGATACTTGTTTGGTGGAATTCAGACCAGTTGAGGGTGTATTTATTTTATTGTGGCCCCGGTATCAAATTGGGTACCGGGGCCACCCCACTACGCAGTCCAGATACTTGTTTGGTGGAATTCAGACCAGTTGAGGGTGTATTTATTTTATTGTGGCCCCGGTATCAAATTGGGTACCGGGGCCACCCCACTACGCAGTCCAGAAACTTGTTTGGTGGAATTCAGACCAGTTGAGGGTGTATTTATTTTATTGTGGCCCCGGTATCAAATTGGGTACCGGGGCCACCCCACTACGCAGTCCAGATACTTGTTTGGTGGAATTCAGACCAGTTGAGGGTGTATTTATTTTATTGTGGCCCCAGTATCAAATTGGGTACCGGGGCCACCCCACTACGCAGTCCAGATACTTGTTTGGTGGAATTCAGACCAGTTGAGGGTGTATTTATTTTATTGTGGCCCCGGTATCAAATTGGGTACCGGGGCCACCCCACTACGCAGTCCAGATACTTGTTTGGTGGAATTCAGACCAGTTGAGGGTGTATTTATTTTATTGTGGCCCCGGTATCAAATTGGGTACCGGGGCCACCCCACTACGCAGTCCAGATACTTGTTTGGTGGAATTCAGACCAGTTGAGGGTGTATTTATTTTATTGTGGCCCCGGTATCAAATTGGGTACCAGGGCCACCCCACTACGCAGTCCAGATACTTGTTTGGTGGAATTCAGACCAGTTGAGGGTGTATTTATTTTATTGTGGCCCCGGTATCAAATTGGGTACCGGGGCCACCCCACTACGCAGTCCAGAAACTTGTTTGGTGGAATTCAGACCAGTTGAGGGTGTATTTATTTTATTGTGGCCCCGGTATCAAATTGGGTACCGGGGCCACCCCACTACGCAGTCCAGATACTTGTTTGGTGGAATTCAGACCAGTTGAGGGTGTATTTATTTTATTGTGGCCCCGGTATCAAATTGGGTACCGGGGCCACCCCACTACGCAGTCCAGATACTTGTTTGGTGGAATTCAGACCAGTTGAGGGTGTATTTATTTTATTGTGGCCCCGGTATCAAATTGGGTACCAGGGCCACCCCACTACGCAGTCCAGATACTTGTTTGGTGGAATTCAGACCAGTTGAGGGTTTTATTATTATATTGTGGCCCCGGTATCAAATTGGGTACCGGGGCCACTCCACTATGCAGTCCAGATAGAGGTGTATCAGATATTAAACAACGTTGACTGTTGCTGCAAAAATTTTAAATAATATTGTGGGGAACACTACACTACGCAGTCCATAAACTTTTTGGGTGGAATTCAGACCTGTGTAGGGTTTTTTAATAATATTGTGGTGACCCACTCCTCTACGCAGTCCAGGTACATTATTGGTGCGAATCATACAAGTTGATGGTTTTCTTATTATATATATTGTGGTGACCCACTCCTCTACGCAGTCCAGGTACATTATTGGTGCGAATCATACAAGTTCAGGGTTTTTAATTTATATTGTGGTGACCCACTCCTCTACGCAGTCCAGGTACATTATTGGTGCGAATCATACCAGCTGATGGTTTTCTTATTATATATATTGTGGTGACCCACTCCTCTACGCAGTCCAGGTACATTATTGGTGCGAATCATACAAGTTCAGGGTTTTTAATTTATATTGTGGTGACCCACTCCTCTACGCAGTCCAGGTACATTATTGGTGCGAATCATACAAGTTGATGGTTTTCTTATTATATATATTGCAGTGACCCACTCCTCTATGCAGTCCAGGTACATTATTGGTGCGAATCATACAAGTTGATGGTTTTCTTATTATATATATTGTGGTGACCCACTCCTCTACGCAGTCCAGGTACATTATTGGTGCGAATCATACAAGTTGATGGTTTTCTTATTATATATATTGTGGTGACCCACTCCTCTACGCAGTCCAGGTACATTATTGGTGCGAATCATACAAGTTCAGGGTTTTTAATTTATATTGTGGTGACCCACTCCTCTACGCAGTCCAAGTACATTATTGGTGCGAATCATACAAGTTCAGGGTTTTTAATTTATATTGTGGTGACCCACTCCTCTTAGCAGTCCAGGTACATTATTGGTGTGAATCATACAAGTTCAGGGTTTTTAATTTATATTGTGGTGACCCACTCCTCTACGCAGTCCAGGTACATTATTGTTGCGAATCATACAAGTTCAGGGTTTTTAATTTATATCGTGGTGACCCACTCCTCTACGCAGTCCAGGTACATGTTTTGGTGCGATTAAGACCAGTTGATGGTTTTCTTATTATATTGTGGGGACCACTCCACTACGCAGTCCAGAAAGATAGCTCGTTGCAACATTTTGGACTAATAACTATATTGTGAGGTGTTCAGAATACACGGTAAATTAGTGGAAATGCTTGTTATTGAATGTTATTGAGGTCAATAATAGCGTAGGAGTGAAAATAAGCCCAAAAACTTGTTTTTTTAACTTTTTATGCTTTTTTCTAAAAAAATCCGAATCCAAAACCTTAAATCCGAACCAAAACCTTTCGGCAGGTGTTTTGCGAAACAAATCCGAACCCAAAACATCGAGAAAATCCGGATCCAAAACACGAGACCTGAAAAGTCGCCCGTGCACATCCCTACTTATAACCTTTATTTCATGTAGAGATATATTTGATACCACAATCTTCCTGCACCAGCATGTCAAGAGCTTCCTATTAATGGGTTGGGTACGGCTGGACGATGACAGAAAATCCAACAGCAATCACACCTGCAAAAAAAGAACGATTTCAGGAAAAAACTTCATGAATATTGACAGACTTACCTCCAAAACGACTCTGCAGATATCCGATGGAGGCAGAAGAATGACAGCAGCTCCTTCCGACTGGGCAGCTCTCTGGCACCACTGTCTGAAGTCAGTGCCACCTGACTGAATTAAAATTTAAAGCGGCAATGTCGGGACCACACAGGTTAACTTCTTAAAGAGTTAACCTGCCTGGTTGTACTGACTTCAGACAGTGGTGCCGGAGAGCTGCGCAGTCGGAAGCAGCTGCTCTCATCCTTCTGCCTCCATGGGATATCTGCAGAGTCGTTTTGGAGGTAAGTCTGTCAATATTCATGTAGTTTTTTCCTGATATCGTTCTTTTTTTGCAAGTTTAATCCGTGTCGGATTTTTCGTCACCGCGGAAGCGATTACCACCGCTATTATTACTCCCTATCCGTGTGCGGCTTTCCAGCTGACTCCACTTTCTGTTTCACCACATAACACTGATCCTGACACATGTCGTTCTGTCCTCAGACATCAAACAAGAGATTAAAATGATTACAAATGATTTACTTGTTTTACTCATGTAATCCAGCAATACACTATAAATGTTACACAAACAACCCTTTAATTTGCTGTGCAATACATTTTTATGCTTAAGTATTAGTTTAACTAACTTATATGTATGTTTATATTATTTTGATGAAAACAAGTTCAATACAGATGTAAAATAGTGTTTCGTAAAGAGATTGGATCATTTACAGACACATACAGACATACATGTCCGGTAAGTGTGTAACTCTTTATTCTGCTTGAAGAAGATTCTAACATCATCAATTGTTATTGTTCGTCACTATTATTATTGATGGTTTACCCAGGAAACACAAGTCTATGATGGAAGTGGAGGTTCATATATTAAATGAACTTAAGTAGCATGGAAAATGTTTCTTCCAGTTCTTATCTTGTTATTTTAGATAAAATTAAACATGAAAACATAAATGGACAAGTCTGTTGGCTGAGTGCTGCTATACAGGTCACAGAGATTCATGATGGATTCTAATATCCATAATAATCAACAGAAAATAGTTGATGCAGTATATATATATTTTTTTATATATATATATATATATATATATATATATATATACACAATTGACGCTATATATATATATATATATATATATATATATATATATATATATATATATACGGTGTCAATTATTTAAGCTGAAAACAAAATAATTTCCATAATAATTAACAGGAAAAAAATTTAATTATATATATATATACATACATATACACACACACAAACACACACACCTTTAAGAAGTCACATAAAATCCTTAATGATATAGTATATTTTCAATGGTAAATAAAAGTTCAGCTTTATTTTTAATACAGCTTATTTTATGATTTTTTAATACAATTTTTCCATAGGCCAGATCTAAATAATTCAGCAAAAAGCTAATTGCAGCGCTAGAAACCGCACCGGCTGCTGATAAAATACTAAATCTTGCAAATAAAGCTTAGAAAGTGGTCACACATCACCATATAAAAGTATTTATTAGTAACATGTACATCATATTATATAATAAAAAATAAAAGTAAATAACATATAAAAAAAACAGTTATATCATCAGTATTGTTAATAAAAAGACATCTCAGTAAGATACCCACCACTCAAATGGTACTATCACAGTGTACTGTGATCGGTGTATTTATATATCTAATTCAAATAAAGACCTACTGTTAGCGCTACTAAACTCGGTGCATATAAGACAGCTGTCGCAAAAAGTAACAAAAGAAATTTGCCAATATAAGAAAAACAGTAAAAAGATAAATCTATCACTTGTTTGGTTTTGAAAAATACGATCTAGTAACCGCAAATGTGCTAGGTGATGATATAATCAACTGTTTACAAGCATGTAGCCGATAATTATTATTGTGTCATCAGCCTACTTCTCTTGGTGCACTATACACAAAAATGTGTGAGCATATATTCAGACTCAGTAATTGTCTCCAGAGAGATTTTCCCTCCATCCGTTATGTGTGTGGACTTACTCATAAAATCCGGTCTCGTGATGGCTCGGTATCCTTAGTAGCTTGGCACTCCTTAGCTGTATAAAATATAGCAGATGACACGTAGTTGTGCCGCTTATCGTAGCCAGATGGGATATCTAAACGTGCTCACCCAACCTTGTTGCGGCTGAGGTGAAAAGTCCACACACAGTGTAACTGAATGTTAGGCTTCTGGGCACCAAAGAAAACACCGTCAATTGACCCAAGAGCTTAATGTTCACCACAATAATACCACTTCTGTGACGACTAGCAGAAAGTAGGAAATATTAGGCTGTGAGTATTTTCTCCACATGTCCCATAAATCTTGATATAAATTATAGCTGGACAAATAAATATAACTTGATTACCAACATTCAAGAATCTAACGCGTTTCATTACAAAGTAACTTCATCAGAGGGAAAGTGTCATTTTCACTCTGATGAAGTTACTTTGTAATGAAACGCGTTATTTCCATCAGTTCTGTCAATTGTCTTACCCAAGCTACTTCATCATCACACCTGTCTGTGTGGGACGTCTGTTTTACTACAATGATCTTTATACCCTGAGTTGAGAGGGACTGAGCAACAGCTGTGTAATACTTCTTACCCACATTCATGCAAATGTGTTAAAATAATAATAATGTTTACTTACAGAATATCCTTAATCTGACATGGAGAACCAGACTTACATTAAAGAATTCCACTTGTTGCTATTTTACCAAAAGTCGAATTATACGTTATTAACTACCAGTGTGTTTTTCTTCCTATATATATTTGGAGTGCTCATCAATTCTATTATAACTGCAGTGATATATATTGATGATCAGTTACACACCCCCATGTATCTATTTCTATGTAACCTGGCCTTAGTAGATATCTGTTATACAACCACTACTGTCCCTAAACTGCTGTACATGTTATTATCTGGAGATAATACAGTATCCTTCATACAATGCTTCACCCAGATGTACTTTTATCTTTTGGCTGCTTCCACAGAGGATATTCTAATATTCATTATGGCATATGACCGTTATGTTGCTATATGTAATCCTTTACACTATCACTATATCTTAAATCGGAAAACCTGTCTCTTATTTGCATCTGGCACTTGGATCTCAGGATGCTTAAATTCATTTATTTTAATATCTCCAGTGTCAAAAATGTCCTTCTGTCATTCAAACACCATACACCAGTTTTACTGTGATGCTAAAGCTCTGACTCACATTGCCTGTGCTGGCACTGAAGTGTTTTATATTGTCATCTGTCTGGATATATTGGTTTTTGTCTTTTTCCCTGTTTTGTTCAGTTTGGCATCTTATATAAAAATTATCAGGGTCATTTTGCAGATAAAATCCAAGGATGGAAGAAAAAAGGCCTTCTCCACCTGCTCATCCCACCTCACCATTGTCATTATTTACTATACAACAGCTTGTCTTGTGTACATGATGCCACCATCAGAATATTACCTTGTCCTAGAACCAGTCTTTACATCACTGTACTCAGTTGTTACACCCATGATAAACCCTCTAATCTACAGTCTGCGGAATGCAGAAGTGAAAAGTGCTCTGCTGAGAATACTGGGGGTACAGCAAAGTATTCAACAGTAAGAAAGAATTTGCAACATGATTAAATTGCACAAATTGAATTAAAATTCAGTAGTTATGAGAAAATAAAAAATAGTTGCATTTATAATATTAAAAATAAAAGCTCCACAGCTGTTCATGCAATACTCTGTAAGGAAATGTAAATGTATTAATGCAGATAGATGCTAGCTGTCTAGTACTTGGAAGACCTTTTAGTACATTTATTTGGGATACTTTCACATCTAATTGTGTCTCAATTTCGTGAACATGCTCGAACTGTACCCAGCTTAAATTTGCCCATCCCTGTCTCACCTCTCCAAATATAATTGACCAAAGTCAACAATATGCATAAGTCTAGGTACATATAAGCATATGCATTATTGGTGTGCATGCATATAAAAGTAGAAACTTCATTCATGTTGATGTAACCCCAAATTCCAGATCCCTGTACACATACAAGATATAGCTTGGCAAGAAAAAAAAAAGCATGGCTGTCACCATTATTTTTCATTACTATCTGCTAGTTATCCCCATACTGAGAGCATTAAATGAAATTTGAAAAGTGTATTTGTACTGTATATTTTTTTTTTTTTAATAATATGACAAGTGCCAGATGATCTGAGTAACTTCACAAATAAAACAACAAAGAAATCCTTAAATATCTGCCAGACATATGCAACAAGCACTTAATATGCTTCTGAATAGATTTGATATTTGGGTTCTGGTACAGATGAATACACAAATAAAATAAAAATTATACAGTATATACCATTAAAATAAATGAATAATAAATCTTGTGCCCCTAGGCTACATTGTGAAATTGTTCTTCTAGTAAAGAGAGAGTCACACCTGGGTATCTCTAATCCTAATCCTTTTATTGCCCCTATTTTAGGGTAATAAAAGTCTATTAAACAACCTTCTGTGTACTTCTGTGACCTAATCGAGAGGAGAAAAGACGGTATCATTTATGGTATAATTTAAAAAATAGACTTCATTGTATAATTGCTTTGATCTTAGAAAGCTTTAACAGATATGATGATAAAACGTTCCGTTATAACAAAATACTGCCTGATAAGATACAATTTTATTTTCCACACCATTAAAAATCTATTTTTTTAAATTTACAATTAATAAATAAAACATAATTATCAATTAATAAATAATCATATTCATAAATATAGCTCCCATATGTCAGTTTTGAATTCATTCAGTCCAAAGTCCTCAATCTAAAATTGTCCTTAAAGTTCGCGTAAATTGAAGATCCCACTGAAATGAAATGTTCTTCTTTGGGCTAGTTACTCAAAGTTGTCTTCAAGCAAAGCACTATGTGAGTGTACAAGCTTCATAAAACTCCAGCTTTAACGTTGTAATTCTCCGTCCATGTAGATAATTGAACAAAGGTGTAATGAACCTTTCGCAATGAGGATGCCGCTTTGTGTCAAAAACCAACGCATTTTATCTTTCTACTTCATCCAAGGGACTATATTAGCAGTACTGTTGGCTTGTTTTTTAGAACAACTGAGACAGCTAAGAACTGCCTGTTAAAGTGACAGAGCGATGCTAAGCATCATGACACCTGCCATATATACTAAAATCCCAGAATGCAGAAAAAAAAGGGTGCTGCTTAGAGTCAAAATTTTCTAAATGTTTCATCTTTTTACACTTTCCAGTGGTATACAATAGCAGCAAAGTTGGTTCTTACACAGAACAATTAGGAATTTTAATAACCACCTCTTAAAGAGACAGAGCTAAAAATTATGAGCAATAAGTATTAATAGTGTTAGAACTATTCCCTGAAAACCAAATTATAATTCTCTTGTTCTCTAGTGTGGTTTTATTTTACTAAATCACCAACATAAAGAAAGATTACAGAATAAAGAAAAGACAATAATTATCTCTGACAGCTGTGCAAAAATGTTCCCCTGCATATGTTATGTTCCTGCATATGTGACTATTTTTGTGAAATCTACAAGGATCTGCCCATAATAATGATAATGCCTGATGATTTTTCTGATGGGAAGAGATGGAGGTATCAGGACATTCCCAGCTAAATGTGATATAGGAACAGGATATATATTGAATTGTATTGTATCTACAGTCATAGCCAAAAGTTTTGAGAATGACACAAATATTTTTTTTCACAAAGTTTGCTGCTTCAGTGTTTTTAGATCTTTTTGTCAGATGTTGCTATGGTATACTGAAGTAAAATTATTGACAATTACATTAAGTTTATGCAAAGAGTCAATATTTGTAGTGTTGACCCTTCTTTTTGAAGACCTCTACAATTCGCTCCGGCATGCTGTCAATCAAAATCTGGGCCACATACTGACTGATGGCTGACCATTCCTGCCTAATCAATGCTTGGAGTTTGTCAGAATTTATGGGTTTTTGTTTGTCCACCAGTCTCTTGAGGATTGACCACAAGTTGTCAATGGGATTAAAGTCTGGGGAGTTTCCTGGTCATGGACTCAATTTTTCTATGTTTTGATCCCGAGCCACTTGGTTATCTCTTTTGCCTCATGGCAAGGAGCTCCATCATGCTGGAAAAGGCAGTGTTAACCACCAAACTGTTCTTGAGTGGTTGGGAGAAGTTGCTCTTGGAGGATGTTTTGGTGCCATTCTTAATTCATGGCTGTGTTCTTATTCAAAACTGTAAGTGAGCCCACTCTCTTGGCTGAGAAGTAACCCCACACATGAATGGTCTCAGGATGCATTACTGTTGGCGTGACACAGGACTGATGGTTGCGCTCACCTTTTCTGAAAGAGGACTGGTCAGAGAAAATTAGTTTACCCCAGTCCTCAGCAGACCAATCCCTGTACCTTTTGCAGAATATTAGTCTGTTCCTGATGTTTTTCCTGAGAGAAATTGCATCTTTGCTGGCCTTCTTGACACCAGGCCATCCTCCAAAATTCTGCCATTCCTATGCAAGCTCTAAACTGTTGGGGCTTGGCTCACTCACAATTTTGCCTAAGAACACAGCCATGAATAAAGAATGGTACCAAAACTTCCTCTAAGAGCAACTTCTCCCAACCATCCAAGAACAGTTTGGTGACGAACAATGCTTTTTCCAGCATGATAGAGCAACTTGCCATGAGGCAAAAGAGATAACTAAGTGGCTTGGGGATCTAAATATAGAAATTTTGGGTCTATGGCCAGGAAACTCCCCAGACCTTAATCCCATTGAAAACTTGTGGTCAATCCTCAAGAGGCAGGTGGACAAACAAAACCCCACAAACTCTGACAAACTCCAAGCATTGATTAGGCAATATTAGGCCATCAGTCAGTATGTGGCCCAGAAGTTGACTAACAGCATGCCAGGGCGAATTGCAAAAGTCTTCAAAAATAAGGGTCAACACTGCAAATATTGACTCTTTGCATAAACTTAATGTAATTGTCATTAAAATCCTTTGACACTTATGAAATGCTTGTAATTTTACTTCAGTATACCATAGCAACATCTGACATAAGATCTAAAAACACAGAAGCAGCAAACTTTGTAAAACCCAATACCTGTGTCATTCTCATAACTTTTGGCCGAGACTGGACACGCAAATAACATGTTTTGTTTTGCCTGACAAGATATTTAAAGGAGATTAAATGGGTGAAGATGGCAGATTTACAGGTCATTCCCAGATTAGCAGGTAGATGCAGAGCCTTATTCTCCCTGTAAAGGACTTCTGTGGGTGATTAATAGGTGCAAGTAATTTCCCATTTTCCTTGGCAGTTCCAACTGATCATCAGCAAACAAACGATCAGAATTCAAAGCCAGGTAGCTGTACAACCTCTCAAATTGGATTACATCAACACTGGATGTACTTCAAATCTGAACACAACACGTTGTTTATTTCTTGTACATATTTATTAAACTTTTTTGATGCAATCTCAAATATTGTCAAAATAAACAATATTACATAAACACACATAAGGCAAAATATATAGTATTTTCAGTATTTTTGCCAAAATGTAATGCTAGTACAATGCTGTAACAAATCTAATACATGTCCTAAAAACTGTTAAATAATAATCTGCAGAAAGAGAGAATAAGAAGTGTTGTTTCTTTAACTCAAAAAATTTGTAATCTAACCCTAAGGGTGACATGTAAGGGTGATGTAACTCCATAATTTCTTCTATTCCACACAGTAAAATATTATTTAATTACACATTGAATAGGGATTCACACATTATAAATATGAACCCATCTATTCCTGTGTCCTGTTTTATGCTGATCTACAGGTGAGTTGTGATACATCTACTACATTACAATATACAAGAAAATGTTACTGTGGCTGATCTGTGGCAGTGGTGGTATGGTATATATTATGTATATGTTTAGAACATTTTGTGTGAGTTTTTTAAGCTAAAATGTAACCAAAGGTTATAATATCGTTGTAAATTTTGGTTGTGCCATTTATTTTCCAGTGAGTAGTAGAATATTTTATCTACAATTTTTATAAGATCAGTACATGAAATACAGACTGCTTTATATACAAGTCTTACTAGACCATTTATAAAAGGTGTCTATAAAATTATCAGGCAATAATACAAACTCAATTTAAGATAAGATTTTGACAGTTTGGGAAAAATATTATTTTCATATCTAGGCGTTTTGAGGAGCACTGCAGGGCTCACCTTGTCTGTAAAGGCTGATTATAAAGAATATTTGTTTGCGCTAAGATCCATAGTGAAAGTCAATAAACGTTATCAAATGTATAAATATTAAAAGACAGCATTTCATGAGGAATATATTTAAATCACTGCTACATCAGAGATAAGCCTGTGGTTTCACAGTAGAGAAAGCCAACTAAACATACACATTGCACAACTATGTAATATAAATCTTGTCCTCAAATCATATATCCAAACTACATTATAGGTTACATTTATGATTTATATAGGTCATGTTTGAAATGTTTTGGTCTTACCCAGGTAGCCGTAACCCCCCTACATTTGAATGCACACATCTTAATGTAGATCTGCCTCATCTCACATCATAACATAATACAACATCCTGGTTAAATCTGGACAGCTTAATGCTATGAGAGTTACCTGCATTTTTTTTACAGACATTTGCACGCAGATTTTGGTTGTAATACAATAGCTGGGATTCATCTGAGTAGTTTTCAGATTAGGAAAGTGAGCTCTTTTACTACAGTCCCAGATAGTGTTTTCCTTATAAATGATCTGTAATAGTAGTTACTGTGCAAAATCCTGAAATATCTATCCCAAACGAACACTAAAAAGAATTATTGATACTTAACACACAAATTAACAACAATTATAAATAAAATATATAAGATTTATCATCATCATCAGCTATTTATATAGCGCCACTATTTCCGCAGCGCTGTACAGAGAACTCACTCACATCAGTCCCTGCGCCATTGGGGATTACTGTCTAAATTTCCCAAAATAGACAGACACACAGACTAGGGTCAATTTGTTAGCAGCCAATTAACTTCTAGTATGTTTTTGGAGTATGGGAGGAAACCCATGCAAACACGGGAAGAACATACAAACTCCACACAGATAAGGCCATGGTCGGGAAGTGAACTCATCAGCCAAGTGCTGTGAGACAGAAGTGCTAACCACTTAGCCTCAGTACTTTTATTTCAGGTAGAGATATATTTGAAATCCCAATCCTCCTGTGCCGGCTTGTCAGGAGCCTCCTATTAATACTCCCTATCAGTGTGTGGCTTCCGTGGCTTCCCAGTTTCCTCCACTTTCTGATTCACCATACGACACTGACCCTGAGACATGTTGCTCTGTCCGCATATATCAGACAAGTGGATGTCCACAAATTATTTACTTCTTTTTCTCATGTAAGCCAGAAATGTAATACGCTAAATATGTTACGCAAAGAAGCATTTCATATTCTGTCCAAATAGATATATGTGCTTATGTAATAGTTTAGTTATGAGATATCACATTCGCTACTCCACTTTTCTCAATATTATATATTAAAGTATTCATTCATCCTCCTGTTGCTCGGGCTTAATATTAAATGGTCAGGACAACATTGTCAATGAAAACAATGGAATGAATGAATACGCAGTATAGTATGTGTGTGTCTCTAAATAATAAAATACAGACACAGATTACCTCTACCCAGTCAGTTCCTGAACAGCTAGTTAACCTTTCAGCTGCACATTTCAAGTGAAGGGAATTATACAGAAGCTAAAGTGTATCAGGACATAGCAATTTTTCTGTTCAAATATTCTATTGAACAATTATAGTCTGCTCCATTCTGTGGTAATGGTATTTATGATACTGTAAACACCGACAGTGTTTACACCTACATATTACAATACTGAACACAGCAACATTAAAAAATACAGACTTAGCTGTAAACAGACACAGATCCGATGTGAGGAGAGGGCAACACTTCCACATGACGTCACTTCCAACTGCGACTTGGACATTTCAGTTTTTAAAGCGGCAAAGCATGGACCCATGTAAGTACTAACTTTACGCTAGGGGTTAGGGTTAGGGGGTTAGGGTTAGAGGTTATGGGTTAGGGTTAAGCTTAGGCTGCGGGCTAGGGTTAGGTTGCGGGTTAGGGTTAGCAATACAATAAACATTACAATGATGAAATGGGTCTGTGCCTTGCTGCTTTAAAAAATAATTAATCCAAGTCGCGGTTGCAAAAGATGTCATTTGGAAGTGTCGCCCTCTCCTCACATCGGATCTGCCCTGTGTCTGTTTACAGCTAAGAAGGTATTTCTTACATGTTAGCACTTCTGCCTTACAGCACTGGGGTCATGAGTTCAATTCCCGACTATGGCCTTATCGGTGTGGAGTTTGTATGTTCTCCCCATGTTTGCGAGGGTTTCCTCCGGGTGCTCCGGTTTCCTCCCACACTCCAAAAACATACTGGTAGGTGAATTAGCTGCTAACAAATTGACCCTAGTTTGTGTGTGTGTATCTTAGGAAATTTAGACTGTAAGCTCCAATGGAGCAGGGACTGATGTGAGTGAGTTCTCTGTGCAGCGCTGCGGAATTAGTAGCGCTATATAAATAAATGGTGATGATGATGATGATTCATAGAGCGTTGGTTCACATTAATATAAAGCCTCATGTAAGATTGAGTCAGCAGAAGAGGGCTACCCCAATATATGGGATAACCTAGTATAGGAAGGGACATTAGTGAGAGAAGCACTACAAGTGAGGAAGTGATAATCAGCACACCAAAGCCATAGATCAGGAGATGAGAAAAGAAGTTGGCTTGACACCCATTGTCTTCATCAGTTGCGTCACTTGTCTCAGCTATCATCATCATCATCATCATCATCACAACTACCTGTGTGGGTCATCTGTTTTACTACAACGATCTTTATCTCCTTTGTTGAGGGAGACTGAGCAACAGCTGTGTGATAACCACATCCATGCAAATGTGTTAAAGTAATATTAATGTTTCTTTACAGAATATCCTTAGTCTGACATGGAGAATTGGACTTACATTACAGAATTCCACTTGTTGCCATTTTCCCAAAAATCAGATTATACGTTATTAACTACCATTGTGTTTTTCTTCCTATATATATTTGGAGTGCTGATCAATTTTATAATAATTACAGTGATATATATTGATGATCAGTTACACACCCCCATGTATCTATTTCTCTGTAACCTGGCCTTAGTAGATATCTGTTATACAACCACTACTGTCCCTAAACTGCTGTACATGTTATTATCTGGAGATAATACAGTGTCCTTCATACAATGCTTCACCCAGATGTACTTTTATCTTTTGGCTGCACAGAGGATGTTCTAATATTCATTATGGCATATGACCGATATGTTGCTATATGTAATCCTTTACACTATAACTATATCTTAAAAAGGAGAAACTGTCTCTTATTTTTATCTTTTACTTGGATATCAGGATGCTTAAATTCATTTGTTTTTCTATTTCTAGTGTCAAAAATGTCCTTCTGTCATTCAAATGCAATACATCAGTTTTTCTGTGATGCCAAAGCTCTGATCAATATTGCCTGTGCTGGCACTGAAGTGTTTTATATTGTCCTCTATCTGGATATATTGGTATTTGGATTTTTCTCTGTCTTTAGTTTGACCTCTTATATAAAAATTGTCAGGGTCATTTTGCAGATAAAATGTAAGGACGGCAGAAAAAAAGCCTTCTCCACCTGCTCATCCCACCTCACCGTTGTCATTATTTATTATACGACAGCTGTGTCTGTGTACATGATGCCATCAACAGAATACTACAATGTCCTAGAAATGGTCTTTACTGCACTGTACGCAGTTCTCACTCCCATGATAAACCCTCTAATCTACAGTCTGCGAAATAAAGATGTGAAAATGTCTCTGCTGAGAGTACTGGGGATAAAACTAATTATTCAACAGTAAAAGAATATTTGCTAAAGAATTAAATAACACAATGTGAATCAAAATGAAATAGCTATAAGAAAATAAAAAGTAGCATTTTCAATATAAAAAATAAAAGCTCCACAGCTATTGCTGATCCGTTTAAAAATCAGATGGAAATCTACTTTCACGCAGTAGTCTACAAGGAAATGTAAATGTATTAATGCAATTAGATGACAGCTACTTGGTACAATATGGAGTGGAAGCTACAGACTAAGTTAATTGGAGAGATCAATACGCAATTCGTCAATGCGCCAGCCGTCCGGTAATAGCAAGACGTTTTAGGAGGCTTATTTGGGATGTTTTCATGTCTAATTGTATCTCAATTGCTTGAACACGCTCTAACTGTTCTCCGCGTATGTTTGTCCACCCCCATTTCAACTCTCAAAGCATATTTGACCTAGATCGAAAATACTTTGGTTGACAGGCATAAGCATACACATTTGTGGTGTGAATGCACCTTATGGAAAGGTATATCTTACTCAAAAATGATATGTACTTCATAAAGAATGACATGTCTATTGCCAGTGCCACCTCTCTGAATATTCAAATAGTAATGAATTGAGATGATCAAATCTTGAGCAGATAATCCATCACCAATTCACTTTTCAGGGCATACTACTGACAGTGAAGCATTCTGCTATATATTATTAGTGAAACCACTGACATTTATAAACTATAGTGAAATTGCCATAAATTAAGAAAATAAAAGTATATTACAAAACTATCCATAAATTTACCTACTTGATTGGCATAAACATACACAGGTTCAAGCTCTCATTCTGCATTTTAGAACTAAATCCATATATAGATTTTGTGTGGCTATTTGTGGCATTGAAGCCTGCTATAGGAATATTCATGCCCATATACAGGGCCATCTTTCCCATAGGGCACAATGGGTAGGTGCCCGGGGGCCCTGCAGCAAAGGGGGGCCCGTCGGAGGAAGGCAAAAAAAAAAAAACCTGGAAAAAGAAAAGAAGAAAATACTTACCGTGCTGTCAGCTGGCGATCCAGCTCCCTCCCTGGTCTCCTCCTCCGTCGCGCTCGCAGTGCATGTCAGGCATGATGTCATCACGCCCGCCCGACATCCATTGCGGAGCGCGACGGAGGAGGAGACCAGGGAGGGAGCCGGATCGCCAGCTGACAGCACGGTAAGTATTTTCTTCTTTTCTTTTTCCAGGTTTTTTTTTTTGCTTCCTCCGACGGGCCCATATATATAATCATTTTTTTTTGTATATATAGGGGCCCCGGTGCACTGCTGTGCCCGGGGGCCCAAGATGGTCTTAAGAGGGCCCTGCCCATATACATAAAATATGACTTCAAATTTCTACCTATTATCACTTTTTGGAACCCTTTTTTTTTCCTGATCAACATTGTAGCATTATTGGTGTTTTAAATAATTTATATTACTATTAAATTGATATTTAATATTATATCACTTTTGTAAATTTAATCTATATATAACATTGATGTACATGCAGCTATGAATGCAGTTTCCCTTATAAACAGTGGTTATTTAGTACAAAGGACAATAAAAGTATTAACCAAAGATTGATCACAACCATATCAGAGGACATAGATATGCTCTTGCAGTTCCACTACAGCAGGAGAGCTGGCTGTTGCCCATTCATCTTCTAACAGCATAGTGAATTGCAGTGATTTTCAAATTTGACACAATAGGAAACACTATACTTGGCCCCAGCATGATGGGGGGAGGGCTGAGGCTAACAGCACTAACCTGGGGGCCATTTTTCTGCTCTACTAATCATCTTCTTCATTGGTCATGGGAAGAGACCACAGCAGGAGTTCTTATTGCCTCGGCTCCACCATGAACTAGGCAGGGCCATAATAATCCTCACTTTCTGCAGACTATAAGGTTGCTTGCCTTCAGATGGCAGGTGGGAGTTTCACTTCTCATCCCACCCGAAAGGGATAAGACGTGGAACCAAGTACTAGGCTAGAAGCCATTTCGCTGCTTTCTGTGTAGTGTAGTGAAATGCGTTAAGCTATAATGTAGTTTTGGGTATTCCGTTAATAGCAGTGAAAGAATTGGGATTGCTATATACACTTCATCATTATTCTTATCTACTTATATCCATAAAGACAATGACATTATATGTGCTTCAGTTCATATTCCCCTGCTGCTTATACATCTAAAAAACAGACAAGCCGGATGAGAAAATCGTTATTATCTGAAATGCCTTACTTCTCAACAAGGTAACCACTATCACAGAAAGGCCGATTAGCCTGACTGGTACCGTTAGTGCCCTATTGTTTGCGCTTCGGATATTGTCATATTTTAAAGGAAAATAAGTCAGAGAATAAAGACACCACCATTTGAAGTTCCTGAAAGACATCATGGGAAACACCACTATAAAGGTGCTTACAGACCTGGTGAGCATAATTTTAACCCTCACTTTGACATTTTTACTATCTGTGGACAATTTGATCCTAAAAGTGAGAAATTATATGAGTGCATAGTATTAAAAAACCAGGAAGTCAAGTCATAGATCACATGACTGCAAGCTCAGAGAACCAGGTATTGCTAGAAGCAGAGGATCCAGGCCTATATGAAAACACCCAGTGCTGAGACCAGTAAGTAAACAATGGATACTGGCACTGGTATGTGACATAAACACTCAAAGTTTAATATGACAGAGTTAGAAACTAAAGCCCTTTGTGAGCTAGAAAAGAACAATAATGTTATACTGAAACAATCAGACAAAGGTGGAGGTATAACCATCTTGAACAGTCCTGATTATATAAAATAAGTAAAAATACAACTAGAGGCTGGGACTACTTACAAGCGATTACATAAAGTCAACAGAACCTCAGTTTTTTATTTCCTTTTTAACAATAATTTAGCACTACCAGTTCCTTAATGCCTCCCTAAAATCCATAAGACCCTAACCAACCCCCCGGGAGACCAATTGACCAGTTTCCACAACCATTAGTCACACTCCAAAATAAACTACCTCAAAGATACATTGCAAGTGCTAAGAATAATTGACAGATCTGATTAGCACACTGAATTTACCCTCATGATATGCAATGTCACATTGTTGTATAACAGAATAGATTGGATGTGACCATGTTGAGAATTTACTTACCACAGAATCAGATATCCCAACACAACAAATCAAGTTTATTATGGATGTCATAAATTTTTTCTAGAGCACAATTACTTCTGGTTTGAGGTGGAGTGTCATAGACAGATTTGCAAGACAACATGGGAACAAATTTTCCACCTAGCTACTTAAATCTGTTTATGGCACAGCGGAAAAATACAACCATCTTTAATAACAACCCCTTTTTAGAAAAATATTGTGATATGACACAGATATATTGATTACCTCAAAGAGTTAATTAAATACATCAACTCTAATTAGCTAAATTTGAAATTTACAGCAAACACAAGCCGTGAGAAGGTCAAATTTCTAGACTTAAAGATTTGTGTAGAAGATGACACTCTTAAAACTAAGTCTTACTTAAAAAAAAGTTGACTGTAACACATACATACCTGACTCCAGCATTCATCATAGCTCATGGCTCAGGTACATCACCAAGGGCCAATTCATGAGGATGAAAAGGAAATTAATGTTTTCAAGCAGCAAGCATCCACACTGAAGAGAAGGTTGCTAGAAAGAAACTTGATGTTAACAATGTAAACAAGCGGGAGGTCCCAGAAATACTCTCATCACCTCCAAAGTGATGAAAGACAGGATGATGTCACCGCTACTACCCAGTTTAGTAACAACTCTAAGGTCCTGTAAAAAATTTTAAATAAGCATTGGCCTATACTACTCAAGCATGATAAATTGACCAAATACCTCCTGAACAAACCCAGACTGACATATAGTTAAGTGGGAAATTTAAGGAGCAAATTAGTCAGGAACTGTCCCCCGTGAATACATTTGTTAAAAAGGGTACTTGATTAGGGGAAAACATAGGATGTTTTTACTTCTATAATCTGGTGTCAGGCCTGCAAAACCACCAAGCAGGAAAGAACCAATCCCCTCACAGATCTAATATGACAGATAAATAATACAAAATCAAGGATAAAATTACCTTTGACACTATAGGAATAATTTATCTCCTAGACAGCCCATGCAGACTACAATATGTAGGAAGCACAGTTTGGAGCCTACAGGTGAGGGTGTCAAAGAATTTTAGAAACATAAAAAATGGTTTTGATGCACACAGTGGGCCTCATTTAACAAGGAACGCAGACCAAACGTAATGTGGGATTTTCTCTAAACACACGTACATTGGCCATAAGCACATCCATATTCAAGGTCAAATAAATATAAGTAAGACATTCCTTGATGAATATGGTCGTAAATCCGTTATGTGAAGAAATATCTGGTGCATGTAGCAGTAAGTTTTTATTTGCCACTCTATAAATTTCACCGGCAGATGTACGTTTGTGCATGACATGCATGTGTACTGCCGATTGACAGAGGAACGCAGAAGTGTGCAATTCCTTCCTTACACTCATGTTTTATTGTCATAATTATTATACTAATCCTGCTTATCGTCCCTTTGTATGATGCGGTATGGTTGATGTCTGTATGATATTGCCTGATGCGAAAAACTTTATGTATCATAGCTCAAAGCTGCTAATGTATATTAGTGCACATTTTCTTAACAAAAATAAAACACACAAAAAAAATTTGTAATCCAATAACTTTTTTATAAACATTTTTTTAAATTAATTTGAAATAGCAAACAATCGACTTTTTAAATAACAATTTTAAAAAACAAATAATCAAAAAGAATAAATTATCTGCAATGGTTCTCTGCAAATTTTTTTTTTTTTTTTTAATTCATGTGTATTTCCTCAGTACCTGGGAAAAAAGCATTTTTTACAATTGCGATTGACGAAGTTTTGGCCTATAATGTCAGACACCTGTGGAATGGCAAAATTTGCCAACGCATAGGGAAAGTCACATTTAGGAAAGAAGAGGCTTTCTAACAGCAACACTTCTTTCTTGTAAAGTAAAACAATTAATGTTAGAATAGAGTATAAAATCTAGATACTAATATTTTTCTGCATTGGCCTGAGATAGCCTTGCCTCATTCATCAGGGGCTCCTACATGACTTATTCCTTCATGGCTCCTTCACTATTACCAAGGATCCCACCAGAATTTGGCCCTGGACTGTTCCTCTTGTAGTGGGGAAAAGGATTGGTCGGGATGTGGGGAAAGGGATTTATCGGGGAGAGGAAAAAGGACTGTCTCTTCCTAGCCTCCTCCTGGACTTCCTCCTGGTGGTCCACCTAGGCCTCCTCCCTTGCCTCCAAATTTTGGTGTTGTTCGTTGGTTTTTGAAAAAATGTTATCTCTGTCTCTCTCTAATATACACACAAAACTGTAATATACTGTTAGGATTAAATATTAATTATCATATACCACACATGGACCTCCTTCTTGACCTCTGAGGTTTAGTGAATGTAATCACATCCTGATAATGAAACATCACTTTTACATAGCAGTTTATATACGTTGTCCACTGAAGGTTACTACAAGCCACATTACTATTTACACCAATTTCTCTACTACACTGGTATAGATCAAACTGAAGTATGTTGTTTTTTTGTATTTCCCCAATTGTGAACTTATGGTATCTGGGGCTACTGCCTTCACAAGTCCCTCCATCTCGGCTGCAGCTAGACAATAAAGTGTCTGTTGACCAGCCTCTGCCTTATGTCCAATCTAGCAGCTCTGTATACATAATTTTTCTGCTCATTACTAATGTAACAAACAGATGGACCAAGGAAGCAGCCCATTACCCTGATAAAGGCCCAGAGCTGAGTGCGACTGAAGCTCACTGCTCACATGTTTGCAAGTGATTGACAACTATGCCACATTTCTCCCCACAGAACCCTAAGCCTTAGGTTTACCCCTGTTATTCACCCCAATTTAACCCTCATTATCCTCCAGGATTTTACCCTCATTATCCTCTTATCCTCCTTGTTTACCTTCCAATCCCACTGCTATCTCCTTTCCCACGGCCATATCTCCTGCTCCTTCACCCCCTGCTGCACCTCTGGCATCCGCTGCTCCACTGCCATCTCCTGCCCTTGCACCATCTGTTGTCCATCCTCCACCCTATGCACCCTGCTCCTTCACCACTGATGGAATTCACATTACAGGTAACCCAGAGTCAACAGAAATGAACCGCCGTGCAAAATTTTGCCCAGGGGAGTTTAGCTTATCACTTTTTGATGTGTTTTGGTTTTCAAGTACTACACAAATTTAAAAAAAAATGTAAATGTTCCTCGATACGATATTATTGAGTTCATGCACACCTTGTTAACTAAATTCTTTTCTGTTCTTCGGAATGAAATAGATGTCAGAAATTGTATATATTAATATATTCTTTAAAAAATGAATCTAGAAGTTTTGTTATCAATCATTCAAAATATACTCAAAATGAGAAGAAGATTTATTCTTCTTGATACATTTCTAAATGTTTGAAAGAGTTTATAATAGTAAAGATGTATGTGTCAATAATGCTATAATAAAATTATTAAATTATGCAAAAGGGATTTTTACCTTATGTAAGGCAATCTATACAAAACAATATAAAACAGTTGGCAGAAGGATCTAAAATATATTTAAAATATATGAGAAGAATAAATATCTTGAATCAACCCAAATATAACTAGCAATGCCTTGATCTGTCCAACTTCTCCTTTCAGAAGCCTCACAATTTTAAACTAGCTATATATTAAAATGTTGGAATGCATAAAAATAAGTGCACTGTTTAGAGTCTAAATTTCCGACATGATTCACACTTCTTCCAAGGGTTTACGTTAGTGGTAAAACTGGTTCTTATATAGAACAGTTCTTATATAGAACACTTTAGCTTTGCCCCTGAAAGTTTCAAAACTAAAAACTGTTAACAATAAGTATTAATAGTGTACAATTCAGACCTATAGATTGAAAAACAAACTATATTTCTCTGGTTCCCTAATAGTGGTTTGGTTTTACTAAGTCACCAACATAAAAAAGAAGGCAAATGTATAGGGCTTTACCTGTTTAGCGTGTAGATACAGAGACTTGTTCTTCCATGTATAGGATTTGATATCACCAATTTTCCTGGGGTAATTCAGTATAGTCACAGGCAGAACAAAAGGTCAGAATTCAAAGTCAGGAACATGTGCAACCTCTCTAATTAGATTATTAAGCAATGCTTGCACATCAAATTTGACAATATAATGCATTATTTAATTCCTGAAGCAAATTATAAAATATATTATACTACAGTCTTAAATATTGTCAAAATAAACAGTATTACATAAGCACACAACATGAGTCAAAATGTACAGCTTCTACAGTATTTTTATTAATTCAATGCTTTCTCAAATACTACAATGTTACAACAAATCTAATACATTTAATAAAAGTTGCAAATGAATAATCTGCTGAAAGACAATATAAAAAGTTTTCTTGGTTTACCGCTAAAACTTTATAATTTAACCTCAAGGGCAACATTTAAGGATGATGTAATTCTATTGTTTACTCTACTCCCCATACTAATTAATTACACATTGAATAGGAATCTAGACTATATAAGTATGATTCCATCCTGTCCCGTGTTCTTTTATGTGACAATCTACAGGTGAGTTGTGATCCATCTTTTTCTTTAAAATATACAATACAATTTTATTGTGACTGATGTATGGTTCTGATGTATTGTTATAACCATAAATGTTGCGGAAGGGAAATTTAGAAATAGTGGTATGAAAAATATGGGAATTTAGGTGAATAGAATTTAATAGCTTTACAATGAAGACAATAGGAGAAGTGGCGGTATGGCATACAATTCTATACACCCCCACGTCGAACACTGGGATTTAGCACATTGTGCAATTTATTTTAAAGCTAAAATAAAACAATGTGACATAATATTCTTGTTACTCTTTATTGTGTTTTTTTTAAAGTGTATCAAACAATATTTTCTATAAATTTTATAAGATCATGTAGATGAAATAAAAAATTTCCAATATAAAAGAATTACTACTAATATTTACAAAAAGGTGTTTGCAAAAGTAGAGCTTATAAAACTTTAAGCTGAGATTGTTATTGTGTGGGTAGAACATTTTCCTGTCCAGGTTTGTGTGTAGCACTGTAAGGATCACCTTGAAGTCAGAAAAGTCCAAGACAGAATATTTGTTTGCAATTATCTACATAGTGTTCTACTTCTGACACAAACAGTACAGAGATGTTTACCATGTTTTTTGTCTTTGCCAAATATATAATTTTCCTGATACATTAATTCAGATGGATGGTCTGCACATAAAGGTCTAAGCAAGCGGGATGTACAATTGGGACATATTCAGCCATAGTTTCTTGGGCAATGTCAATGCAAAGTGTGTAGTATCCACTAATGTAATATTGTAAGGATGTTGGAGCAGCAGGTGAGAAATTACATTTCCGTGAGGTTCCTAAGTATGAGATAGAAATACAGAAAGTGTAATGGAAGAGCAAGTATCAACTGTGAGAAAGGAGTAAGAAGTTCAGCTAAACTAATTTAACCGAGCATAAGTAATAATAATATTTCTTTTCAGAATAAACTAAATCTGACATGGAGAACCAGACTTACAGGAAAGAATTCCATTTATTGCCATTTTCTGGAAATTCAGATTATACATCATTAACTACCAGTGTGTTTTTCTTCTTATACATATTTGGAATCCTCATCAATTATATTATTATTACAGTGATATATATTGATGATCAGTTACACACCCCCATGTATCTATTTCTCTGTAACCTGGCATTAGTAGATATCTGTTATACAACCACTACTGTCCCTAAACTGCTGTACATTTTATTATCTGGAGATAATACAGTGTCCTTCATACAATGCTTCACCCAGATGTACTTTTATGTTCTAGTTGCTTCCACAGAAAATGTTTTAAAATTTATTATGGCGTATGACCGATATGTTGCTATATGTATTCCTTTACACTATCACTATATATTAAATAGGAAAAACTGTCTCTTATTTGCATCTGGTACTTGGATCTCAGGATGCTTAAATTCATTGGTGTTTACAATTCCAGTGTCAAACATGTTCTTCTGTCATTCAAACACCATACATCAGTTTTTCTGTGATTCAAAAGCTCTGATTAAAATCTCTTGTGCTGGCTCTGAAGGGTTTTATATTGCCATCTATCTGGAATTATTGGTATTTAGATTTTTCCCAGTCTTGTTCAGTGTGACATCTTATATAAAAATTATCAGGGTCATTTTGCAAATAAAATCTAAGGATGGCAGAAAAAAAGCCTTCTCATCTCACCATTGTCATTATTTACTATATAACAGGTTTGTGTGTTCACATGATGCCACCATTGGAATATTTGATTGTTCTAGAACCAGTTTTTACAGCACTATATGCAGTTGTCACACCCATAATAAACCCTCTAATCTATAGTCTACAGAACAAAAATGTCAAAATGGGTTTGCTGAGAATACTGCGGTTAAAACTTAATACTAAGTGTAAATTTGCAAAATAGTTACAATGTGAATGATCTCTGGTAATTTGCCAGTAATATTTTAATCTTTTTAAATCTTGTGTTGCTGAAGACTGTGTCATTCCTATGTTCTGCATGTTTTGACCCCATATTGCTTCTCATAATTAAGCCTCAGCTACAGCCCTTTTTTTGTTTCATCTTCAAAAGTGCAATTTTTTTTAGGTATCACTAGTTTGTGGCTAGATGTGGGATCCAGTTCTCTGCAAGATACTGCTGGTCCTGTCCCCAATTGCTTGCCTGCACCTTGCTCACTTTTTTAACGTTTTCGTTTCTACCAGTATCTCCATCCACCTGTAAGTATGCCATTATTTACCCTTTTCTCAAGAAACCCTTCCTCTCTCTTCAACTGCCACCCCAGTTTGTTACTCCCCTTTGCTCCCAAAATTCTTAAACAACTTGACTTCAACTGTCTGACTCACTTTCTCTTCCTCATTTCATTCTACCAAAACTACCCTCAACAAGCTGAACATTAACTTACTTTTGGTAAGGTCAAAGAGCTATTTATATAGCAACACTAATTCCACAGCACTGTACAGAGAACTTATTCACATCAGTCCCTGCCCCATTGGAGCTTACAATCTAAATCCCCTAACGTACACACACACAGACTGCGAGCAGCCAATTAATCTACCAGTATGTTTTTTGGAGTGTGGGAAAAAAAACAGAACACCCAGAGGAAACTCATACAAACACAGGAAGAACATATAAACTCCACACAGATAAGGCCATTGTTGGGACTTGAATTCATGACCTCAGTGTTCTGATGTAGAAGTGCTAACCACTAAGCCACAGTGCTGCCCATAGTCCTTGACATCTCTGCCATTTACGGAACTGTTAAATACTTCCTTCACCTTGACACCCTTAACACACAATTGTCCTTCATGGCACTGTTCATTGCTGGTTTGTCTCCTACCTCTCAGGTTGCTCACTAAATGTCTCTACTTTAGACTCTTGCTTGCTTTCTCCTCTCGTTATTGGTGTTCAAGGGCCTGTTATAATCCCTCTAGTCTTTGGTATCTACACCTCATCACTCTGCGAATTCGTATGCTCCATTGGCCTACATTACCACCTCTACAAAGATGAACCCGAAATATACCTTTCCTCCCCAGACCTTTTACCATCTTGCTTATTCTGTGTGTCCAATTTCCTCTTCACCATCCAACCTGGATAACCTAAAACCTTCTTAAATATAGCAATTCAAGTATGAACTTCTGCTTCATCCTTGACATCCAATCCCTCTAATAGTCTTGTTGCCTCATCCTCTGCAACATTGCTAAAATAAGCCCCTTCATGACTCAGGATGTAACTAAAACTGTGGTCTACTCTCTCATTAAATACTACCTTCACTACTGAAACCTCCTCCATGAATGCCTTACTTTCGCCTATTTCTCCTCTACAATCCATCCAGAATGCTTTGACTAACCTAATCTTCCTCTCCCATCGGTCCGGTCCACATTTGCTACCTTACTCTGAAAATACCTTCACTGGCTCCCCATTGCTTTCAGAATTCCATTCAAGCTGCTCACACTCACATACAAAGCTCTCACTAGTACTATCCCTTCATGCATCTTTTCATACATCATGTCACGGTTCACCCCAGCATGAGTACTAAGCTCCACCTATGATCTATACCTCTTTTTCCCTCTTATAACCTCCTCCCCCTCTCATCTCCAAGACTTCTCCTAGACTATTCCCCACCCATGTAACTCCTTGCCTAACACTACCAGACTCTTCCCAAACCTAAAATCCTTCAATGCTCCCTCAAAACTCACCTCTTCATGCTTGCCAACCCTAGACTCTCATGTCCACCCCCTCTCCTTCCTCTGTTCGCCATATTCACTCATGTCCTATTTGCATCTATTATTTCTCATTGCACTCTCCCTCCAGAATTTAAGCTGTCATTGGCATTTTCCTCTCCACCCTATGTCTCATGTCTGTCCACCTCTTACGACCCTGATGTCTGTATTATGAGAGCTATGCTGCATGGCTTTGGAATCTCTGTGGGAAATCTGCTTCTCAGTCTGTGTGCTCAGTGTGTTTACTGAGTAGTGAGGAGGGCAGGAGTTGGATGAAATAGTGCTGTTGCTTGTAGGTGTCTCTTAATATCCAATACGTTTTGTGCTGGTTGCAGACTTCATCAGGGATAGAATATAAGAAACTGTCTAGTTAAATAGTTATATAGCAAATTGGAGGTACAGGTGGGAGGTGCGTGTGAGGAGATTTTGGCGTGGAACCTGCCATTCCTATGAATGAATGAATGTATGCAAATTTATAAATGAACAAATTACTATGTAATGCCAGAACCACAATCCTGCAACAGCAAGTACATCTCCAAATAACAGGGGCAGTTCTGGATAATAAACCACTCAATCAATCAACCAAACAAAATGTCAGAATTCAATGCCCTGTAGCTAATTAATCTCACAAATTAGATTATAACATCATTGCTTGCACTTCAAAATTAGAAGTTTAAAGCATTGCTTAAGTCTCAAAACATGTTATCTTATATTTTTGATCCTTAAAATGAATGCTATATTAAATATTGTCAAACGAAAAAATATTTTAAAAATACACAGTGTGGGGGAAAATGTACAGTATGAAATCATTTAAAATATGTAAAGTATTGCAGTAATTTGACTAAAATGAATGTCGCAGTGTAACAAGAAAACCAAAATGAAAAATAATAATGTCAGAAAGAAAGAATAAAAGGTTTTGTTGCTTTATCTCTGAAGACTTTATAATCAAACCCCAAAGGCAAAATGTAAGGGTGATGCAATTCCATAATTTCTTCTATTCCACAAAGTAACATCTAAATTAATTATACATTGTATATGGAGCCACTCACTATAAGTAGGATTTCTTCCTTTCCTGTGTTGTCTTATGTGACAATCTAAAGGTGAGTTGTGATCCATCTACTACTTTACACTATACAAGACAATGTTATTGTGACTGATACATGAGTGTGATAATGCGGTATATGTTTAGAACATTTTGTGCAATATTTTTGAAACCTCAATGAAAACATAGGACATAATATTGTTGTTTATCTCAGCTGTGATATTTTTAAATCTGTGGGAAAACATTTTCTCTACAACTTTTATAAGACCATGTACATAAAATATAACAATCTTATCGGTAGCATTTAATACAGATGTCTGCAAAAGTATCAGGAACTTATAAATCATATATCTATGTGCGGGAAGAACATTTTCCTACATAGGATTTATGTGTTACACTGTATGACACACTTTGATGTCAGAAAGTCTAATACAGAAAAAATGTTTGCACTAAGCTGCATAGTGAAATTAAATAGAATTGGAAAAAATGTAAATTTTACTAACCCGTATCAAATTTTAAATATTACAAAATCGTATCTCATGTGGACTACGTTTAAACCATAACTACTTTAGAAATAAGCCTGTGGTTTCAAAATAGGAAGAAAAACAAACTAAAAAGGTAAAAGCATAGATATAATGTACACAAAATTATGCAATATAAATCGTGTCCTTATATAGCTATATAGGTTTATGATATTTATGATGATCCTATAACTATAAAGAAGTACTTCAGATATATAATTATTGTCTAATCTGATTGAAAATGTTTGAGAATAATTTGAATAATTATTAAAATGTATTGATTGCTTTGGACATATCTATCTATCTCTCTCTCTCTCTCTCTCTCTCTCTCTCTCTCTCTCTCTCTCTCTCTCTCTATATATATATATATATATATATATATATATATATATATATATATATAAATGAATATCTATATCTATCTATCTATCTATCTATATATATATATATATATATATATATATAGATGAATGTCTATATCAATATATATTTATATATTGAGATATATATATATATATTGATATAAATATGTCCAAAACAATCAATTTAAATAATTATTCAAATTATTCTCAAACATTTTCAATCAGATCATATGATAATTATATATCTGAAGTACCTCTTCATAGTTATAGGATCATAGAGAGAGAGAGAGAGAGATAGAGAAAGAGATAGAGAAAGAGATAGAGAAAGAGATAGAGATAGATATGTCCACAAGCATCAATACATTTAAATAATTATTCAAAGAATGTCACTATATAATAAGTCAATACCACATTTGAACTGATTGATTGGAGTAGATCTGCAAAGATGCAGTATGTATAAAGACTTAATAATAAATGAACATTTGTGGGAATAAATTGAAATTGACATTAGACAAAAAAGTCTAAATAAAATATTTGGTGGTTGCGGACTCAGAATGTTCATACTAATGGCACACTGTAGTAGAGTAATCCTTAAAAGAAGTTCTCTCCTCTGCATTTACATTGTTGAGGTCAAGTATCAGCCATGTAGATATATAAAATGCTGAGTTATCTAATTCATTACCTGTTGCTGTGAGAAAATAATTAATAATGTGGATCTGAAAATGCCAAAATAATAACTCAATATATATACCCGATTTTTGGGTTATTATCAGTTTTAGGAAAGTTTTTATTATATAAGACACCATAAAATATAAAATTATATATCCCGCAATTGGTTTATTAACAAGGGCAATGTTCTACAGATCTTCACAGCCGTTGATATGTTATTATCTGTAAAATAAATCAAATATTTTTCAAATCAGGAACCCTGCAGTTTCCAATCATACAGGTGAACAGCACAATTGGCCTGAGTCATTAAGGGGCGCATAGCGAGCGCAACGTGAAACCGCACCTAAATCGGTTCTGTGTACTCCCAAAGTCAACATGGAACAGATCTAAAAATACATGTGGTGAGGACTACAGATACATGTTTGCTTTGCTCTACTAGACCAGACACTGCAGGATACGTACAATACCAATATGGAATATAACATTTCAAAAGAACGCACAGAAAGCAAAAATATATTTAATTAAAGTTATAAGTTTCTTAAGGTGCTGTGTTTTTAATACAATTGTGCTATAAATTTATTTTTCTTATAAAATGTATCACTGATAAAAGCACAATGAACAAATAATTCTATAAAAGACTAATAATGACTTTGAAATATTTTTTTAAATAACAGATCTATTTAAATCATTAATAAAAGTAATAAGAAAAGAATTGATTCAATATCAAGAAATATACAGCTAACCGAATACCAATAGTCTCTCTCATCTCAATATGTAATATAGAGAAGATTGTTGTAAACATCAAAAAGATTCAGATGGAAAATAAGAATGAATCTGTCCTAGATACAGTAGGTACGATTGAATATTCGGATCTTCTAAATCATATATACATATTTCATACACAGTTCAGAGCTGTATATTGTATAAGTTATTTTCTTTCCGTCTCTTTAAATAATAAATGAGATGAGCAGGTTTCCAAAATATAATATTTCTATAATTTATGAAAAAGGTATTATACATAGATACAGCCATACTGGACAAAGCAGACATATGCCCAGGGTCTCAAATGCCAATTGATACCCTATATTTGATTAACTTATTCTTTTATAGAATATGAAACTCCTTCTTACTTCAAAACACACCTTCCCAGCTTACATCACTGCTGGCACTCTATCATTAAAATAACATGTTCTATTGGATGGTCAGCTTGACCTTTAACAGTGCCAATATTTCTTTGGACATATCCGGCGATGATTGCTAAATACAATCATACCATTATCTAATCTGTTTTGCTCATGGATTGTGCAATAATGAAAAACATGTCTCTTGTTATGTAATATGTGTTTTTCTCTGTTCTCTTAAAAGCACAGAAACAAATTCAAGTTTATTGGTTCATTCTATTGAACTAATTGATAATATAGGGTTTTTGTTAATTATTACTTTGACAATATATACCATGTATGCAGACTAGACACATACCTGGTGAAGCACTGTTCAAGGGGCAGCATTTATGTTGTTTTGTGCTGCATTTGTTTAGTCTTTTTTTTGTTTTTTTACAAAGATTTAATTTTACTTGTAAAGTAATTCAGGGGAGAAGCTGAATAATGGCATGAGAACATAGGACATACAATTATTAATTGGGACATATTCATCCACTAATACAGTAATATTACAGACCTGGAGCAGAAGGAAAGAGAATTTTTTTTTGAGAGGTTCCCATGTATGAGATAGAGATGCAGATATATAAGCCTGAGTGGCAGATCATGTTTCCATAGTCAGACAGGAGTAACTCAGAGCCCAGCTAAAGTAATCTCACTGAGAGTCAGATGCATATATATCAGATTCACAGACTGTAAATATCTGTTCTCTAGTTGCAGTTGAAAAGGATCTATAAGGGGGACAGAATCCTAGAGATTGAGTGCACACAATTATGAAGCCTAATGTGAGATTGACTATGCAGTACATGGACAATCGAATATATGGGAACATCTGGTACAACAAAAGGCATTAGTGGGACAGGCACTGGAAGCAAGGAAGCGATAATCAGCACATCAAACCCAAAGGCCGTGAGAAGAGAATATTTTTTTCAAAGAAGCTGGCTTGACGCCCATTATTTTCATCAGGTGTGCTACCTGTCTCAATTATACTACATCTTAAGCACACAAAAGACTTTTGTTTGACTACCGTGCTCTTAATCTGATATGGAGAACCAGACTTATTTGAAAGAATTCCACTTACTGACATTTTATGCAAAATCAGATTATACATTATTTACTTTCTGTGTGTTCTTCTTTTTATATATGTTTGGAGTGCTGATCAATTCTATTATAATGTTAGTGATATATATTAATGATCAGTTACACACCCCCATGTATCTATTTCTCTGTAACCTGGCCTTAGTAGATATCTGTTATACAACCACAACTGTCCCTAAACTGCTTAACATGTTATTATCTGGAGATAGTACAGTATCCTTCACACAATGCTTCACCCAGATGTACTTTTATCTTTTGGTTGGGCTCACAGAGGATGTTCTAATGTTCATTATGGCATATGACCGATATGTTGCTATATGTAATCCTTTACATTATCACTATATATTAAATAGAAATAACTGTCTCTTATTTGCATCTGGCACTTGGATATCAGGATGCTTAAATTCATTGATGTTTACAATTCCAGTGTCAAACATGTCCTTCTGTCATTCAAATACCGTACACCAGTTTTTCTGTGATACTAAAGCTCTTATTGACATCTCCTGTACTGGCACTGAAGAGTTGTATATTGTCATCTATCTAGAATTATTGGTTTTTGGATTTTTCCCAGTCATGTTCAGTTTGGCAAGTTATATTAAAATTATCAGGGTCATTTTGCAGATAAAGTCTAAGGATGGCAGAAAAAAAGCCTTCTCTACCTGCTCATCCCACCTCACCATTGTCATTATTTACTATTCAACAGGTGTGTCTGTGTACATGATGCCATCATCACAATACTACAATGTCCTAGAACAGGTCTTTGCTGCACTGTACTCAGTTGCTACACCCATAATAAACCCTCTTATCTATAGTCTCCGGAATAAAGATGTGAAAAGCGCTCTGCTGAGAATGATGGGGGTAAAACAAAATGCAAATTGGTTAAATAACACAACCTGAATAATAATTAAATTTATTAATTAGTGAAAATAAACTAAATGAAATTAGGCTTTGAATCTGCTCTTGTTGATCCTTATAATACTGAAGCCTGTGTCATTGCTGTGTTCTGCCTGATTTGACTACTTTTATTGCTTCTCATAAGTTAGCCTCAATGTCAATGTATTTTGTGTTGAACCCTCAAAAGATCAATTTTTTAGGTATCCTTAGTTTGTGGAAAGTTTTATATGTAATTTTTCACAAATGGGATAATTTATATTGTTTAATATAACAACGTAATAAAGTGTTACATACACATTAGAGCATGTTGTCTTAACATTTATGAGTGAATGTGAAAGTCACATTTTGAATATAATACATACAGCTCTACATGTTTAAAAATGAACTGGGAATATTTTTATGTAGAAATGGAAATTGAGTAGGGCGAATAGGTGGCTTCTTCTTGATACAATATTGCCACAAATCAAATAAATTAAGAACTATCCATTGGAGAGGTCAATACCCAAAGAGCCCACTGAAGCAGGTAGATAATACTGCTGAAAGTGATTATAGTCATTGTGCCAGTATTTCAATTCCAGGCAGAGATCAGCCATCTAAATGGCATGAATGGGAATGCTTCTATGTCTATTTGTTTCATGAACATGCTGCTATTCAGCTTATACTTGCTCAACCCCATTCTATTAATAAGTGAACAAAAGTCAACAAATGGCAATAAGACACAAACATCTAGGTATGAATGCTTGCAAATACATTTATGGTGCACATGTACATCACTCCTTATGCAGTACATATATTTGTTATGTCAGAGATGATTTTAGCAGAAATTCACCTACTTGACCGTCAGGACCATATACAGGATAGGTCAGTGTCACTACGTATGGTTGTAGCCTTCCAGAGAGACTAGGGATCCAAACCCTACTTGAAAGTGAATTGGGTGTCCTGGCACAACCTGGTGTTATCTGTAGGCATTGTGATGTTGTGGGTGTTTTCTTATTTATTTGTTATTCCTCTAGAGTAAAGAAGTTTGTTCCTTTCATTTTGTTTCTGGTGTTCCTGTCCTAGATAGTATAAAATGGTACCGAAGTGGCTTCCTGTTTGATATTCCTATGGAATGGACTGGCGTGTAGAGTTTAGAAGTGGTTCTCTTGTTTGATATGTGTGTACTTGTCCAGGACATATTTCCTAGAGTGGTTTGACCTGTTGAAAAAACAGATGGGAAATGAGTCACATAATACGGGTGCTGTTTTGTATCCCCAAATGCTGTAGAAGTGGTGATAGTTCTTTTTTTGCGATATTTGGTTATATCCAATATGTCACCAGATCCCACAGACACCCTTATAATATCCTCATTACAATATCCCAGATTCAATTTTTCTTAAGCAGTTATTATTTTCAATGATCAAAATGCTAACCAGGCCAAGCTGAACAGTTTTCATGCCAAATTTTAAAAATTCAGCTAATGGTCCTTCACAGTTACATTGTTAAGGCTGAGTGCTCTCTATGAGATTTCCATCCAGCCAAGTTGTATTTAAATCTAGCTGTATAAGCTCTCAAATTAGATTATTTATTTTCTATATAGGAACATTAAAATCAATGCTAAATGACATTCCTTAATGACTCAGGCCCTATGTGTTTATATAATATTGTGCAGCTTGGCATTATAAGGCAAAAAAAGGAGTAAGTTTTCTCCTAGACAAACCATGTTGCAATGCTAGGGTTGCAAATTAGTTTATTATTTTGCATGTAAGGAAAATACTGACTTTTTTTGCAATGTAGCACACACATACTTGATAGTTTTATTTTTATACTGAAATTTCAAGGTTGAGCACATGCACGTCCACCTGACTCAATCTCTGGGCATATCTGAGGTATGTGATTTTCAGCCATATTGCTGAATTGCACTTGCTACAGGGCAGGTGTGAGCGCTGATTGGTAGCGAGGACGGATTGCAATGAAGAGCGCCTATAGAAATTAATTTTGTGTGCAGTAGGCATTAACAGCATCCTGATGTATGTATTTCATGGGGGAAAACAAAAAACAAAACACATTTTTTTAAAGTATTTTTATTAATGACTAAATTATTAACATGTGTTAATGTCTTTAAAAAAAATTATCTCTATGCTTTTATGGGACTTTTTATAAACATATGCCTTATGTGCATACCGCAGTGTGTTGTGTCTGTGTACATATGGCAAGTTCCGTATAGACAGAGCATACATAGACCTATATTCAACAAGAAACATTTCTTCAGAGCCACCTGAACTTGAATACGGGCTACATGCGTGCAATTAAGCTCCAATTTAAAAACAATGCAAATTGCATTCACTTTGCTTTTCTTGATTAATCAGACCCATAATATGTGGAAAAATGTACAGTTTTCTGCATGTGTAACAGTTTAAAGTATGTAAAGTATTTCAGTATTTTGACTTAAATCAATGCCACAGTGTGACAAGAAAACCAGCGTGAATATAAAATGAAGAAAGAGAATAAAAAGTTTAGTTACTTTATATCTAAAAACTTTATCATCAAACCCCAAGGGCAAAACTTAAGGGTGATTCCATAATGTCTTCTATTCCATAAAGTAACATCTTAATTAAACATTGAATAAGGATCCACACACTATAAGTATAACTAATTTCTCTCCTGTGTATTGTTATATGAGTTGAGATCCATCTACTACATTACAATATACAATACAATGTGACTGATATATGATTATGATGGTGTTGTATATGTTTAGAACATTGTGTGAGATATTTTTTAAAATGTAGTATAGTCATAGGGCCCAATATTGTTGTTTCTTTCTGTTGTGACTTTTTAAATCTAAAACAAAAATATTTTATCTACAACTTTTATAAGACCGTGTACAGTACACAGTGGCGTAGTGGTTAGCACTTCTGCCTTACAGCACTGGGGTCATAAGTTCAATTCCCGACCATGGCCTTATCTGTGTGGAGTTGTATGTTCTCCCTGTGTTTGCGTGGGTTTCCTCCGGGTGCTCCGGTTTCCTCCCACACTCCAAAAACATACTGGTAGGTTAATTGACTGTTAACAAAATTGACCCTAGTGAGTGTGTGTGTGTGTGTGTGTGTGTATGTTAGGGAATTTAGACCGTAAGCCCCAATGGGGCAGGGACTGATGTGAGTGAGTTCTCTGGACAGTGCTGCGGAATTAGTGGCGCTATATAAATAAATGCTGATGATGATAATGATTCACTTATATAAAAGCCGTATTTGTGCCGTTTTAAAAGTATCGGGAGCTTATATATGTTTCAATTAAGATAAGATTGTGACTATGTTGAAAGAACATTTTCTAGGTTTTATGAGTAGAACTGTCCAGAAAAGTCCAATACCAAATATTTGTTGCAGTAAGCTGCATAGTGAAAGTAAATAGAATTTAGAAGACTTTAATATCACAAAAATGTATCAAATTCAAAATTATTAGGAGATGGTATTTAATACAGAATATTCATAAATTATAACTACATAAGAATAGGCAGGTGGAAAAAACTAAAAAGGTCAAAGCATAACTATAATATACAATTAAGTATTCAATATAATTCTTGTCCGTATATAAAATTGAAACAACATTATAGGTGAAATATATGATTTAACCTATCGTAAACATAGAAGGGGTATATTTATGAAAGCAATGTTCAATAAATATGTAGAAATAGTGTTTCATAAAGACATTGAACTCTTTTCTGACACATTAAAGCTGCACAATATATTAATATGATGCATAATTAAAACATAATGAGTGTGATTTTTATTCTACTTGAACAAGATTCTAACACCAACAACTGTGATGGTTTGTATTATTTGTAATTAACATAAAACACAGGTTCATGAAGTTGATGGTTAATTATTAAATATGCAGCAAGGGATGTATTCCTTGCATTCCGCCTGTTGTTAATTTTGCTGAAATGTAGAATATTTATGGTGTGGTGCATTCATTATTATAAATAATATAATTATTTGAAATTACCAAGAAGTTCTATGGAAATGTAAAGGCACAAGACTACTCCTGATTGCTGCTGCACAGGTCATAGAAATGATAGATGACTTCTAATACACATAACATTTTCAGAAAAAGTTTTATTATTCCCCTAAATAGCTGACATCAGGAGAAGAAAAAAAAGCAATAGAATGGCAATAAATGTAAATAATAATTTAAAGAATGTCCACATTTAAAGTGATTGAATTTATTAGAACTACAAAATGCAATATGTATAAAAAAAACCTCAAAAATAAATAATAAATGATTGTGGGAATAAATGTATATTGTCAAAAGTTATCCATGTAAATGTAATGTAATTTGTAACCTTCATCCTGTGTGAAAATATTTACAACTTGCAGAAATTGGACTTTCATACATTTACCCCCTTGAGTAAAAAGAGAAAAGATATATAGTTTAATACAGTTAAAAATATATAAAATGGAGGCACAATAAGTGCAACTAGCTATCGGAATGTCACAATATCCTTCGTACCAGAAAGAGCAATGAAAACCACATCTAAGTCTCCAGACATTCGATCAGGAATCCTGGATATTCGTCTCTTCTGATCCCAGAAATAGCAGCCGGTGTTGCTTTCCAATAGCGTGATACTGCATACTTGCCTTTACAAGCCATCGTCGCTTTAAATTTTAGCTGCAAAGTCGCCGATTTCTGCTGACCTGCACAAATCGTACCTTCATACATTTACCCCCATATCGTGATCTATGCTTCTGGGCTTCATGGTTGATTTTGGTTAGTGCAATGATTTGAAAACATCATATGCAAACAAGACCTGTTATGGCTACTGAGATATTATAGAAATTCGAAACATGAGACATGTAATAAGAGTGAGCGGACACCAGGCTATTTTTTATTAGACTGGAAAAGTAGATGGTTGGCCTTTCTACAAATTCCAACCCAGTTTATCACTGAAAAGTGCAAGTGCTTTTCTGAGCCACCCTAGTATTGATAGGAACTATTGAAACCAAAAAGAAAACTCCCCATTTAAAGAAAACCATTTGTAGTTTTCTTTAAAGTTTTCTTATTCGCCTCCTTTTCTTTTTCTGTTTTTACCATCTTCTTCCTTTTGTTGTTTTCCTTTTCTGCATTAATTATTCTCTTACATTATTTTTTTTCCAAGATATCCTGACACACACTGAGATTCTCAGATGAGACGGTGTAATATAGACTTATCTTTGAGCTCTTATTGGTTGAAAGCTTCAATTAATTAGAGAACAATGGAAAAAAGTTAAATATTTGTCCTAACACACTAGGCATCTATCTATCTATATGAAGATGTCAATCATAAAAGTCAGAGGAGATTCTTTAGAAGGTATTTTCTTCTGCAAACCTCTTGCATGCATTCAGACCCAGCACAGAGGATAAGTACAGAGGACTGAGTTTTTTTACGTGTTTTGGAATTTTTATTACCTTCAGATTACAGCAAATTAACAAAGAAGCTAATATTTCTTTATTTTTAATAATTAGAATATGTCAAATCAAGAAAGGGCCAAAGAAATAAATAAATATATGCTGTGAATAATAATAATAATAATAATAAAAGAAGACTAATGAATTATTAAAATAATTGATTTGTAGAAGTGTCACAGTGCTCAGCAGTGAGAAAAACATACCAGGTAGACAAAATAAATGCAGATGTGAAAACAAATGGTTGAGAGGACCCTGCTCACGAAGTAGCTTACAATCTAATAACTTTGGGTTCTAATAAAGATTATTATTTTATTTTTTTTAATTAAAATTGTGTTTGTATATTTTTCCTTTATTTTTTATAATGTGCTGTAACAATCTTTGGTAGTCTGTGGCTCAACAAATACTTGCTGATACTTATAGTTCCACAATAGCAGGAGAGCCAAATAACTTTTTTACATTATATATTGTTGATTGACTTCCCATGGGACTTCCCCTCTCCCACTACTCTCAAGGTGAAAGGCAGTTGCCCAAGTACTTCGCTAGAGGACATTCCATTTGTCCCTCTCTGAGTGCATATAGTGAGGGAAGCCCCCTTTACAGATGTTTAATATTACCCCAATCCCAAGCTTAAACAGTGAAGGTCACTTAGTTCCATAGCAACAGTCTGGGGAAGTTTTATTAAGTCACACATATAAGATGAGAGCCTTTATTACGTCAATCACTCACCTTAATTAAAGAAGACCAGGTAAGTTCAAAGGTTATATAATAGTGCTGGGACTAATAGAACATTGTTCACTATCACTAATAAATGCTGCAGCATCCTTCAATCATCATCATCATTTATTTACACAGTGTCACAGATTCAATAGCACCGGATAATCATCTTACAGATATGACAAACATGAGTAAAAGATATTATGACAAGTACAGATAATAACAGTGACATGAATACAATTAAGCATAATAATGTCTCCATGGGTGGTCTTGATCTAGCATTGATAAAAAGAGGTAGCAGAGGATTCAGCTTAAGACATGAAAACAAAGTTGTTTGAGGAAGACAGACATGAGACATGAAGAGGGAAGGACCCAGCCTATTACAGTTTACAATTTAGATGAAGGGGGTAATGGGAGACAGTAGCTGTAAATGTGGACAGAGTGGATGTGGTAAAGGGATGAGGCAGAGGGAGTGGATGTGAGGGTTTAGGAGGCAGAGTAAATACATATGAAGATGTTAGTTTTGAGGGATCATTTGAAGGAATAAAGGTGGGGAGCAGTTCAGGATAAGTCTGTGAAATGGGAGTGGGAAGAGGAAAAGAGTGGGTAACAAAGTCAAAGGGAGAACAGAGTGGGCATAACAATGGCAGACATATATGGAGCAGAAGCATTTATTGAGGGCATTGTAGAAGAGTGTGATTAATTTGAATTTAATCCATGAGGCAATGGGGAGCCAGTGAAGTGATATACAGAGTGCTTCAGTGAATGATGAGTGGCAGAACAGGAGGATGTCTAGCCACAGAATTCATTTTGGATTGAAGAGGGGAAAGGCAGGAGTGGAGGAAGAGTCATGGCTCAGTGAGGGTGTGTGTGAAAAGGTAGATATAGGTGTTGTTGGTGTAGATGCTTAATGAAGGCCTAAGAAGTGGAAAAGTTTGGTAAGAGAGGAAATGTAGAGGGCCAACAAAAAAACCTTGGAGTGAGGAAGTTGTGGGGAGTGAGAATATGAGAAACTGAAGGAGTGTCCTGAACGTTAGTAGGCAAATCAGGAGAGGGCGGTACCAAAAAAGTGAAGCATGTCAAAAATACATTGGTCAACAGTATCGAAAGTGGTGGAGAGGTCAAGAAGTATGATGGAGGAGAAGTGGCCTTTTGACTTGGCTAGGTGTAGGTAATTTGTCACTTTGTGGAGCGCAGCTTCTGTCTTTGAGTAAGTCAATGGAAGCCTGAATTAAGGGGTCCATGAGAGAGTGGGAGGGGAGAAAGTTGGACAGATGGTTGAATACAAGTCATTCATACATTTTGTATTCAAAGGGAACAGAGAAATTGTTCAGAAGTTGGAAAGAGAGGAATGGTTGAGAGAGGGTTTCTTGAGAATGAGGGAGATGAGGGCATGTTTGAATTTGTAAGGGAAGATTTAAGTAGAGGAATACAGAGCAGAAGAGCTTGGAGGGAGCTGGGTCCAGGGGACAGGCTGTGGTTGAAGAGTAAGACAGCAGAATGATGATGTCATATTCATAAAGGAGGGAAGCTGCTAAAGGGGAGAATGTGGGCCATGGATAGGTGGATATGAGTAAATTTTGTGGTGGAGAGTGTCAATTTTGGCTTTAAAGTAAGTGTCAAAACCTTGGCTGATGAGTGAGTAGGGGTCAGGTGCTAAAGGAGGACAGAGAAGCAAATTGATGGTGGACAGGGAGGAAAATAGATTTGTTTCATGACGGCGAAGTGTTACAATCAGGGGCACACTCAGTCTAGATTTACACAGGCCTTGCAAGGCGCAGAGTCTAACAGCCCCTATCTTCACCAAGAACCACCGTAAGGTGGGATGGATTTGGCTGCAAAGGGACTGCAAGTCGAGGCCCTTGGGTTGGCCTCTAGATGTGAGATGGATAGGTGATAATTGGCAACAACAATATATATATCAGATGGTACATTGAGGTGTGCTCTGCAGAGATACTGAATACAGCTGAGGCCCCGCAGAGGATCAGTCCCACAGCAGGAAACTGGACACAAGCCAAGTTTGGTACAGAGGTCAGATGGCAGACAGCACACAGGAGAATCCAATAGAGTAGTCAGGTCACAAGCCGAGTTCGGTACAGGTCAAATGGCAGACAGCACACAGGAGAATCCAATTGATAAGTCATATCACAAGCCACTTTCGGTTGACAGGTCAGATGGCAGACAGCACATAGGAGAATCCAAAGGAACAACAAGCAAGGAAGCCGGGTCTGGTACACAGGACAAGCAGCTGCAGCAGTTACACAGGAACAAACCAGCACAGAGTCAGAAGGAGGAAAACCTGTTGATCTGACACAGGTACAACGTCAGATCCGTCTTTTTATTTTAAATTCCCTGACGGAAGATCACATGACGATCTCCGATGAGGAGTGACGTGACCTCCTCGCCGCTAACCCGGAAGTGCGGTTGACAGTGCTGGATCACGTACAGGTAAGAATCCTTACACGTAGGCAGTATAGTTTTAAATAAGGATAAGTTTAAAATCATTGGCGTCAGCATTGGAGCTTAATTATTTCCATATGCGCTCTGAGAGCACTTTTGAATTTGGAGAGTCTGTGGGGACTGCAAGGGTGTAAGGATTGAAGATCAGTGTGATGTCTATGAAGTGTGCAGCTCAGGCTGCAGAACTGAGAAGAAATTGGAGAAGTCAAGAGGAGGATATGGTGAAAGCTACAAAGGGATATCTGAGTGAGTAACATTTTGGATCGGGTGCAGGACACGGGGAAAGAACAGGAGAATGAAATCAGCAAGGGAGAAGCACATGAGATTGTGATCAGAGAGGGGCGGGAAGGAGTGTGGGTAGAAATGACGTTGAAGTTGTAGGGCAGAAGTTTGGCTATGGGTTTTGTAGGTGAGGATGATAAGTTTAAATTTAATTTATGCCACAGTGTAGCAACTGGCAGAGAATGACAGCACAGGTAGTGTGGTAGTAGAGAAAAATAAGGAGGGCAGTAAAGAGAAGAGGGAACAGGTGGGACTTGGCTAGGTCAGAGAGGAGGAAGCTACAGTAATCAATGCAAGCGATTCTAAGAGATTGAATAAGAGTTTTGGTAGCTTTCATAGCAAGAAAGTCATGGACTACGGATGGATGAAGAAAGGGGAGAGGTTAGGTGAGAAATGATAGATTTGGGATAGATTTCAGCATACAGGTGGTACTGGAGACCAAAGGAGCAGATGAGGTCAGCAATGGAGGAGGTGTCCTACAACAATAGGTACATCCCCATTTAATAGGGCAGTTCAAGCTAATCACCAAACAAAAGGTCAGAATTGAAAGTTGCACAACCACTCACAATAGATCATATTGCATGCATTTGAAAACTGAAAACACAAGGCATTGTTAAATTATCGAAACATATAATATATTATTTTCTATTATTATAATTAAAATGTTAAATACTTTAAGAATAAACTATGTTACATAAACACAAAGTTTTGGAAACTATGAAATATCTGACTTTGAAATAGCTTCAAGTTTGTAAATATTCTGCAATCAATGTCACATAGTGACAACAAAACCAAAGGGAAAAATAACAATCTACAGAAAGAGAGAATAAAAAGTTTTGTTGCTTAACTTTACTTTATAATCAAATCCCAATGGCAAAATGTAGGAATGATGTAATTCCATAATTTCTTCTATTCCACATAGTAACATCTTAATTAATTACACATTGAATAGGGATCTGCACTGTATAAATATGATTCCAACCTTTCTTGTGTTTTGTTACAAGACAATCTAAAGGTGAGTTGTGATCTATCTACTATATTACAATATGCAAGACAATGTTACTGTGACTGATCTATGGGTGTTATGGTGTGGTATAGTTTTCAAATAATTTGTGTATTTTTTTAGGGAAAATGCAAATAATCCATATGGTACATTTTTGTTTCTCTTGGTCTTGTCTTCTTAATTTATAAAAAAAAAAATGTTGGGCCTGATTCATTAAGGAAAAGAAAGCAGAATAAATGAGCAACTTTGCACCTTGGCAAAACCAGGTTGCATTGGATCGGGATGGAAATTTAAAATGTGAAGGCAGATTTATAGTTGGGGTAGGGCATGTCTTAGATCAACTTTTCATTTCAGTGTACAAATAAAGCTATCAAGTATTTGTGTGCTACATGAAAAGAATCAACAGCCAGTATTTATCTTCTGTACAAAATAATAAACTAATTTGCACCCCTTGTATTGTAACATGTTTTTTTTGCCCAGGAGAAAATTTACTCATGTTTTGCCTAAATGAATCAGACCCTTTGTATACAACTTTTAAAAGGCCATGTACATGAAATACAGATCCCATCTATAAGAGGTTTACTAGTAACTCTTAAAGAGGTGTCTGTAAAAGTATCAGGGGCTTATAAAATATTATTATCATAATTGAAGATAAGATTGTGACTGTGTGGGAGGAACATTTTCTTATCTCTCTGTTTTGAGGAGCAATGTAGGTCTATAGCACAGATTATTATGTTTGCAATGAGCTGCATAGTGTAAATAAATACAATGTAAAAAAAATCAATAGCTTATTTATTATCAATATATAACAAATAAGTATTATGAGATGGTATTTCATGCCGAATATATTTAACTCAGATATAACAGATAACCCAGTGGTTCTTTAGCAGGAAAAATAAACCTAAAAAGTTATATAAATATTGTCCTTCTATAGTATCCAAACTACACTTCAGGTTAAGTATATGTTTTAAATGCAAGGTCATATGAGTAACTTGACAAAAACATATCTTAATGTAGATCTACCGTATCGCACATCATATCATAATGCATAGTGCATCATCCTGGATAAACGTGGATAGCTTAATGCTATAGGAGCCTCTAGCATTATTTGTAAACATTTAAAAGCAGCAATTGGTTGACGTTCAATAGCCTTGATCTGAATAAGTAGTTTTACAATTACAAAAGTGAATACTCTTACTGCAGCCAAATAGATTGTTAGGATTATTAACTTTCCAAAATACTTTTAAATAAATACTCTATATATCATTAAAAAGAAAAATTTATTAATTTGACAAAACAAAAAACTTTTAATTCAATATCAAAAATTGCCCAGGAAATCGAATACCAATATTCTCACTATTCAATGTAGCGATTGCAGGAAACATCAGTAAGTTTCACATGTAAACTAAGAAAGAATCTGTCCTAGATACAATAGTTGTGGTTTAATGTTCTAAAGTGGCAATCCAAAATATACAGTAACTAGTAATAATAAGAGAGTTGAAACAGAAGGAGAGAGAGTATGTTCCTCAGAGGTTCCAGAGAATGAGATAGAGGTGCAGAGTGATAAGCCTGAGTGTTATGGCAGAGCATGTGTTATCTGTGACACAGGAGTAGCTCAGACTTCAGCTAAACTAATCTAACCGAGAGTCGGATGCTGAGTGCAGAGATTGTAAATTCCTGTTCGGCAGTTGCAGTTGAACATGATTTAAGAGAAATTCAGCATCATTCAGAGGGTGGGTGCTCCCTAATATGAAGCCTAATGTGATATTGACTATGCAGTTCTTGGGTACTCCAATATATGGGATCACCTGGTACACAAGAGACATTAGTGGGAGAAGCACTACAAGCGAGGAAGCCACACGCAACACACCGAAGTCATAGAGCAGAAGAAAAGAATAATTTTCTCAAAGACGTTAGTTTTATGCCCATTATTTTCAACAGTTGTGTCCCCTATCTCACCTATGCTACATCTTCATCACACCATCAAGTGGAGACTTCTGTTTGAGTACACTGACCTTTATACCCAGAGAATAAAGAGACTGATCTACAGCTGTGTGATTGACCTAAGACGGACACTAACCCATCACAAACATGCAAATGGATGAGATTATTAATAATGTTTCTTTACAGAAAAAATTTCATTTGACATGGACTTATATGAAAAAATTCCACTTGTTACCATTTTATGCAAAATCAGATTATATTTCGTTAGCTATCTGTGCTTTTTTCTTCCTATATATATTTGGAGTCCTCATCAATTCTATTATATTTACAGTGATATATATTGATGATCAGTTACACACCCCCATGTATCTATTTCTCTGTAACCTGGCCTTAGTAGATATCTGTTATACAAACACTACTGTCCCTAAACTGCTGTACATGTTATTATCTGGAGATAATACAGTATCCTTCATACAATGCTTCACCCAGTTGTACTTTTATCTTGTAGCTGGTTCCACAGAGAATGTTCTAATATCCATTATGGCATATGATCGATATGTTGCTATATGTAATCCTTTACACTATCACTCTCTCTTAAATAGGAAAATCTGTCTCTTATTAGCATCTGGCACTTGGATATCAGGATGCTTAAATTCGTTTGCGTTTACAAGTCCAGTGTCACACATGTCCTTCTGTCATTCAAATATCATACACCAGTTTTTTTGTGATGCTAAAGCTCTGATTAACATCTCATGTGGTGGCAGTGAAAAACTATATATTGTCATCTATCTGGAATTAATGCTGTATGGATTTTTCCCAGTAATGTTCAGTTTGTCGTCGTATATACAAATTATCAGGGTAATTTTCCAGATAAAATCTATTGATGGCAGAAAAAAAGCCTTTTCTACCTGCTCATCCCACCTCACCATTTTCATTATATACTATACAACAGGTTGTCTTGTGTACATTATGCCACCATCACAATACTCCAATGTCCTAGAACCAGTATTTACTGCAGTGTACGCAGTTGTTACACCCATGCTAAATCCTCTAATCTACAGTCTACGGAATAACGATGTGAAATGTGCTCTGCTGAGGGTATTGGGGGTAAAACAAATAATTAAACATTAAGGGAGAATTTGCAAAATGGTTGCATAACACAATGTCAATGATAATTGCATTTTGTAATTTGTTGTCAATGAATACAAGCTAACTGGCAGTAACCTTTGAACTTGCTCTTATTGATGCTTTTATTACTGAAGCCTGTGTCATTCCTATGTTCTGCCTGCTTTGACCATTTAATTTACTAATTAAGACTCTGTTTTAGTGCTTTTTTATTTAGTTTGTGGCAAGCTTTATTTAGTTTAATTGAACTAACTGAGAGATGCATGGTTCTCTTCCCAATTTATGTTTTCTCACAATGGTGAGCACGGTGGCAAAGTGGTTAGCACTTCTGCCTCACAGCACTGGGGTCATGAGTTCAATTCCCGACTGTGTCCTTATCTGTGTGGAGCTTGTATGTTCTCCCTGTGTTTGCGTAGGTTTCCTCCGGATGCTCCGGTTTCCTCCCACACTCCGAAAACATACTGGTAGGTTAATTGGCTGCTACCAAAATTGACCCTAGTGTCTCTCTCTCTCTCTCTCTCTCTCTCTCTCTCTGTCTGTGTGTGTGTATGTTAGGGAATATAGACTGTAAGCTCCAATGGGGCAGGGACTGATGTGAATGAGTTCTCTGTACAGCGCTGCAGTATCAGTGGTGCTATATAAATAAACAGTTGGATGCAATGGAATCCTCACAGAGAAAGACATATGCAAAAATAAAGCACTTTTATAGGTATGTTGAGTTACACCTACTTTAAGATGCACCTGGCTCAAAAACAGGCATACAAGCAGGGAAAGGCTAGAAGTGGGGAAGGGGCAGAGGGGGACCTGCCCCCCCCCCTCGGTCCATAGTAAGCTACTTTAGGCCGGGTCACTGGGCCAACTACATTTTTATTGCTTTATAATGTTTCTAATACGCTGCTGAGTCGAGTCTTGCCCCACCAGGATACAATTTGCCAGCCCCCCCACATACATGCAAGTGTGTATACTTACACCTAAAGATAGCATAGAGTTGTGGCTTACCAGTATTAGTTTTTCCAAAAACAATCCAGGACCAAGAAAAAGAAATACATATAGGCCCTGATTCATTAAGTAATATAAATGCCAATATGTACCGTATTATGTGTAAAATCATTCTGCGCATGCCCAGAAGTGGACTATACACCAGAGAGTGTAGAAACATCCAATTAATCCTTGAGCACAAAGGACCCTTACCACAGCCTATGATTTTGTGGATGGAACGGAGAGGGGACTGGGTGTATGCACATAGTCAATGTACAGGGAGGGCATGTCAAGTTCGAGTGCATGCATCAATGATAAATTCAAGCTTTGGGCCTCTCAAAGGTACATGTCGTGTCTCTTGCACCAGCTATAAGGCAGGTGCAACTGCAGAGTGATAGTGCAGACAGTCGTGTAAACATGCTAGAACATGTGTTTGCAATCAGCAGCAACTGTATAAGTGCATTTTATGTACAGTAGTCATTCATAACATCCTAATAAATTTATTTTATCGGGGGAGAATGAAAATACTAACAACAGGTGACATCCTTTGATTTTCTTTATGCGTTCTTTTGAGTCTTTATATTTCACCAATTTATTGGAATTATCCTCCAGTGTATTGTCTAATAGAGGAGAGCATACTGAGACCCACATTCAAGAAGAGACATTTCTTCAGATCTGTTCCTTGTTGAATATAGACATGTGTATGCTCGATTTATGTACGTTTTAATGAAAAAAAATTACATTTGTTTTAGGTGTCTTAATGAATCAGGCACACAAATTTTATTTTCCAGAAACGTGTATCAGACCTCATCACTTTCCTGTGGAGGCAAGAAATATTTTGCGAAATGCGTATAAGAGAAATGTAGGCAGGTTTTGGAGTAATATCCACTTTTGATTATAATGATATTATATATCTGTGTTACTAAAAGTACATTTCTTTTTAGTATTCTGAACAAATTTAGTTACACTGAACTTATTGGACTCTGATTATTTTCATTTTTTAAGAAACCAAAATAATTTTTGCTTCAAATATGTAGGTCTGAAGGTATATGAATAAGAGAAGCATTTTCAAAACCAGTTTTTGGTGAGTGAAACTATATATTTGTGCAAGGTTCACAAGTGATCAAATAATGAATTTAGTTTTTACATTTTATTTGAGCGCTAAAAAGACCACAATTTCTTTGGATTGTTGAAACTGGACTGAGGTTTATTTAACACTCTCAACTCACCAGTTCCAGGTGAGCAGTTATAGTTTTTTTTCAATTTAAACACTTAAACACAGATTACACTATTGTGTGTTTTTTTTTCTTTTCATATTCACATGAAAGTTTGAAAACTCCTTATCTGGGTGAGTCTATTTTTGACACACTTAACACAATTTTCTGGACAACACACTCAATTGGCCTGATTCGTGTACATCAATTTGCTCAATGTATGCACATGGCCAGAAAAAGTAATTACACCAATGGATGCAATTGCGTGAATTTCTTGTCGCAATGACGCAAATTACACTTTTGACTTTCAACAACTTGAGAGGCGGATTGCCAAAATAACATAGCCCTGTACATTAAGGGCGTTCCAATGCAAATGCGGTCGATTCAAGTCTTGTGTTTGTCGCAAGTACGCTTGTTTGCAATCATATCTTTTGTGCCCAACGCAGGTGTAAATGCTGACTGATAGTGATGACTGAAATGGCGTAGTCTTTGATTTAAAAAGTACACATATGCATGCCAGTAGCAACCACAGAACAACTGTGTGCTATTAAAATATACTTTCAAAATGCATTGTATGTACAGTATGCATTAAAATCATCACTATTTATTTATTTAATGTAAAAGTTTTCAAAAAATATTTTATTGTAAATTCTCCGGTGCTTAGACTGCAGTCTGCTCTTCGTGTCTACGTATGGTGAATATTGTTTAGACAGAGTGTACGTCCACCCAGATTCAAATAGAAATCTTAATATATGCTTGGATTTTAATACGGACGGAACTATGCTCAAGTCGCATGCATTTTTTTTAAAAAAAAAAAAAGCAACTTACATGCAAGTTGTATGCGGACATTATTATATGGTGGACATTTGTGATATTACTAGTTGACACAATATAGTCGCAAACATAACACATTAAGGGCTTTTAGTTGAAGAGGTCAATATGTAATCAGCCAAACAAAAGCAGCTAGGTACTGCTGCTGATAATTATTATCATTATTACTCTAGCATTCCATTGCCTTGAAGAGATAGGCATCCTAAAAGGCATATCTGGCCATGCTTACCCACCACCTACGTACATATTTTTGGTTTGCATATGCGCAGTTCAGAAATCTGTATCTCATGCAAAAAAAAAAGTATGTACTTCATAAATAGTGCCTGTATCCATTCACCTCTCTGAATAATCAAAATGTTCTCAATTGAGATGACCATTGAAAAACAAATATGAAAGATTCCGGGAAAGTTGAGGACAATATACTTTAAAAAATGGAATTAACTGAAAACATGTTTTATAGATCTCTAGCAGATCACCATTTGCCATTTCAGGACAGTCTACTGACAGTGAAAGATTGTACTATAATATTATTATAGGAGTGAAATCACTGATATTAAGAACAAATGAAAACATAAGTGTATATAGTCAAGGTGGAGTTTACCATAAATTCACCTATTTCATTACCTTGAACATACACTGGTACACACACCCATTCTGCACTTTTGGAACTGCTCCCACACAGTGTTTTGTGTGACCATTTATGACATTGTGGTCTGTCATAGGACAGTTCATGCTGAAATAAGTAAAAATATGTTTTCAAATTCCTGCCAACTATCATTTATGAAACCTGTTTTTACTCCTACTCCTCATTTCAGCATTATAATTTTTTAAATAATTCATGACAATTACATGACTTTTATACATATTAATCTATTAATTACATTGATGTACACCTATAAATGCATATATGTTTAAAAGTTTCTGTTTTGTGCAAGAGATGTGTCCCTAAAATTTTAACCAAGGAATGATCACTATCACATCAGAGGACATTATAATAGACCTGTTATGTTGAAGGTGTATTCAGTCATGAGAATGTGTGAAGAAAAAAAAAACACTACTTCAAGGCAAAAGACAAACCAATCAAATCACTGACAATGTGAAGGGCTCTGGAAACTGTGGTTGTTGCAATAATGAATGAATCCCCAAGAGTTATTCGACCTTTAGATGCTACTCTGTGTAACACTGGGTCACCAGTAATAATAGCAGTCAAACCAATGGCTGGATGAGCATGGCTAATATTAGCAGAAGAAGATCTAATAACAATTTAATTCCCTCCGGGGTCCTTTCTAAAACCAACAATGCAAATATGGGAGATATTCATATTGTCACCTCTGGTTTATTTTGGTTAGTGCAATGATTTGAAAACAACATATACAAACAAGGCCTGTTATGGCTACTGTGATATTATAGAGACCTGAGACATGAGACATGTAATAAGAGTGAGCAGACCATAGCTATTTTTTACTAGACTGGATAAAGTAGATGGTTGGCCTTTCTACACATTACAACCCAGCTTATCAATAAAAGTGCAAGTGCTTTTCTGAGTCCCACTAGTGTTGGTGGTACCTAGGGAAACCAAAATGGAAACTCCTCAAAGAGTTGGTAACCATTTGTAGTTCTCTTTAAGTTTTTTTCTTCACCTCCTTTTCATTTCATTTTTTCATTCCATTCATTCTCCTTTACAATGTTCTTTCTTTTGTTGTTTTCCTTTTCTGTATTCTTTCTTCTGTCCATTATTCTCTTACATATTCTTTCCAGGAAATCCTGACACACACTGAGATTCTCAGATGAGAGGGTGTAATATAGACTTGTCTTTGAGCTCTTATTGGTTGAAAGCTTCAATCAATTAGAGAACATTGGACAAAATATAAATATTTGTCCCTATACTTCTCATTTGTTTATTTGAAACAATAAATCAATTAAAAGCCAGAGTAGATTTATTAGAAAAGATGCTCTTCTGCAAATCTTGTGCATCCATTCAGACCCAGCGCAGAGGATAAGTTCAGAGGACTGAGGGATTTTTTACATGTTTTGATTTTCTTCAGATTACAACAAACAACAAAGAAGCTAATATTTCTTTATTTTAATAATTGAAATAATTCAAATCAAGAGAGGACCAAAGGTATCAATAAAAATATGATGTGTACAATCTGAATAAAATGAAAGATTACTAATTTAATATTAAAGTAATTGATTTGTAGAAGTGTCACAGTGCTCAGCAGTGAGAAAACATACCAGGTAGACAAAATAAATGCACATGTGTAAACAAATGGTTGAGAGACAACTGTTCACGAAGAAACTTCCAAAATAATAACGTTGGGGTCTAATAAAGATTATTATTTTATTATTTTTTTTACTAAATTTGTGAGTTTGTATTTTTTTTACTTTATTACTTTTTTAATATGTGCTGTAGCAGGATTTGGTTGTCTATGGCTCTACAACTACTTGTTGATACTGGTAGTTCCACAATAGATGGAGTGCCAACTAGATTTCTACAATATATAGGGTTGTTTTCTTTCACATGGCAGAGGGGAGACTTCCCCTTTCCCACCACTCTTAAAGCAAAAAGCAGTTTCGCAAGTACCTAGCTAGAGGACATTCAATTTACCCCTTTCCTGAGTGTATATAGTGAGGACAGGAAATCTCCCTTTTCAGATGTTTAATATTACCCCAGTCACATGCTGAAACAGTGAAGGTTAGTTAGATCTATATCAACAGTCTGGGGAAGTTTTGTTAAGTCACCCACATAATATGAGAGTTTTTACTAATTAAATCCCTCACCTAAAGTATCAGAGGACAGCTAAGGTCAATGATTCTATGAGAGTGCTGGGACTAATTTTAGATCCTTCCCAGCACTATTTAATGCTACAGCATCCATCAATATTAAGTATCATCATCATTTATTTATACAGTGTCACAGGTTCCATAGCACTAGATAGTTATCTTACAATTATGACAGATATGAGAACTAAATATAATGACAGTAAGGATAATAACAGTGACATGAATACAATTAAGCATAATAATGTCTCCATGGATGGTCTTCAGCTAGCATTAATTGAAAGAGGAAGCAGAGGATTCAGCTTAAGACATGAAAACAAAATTGTATGAGGGAGACAGACATGATAATAGATGTAAATGTGGCCAGAGTGAATGTGGTGAAGGGATGAGGCAGAAGGAGTGGATGTGAGGATTTAGATGGTTGGGTATACAAATATGAAGATGTTAGTTTTGAGGGATCATTTAAAGGAATGAAGGTGGGGAGTAGTTCAGGAGAAGTCTTTGAGATGGGAGTTGGAGAAGGAAAAGAGTGGGAAAGAAAGTTGAAGGTCAGAGGCAGAACAGAGTGATCATGACAATGTCAAAGGTTTATGAAGCAGAAACATTGGTGGCAATGGGAAGCCAGTGAAGTGATTTACAGAGAGCTTCAGTAAATAAAGATTGCCAGGACAGGAGGATGTCTAGCCACAGAATTAATTTTGGATTGAAGAGGGGAAAGGCAGGAGTAGAGGAGGAGTCAGGGCTCAGTGAGGGTGGGGGTGAAAAGGTTGATTTGGGTGTTATTATTATAGAGATGGTAGTGGAGTCATAAGAAGTGGAAGATTATGCTATGAGAGAAAGTATAGAGAGCCAAGAAGAGAGCCTTGTAAACACTGATTGACAGAGGAAGAGGGAGGAATGTGAATCTGAGTCACTGAAGAAGTGTACTAAGAGGTAGGATTTAAACAAGGAGAGGGCAGTATCACTAAGGCTAAAGGAGTGAAGCATGTCAATAAGAAGAGACTGGTCAGCAGTATCAAAAGTGGTGGAGACATCAAGAAGTATGATGAGAGAGAAGTGGCCTTTTGACTTAGCTAGGTAGTTGGTCATTTTGGTGAGCGCACCTTCTGTCTTTGAGTAAAGACAATGAATGCCCAAAATAAGGTGGTCCATTAGAGAGTGGTAGGGGAGAAAGTGAGTGAGTTGGTTGAATACAACTCATTCAAGAACTTTGGATTCAAGGTGAACAGGGAAATGGGTTTCTTGTGAATGGGGAGATGAGGGCATGTCTGAAGGTGTAGGGGAAGACATCAGCGGAGAGTGAGAGGTCAAAGAGATCAGCAAGGTGCAGACAGGCATTGAGGGACACAGAGCAGAAGAGCTTGGAGGGAGCTGGGACAAGGGGACAGGTGTGAGAAGAGAATGATAGGAGAATAATGATCTCATACTCATACTGGAGGGTAGGAACTGTGGGGCAGATAGTGGGCCTGGGATAGGTGGATTGTGGGAGACTTTGTAGTTGAGAGTGCAAATTGTGGCTTTAAAATAGGTGGATGATGAGTAAGGAGGGGTCAGTTGGTGAGTGAGGAAAGAGAAGCAAATTGATGGTGGTAAAGTTATGGTGGGGATTGTCAGACAGGTTGGAAAAATAAATTTCTTTCATGACGGAGATGACAGTATAGTATGAAGAAAGAATGAATATAAGCAGTTAACATCAGCTTGGGAGCGGGATTATTTCTATTTGCACTCTGCAGATTACAGAGTCTGTGGGAAGTGCAAGGGTGTAAAGGTTCTAGTTTGATGTGCTGTAGATGAAGAGAGGCAGTTCAGCCTCCAAAACAGAGTGCAATAGAGAAAGTGGTGGTCTTGTAGATAGAAATGGCAGTGTTGGGGCAAAACTGAGTAGAAATGGGAGAGGTCGAGAAGAGGATAGGGTTAAGGCTACAAAAGGGTCTTTGAGTGATCAAAATCTGGAGTGGGGTGTAGGGCAAGGGAGAAGAAAATGAGATTGTGATCAGCAGAAGAGAAGGACAGGAGATTGTCATCAAAGAGGGGATGGGAAGAGTGTGGGCAGAAATGAACTAGAAGATGAAGGTCAGAGGATTGACTATGGGCTGCGCAGGTGAGGATTATTATTATTATTATTATTTTTATTATTATTATTCATTTATTTATTTATTAGGCTTCACAGATTCTGTAGTGTCAGATACGAGGGAGTCTGACAGTAGACAAAAATGGGACAATAGGTAGAGAGGACTCTAACCGCAAGAGCTTACATTCTAGAAGGAGGAGCGGTGAGAGAGAGTAGGACCCTCTGGGAGAAAATGAAGATGGTAGGCGGGAAAGAGGATGTGATGGATAGAATAGTTAGGAGGTGGTAGAATAGGAATGTATATGTAATATAATATATATATATATATATATATATAGATATCATATGATAAATCAATATGACGTAAACAGCTTCCAGCAAAGTATATATTTTGCAATCAATGCTACAATTTTAATAACAAAGTCAAAGTAAAAATTAACAATCTAGAGAAAGAGAGAATAGAAAGTTTGTTGCTTAAGTTCTAAAAACTTTATAATCAAACCCCAAAGGCAAAATGTAAGAGTGATGTAATTCTATAATTTCTTCTATTGCACATGGTAACATAATAATTAATTACACATGGAATCGGGAATCACACTGTATAAATAAGATTCCAACCTTTCCTTTGTTCTGTTACATGAGAATCTAAAGGTGAGTTGTGATCCATCTACTACATTACAATATTCAAGACAATGTTACTGTGACTGATCTATGGGTGCAATGGTGTGATATAGTTTTAAAACAATTTGTGTATTTTTGTTTGTAAACTGCAATGAATCCATACATTACATTACTGTTTCTCTTGGTCTTGTCCTTTTAATTTATAAAAAAAAATGTTGCCTACAACTTTTATTAGACCATGTATATGAAATACAGATTCCCTTCCATGAAATGCTTACTAGTAACACCTAACGAGGTGTCTGTATAAGTATCAGGAGCATACAAAATATAATCATCATAATTTAAGACAAGATTGTGACTGTGTGGGGGGAACATTTTCATATCTGATTATTTGCAGAGCACTGTAGGACTGTAGCACATAATAGGTGTTTGCAATAAGCTGCATAGTGAAAGTAAATAAAATGTATAAGATTTAAATATTATAAGTTTATAATAAATGTATTATAAAAAAAAAAAAATGTATTAATAAATATATATATTTTATGAGATGGTATTTCATGCAGAATATATTTAGCCCAGAGATAACAGAGTTAAACCAGGAGTTTTACAGCATGGAAAACAAACCAAAAAGGTTATATAAATCTTGTCCTTCTATAGTATCTAAACTGCATTTTAACTACATTAAATGGAAAGTCATACGAGGAAGATAATGTAGATATACCTCATCGTACATCATATTAAAGTAATTTTATCATTTTGAAATAAGCATTGACCAAGCGATTGTATTGTGTGGTTCCGAAGCACAAGCAATTTATTTAGCAAAAGCAATTTGTTTAGCAGTTCAATAAATAAGTACAATACAGTACAATATAGCTGATACATGATAACTATTAAAGATCTTACATTAAATCAGGAAAGTATGAAAACACAGAATACATTACATTTTCCTTATAGAGCTCCCCCGACGACAATGGAACACAGCCATGCTCACATGTAGCCATGTTCAGAGAGAGAGGACAAAAGCCAGCATGCTTGTATATACTTGTCCAGCTAACACTTTGTAAGTTCTTCATTAGTCCGGGGGTTAATGGCATTCCAGCTCCTTGCAAGTCATAGGTCAGTTCATTTGATCCTTACAGAGGGTGAGGGGAACATCCCCCACCCTTTTGTTCCCATGATTTGACTCTGAATGACCAGTTCAAACTGACCCACATAAAAGTATTTAAGAGCATTAATCTCATATTGCTTGTATCTTGCGATCGCTAGATGCGATCGCTATTCCGTCCACACCGGGTTAATGCTGGTGAAATAAGCTTTAATATGAGACCATCTTTATCTTTTAAAACACCTGAACCATAAAAACCTTTACTACAGTATTATATATAAATAAATATACAATCTAATACATTTTACTAATAAATGAATGTGGATTGGAACCTTTAATAAATATGAAATATATAAATAACCAAATGTTGTAGTGCGAGTGTGTGCGTATTTTACCATGTGATATCGCCATGCCCCGTGTAGCGTGGCATGCTAAGTGCAATCGCACAATAAAACAATTTAACCAATATACTTTTCGTTCATCCAATTATACGACAATCATGACATAATTCGTCTTACTGGTTAAATGTGTATTTCTTTAAGCTCTTAAAGCAGTTAACATTATTTCCAAACATTTGACAGCAGCTTTTGGTTGTAATACAATAGCCTGGATCCATATGTGTAGTTTTATAGTTACAGAAATGAGTACACTTACTGCAGCCACAGAGATCATTTTGCTTATAAATTACCAATAATACCATTTGCAACGCAAAATCCTACAAGTCCTACAAGTTAAGCATACACGTCACTAGCATTAAAGTTTATTATTGCAAGTTAGCACATGCATTAGCAACATATATAAAAATAAACAGGTCAGATTTATAACCGTTGTTTCATATAGAGACTTGTTTGGAACCACAACCTTCCTGAACCAGCTTTACAGGAGCTTCCTAACAATACTCAGTGCTGTTGGGGGACCCTGACACTTCCATTCTAATCCTATCAGTATGTAGCTTCCTGGCTGCTTCCACATCCTGCTTCACATCATAGCACTGACCCTGACAGGCATGAGGTCACAAGATAATGTGTTTCTTCTTCCCATATTGGAGAAAATGCCATGTGCTAAACATGATACACACAGAAACATTTCCTTTGTTGTCAACATAAATTTATATGTATCAGCTTATAATAAGTAAATACATTTTTATTTTATTTTTATGAAAACAAAGTTCAAAACAAATAGTAAAAATAGTTAGTGTTTCATAAAGAGATTGGATCCTTTACTGAATTTATTTAATCTGCACAATATGTGAATATGATGGACCATTAATACATACTGAGTGTGTGATTGTTTCTTCTCCTTGAATTTGAACAAGATTCTAACATCAACAATTATTATTGTTTGTCATAGTATGTTATTATGGTTTATTCATAGTATGTAGATGTCAGTTAATAGCCAAGTAGAAGAAGATGATGATACAGAGATAGGAAATGGCAAGAATCTATTATTGAACTATGTACATTGCATGTTTCCAACACAGCTACAGATTTTCTAGATTATTAATGGGCAACAGGTGGCCCCAGGACCACCTGGGGCCTCTGAGCCTTCACCTGCGACCCCCAGCTCCTTCCTACTTTAATGTCAGATGTGTTTGTTACAGCTTGTAACACTTGTTAAAAATGCCACTGATGCGTTATTACAGATAGGTGTCTCTTTAATTACATTTATTGTTTGTGAAGTGTATCAGATGCTTTTCATTTATCTACATTTAACAATAATATCTTACATTTGATCCATTCATGACATATATTCAATGTTGGTTCAACCATTCATGTTCTAAGTTTATATGAATAGATTAACTAGGACAATGCTCTTCATATGTTCACAATAGTTATATTCTTTGAAAATAGAAACTCAGAGATCTCCATCAATACAAATGTACAGAACAATATCTAATATTGAATATTTCTAAAATTTCTAAGACTCAACACATATTTTACTCATAGCTAAATTAAGCGAACACACGATAAAGAGAATATAAATGTATGGAAAGTAATACAGAAAGAAAATACCAAGTAATCAAATACAATACAATACTAAATTATCTCTTGTTGTGTTTTAAACATAACTGAGTTTGAAAGTTATTTCTGTTATAAAAAGTATCAAATATAACAGAGCAAATGTATGATATAAAGGGTTATTAATGTCCTCAAAATGTATTTTCAATAAATATTCTATATATCATTATAATTAAGTTATATCAAGAATAATAAATTAATTTGCCAAAACAAAAACTTTGAATTCAATATCAAGAATTGCCCAGCAAATCGAACACCAACCGACTCACGAATGATTGTAGGAACATCAATAAGTTTCATATGTAAAATAAGAATGAGTCTATCCTAGATACAATCATTGTTATTCAATGTTCTACTATTCTGTTTGTGTCATATTTATAGACATTACAGAGCTGTATTTTCCATGTAGACAGACTAGACACATGTCTGGGGCAGCATTGCTCAAGTGATAGCATTTATATTGTTTTATATGGAATAAATTTAATTTTCACACTTTATTTTCAACTCTTGTTTTTTGTCTTTACCAAAGATTTCATTTTCTTGCTAAAAAAAAATCAGGGGGAGGTGCTGGACATAAAGGCATGAGAATGTGAGATGAAAAATTATCAATTAATATGTATTCACCCACAAAACACGAGGACAGTGCCAACGCAAAATATCTAGTAACCACTAATATAAGAAGAGAGCTGGAAAAGAAGGAGATAGATTATGTTCCTCAAAGTTTCCTGAGTATGAGACAGAGATGCAGGGAGATAAGCCTGAGTGTTATGGCAGACCATGTGTCTACTATGGGACAGGAGTAACTCAGAATTCAGCTAAACTAATCTAACCAAGAGTCGGATGCTGAGTGCATGATAATGTGGGAATTTATATCATACTTGGCAACTTTCTTCAGCTCTCTTCCGGGAGCCTGCCAGTGGAGGTGGGCGTGAGGGGGGCGGGGCGTGAAAAATCGCGTCATTTGGGGGCCAAATGCCGCGATTCACCAGGAATCGTGGCATTTGGGAACTAATTCTGCCCACTTCACTAGGAAGTGGGGCACTTCCTAGTGAAGTGGGCAGAATTCAGGAGATTGCCATACTCACCCGGGAGTCCGTGAGACTCTCGCAAAATGCGGGAGTCTCCTAGACATTCCGGAAGAGTTGGCAAGTATGATTTATGTATGTCAGATTCAACAAGTGTATTAAACTGTTCTGTAGCATTAGTTGAACATGATTTGTGAGAGAGTCAGCATCATTGAGTGTGGGAGCATACTATTATGAATCCTATTGTGAGATTGGGGTCACCTTGTATAGCAAGGGTCAGTAGTGGGAGAAGCACTGCAAGTGACAGTCAACACATTAAAGCCATAGAACAGGAGAAGAGAATCAATTTCTCAAAGAAGTTGGCTTGATGCTCATTATTTTCATCAGTTGTGTAACATGTCTCACTCATCATTATCATCATCATTATCATCATCACACCTGCAAGTAGAGACTTCTGTTTGACTACACTCCAATATATATTCTGAGAGGATAAAGACTGACTTACAGCTGTGCTATTGATTTAAGGAGGGTACCACCACCCAACAAACATGCAAATGGGTGAAATTATTTATAATGTTTCTTGTACAGAAAATTCTTAATCTGACATGGAGAATCAGACTTATGTGAACGAATTTCATTTGATGCCATTTTTCACAAAATCTGATTATATATTTGTAACTATTTGTGTATTTTTCTTTCTATATATATTTGGAGTGCTCATCAATTCCATTATAATTACAGTGATATATATTGATGATCAGTTACACACCCCCATGTATCTATTTCTCTGTAACCTGGCCTTAGCAGATATCTGTTATACAACCACTACTGTTCCTAAACTGCTGTACATGTTATTATCTGGAGATAATACAGTATCCTTCATACAATGCTTCACCCAGATGTATTTTTATTTTTTGGTTGGTTCCACAGAGAATGTTCTAATATTTATTATGGCATATGACCGATATGTTGCTATATGTAATCCTTTACACTATCACAATATCTTAAATAGGAAAAACTGTCTCTTATTTGCTTCTGGCACTTGGATATCAGGATGCTTAAATGCATTTGTGTTTACAATTCCAGTGTCACACATGTCCTTCTGTCATTCAAACACCATACACCAGTTTTTCTGTGATGGTAAAGCTCTGATTAACATCTCATGTGGGGGCATTGAAACAATATTGATTATCACCTATCTGGAAATATTGGTATTTGGATATTTCCCAGTTATGTTCAGTTTGACATCTTATATAAAAATTATCAGAGTAATTTTGCAGATAAAATCTAAGAACGGCAAAAAAAAAGCCTTCTCCACCTGCTCATCCCACCTCACCATTCTCATTATTTACTATACAACAGCTATGCTTGAGTACATGATGCCATCATCAGAATATTCCAATGTCCTAGTACCGGTCTTTACTGCAGTGTACACAGTTGTTACACCCATGATAAACCCTCTAATCTACAGTCTACGGAATACAGATTTGAAAAGTGCTCTGCTGAGAATACTGAGGGATAAAACAAATCATTGAACGGTAAGAAAGTATTAGAAAAATGGTTAAATAAAACAATGAATATTTGTGAAACTATTGTTATAGATGTCTTTGAAGTTTAATGAGCAAACTAAATGGTCAAATGGGCAGAACCTTCAAATGGCACAAGCTTTTTGTAAAATAATGATCAATAACAGCAGATTAAAAGATTACTGCCATTTAGTTTGTTTTCATTACCAACAAATTATCAAATGGAATTATCATTCTCATTGTTTTAAAGTTTTGTATAATTTTACTTTATTAATTTTTAATTTCAGTAGTTTTTATTTCATTTCTGGCAAGCTTTATTTAGTTTAATTTAAGCAACTGCAAGAAATGGTTCTAGTCCCAATAACACAAGCCCGTATGTAGCCCCATCGTGGATGTGAAGAGACAACTCTGGCTGCAACCACAGCTGACTCCCTCGCTCCCTGCAACTATCTTAAAACAGGAAGCAGCTGACACTAATCTGGGGAGCGGGAGAATGATAGAGGACCGGTCATTCCAGGAATACTTAATTCAAGGGGTGAGTCCGATATCTCTCTCCGGCATGACCTCCAGAAAAGTAACTGCATCCAGGCAGTAAGGTATTTATCGATATATATATATACTCACTTAACATTTTCAGCAAAGAATTTATACGAATGATACATAGGTAAATTAAGCTATTAGTGCTTTGAACTGTTGGGTTTGCTGTACTCCGTACCACTAACTGCAGATCTGAACATTTTTTGCACTTCTGTGTACAAGGCAAATTATACCAAGGAGCAAATTTCTATATTACACTGCACAATCCTGTAAAAGTTTACAATTTAAATGGAAAATTTACAAATTAAACAGAAGACTGGTTCATAAATGGACATAACTTTACCCAGGAATAAAGCAGGGGACATAGTTGGTTCTGTGAAAACCTTAGTATTATTCAGATGTTGGTTAAATGTATCTGGGGTCACTGACTTAAAATTGTTTACTACTTAACCCCATACTACTCCGTTTGATGACTGTTGTGCCATAACTAACATCATTGTGACTACAATACGATGTTTGATACTTTTTGTACATATGTTAATGTTTAAATATTGCACAGTAAATAACTTGCACTGAGCTTATTAATACATTACCATTGTGCCATCTACTTTCCTATATATACTGAATATTCTATGTTCTGGGCATTTCTACCTGCTTTTCCGTAATCAAAGGAATTGAATCCCCTCGTCCCATTTTTTCCCTGATTGGCATCATATTTAATCACATTTCAGGAAACGCAGATGGACATTTGCCCACAATATAATAATGTAATGAAGTGACATATACACAAGAGAGAATATTGTCTTGATAGCTGTGAGTAGACACGAAAGTTGCATTTATAATATAAAATACAACAATTCTGCTTCTGTTGTTTAACCTTTTAATAATCAAATGGGAAAATTCTTGTATGCAGAAGTCGTCATGGAAATGTAAATTAAGTTATGTAAATTGGTGGCATCTTGATTAACAATGTAGCCGCAAAGATAATAAATTAAGTACTGTCAGTTGAAGAGGTCAATACATAATCAGCGTATTAGAAGCGACTATAATTTGAAAGTTTCTGGAAAGTTCACAACAATATTGTTTAAAAAAAAAAAATCCAATGAACTGAAAATATGTATTACAGGTAATCCAACATTATTTGCCTTTACAAGACAGTCTGCTAACAGTGAAACATTATGCTATATTTTCAGTAGAGAAATCACTGACATTAAGAGCAAATTAAGAACATAAATGTATATAGTCAAATTGAAGTGTATCATAAATTCACCTATTTTATTGACATGAACATACACCGGTACACACACGCATTCTGCATTGTGGTCCTTTATAGGACAGTTCATGCTGATATAAGTGAAAATATGACTTCATATCCCTGCCATCTATCATTTTTAAAACCTTAACCAGCATTATTGTATTTTAAAATAACTCAATCATAACAATCAGATGACTTCTATACATTTTAATCTATTAATTGCATTGGTGCATGTACACCTATAATTGCAGTTTCCCATATACAAAGTGTCCCTGTAGTGAAAAAGATGTCTCAATAATCAAGGAAAGATCACTATCACATCAGAGGACATAAAAGTAGTCCTGTTATGTGGAAGGTGCTTTCTGTCTTCAAAATGTGTAAAGAAAAAAAAAACACGACTTCTGTGCTAAAGACAAACCAATCAAATCACTGAAAATTCAAAGGGCTCTGGAAACTGTAGTTGTTGCTATAATTAATGAATCTCAAAGAGTTATACAACCTATATATTCTACTCTGTGTAACACTGGTTCACCAGTAATAATAGAAGTCAAACCAAGGTTTGGATGAGCATGGCTAATATTAGCAGAAGAGGATGTAAAAACATATTACCCCTGAGTCCCTTCAAAAAGCTACATTGCAAATATGGGAGATATTCATATTCACATTGTCACCTCTGGTTGATTTTGGGTAGTGCAATGATTTAAAGACAACATATACAAACAAGGCCTGTTATAGATATTATAGAGACCTGGAACATGTGACCTATAATAAAAAATGAGCAGAACCCCCCACCCCAAAGAGTTGTTAACCAATTTTAGTGTTCTTTAAAGCTTTCTTCTTTGCTTCACTTTCTTTTTCCTTTTTTTTAAATCTTCTTTCTTGTGTTGTTTTCCTTTACTGTATTCTTTCTTCTGTATTTTATTCTCTTACATATTCTTTTTCCAAGATATACTTACACACACTGGGATTCTCAGATGAGACCATGTAATACAGAATTGTGATTTTATATAGATTTTGAGCTCTTATTGGTTGAAAGCTGCAACCCATTAGCGAACAGTGGGAAAAAATGTAAATATCTGTCCCAACATTTACCATATATTTATTTGAAGCTGTTAATCAAGGAGAAGTTAGGAGATTCTGACACTTGCTGGCACTTGGGGAACAACAAGAGCTAGCGTGCCCTGGCACCCAGGGACCACTGTGCCATGTAGTGCCAGAAAACTAAAAAAAGCACATCTTGATCATTCTACTTTATTTTATTAGAAGATAAAGAAACACAGAAATATTTACCAACATCTGTGTTCTTACTCTGTGCAATCTAAATCTTGTAATCTTTTAAGCCAATAAGCTTGCAAAAAAACACATATCCAAGGTCCTCTAGTTGTTCATTAAAAAAACAATAAAATATTCCACAGGTGTAGCAAAAAAAAGTAAAATATTTGTTTCTTGCTGCTTAAATAACCTAAATAATCCAAAGTAACAAGCTTTGCCAAAAAAAAATAATTGAGATGATTAAAACTAGCTTCTGTATACAGAATCTAATGCTGCATAATGAAAATATGAAAGATGCAAGCTCTATTTAATTTTTTTTTATGGACAACAACGGGACCATGACTATGTGTTTGGGTTTTTTGTATGGACATCTACAGGACCTTGGAAAAATGTAATTTATCTTTTTCTCAATCCTATTGGATTAAAAACTTACAAGGTTTGGATCGTACAGAAGAAGGAAACTGATGTTGGGAAGCATATATATTTTTATTATTTTTTAATAAAATAAAGTGGTTTGAAAGAAGTGCGTGGTTTTGAAAATTTTGTTTTGTGGCACTACATGGCATGGCGGGCCTTGGGGGTGCTGGGGCATGCTGGCTCTTGTTGTTTCCAAAGTTCCAGCATGCCCTGGCTGCCATGGTTATACTGGTGCTTGCAGTTCTACAAGAACCAGCATGCCCAGACTGTTAATAGTAGAATTAACTTGCTGGAACCTATAGTACCACAAAACAAAATGGCATCTAAAATGAAATAAAACATTTTATTTCTCCACACCCACCACCCATGGGTGTGGGAAGAGCCCTAGTGCTTTTCAACATGAGGTTGGGTACCCCTAGGGAGGGACTAGTTTTTTGTGGAACCAAGCTCCCTGGGAAAACCTTCCCTGTGCTGACCAGCGTAGGGCTGGTTGGCATCATGGCAGAGGCACCCCATGCTGTGGTTCCCCTACTATAGTGCTACAAGTTCCGGCTGGCTGTAGTAAAATCAGGAGGATTTCGCGATTTTTCTACTACTACTACCACTAGCCTGTCAGCAAAAGGGTTAATATGATTGGGAGGGGGGCCCCAATGCTTTTTTTAAAAAAATAATTGTCTTTTACAACTGTTATAGTGACGGCCGGTAAAGTGGCTGTAATGGTGCCAGACCATCCGCCACTGAAGGAGCTCACAGGTATGTATCCTGCAGTGCACTATGTAGTAGAGCAGAACAAAGCAGCCCTACACCCATATTCATCACTGCATGTATCTTCAGATCCAATCCTTGTTGAATTTGGGAGCACGAAGAGCCCATTTACGGCCGTTTAAAAAAAAAAAAAGCAGGATACGTGCATGAAATATGAGATATCTGACCATGAAACAGCTTTAAGTAAAGTAAATATTTTGCAATCATTGCCACATTGTGACAGCAAAACTAAAGGGAAAAATAACAATCTACTGAGAGAATAATTTTTTTAATCAAACCCCAATGGCAAAATGTAAGGATGATGTAATTCCATAATTTCTTCTATTCCACATAGTAACATCTTAATTAATTACATATTGAATAGGGATCCACACTGTATAAGTATGATTGCATCCTTTCCTCTGTTCTGTTACATGGCAATCTAAAGGTGAGTTTTGATCCATCTACTGAATTACAATATACAACGTTACTGTGATGGATATATGGGTATGATGGTGGGGTATAGTTTTAAAACAATTTGTGTATTTCTTTGGGAAACTGCAATGAACCCATAGGATACACTTATTGTTTCTCTTGGTCTTGCCTTTTTTAATGTATAACAAATCATTTTGTTTACAACTTTTTTAAGACCATGTACCTGAAATACACTTAAAGAGGTGTCTGTAGAAAAATTAATCAACACATAATTTAAGATACGATTGTGACTGATTGTGACTGTGTGGGAGGAACATTTTCTCATGTCTGTGTTTTGAGGAGCACTGTAGGACTGTAGTAGTACAGAATATTATGTTTGCAATAAGCTGCATAGTGAAAGTAAGTTCAATGTAGAAAATTTCAATATCAATATACTAAATAAATATTATGAGATGGTATTTCATGCACAATATAGAGATAACAGAGATTACCCAGTGGATTCACAACAGGCAAAACAAACCTAAAAGGTTATATAAATCTTGTCCTTCTATAAACCACACTTCAGGTAAAATGTGTTTTAAATGGAAGGTCATATGAGAACCTTGAAAGCACACATTTCAATGCAGATCTACTGTATTGAACATTATAACATAATTCATCATCCCGGGTAAATCTGGACAGCTTGATTCTATGAGAGCCGCCTGCATTGTTTTTTCACTTTTGAAAGCAGCTTTTGGTTGTAATACAATATCTTGGATCTATATGAGTTGTTTTACAGTTTGAAAACTGAGCACTTTTACTGCAGCCACAGAGATTGCTTTGCTTATAAATTACACATAATACCATTTACAGTGCAAAATCCTGCATGTCCTACGGGTTAAGCATATATGTCAATAGAAACAAAGTTTATTATTAAAAGTTAACACATGCATTAGCAACATATTTACACAATTTTATCTTAAATGATATGATGATTATATTTTATAAGATCCGAATACTTTTACAGACACCTCTTTAAGTGTAAACAGGTTTATAGCTGTTTTATGGGGTGACCTTGCTCTTTCCTCAGTGCAATATCCACCCCCACCACCTGTGTTACATTATACAAGCGGTGGGGCCGGCCATTGCTGCTTTAAAAGAGGCATTTGCACTGAGTCTATTAGGAATGACGTCATTTCTTATGTAGATCTTATGTAGATCTTTCTGACAGTCGCATTTTACGTCTGTAGATCGTTAGAGCTGCTGGACAGAATGACGGCCTGCTATATGGTAAGTCCATATTCTCATACTATTGATATTATTGGTTTTACGAATAATCTGTAGTGGTTAAGTCTGTCGGCTTTGGCTTTAGGGTCAACACAACACATAAAAGGAAGAAACAGCGCTAAATTAGTGGATTAAGCAGATTATCAATATACTAGAATAGGATTGTGCCAATATTTCTAATGAGATAGGGAAAATGCTGTGATTATGGAACCACTTTATATGTACATGGATGCTTCGTTTTACTGAATACGGATGTATAGCAAATATGCAATATCTATTCTGATTGAAATAGGAGGTTATGCTTGATCAGCAACAATAATAAAATCAATATACTAATTTAATAAAAATCAAACTGGTTAAAAAAACACGTTAAAACAGACAGAGAATAGAATATAGTTAATCAGATATCTATCAACAAAAAGGAGTATCAATCTAGATATATCGCAAATAAAGCTAAAAGGTCCACAATGACTAAATAAAATGCCGGGCTTGGCATATAGTAAAACGTTCACTTAGTATCGTCCCAGGTATTCCAAACAGTAAAAAGTCTCTATACTTGCTGTTGGTATGCCATTGAGACCCAATCAATAAAATCCTTATGATATCGGCCGACGTCTTTTGTGGGCTTCAGCGGTAGAACGCCCTTGAAAAAGTCACTATAGTGATGAAACGCGTTGGGTTTTCCACTTTCCATCAACAGAAAACAGGAAGTTGTACATGCGTTTCACGGTGAAACGAACGCCGTCCTCTCTTCCATTAATACTGCCTCACACACTGCGGCTTTCTACCACTGAAGCCCGTAAAAGACGTTGGTCTAGTTTATTAATGGGCAACAGGCCACCCCAGGACCACCTGTGGCCCTCCGAGTCTTCACCTGTGACCCCCAGCTCCTTCCTGCTTTAGTGTCAGATGTGTTTGTTCTAGCTTGTAACACTTGTTTAAATGCTTGCTGATATGTTATCACCGATAGGTGAGTCTTTAATTGATTACATTTATTAAGAGTACTGGACAGCTCTTTGAAAGGTTAGAGAAGACTTAACACTTATTCTACTCCCAGTTAAATATAGCAAACACATGATAATGAGAAACTAAATATATGTAAAGTAATATGTCAGGAGAATATCAAATAATAAATTAAAATAATAAATTATCTCTTAACTTGTGTTTTTAACAAAACTGTGTTTGAATGGGATTTATTGTTTAATGTGTGTCATATATAAAAAAAAGACTGAGCAAATGTATAATATAAAGGATTATTAATGCCTTCAAAATGTCTTTTAACTAACAATACAATATAAATCATTAATAAGAATGATAACTTAATTTGCCAAAACAAAAACCTTTTAATTTAGTATCAAGAATGGCCCAGCAAATTGTATACAGGCTCTTTAGTCTCACTATTTAATATAGCGCTTGCAGGAAACATTAATAAGTTTCACGTGTAAATAAATAATTAATCTATCCTAGATAAAATAGTTGTGATTTTATGCTGTTCTATTTGTATTTCAAATTTGTAATTTTCCTGGTAAAATAATTCAAGGGTAGGAGCTGGACATTAAGGTTGGATACACAATAATATGAAGTCTAATGTGAGATTGACTATGCAGTACATGGGTACTCCAATTTATGGGATCACCTGGTGTAGCAAGAGAAGCACTACAAGTGAGGAAGCTGCACTTAGCACACCAAAGTCATAGAGCAGGAGAAGAGAATCATTTTCTCAAAGAAGTTGGCTTGATGCCCATTATATTCATCAGTTGCGTCAACTCTCTCACCTATAATGTTTCTTTGCAGAAAAATCTTAATCTGACATGGAGAACCAGACTTACATGAAAGAATTTCACTTGTTGCCATTTTATGCAAAATCAGATTATATATTGTTAACTACCTGTGTGTTTTTCTTTCTATATATATTTGGAGTGCTCATCAATTCTCTTATAATGACAGTGATCTATATCGATGATCAGTTACACACCCCCATGTATCTATTTATCTGTAACCTGGCCTTAGTAGATATCTGTTATACAACCGCTACGGTCCCTAAACTGCTGTACATGTTATTATCTGGAAATAATACAGTTACCTTCCTACAATGCTTCACCCAGATGTACTTTTATATGTTGGCTGCTTCCACAGAGAATCTTCTAATATTCATTATGGCATATGACCGATATGTTGCTATATGTAATCCTTTACACTATCACTATATCTTAAATAGGAAAAACAGTCTCTTATTTGCATCTGCCAATTGGATATTAGGATGCTTAAATTCATTTGCGTTTACAAATTCAGTGTCAAGTATTTCCTTCTGTCATTCAAATACCATACGCCAGTTTTTCTGTGATGCTAAAGCTCTGATTAACATCTCCTGTGCTGGCACTGAAAAGGTTTATATTGTCATCTATCTGGAAATATTGGTATATGGATTTATTCCAGTCATGTTCACTTTGACATCTTATATACAAATTATCAGGGTCATCTTGCAGATAACATCTAAGAATGGCAGAAAAAAAGCCTTCTCTACCTGCTCATCCCACCTCATCATGGTCATTATTTACTATACGACAATTTTGCTTGTGTACATGATGCCACCATCAGAATACTCCAATGTCCTAGAACCGGTCTGTACTGCAGTGTACACAGTTGTCACACCCATGATAAATCCTCTAATCTACAGTCTACGGAATAAAGATGTGAAATGTGCTGTGCTGAGAATACTGGGGGTAAAACAAATCATTCAACAGTAAGGAAGAGTTATATAACACAATGTGAATGATAATTACATTTGGTAATTTGTTGTTAATGAAAACAAACTCAATGGTAGTAATCTTTGAATCTGCTCATATTGATCCATGTATTACAGAAGCCTGTGTCATTCCTATGTTCTGCTGTTTAGACCAATTTAGTGCTTTTTTTAATTCGTTTCTAGAAAGCTGTATTTAGTTTAATTTAGGTAAATGAGAGAGATGGTTCTATTCCCAATATGTGTTTTCTTACAATGCTGCTCATTTCTAGTTGGATAGATTTGAACTTTAAATGTACTCAGAGAAAGACAAAAAAGTACTTCTACTGGTATGTTGCATTAAATGTATCTCAAGATGCAGCCAGCTCTAAAACATGAATCAGACATACAAGTGTGTATACTTACACCTTAAGATAGCTTACACATGTGGGTTGACAGTGTTAGTTTTTCCAAATGCAATACAGTGCAGAGGAGCATGAAAAAAGGAACACATGCTCATGCCCAGAACCAAACTATACGCCATTGAACGCAGCAACTTCCAATTCATCTTCAAGCACGAAGGACACTTACTACAGCCTACAATTTCATGGTGGATCAGGGAGGGGACTGGCCGTATGTACATAGTCAATGTACGTAAGAGCGTGCCAAGCTCAAGTACATACAGCAATGTTAAATTCAAGCTTTCAGCATCTCAAAGGTACATGTTTTTCAGTCATATCACTTTGCTCCGGTGACAGTTTGGTGTGCCAATTACTAGTGATGCTGGATGTGTATGTTAGAGAAGATGTGTAACTGTATACATGCATTTTATGTGCAGTAGACATTCATAACATCCTAATAAATCTATTTTATAGGGTTGGGAAAAAAACATTTTTTAAAATGTTTTGTCATTAATGATTATATTATTAACAGGTGACAGTGATTGATTTTTTTTCTATGCATTCATTTGGTACTTTAGATTCCACGTATATCTATTATACTCATCCTAAAGTGTATTGTCTGTCAGAGCAGAGCATACCTAGACCCGTATACAACAAGAGACGTTTGTTCAGATTGGTTCCTTGTTGAATACGTATGTGCATATGCCTGATTTATGTGTGTTTAAAAAAAAATGCAAATTCCATTTTGTGTGTCTTAATGAATCAAGCCCATAGTGTGTAATCCCCAGAAATGTTTATCAAACTGCACCAACTTCCCGAGGAAGCAATAAACATTTTGAAAAATGCATAGTTATTATTATTATTCCTGCTATTGTTATTAATTTTATAATATAGTTGAGCTGTCTATAAAAAAATGCTTCCCCCATTAAAAGAGTGTCTTCATAAATAATACTTACTTCTTCTTTCCATCTTGTTGTGCTGTAATTCATTTGGAATCTTGAAATCCCATAGGAGAAAAGAAAACCTCACTGAATGCATGGACCGCTCCTATGGGGCAGCCAATGCACAATAATTTAGCCTCTGAGGAGCCGGTGTACTAAGTAGCATTGTGTCTCTTACACAGTGCAGCCAATCACAGATAGCCTATCAGGTAATGGAAGAGTTAAAAAATACACAGGTCATTGTGGTTTAAGTTGGATAAGCAATTAATATTAGATAATAGAATCTATTGTTCTGTTAATTTATCAAATATGAGTTGGTGTTTAAGCATGTTATAATATTTTGGGGTGAAATATAATGGAACAAGAACATTTTCCAAACAGTGTTGATTTAAGGTCATATATGCAGGAGCTTGTTTGAGCCCTATAAGGGTGTTGGTGGCCATTATCCAAAGTGCAATCATTTTGTAAAGTAAGGTGGGGGAGGGGTTCTGCTTATTTTGTGAAGCATGTACCCTATTTATTTCTTTAAATTTGAGATTTTACTAAGGGCGATATTTATTTAGCACTACACTGATTAGTGGACCTTGTTGGCCTCAAAAGAGTCTGAAATGAAAAAGGTCTTTGAAGGTGGCTAATTCTCAAAAGTTAAAGAAGGATTGGGTTCCCATGAAACATTTGTGACCTGCCCACAGTAGGGGGTTATACCTACAGAGGTTGCAATCTGAGTGAGGAGGGAATACATATCTTCAGAAGAGTATACTTCATGAACAACAAAATACTAAGTGCAGTCTTTAGCCAACTATTTTTTTTAAGCATGTTGTGTCCTGAGGAATGTGTAGTTTTAAGAGAGTAGCTAAATTATAGAAGCTGAGGGGGATAGAAGGAGGTCAGTCACATTGACTGCCCATCCACTCTAAAATGTAAGCTCTCACGAGCATTGACCTCTCGAATAGTGTTTTCCTTATGTAATTTTGTGGATAGTATATATGTAATTATGTATAATTATTGTTTGTATTTACTACATTTTGTTACCTTTGTCTTTATATTATTTTGTCATTTTGTATGTTTTAAACGTTATTTTATGCTACTTCAAAATCCTTCTGGCTCTTTATGAACAAAAGTTAATAATACTAATTTATGTAATTTTGGGTCACGATCTAGATTCAAGTTTGGGAATTAGATTGGGGGACAACAGTGAAACTATATTTTTAAGTTGAAAACTAGTCTCTGCCATCTGAGGAATAGAAGAATGAGTCAAAATAATACAGTGTACTCTATATGTGACTGAATATAAAGATGATCTAAGAAAATATACTCATCTATATATTGAATTGAAGGACCTTTGTTGTGTATATACCCCAGAAATAATACCGTTCTTGGAATCTAATAAAATATTATTTATTCTACCTCACATGCTGGACTTACTTGCTCCTGGCATTGTCTCCTCTTCTGCTTCATGGCGACTCTGGATTCTTTTATCCCCAGCGGGAAACATGCAGTGTCTCCAGGGTCTATCAACTCCTCTACATACACTTCAAAATACTGTGGCTACCTCACTCACCCCTTTGGTAATGCAATGATCACTTGCCCCATAATTGTACTTTGTTTCTGGAAACCTTTCAGAAGATTTTCGATGAGCCTGGATGAGCATCTGTCGCCCCTGTAGGAACTCTAGATCTTCAGCAAGGATCTCAATTGGTTGGTCAGTATTTGGTGCAGTTTCACACTCTTTCCTCTAAGCTTCAGTGGAACTATGAGGAACGTTTTTTCTGATAGACTTCCCTCCCATGAATTACTATCTTCTCTTGATGATCTGATTTGCCTTTGCAACGAGATTGATATTTGCTTTCGTGAACACACTCAAGAGAGGTAGTAATCTTGTTGAAAAACTATTAATTTAGCTCCTCATATTCAAGTATCTTCTCAGTCTCAAGAAGAACTCATACAATTAGGGTGCTCACATTTATCGGCAGAATAGCATGTTATATATTTAAAAACAATTAGTGCTTACATTATGCTGGGTACATAATGTAATTACCAAGTGCTTGGAGAACGCCAAATCCTAACCCATATTGGAGAGGCTGGGTTAGGAGTTATGAAGCTCTCTCCTATTATATATAGTAACACATTTCCTAGTCCAATATATATTATCTATTCGCCTGGCTACATTTCTTTGCTGGCCTTTTTGGATTTGGGTGCTGCTGGGAACTTTATTATCCAGGATCTGGTTCCCAAATTAGCTATTCCAGTGATTTCCATTAAACCTCCAAAGTTCCTTACTGCTATTGACGGTCGTGGAATCCCTGGTGCTACTAATCAGTTCCGGATCACCCCTCTGACCTTACAGATAGCAGCATTATATGTGTAAACTATTTATTTTCTGGTCATTTCGCAGACTTCTTGCCCGGTCATTCCGGCAATAACCTTGATTTTAGCTTCATTCCGCTACATTGCATTGGTGATCCACTAAGATTTTATTCTGGGGTTCTGATTGTCAAAATATGTGTCCGAAGAAAGATCTTCCGCTTAGACACTCTGTTGTTCATCCTCATTCTGAACTAACTGCTATTCCCCCACAGTATGCAGCTTTCCAGTAAGAATATAAGAGAATACATTATGGCGAATATTTAGAAAGGTTATATTCAAAAATATTCCTTACCGGCGGGTGCAGGTTTCTTTTTTGTAAAATTCCTGTGTTGATTATTTATTGGAAAATTGGGTGATAGGACTGCGCTCCTTCCTGTGTATAGCAATAGCTGATCACACCAAAGGGATCACTCCCTTACATTAAATACACGAAAAAAGATAGAAAGGCGCTCATTGACTTCAATGCTAATGTCCTATGATGAGAAAATATATTATTAGATTAATATGTCCAACCGTTTAGAAATTGGATCATGGAATGATAAATAACTTGGGTACTGAGACTAATGCCTCGCGCTCTGTGATTGTGACGTAAGTGGAAATTATGAGGGCTGAAAAATATATGGTATATAACAATGTATAATGAAATGGTTAGATGTAATTGGTGAATACTGGCTGATGGATAATTAATTTGTTTATTGGATCCAATGGAAAACACACATTAAAATGAAATACATAAAGAAATATATATATATATAGGTAATATTAATAAAAATAAAAATAATAAGCACCTGACCTATTTAAAATATATGGCATATATCTCAAACGCTTAAATCAACATGAACATCATGCACATACATCATAAAAAAACTCCATTATAAAATGTCATAAAAGAAATAAAGAAAAAAAATCCATGACTAATAAATTTATCAGAATAGTGAGTCCAGCCCTATGACCTACACCAAAAGATCCACAGTTTATCTTCACAAGGGGATATGCATGCAAATATCGATGTAGCAGTATATGGAGTCCAAACACAAAAAGTTCTGTTCACAGCATAATCCAATCCTTGGAAAGTCTTAGGTAGATATCAGTAACAGAGAGTGCAGCTTATGTATAATTTATAGTGCTATGGTCATCCTCTCTTGTTCCTCTAAGTATTTAGAAGTGAAGTAGCGCTAATATACAGTCCAAGGTGGCATACGATAGTACCGTGATAAAAAAGTTGTTAAATTTGCTGTTAACATTGAACCGTGCTATGCTGGGTGCCCATTGCAGATCAGCTGCTGTAGTGTGGACACAGATGGAGCTGAACCGGATATCCTGTATAGATGGGCGTGTCTTTACGTGTTTTGTATATCCAATAGACTTCTTTAAGAGAGTGCTTAGTATAGGGTCCGTTTTGGGTAATTTTTATAGTGGCAAAGGTTACCTGATTTGTCTTGCAACCTGCTTATATTCTTGTATTAACCAATCGCAGAGCTAACTGATTATGTTTAGAACATGATGAATGGCAAAGATTATATATAATGTATCGGATACAAACGAAATTAAAAGCATCACATGTTATAACTTAATCCACATTGAGTTATAATTAACACATGTTTAGTTTATTAAATGATGTAATAACATCTCATTTGTATCCTATAAAAATGTCCAGTTGGTGAATCTCATTTTATGCCATACATGATCTGTCATTTCTTTCAAAACCTCATTTGCATTCTATCTAAATGTACATCTGATGAGTACCATTATATTTTCATGCATGATTTGTCATTCCTTCGGAAGTTATGTTCAGTTCACCCTACAATTTGACATATATATGTCTACCATATGCATATATATGTGATATATCTTTATATCTATAAATTGTGGCACGAGCCCGCTACTGCAGAAGCACACGCGAACAACTTCTTCCTTTTTATGTAGTTTTATTGTCAGGATGGTAAATATTTTGACACCGTACAGATTTCACAGAAATACTTGGAGACCCTAAACGCTAGCTATACATAGACCAGCTCTCTCTCAGGACCAGCCAGCTACCCCACCGTTGGTCTTCCTGAACAAGTGATACAAACAAGCTTTTATACCTGATACTCCTCCCCCAGCCTTAGCTTGATGGACAGGTGACACAGCCACCTTCTCTTTAAAAGGAAACACCCATCACTGGCTCTGTTTGCACTAACAGACAGACACACCCTGTCTGTTTGCAGAGAGGAAGGATTTCAAATCATGTAAGTTAACCAAACAAACTATTGCTTTTCATACATAAGTCTTTACATTGAATCTAGGTCCGTTACTGCACAAATGTTTTACTCTATTTCCCTGCTTTCTCTGCATATTGCCAGCTAAATGCCTCCTTTTGTTACAATATATATATATATATATATATATATATCTTTATTTAAGCATCTGTATTGCTACATACTTTTAATGATAGTTTACAGTTTGAGCAAGTATCGTTCATTCTTCTTATATACTCCTCCTTATTTCCAAGGGGGGAGATATAATGATACACATTAATGCACATAGGCTTGTTGAATCATTCCATTGTTCACTTGTACAATTTGGCAAAGACCCCAGAGGTGGGGTTGAAACGCGTCAGTTGAACACGGGTCTTCCTGTTACAGCAGCGTCTCATTTACGGACAGAATTTGATTGCCCAGCTGATCATGCCCGGGACTCTATATACCTTCATGCTGGTTTTTATCTTCTCTCCGGTACAAGTGTATTAGCTGCCTGATGTCAGAAATCAAATTTCTTTTTAAACTGTTTTAGTCTGTATATGTTTATTATAGATCCCAAGGGTATTACGTTAGATGTCATTTTCCCTTTTATTTTATACTATCGATTGGGTAATGGTTTAACGTCAGAGTTCTCCATGGAAGGAAGCTTCACCTTGGAAGTGGATTTACTTATATATACGTAAGTTTATTGATGGCTTGTATATAATCCCATCTATAGATTCTTTGTTACATGTGTGGTGGTGTTACTATTGTTTAACAGCTGACACATTATATCTAGTGGTATTTATGGGTGTCTAAAATCTAATTGGTGATTCATTCACTAACCCAGTATTTTTCCACTTTCTATTTAAATTCTCAATCACCACCACTTGGAGACATCATAAGAATCAAATGAAGTTATTTGATGAGATATCTGATACAACAAGAACTACAAAATGCCTTTATTCTTGATTGATAGAAGAAAGTGACTTTATTGTGGACATTATTTATGTTTTACATATGTTTTTCATTTGTTTTGATTACATTATGATAACGTGTTCATCTTACTATATGCACCTTCTGTACTTTTAAGTTTGATGTATTGTTGAATGTAGTGGCATTCATCTGTGTATTTAAGCAGACATATAGTAGGGAGCGCTGTTTTGGGAGAATTGCTTTTATTAACAAGTCAATAGTACCTGTGGCAAGAATGAGTCAGGAGCCAAAGGAGATTGTTGAAATCTGAGCGCAGAGATGCTGCAGGGACTGCTTTTCCGCATAATGTAGGATGAGCAGAGGAGCTGCAGATCACACCGGAGCCATGCCTGGGAGCACGACTTTACCGGGGTCAAGGAGCAAGCTCACTGGAACTGGTGAGTAGATAGTAGAATCGTCAGGAACATTATCAGGTCTGGTACACGGGTTATCAACACAGGAGAAAAGTCAAAGCAGAGCCGAGTCGGTACACAGGGAAATCCAATGAGGAGTAGTCGGGAATGTAAATGGTCTGGTACACGGGAATACACTAAGCCGGCAGGAAACAACAGGAGCAGGAAACAGGGCAAACACAAGGGAGTAGAACACTAAGGTAAACATATTTCCGGCAATCCTGCAGAATATTAGCCGGCTATTTAAGGAGAGCAGGACCAATAGGCTTCAGGTGATAATGAGGAAGCCAGGTGAATGAGCTAGGAAAAACAGACTGGCCAGGTGGAGCATAATATAGAAATGACAGCATGATTTGAGGGCAGATTCTGACAGAGAACAGGCCTAACTGACCCTATCTAATACCTATCTAATCTATCTAGCTAATCTATCTGCCTATCTGATCTACCTAAACTAATCTATCTAAGAACTAAACTAACTACCTATCTAAACACCCAGTGGCTATCTAACTTACCTAACTACCTACCTACCTATCCCTAACAAACTATCTATCTATCTATCTATCTAGTTACTCTGACAGAGAGCCCGGCTAATCATAACAGTATCCCCCCCCCCCCTAGGCGAGGGGTTAGGAAACCCCAAAACCTGGTTTCTTGGGAAACTCTTTAAAAAGTCAAACGTAAGCCTATTCGCATGGATTTCAGTACTAGGAACCCAGGATATTTCTTCTGGGCCAAAACCTTTCCAGTGGACAAGGAAATGGAGCTGACCTCTCCTAAGCTTAGAGTTCAGGATTTTCTCTATTTAAAACTCAGGTTCTCCTTCGACCATAAATTGGGGGAGGTTTGGTCTGGACATGGGGTGAGAACCTGGAGGAAAATATAACCAGTTTGAACAGAGAACAATGAAATGTTGATGGAATCCTCAAGGATTTGGGCAACTCCAATTGAAAAGCTACTTGATTGATTCATTTGTTGATCTTTAATTGCCCGATGTACCGAGGCCCGAATTTTCAAGATGGAAAGGGGGCTATCTTGTAGCCCTCATTAAATCCTAATGGGACGAGTGTGTTTAAATGGAAAATCCAGAACATCTCTCTTAAATAGTTTAGTTTGAATGTCTTCCCCTCTAGGTCCCAAGGATACATGTCAGATCCCCTTAAAAGTAATATGGCTGGGGTCAGAATTATGCTTATGCATAAAATGCTTAGAGACAGAGTGGCTTTCCACTTTGTTCTTAAATGTTTCGAACGTGTTCTTGTATCTTCAATTTCAGAGGTCTTTTAGTGTTCCCCACACACTTAAGCCCACATGAACATTCTTCTAAATAAATCACTGAAGATGTTGGGATCATGATTAGCTGTAAATTTTAGCTTAAAATCATTATTACTAATATAAGATAAGAATTCTTTACTCAAATCTGTATCCCCGTCCCATACCATGAGGATATCATCTATATACCTCTTGTACATTTATATATGTTTAGAAAAGGGGTTTGGGTTAAAAACAAATTTCTGTACCCAACTTCCCATTACCAGATTTGCGAAACTTGGTGCAAAAATAGTCCACACCACTGAAAATAGAAGGTGTCTAAAAATTTAAAATAATTATGGGTGAGGATAGAAAGAATAAGTTCACATATAAAATCTTTATGTATTGGAGAAAGAAGAGGATCTGGATCTAAAAATTGTCTCCAAGATAAAATTCCTTTGTTATGTTCAATGTCAGAGTATAAAGATTGTATATCTATAGTAAGCCACGTATAATTAGGGTTCCACTCAAAGTTTTCAAATAAATTCAATACACTTGTAGTATCCTTAAGGTAGGATTCCCATTTGACTACGTATTTTCTCAAAAAAAAAACACATATTCTGAAGTGTGTGATGTCAAGAAATCTATACCTGCTACAATTGGTGTACCTGGTGGATTTATCAGGGTTTTATGAATTTTAGGTAAGTAGTAAAAATGGGAATAACAGGTTTAGAAACTAATAAGTATTGGTATTTTTCTTTCATTGTTATGTGGTCTTGTAGGCCCTTGATCAGGATCTATCTAAGTAAACAAACAAGATCACCTGTAGGATTTTTTGGAAGTACCGTGTATGTGGTTGTATCATGCAATAGACTATGTATTTCCCCCACATAATCTGTCCTATCAAGCAATAATACACCTCCTTCTTTATCTGCTTGTTTGATTACCAATTCCTGATTACTATGTAAGTCTTTCAAGGCTGCATTTTCTTGTTTGGACAGATTGATATGCCGGGGAAATTCATATTCGGAATGACACATATCTTTAATCACTAACTCTTGGAATAAATCTATGTGACTGCTTCTAGATTCTAGAGGGTAAAAGTTTGATATAGGCTTCAAACCAGATTTAGATGTATTTTCCAAACTGGAAATAATTGCGGAGTCTCTCCTAACTAAATGTCTTTTTAAAGTAAGCTTCCTAGTATATTTATTAATGTCAATGAACATTTGTGGCAGAAGGGCCCCCATGCTTTTTTAAAAAAAATAATTGTCTTTTAAAACTGTTATAGTGACGGCCGGTCCAGCGGCTGTAATGGTGCCAGACGATCCAGCACTGAAGGAGCTCACAGGTATGTATCCTGCAGTGTTCTGTGTAGTTGAGCAGAACAGAGCAGCCCTACACCCATATTCATCAATGCATGTATCTTCAGATCCACTCCTTCTTGAAATTAGGAATACGAAGAGCACATTTACGGCCGTTTAAAAAGAAAAGCCGGATACGTGCATTGATGAAATATGAGATATCTGACCATGAAACAGCTTCAAGTAAACTAAATATTTTGCAATTATTGCCGGATTGTTACAACAAAACCAAAAGTGAAAAATAACAATCTGCAGAGAGAATAAAAAGTTTTGTTGCTTATCTTCTAAAAACTTTTTAATGAAACCCCAATGGCAAAATATAAGGGTGATGTAATTCCATAATTTTTTCTATTCCACATAGTAACATCTTAATTAATTACATATTGAATAGGATTCCACACTGTATAAGTATGATTCCATTCTTACCTGTGTTCTGTTACATGACAATCTAAAGGTGAGTTGTGATCCATCTACTACATTATAATGTTACTGTGATAAATATATGGGTATGATGGTGGGGTATAGTTTTAAAACATTTTGGGAAACTGCAATGAACCCATAGGATACAATTATTGTTTCTCTTGGTCTTGCCTTTTTTAATGTATAACTTTTTTAAGACCATGTACCTGAAATACACTTAAAGAGGTGTCTGTATAAAAATTAATCAACACATAATGTAAGATAAGATTGTGACTGATTGTGACTGTGTGGAAGGAACATTTTCTTATGTCTGTGTTTTGAGGGACGCTGTAGGACTGTAGTAGCACAGAATATTATGTTTGCAATAAGCTGCATAGTGAAAGTAAGTGCAATGTAGAAGATTTCAATATCAATATACTAAATAAATATTATGAGATGGTATTTCATGCACAATATATTTAACTCAGAGATAACAGAGATAACCCAATGGTTTCACACAAGGAAAAACAAACCTAAGAAGGTTATATAAATCTTGTCCTTCTATAGTTTCCAAACTACACTTCAGGTAAAATATATGTTTTAAATGGAAGGTTATATGAGGAACTTGACAGCACATATTTCAATGCAGATCTAACTTATCGTACATAATAAAATAATTCATCATCCTGGGTAAATCTGGACAGCTTGATTCTATTAGAGCCAGCTGCATTGTTTTCAGACTTTTGAAAGCAGCTTTTGGTTGTAATACAATATGCTGGATCTGTATGAGTTGTTTTACAGTTTGAAACCTGAGTACTCTTACTGCAGCCACAGAGATTGTTTTGTTTATAAATTACACATAATACAATTTACAGTGCAAAATCCTGCATGTCCTACGGGTTAAGCATATATATCAATAGAAACAAAGTTTATTATTAAAAGTTAACACATGCATTAGCAACAAATTTACACAATTTTATCTTAAATGATATTATGATTATATTTTATAAGATCCGAATACTTTTACAGACACCTCTTTAAGTGTAAACAGGTTTATAGCTGTTTTATGGGGTGACCTTGCTCTTTCCTCTATATACCTATCAGTTTATAGTTTCTAAGATGCCTCCGCTTTCTGCTTCACATGATAACACTGATCCTGACACATGCCGCTCTGTCCTCACACATCCGACAAGTGGACAGCCACAAGATTATTTACTTCTTTCTTCCATATAAGGTAGACTTGATTAACAGTAGACTGTGCGCAAAGGATAACAACAAACATAGGATATCCACAATAAGCTGCTGAAATTCTATAGGTAGTCCACACCTAATCAGGTCCGGTGGTAGTGGTATCATCGGTTCTGACACAGCTGATAGACTTAGCCACTACAAAATAGCCCAGAAACCAATAATATCGATAGTAGGAGAATATGGACTTACCATATAGCAGACAATCATTCTTTCCGGCAGCTCTAACAATCTACAGATGTAAAATGCAACTGTCAGAAAGTTCTACATAAAGAAATGACGTCATTTTTAATAGACTCGGTGCAAATGTCGCTTATAATTGCTAATTTAAAAGCGGCATTTGCACTGAGTGTATTAAAAATTATGTAATTTCTTAAAGTAGATCTTTCTACGTAAAGAAGTTAGATGAGTTAGATGCTGAGTGTAGAGACTGCAAATCATTGATCTGTAGTTGCAGTTGAAAATGATTTACGAGAGAATAAGCATCATTGAAGCTTGATGCACACTAATATGAAGTCTAATGTGAGATTGACTATGCAGTACATGGGTACTCCAATTTATGGGATCACCTGGTGTAGCAAGAGACATAAACAAGAGAAGCACTACAAGTGAGGAAGCTGCACTGAGCACACCAAAGTCATAGAGCAGGAGAAGAAAATAATTTTTTCAAAGAAGTTGGCTTGATGCCCCTTATTTTCATCAGTCGTGTCAACTCTCTCACCTATAATGTTTCTTTACAGAAAAATCTAAATCTGACATGGAGAACCAGACTTACATGAAAGAATTTCACTTGTTGCCATTTTATGCAAAATCAGATTATATATTGTTCACTACCTGTGTGTTTTTCCTTCTATATATATTTGGAGTGCTCATCAATTCTCTTATAATTACAGTGATCTATACTGATGAACAGTTACACACCCCCATGTATCTATTTATCTGTAACCTTGCCTTAGTAGATATCTGTTATACAACCACTACTGTCCCTAAACTGTTGTACATGTTATTATCTGGAAATAATACAATATCCTTCATACAATGCTTCACCCAGATGTACTTTCATATTTTGGCTGCTTCCACAGAGAATCTTCTAATATTCATTATGGCATATGACCGATATGTTGCTATATGTAATCCTTTACACTATCACTATATCTTAAATAGGAAAAACAGTCTCTTATTTGCATCTGCCAATTGGATATTAGGATGCTTAAATTCATTTGTGTTTACAATCCCAGTGTCACACATGTCCTTTTGTCATTCAAATACCATACACCAGTTTTTCTGTGATGCTAAAGCTCTGCTTAATATCTCCTGTGCTGGCAGTAAAGAGGTTTATATTGTCATCTACCTGGAAATATTGGTATATGGATGTTTTCCAGTCATGTTCACTTTTACATCTTATGTAAAAATTATCAGAGTGATCTTGCAGATAAAATCTAAGAATGGCATAAAAAAAGCCTTCTCCACCTGCTCATCCCACCTCATAATGGTCATTATTTACTATACAACAGGTTTGTCAGTGTACATGATGCCATCATCAGAATATTCCGATGTCCTAGAACCTGTCTGTACTGCAGTGTACACAGTTGTCACACCCATGATAAACCCTCTAATCTACAGTCTACGGAATAAAGATGTGAAATGTGCTGTGCTGAGAATACTGGGGGTAAAACAAATCATTGAACAGTAAGGCAGAGTTATATAACACAATGTGAATGATAATTAAATTTGGTAATTTGTTGTTAATGAAAACAAACTAAATGGCAGTAATCTTTGGATCTGCTCATATTGATCTGTACATTACTGAAGCCTGTGTCATTCCTATGTTCTGCCGTTTTGACCATTTTAGTGTTTTTTTATTTAGTTTCTGGAAAGCTGTATTTAGTTTAATTTAGGTAAATGAGAGAAATGGTTCTATTCTCAATATGTGTTTTCTTACAATGCTGCTCATTTCTAGTTGGATGGATTTGAACTTTAAATGTACTCAGAGAAAGACAAAAAAAGTACTTCTGTTGGTATGTTGCATTAAATTCATCTCAAGATGCAGCCAGTTCTAAAACATGAATCAGACATACAAGTGTGTATACTTACACGTTAAGATAGCCTTGACATATGGATTGACAGTGTTAGTTTCGCCAAAAGCATTCCAGTGCAGAGGAGCCTGTAAAAAGTAATACATGCGCATGCCCAGAACCGAACTATACGCCAGTGAAAGCGGCAACTTCCAATTCATCTTCAAGCACAAAGGACCCTTACTACAGCCTATAATTTCATGGTGGATCAGAGAGGAGACTGGGCGTATGCACATAGTCAATGTACACTAAGGGCCTGATTCATTAAGGATCTTAACCAATCCAGGAGACTGAAATAAGAAGTTTCTGAAGTTAAGATCCTTAATGAATCAGGCCCTAAGAGCGTGCCAAGCTCAAGCATATGCTAATGTTAAATTCAAGCTTTCAGCATCTCAAAGGTACCTGTTTTTCAGTCATATCACTTTGCACCGGTGACAGTTTGGTGTGCCAATTACTAGTGATGATGGATGTGTATGTTAGAGAAGGTTTGTAACTGTATACATGCTTTTTACGTGCATTAGACATTCATAACATCCCAATAAAGGTATTTTATAGGGTTGGGGAAAAACTTTTTTAAGAAATGTTTTGTTAATAATAATTATGGCCTGATTCATCAAGGTACGCAACGCAAACTCATACGCATCTGCTAAACGGGACTTGAGCTACGTAAAACACCACATACGCAGCGCAAACAGAGCAGATTCGGCACTCAAAGTCAACTCAATCTCAAACTCCAACGCAAATATAAGGGTTTGCATCACTCAAAGTATGAAACATGAGTTTGCGTACCTTGATTAATCAGGCCCTATATTATTAGCAGGTGACATTGATTGATTTTTTTTCTATTCATTCCTTTGGGACTTTATAATCCATGTATATATATTATATCAATCCTAAAGTGTATTGTCAGAGCATACCTAGACCCGTATTCGATAAGAGACGTTTGTTCAGATCGGTTCCTTGTTGAATATGTATGTGCGTATTCCTGATTTACGTGTGTTTGAAAAAGAAATGCAAATTCCATTTTGTGTGTCTTAATGAGTCAGGCCCATAGTGTGTATTCCCCAGAAATGTTTATCAAACTGCAGCACTTTCCCGAGAAAGCAAGAAACATTTTGAGAAATGCATAGTTATTATTATAACTGCTATTATTGTTAGTAATTTTATTATATAGTTGAGCGGTCTATAAAAAAAATGCTTCCCCCATTATAATAGTGCCTTCATAATTAATAATTCTTTCCATCTTGTTGTGCTGTTATTCATTTGGAATCTTGAAATCCTATAGGAGAAAAGAAAACCTCACTGAATGCATGGACCGCTCCTAAGGGGCACCCAACGCACAATAATTTAGCCTCTGAGGAGCTGGTTTACTAAGAAGCATTGTGTCTCTTACACTGCGCAGCCAATCACAGATAGCCTATCAGGGAATGGAAGAGTTAAAAAAAACATATATAATTGTGGGTTAAGTTTGGTAAGCAATTAATATTAGATAAAGAATCTATTGCTCTGTTAATTTATCGACTACGAGCTGGTGTTTAAGCATGTTATAATTTTTTGGGGTGAAATATAACGGAATAAGAACATTTTTCAAACAGTGTTAATTTAAGGTCATATATGCAGGAGTTTGAGCCCTATAAGGGTGTTGGTGGCCATTATCCAAAGTGCAAACATTTTGGAAAGTAAGGTGGGGGAGGGTTTCTGCTTATTTTGTGAAGCATGTACCCTATTTATTTCTCTAAATATGAGATTTTGCGAATGGTGATAATTATTTAGCACTACACTGATTAGTGGACCTTGTTGGCCTCAAAAGAGTGTGGGACAATTTCAAAAATGAAAAAGGTCATTGAAGGTGGCTAATTCTCAAAAGTTAAAGAAGGATTTAACAACAAGAAATTGTAGAGAATGCACCTGAGCTGTCTTGGGTTTCCATTAAACATTTCTGACCTGTCTATAGTAGGGGATTATACCTGCAGAGATTGAATTCTGAGTGAGGAGGGGATACATGTCTGCATAAGAGTACACTTCATGAAAAACAAAATACTGAGTGGAGTCTTTAGCCAACTATTTTTTCTAAGCATATTGTGTCCTGAGGAATGTGTAGTTTTAGGAGGGTAGCTAAATTATGGAAGTTGAGTGGGATAGAAGGAGGTCACTCACATTGACTGCCCATCCACTCTAAAATGTAAGTTCTCACGAGCAGTGACTTTTCTAATTGTGTTTTCCTTATGTAATTATGTAATTTTGTGGATTGTATATATGTAATTATGTATATTTATTGTTTGTATTTACTAAGTTTTGTTATCTTTTTATTTATATTATTTTGTAATTTTGTTGTATGTTCTAACCATTATTTTATGCTACTTCGAAATCCTTCTGGCTCTTTATGAACAAATGTTAATAATACTAATTTATGTAATTTTGGGTCAAGAGCTAGATTCAAGTTTGGAAATTAGATTGAGAGATAGCAATGAAATAGTAATTTTAAACTAAAAAATGTAATTCACAGGGATAGAAGATTGAGTCAAAATAATACAGTGTACTCTGTATGTGACTGAATATAAAGATGATGTGTGAAAATACACTCATCTGTATATTGAATGGAAGAACCTTTGTTGTATATATACCCCAGAAATAATACCATTCCTGAAATCTACTAAAATATTATTTATTCTATCTCACATGCTGGACTTACTTGCTCCTGGCTTTGTCTCCTCTTCGGCTTCACGGCGACTCTGGATTCTTTTTTCCCCAGCGGGACACATGCAGTGTCTCCAGGGTCTAACAATTCCTCTGGATACACTTCAAAATACTGTGGCTACCTCACTCGCTCCTTTGGTAATGCAATGATCACTTGCCCCATAATTGTACTTTGTTTCTGGAATCCTTTCAGAAGATTTTCGATGGACCTGGATGAGCATCTGTCACCCCAGTAGAAACTCTACATCTTCAGCAAGGATCTTATTTTCATTGGTCAGTATTTGGTGCAGTTTATCTCTCTTTCCTCTAAGTTTCAGTGGAACAATGAGGTATCTGGCAAGTTATTTCTTATAGACTCCCTTTCCATGAATTACTATCTTCTCTTGATGATCTGATTTGCCTTTGCAACGAGATTGATATTTGCTTCCGTGAACAAACTCAAGAGAGGTAGCAATCTCTTTGGAAAACTTTTAATTTAGCTTCTTATATTCAAGTACCTTCTCAGTCTCAAGAAGAACTCATACAATTAGGGTGTTCACATTTATCAGCAGAAAATCATGTTAAATATTTAAAAACATTTGTTGCTTACACTGCGCTGAGTACGGTAATGTAATTACCAAGTGTCCGGAAAACACCAAAACCTAACCCATGTTGGAAAGGCTTGGTTAGGAGTTATGAAGCTCTCTTCTATTATAATTAGTAACAAATTTTCCAATCCAATATCTATTATCTATTCCCTTGGCTATATTTCTTTGCTGGCCTTTATGGATTTGGGTGCTGCTGGGAACTTTATTATCCAGGATCTGGTTCCCAAATTAGCTATTCAAATGATTCCCATTAAACCTCCAAAGTTCCTTACTGCTATTGACAGTCAGGACCACCCCTCTGACCTTACATTATATGTGTAAACTGTTTCTTTTCTGGTCATTTCACAGACTTCTTGCCCAGTCATTCTGGGACTACCCTGATTTTAGCTTTATTCCCCTACATTGCATTGGTGATCCACTAAGATTTTATCTTGGGGTTCTGATTGTCGAAATATGTGTCCGAAGAAAGATTTTCCTCTTAGACACTCTGTCATTCATCCTCATTCTGAACTAACTGCTATTCCCCAACAGTATGCAGCTTTCCAGTAAGAATATAAGAGAAACAAATTAAGGAGAAAATTCAGAAAGGTTATATTCGGAAATCTTACTGACAGGTGCAGGTTTTTTCTTTATAAAATCCCTGTGTTGATTATTTATTCGAAAATTGGATGATAGGACTGCGCTCCTTTCTGTGGATGCAAGAACTGATCACACCATAGGGATCCCTCCCTTACATTAAATACATGAAAAAAGATAGGTAGGCGCTCATTGACTTCAATGCTAATGTCCTATGATGAGAATATTTATTATTAGATTAATATGTCCAACCGTCTGGAAATTGGATAATGGAATGGTAAATAACTTGGGTTCTGAGACTAATGCCTCGTGCTCTGTGATTGTGTCGTAAGTGGAAATTCTGAGTTTTGAAAAATATATGGTATATAACAATGAATAATGGAATGGTTAGATGTAATTGGTGAATACTGGCTGATAGATAATTAATTTGTTTATTGGATCCAATGGTAAAAACACACATTAAAATGAAATACATAAATGGATATATAGATAATATTAATAATAATATAAAAAGCACCTGACCTATTTAAATTAGATGGCATATATCTCATAACGCTTAAATCAACATGAACATCATACACATACATCATAAAAAAAACTCCATTATAAAATGTCATAAAAGAAAAAAACATCCATGACTAATAAATTTATCAGAATAGTGAGTCCAGCTCTATGACCTACACCAAAAGATCCACAGCTTATGTTCACAAGGGGATGTGCATTCAAATATTGATGTAGAAGTATATGGAGTCCAAACACAAAAAGTTCCGTTCACAGTATAATCCAATCCTTGGAAAGTCTCAGGTAGATATCAGTGACAGAGAGTGCAGCTTATGTATATTGTATAGTGCTATGGTCGTCCTCTTTTGTTCCTTTAAGTATTTAGAAGTGAAGTAGCGGTTATAATTAAGACATGATGTGTTTACTAAATGGTGTAATAATATCTCATTTGTATCCTATCAAAATGTCCAGCTGGTGAATCCTGTTTAATTCCATACATGATCTGCCATTTCCTCCCAAATATGTATTATAGATCTCTAACAGATAACCCAACATTATTTACCTTTACAAGACAGCCTACTAACAGTGAAACAATATGCTATATTTTCAGTAGAGAAATCACTGACATTAAGAGCAAATTAAGAACATAAATGTATATAGTTAAGTTGAAGTCTACGATAAATTGACCTATTTGATTGACATGAACATATACTGGTACACACACCCATTCTGCATTGTGGTTCTTCATAGGACAGTTCATGCTGATATAAGTGAAAATATGACTTAATATTTCTGCCAACTATAATTTTTAAAAACCTTTTTTACCTCTACTCCTTATTGCAGCATTATTGTATTTTAAAATAACTCAATCATAACAATCATATGACTTCTATACATTTTAATCCATTAATTACATTGGTGCATGTACACCTATAATTGCAGTTTCCCATTTAAAAAAGTGTCCTTGTAGTGAAAAAGATGTCTCAATAATGAAGGAAAGATCACTATCAAAGCAGAGGAAATTATAATAGACAATAAGAATGTGTAAAGAGATAGAAAATATGACTTCTGTACGAAAGACAAACCAATCAAATCACTGAAAATTGAATGGGCTCTGGAAACTGTAGCTGTTGCTATAATTAATGAATCCCAATCTATATATGCTATTCTGTGTAACCCTGGATCACCAGTAATAATAGCAGTCAAACCAAGGTTTGGATAAGCATGGCTAATATTAGCAAAAGAAAATCTTAAAACATATTACCCTTGAGTTCCTTCTAAAAACTATAATACAAATATGGGGGCTAATCATATCCATATTGGCACCTCTGGGTGATTTTGGTTAGTGCAATGATTTAAAAACAACATATACAAACAAGGCCTGTTACAGATAATATAGAGAACTGGAACATGTCTCTCCTGTCCCCCTCCCCTCCCCCCCCCTCCCTCCTCCCTGACTGCCTCCGATTTCGCCTTCTTCTTCTCCTCTAAAATCGAGGCCATCTGACTTGAAATCTCCTCCTCCACTCTCTCTTCCACCCCTCCCACTCTTCCGTCCTCCCCCCCAACCACCTTCCCCTCCACTCCTTCCGTCCCACCACCGGCGAGGAAGTCCACTCTCTCACTTCATCCCCCCCCACTACCTGTCCCCTGGATCCCATTCCCTCTCACCTTCTTTGCTCCCTTTCCCCCATCACCTGCTCCCACCTCGCTCACCTCTTTAATCTCTCCCTCTCCACTGGCATCTTCCCCTCCTCCTTAAAACATGCTCTCGTATCCCCCATTCTTAAGAAACCTAATCTCGACCCCACTTCTCTCTCGAACTATAGCCCCATATCTCTTCTCCCTTTTGCCTCCAAAATTCTCGGGAGGCTCGTCTGCAGCCGTCTCACCTCCTACCTTTCTGAATACTCCCTCCTTGATCCTCTCCAGTCTGGTTTCCGCCCCCTCCACTATGCTGAAACTGCCCTGGCTAAAGTCACCAATGACCTCCTCTCTGCTAAAGCCAGGGGCAACTTCTCCCTCCTTATCCTCCTTGACCTCTCTGCAGCCTTCGACACCGTTGACCACCCCCTCCTCCTTCACACCCTCCAGTCTTTCGGCCTCTCCGGCCCAGTCCTGTCCTGGTTTACCTCTTACCTTACTCACTGATCCTTCTCTGTCACCACCTCTGGGTCTCTCTCCCCCGTCCACCCTTCCAGTCGGGGTCCCTCAGGGCTCTATTCTGGGACCCTTATTCTTCTCTCTATACACCTCCTCCCTGGGTGAACTCATCAGCTCCTTCGGCTTCAGCTACCACCTTTACGCTGACGACACTCAACTATACCTCTCCTCTCCTGATCTCTCTCCCTCCCTCCTCTCTAGGGTGTCCGCCTGCCTCTCTGCCATCTCCTGCTGGATGTCCTCTCGATTCCTCAAACTTAACCTTGCCAAAACTGAGCTCATAGCTTTTCCTCCTTCTCATACCTCATCCCCTTCTGACCTCTCCATCACTGTTGACAACACCTCTATCTCCCCTGTCCCCCAACTTCGCTGCCTTGGTGTCATCCTCGACTCCTCTCTCTCCTTTGGCCCCCACATCCTCTCTCTTGCTAAATCCTGCCGCTTCCAGCTGCGTAACATCTCTCGCATCCGGCCCTTCCTCTCCCAAGATGCCACCAAATCCATTATCCACTCTCTGATCATCTCCCGTCTGGACTACTGCAACCTCCTCCTCACTGGCCTCCCCCACTCTCATCTCGATCCCCTTCGATCTGTTCTTAATGCTGCCGCTAGGCTTATTTTCCTTTCTCGCCACTCTTCTTCTGTCTCCCCCCTCTACCTAGCCCTTCACTGGCTCCCATTCCCCTTCAGAATCCTCTTTAAGCTCCTCACACTCACCTACAAGGCCCTCGCCAACTCCACTGCGCCCTACATCTCCACCCTCCTCAGGATATATCGAAAATGTCCAATCATGAATCAGAAAACAATTGGATATTGGTTAGCTAGTGAGATAGTTATAACCAAGCTGTGGCATGCAATCCTGTTTATTAGGAGTGCATGCAAATAGGTAGCAAAACCTTATTTGGTATACATCAAAAAAAGATGAAAAAATAGGAGAATATTCTCTATAACATGTAGATAGGTTTTGCTACCGATTTGCATGCACTCCTAATAAACAGGATTGCATGCCACAGCTTGGTTATAACTATCTCACTAGCTAACCAATATCCAATTGTTTTCTGATTCATGATTGGACATTTTCGATATATTATTATACATTTTTAAATTTTATATCTGTTTTTCTCATTGTCTAATTTTGACTCCACTTCTATCGTACTAATCTATAACATCCTAGTCTTATTTTGCGCCAGTGGCTTTTGTGTATATAGTGTTTTGTAGGGGTGGGGCATCCCCTGCCACTTTGAGCAGCATCTCAGACTTTTTCTAGAGTCGCGCCTTTTGAATTGTTGTCAATCTCCACCCTCCTCTCTATTCATGCTCCATCCCGCCCTCTCCGTTCTGCCTCTGACCGTCGCCTCTCTTCCCCCGTAATAACCTCCTCCCATGCGCGTATCCAAGACTTCGCCCACGCTGCCCCCCTCCACTGGAACAAGCTCCCTCCCTCCATCAGAACTTCCCCTAATCTGTCCAGTTTCAAGCGGTCCCTAAAAACCCACCTTTTTCTTAAAGCCTTTCTGTCTCCCACTTAACTTCCTACCTTATCTTCTGCCTCCGTCCCCCTACTCTCCCTCTCTCCCCTGCATCTCTCTGTCTGTCCACCCCTCCCCTTAGATTGTACGCTCCTCTGAGCAGGACCAACTCTCCTCCTGTTTCCACCACTTCTAAATCTGCTCTCCAGCTACTTAGCCCTCCTCCTCGAGGGTCCTCCACTCCACGTCCACTCTCACTCCCTCCTCCCCCCTGGGGGTCTCCCTGCCTTCTGCGCCCTCCTTCTTGGGCCCCGTCATTTGCGGATCCTCCCTCCCCCTTCCCCGCCCTCTCTAGCTGTGCATTGAGCTTACTGAGTTGCTGTGCTTACTGTTTACTGTACTGTGCTGTCTCCCATTGTATTGTAATTTGTTTGTCTCTGTACGGCGCTGCGGACGCCTTACAGTGCCTTTCAAATAAAAGTTAATAACAAATAATAAAATGTAACCTGTAATAAAAATGAGCAGAACCTCCCCAAAGAGTTGGAAAACAATTTTAGTGTTCTTTAAAGCTTTCTTCTTTGCCTCCTTTTCTTTTTCCTCTTTTAATATTTTATTTCTTGTGTTGTTTTTCTTTACTGTATTCTTTCTTCTGCCTTTTATTCTCTTACATATTCTTTTTCCAAGATATCCTTGCACCCCCCCCCCCCCCCGAGATTTACAGATGAGAGCATGTAATACAGACTTTTATATAGATTTTGAGCTCTTATTGGTTGAAAGTTGCAACCAATTAGCGAACAGTGAAAAGAAAGAATTGTAAATATCTTTCCCAACGCTTCCCCACCTATTTATTTGCAGCTGTTAATCAAGTAAAAGTTAGAGTGAGATTATTTAGAAGAGATTCACTTTTGCAAACTCTTACATCAATTCCGACCCAGCGCAGAGGATAAGGTCTGAGGACTGGGTTTTTTTTTACATGTTTTGAATTTGTTTTTTACCTTCATATTACAGCAAATCAACAAAGAAACTAATATTTCTTTAAATTTATAAATTAAATATTTCAAATCCATAGAGGGCCAAAGGAATCAATTAAGATATGCTGTGGATAATCTGAATAAAATGAAAGATGACTAATTTAATATTAACGTAATTGATTTGTAGAAGTGTCACAGTGCTCAGCAGTGAGGAAAACATACCAGGTAGACAAAATAAATGCAGATGTGAAAACAAATGGTAGGAAGGATCATGCTCATGAAGAAATTTACAATCTAAGCTACTCTTACAATCTAAGCTAAACTAATAAAGATTAATATTATTTATTAAAATTGAGTGTTTGTATATTTTTTTTTGCTATTTTTTTATGTGTGCTGTAACAGATTTTGGTTGCCTGTGGAGCGCCAACTCAGGTTTTACATTATATAGGGTTGTTTGCCTTCATATGGCAAAGGAGGAACTTCCCATCTCCCACTACTCTCAAGGTGAAAGGCAGTTTCCCAAATATTAAGCTGGAGGCCATTTCATTCCCTGAGTGAATCTAGTGAGGGCAGGAAAGTCCCCTTTACAGATGTTTAATATTACCCCAGTCCCACCCTTCAACGGTGGAGGACAGTTAGATTTTATTAAGTGATCCACATAAAATGAGGGTCTTTACTCTGACATTACAGCTGCTGGACCTGCTGGTAATAAAAAAGTAGTAAAATAGGTTTTAAAAAAAGAACATTTGGTCACCCCCTCCCATTCATGTTAACCATTGTGCTGCCAGCGTGTGGGGTATGGAAGTTCAGTGCTGACTACACCGACAACACTTACCATGACGTCTGGAGTTCGGCTGCCTGGTTCCACAACAAGGATCCATCACATCTGTTGCACTTCACGACTTCAAGCAATCCCGAAGACAGAAGACGCCGGCTGCACTGGAAGACTCAATGACTCTGATAACGCTGCTCTTAAGGGGGTAACGTAAGTATGGGGCCATGTACAATGTAATTTTCAAATTGTTGTACATTGCACATGGCCCCCTACTTATGTTATCCCCTTAAGAGCAGCTTTAAAACTGCCGACGAGGTCAGTGACGTCATCCAGTGCAGCCGGCGTCTTCTGTCTTCGGGATTGCTTGAAGTTTTGAAGTACAACAGTTGTGATGGATCCTCGTCGTGGAACCAGGCAGCTGGACTCCAGACTTCCTGGTAAGTGTTGTTGGTGTAATCAGCATTGATATGCTGACTACCACTGCTGCCAGCTTAGTGCTGGTAGTGGCCAAATCAGGGTGGACAAAAAGCATATGGTATCCCAGATTTTACTACAATCAGATTTGGCTTAGCCTAGGGCTGGTTGGTATCATGACAGGGGGACCCACTGCTGTGAATTCCATTGCTATAGTGCCACCAGCCTCAGGCTGGTCAACACAGGGCTGGATTCTCTATTGAGTTGGGTGTAAAAAAAAATGCAGTCGCCCCAGGGGTATCCAGCCCCATGCTGAAAAACACTTGGGCTCTTCCTACATCCATGAGCAGTGGGTGTTGGATAATGAAATGTTTTATTTAATTTTAGACACCATTTTATTTTGTATAACTACAGGCCCCAGTAAGGACTTGCTGCCATTGACAGCCTGATCATGTTGTTGCTTGTAGAACTACAAGAACCAACATACCCATGTCAACTAGGTCATGTGCTAGTATGCCCTGGCACCCAGGGACCACTGTGCCATGTAGTGTCGGAAAACAATTTTTTTAAAAAAAGCACACCCTTTTCAATCCACTTCATTCTATTAAAATATAAAGAAACACAGAAATATTTACCAACATCTGTGTTCTTCTTCTGTACAATCTAAATCTTGTACTTTTTTAATACAATAAGTTGCAAAAAAACATATATCCAAGGTCCTCTAGCTGTTTATAAAAAAAAACAATAAAATATTCCATAGGTGTAGCAAAAAAAAAAAAAATTGTTTCTTGCTGCTTAAATCTACCCAAATAATCTACAGGATCAAGCTTTGCAAAAAAAAAAACCAATTGAGTTGATTAAAACTAGCTTCTGTATACAGAATCTAATGCTGCATAATGAAAATATGAAAGATGCAAGCTCTATTTAACTTTTTTATGGACAACAATGGAACCATGAATATGTGTTTGTGGTTTTTTATGGACAGCTACAGGACCTTGGAAAAATGTAATTTATTTTTTTAAAAATCCTATTGGATTAAAAACTTACAAGATTTGGATCGCACAGAAGAAGGAAACTGATGTTGGCAAGTATATCTTCTTTTTATTATTTTTTAATAAAATAAAGCAATTTGAAAGAAGTGTGTGGTTTTTAAAGTTGTGTTTCGTGGCACTACATGGCATGGCGGGCCCTGGGGGTGCTGGGACATGCTGGTTCCTATTGTTTCCAAAGTGCCAGCATGCCCTGGCTTACAATGTTTTACTGGTGTTTGCAGTTCTACAAGAACCAGCATGCCCAGACTGTTAATAGCAGCATGGGTTTGCTGGAACCTATACTACCACAAATCAAAATGGTATCTAACATGAAGTAAAACATTTTATTTCTCCACACCCACCACCCATGGGTGTGGGAAAAGCCCTAGTGCTTTTCAACATGGGGCAGGGTACCCCTAGGGAGGGACCACTGTTTTGTGGATGCAAACTCCATAGGGAATCCAGCCCTGTGCTGACCAGCGTGGAGCTGGTTGGCATCATGGTATGGGAACCCCATGCTGTGGTTCCCCTACTATAGTGCTACAAGCCACCACCGACTAGCTGTAGTAAAATCAGGGCTTTATCTACTACTAGCACTAGGCTGTTAGCAAAAGGGTTAATATGATTGAGAAGGGGGCCCCCATGCTTTTTAAAAAAAGATAATTGTCTTTTGCAACTTTTATCGTGACGGCCGGTAAAGTGGCTGTAATGGTGGCAGATCATCTGGCACTGCAGGAGCTCACAGGTATGTATCCTACAGTGTCCTGTGTAGCAGAGAAGAACAAAGCAGCCCTACACCCATATTCATCACTGCATGTATCTTCATATCACTTCTTGTTGAATTTGGGAACACGAAAAGCCCATTTGCGGTCGTTTAAAAAAAAAAGCAGGATACGTGCATTAATGAAATATGAGATATTTGACCATGAAACAGCTTCAAATAAAGTAATTATTTTGCAATCATTGCCACATTGTGACAACAAAACCAAAGTGAAAAATAACAATCTACTGAGAGAATAAAAAGTTTTGTTGCTTATCTGTAAAAACTTTTTAATCAAACCCCAATGGCAAAATGTAAGTGTGATGTAACTCCATAGTTTTTTCTACTCCACATAGTAACATCTTAATTAATTAATTACATATTGAATAGGGATCCACACTGTATAAGTATGATTCCATCCTTTCCTGTGTTCTGTTACATGGCAATCTAAAGGTGAGTTGTGATCCATCTGCTACATTACAATATACAAGACAATGTTACTGTGATAGATATATGGGTATGATGGTGGGGTATAGTTTTAAAGCAATTTGTGTATTTCTTTGGGAAACTACAATGAACCCATAGGATACATCATTATTGTTCTCTTGGTCTTGTCTATTTTTTAAAGTATAACAAATCATTTTGTTTACTACTTTTATAAGACAATATACCTGAAATACTCATAAAGAGGTATCTGTAAAAGTATTGGGAGCTTATAAAAATTAATCATCATATAATTTAAGATAAGATTGTGACTATGAGGGAGGAACACTTTCTTAGGACAGCACTGTAGGACTGTAGTAAAACAGAATATTATGTTTGCAATAAGCTGCATAGTCAAAGTAAGTACAATGTAGAAGATTTCAATATCAATATACTAAATAAAAATTATGAGATGTATTTCATGCAGGTATTTCATGCAGCATATATTTAACCCAGAGATAACAGAGATAACCCAGTGGTTTCACACCAGGAAAAACAATCTTAAAGGTTATATAAAGCTTGTCCTTCTATATTTTCCAAACTACACTTATTGTAAAATATATGTTTTAAATGGAAGGTCATATGAGGAACTTGACAGCACACATTTTAATGCAGATCTACCGTATTCAACATAATAACATAATTCATCATCTTGGGTAAATCTGGACAGCTTGATTCTATGAGAGCCGCCTGCATTGTTTTCAGACTTTTGAAAGCAGCTTTTGGTTGTAATACAATATGCTGGATCTATATGAGTTGTTTTACAGTTAGAAAACTGAGCACTCTTACTGCAGCCACAGAGATTGCTTTGCTTGTAAATTACACATAATATCATTTACAGTGCAAAATCCTGCATGTCCTACAGGTTAAGCATATATGTCAATAGAAACAAAGTTTATTAATAAAAGTTAACACATTCATTAGCAACATATTTGCACAATTTTATCTTAAAAGATATGATGATTATATGTTATAAGATCTGAATACTGTTACAGACACCTCTTTATGTGTAAACAGGTCAGATTTATAGCTGTTTAGTGGGATGACCTTTCTCTTTCCTCTATATACCTATCAGTGTGTGTCTTCCTGGCTGTCTCTACTTTCTGCTTCACATGATAACACTGATCCTGACACATGCCGCTCTGTCCTCACACATCCGACAAGTTTGACAGCCACAAGATTATTTACTTCTTTGTTCCATATAAGGTAAACAGTAGACTGTGCGCAAAGGATAACAACAAAACATAGGATATCCACATTAAGCTGATGGAATTGTATAGGTAGTCCACACCTAATCAGGTCTGGTGGTAGTGGTGTCATCTGCTCTGACAAAGCCAACAGACTTAACCACTACAAATTAACCTCAAAACCAATATAGCAGGCAGTCATTCTGTCCAGCAGCTCTAACGATCTACAGATGTAAAATGCGACAGTCACTAAGATCTACATAAATAAATGATGTCATTTTTAATAGACTTTTAAAGTGCCAATGGCCGGAACCACCACCTGTGTTACATTATACAGGCGTGGGGCTGGGCATTGCTGCTTTAGAAGCGACATTTGCTCTGAGGCTTTTAAAATGTACGTCATTTCTTTATGTAGATCTTTCTGACAGTCGCATTTTACATCTGTAGATTGTTAGAGCTTTCGGACAGAATGACGGCCTGCTATATGGTAAGTCCATATTCTCATACTATCGATATTATTGGTTACAGGGTTAATATGTAGTGGTTACGTTTGTCGGCTTTGTCAGAGCTAATAATTCGTACAACACCTTTAGCATCAACACAACATATAAAAGGAATAATCAGCGCAAAATTAGTGGATTAAGTAGATAATCAATACACTAGAATATCGTTGAGCCAATATTGCTAATGAAATAGGGAAAATGGCGATTATGGAACCACTGAATGTGTACATGGATGCTTGGTTGTACTGAATATAGATGTATAGCAAATATGCAATATCTATTCTGATTAAAATAGGAGGTTATTCTTGATCAACAACAATATTCAAATCAATGTACTAATTTAGGGAACATCAAACTGGTTAAATAACACAATAAAACAGACAGAGAAAAGAATAAATTTAATCAGATATATCTATCAACAAGACGGAGTATCAATATAGATATATCGCAAATAAATCTCTATTCTCACTATTTAATATAGCGATTGTAGAAAACATTAATAAGTTTCATGTGTAAAAAAATAATTACTTGATCCTAGATAAAATAGTTGTGATTTTATTGTGTTCTATTTTTATTTAAAAAAAAATATTTTACTGGTAAAATAATCCAGGGGGTGGAGTTGGACATAAAAGTCATGAGCATGTGGGACACACAATTTTAATTGATATGTTTTCACCCATAACACCTAGGGCAGTGTCAATACAAAATATCTAGTAACCACTAATATAGTAAGAGAGCTGGAACAGAAGGAGAGAGAATATGTTCCTCAGAGGTTCCTGAGCATGAGATAGAGATGCAGAGAGATAAGACTGAGTGTTATGGCATACATGTGTCATCTGTGAGACGGGAGTAACTCGGACTTCAGCTAAACTAATCTAACCGAGAGTTAGATGCTAAGTGTAGAGACTGTAAATAATTGGTCTGTACTTGCAGTTGAAAGTGATTTATGAGAGAGTCAGCATCATTGAGGTTGGATGCAAACTAATATGAAGTTTAATGTGAAAATTGACTATGCAGTACCTGGGTACTCCAATATAAGGAATCACCTGGTACAGCAAGAAACGTTAACAAGAGAAGCACTACAAGTGACACTCAGCACACCAAAGTCATAGAGCAGGGGAAGAGAATCATTTTCTTAAAGAATTTGGCTCGATGCCCAATATTTTAATCATTTGTGTCACCTGACTCACCTATAATGTTTATTTACAGAAAAATCTTAATCTGACATGGAGAACCAGACTTACATGAAAGAATTCCACTTGTTACCATTTTATGCAAAATCAGATTTTATTTCGTTAACTATCTGTGTTTTTTTCTTCCTATATATGTTTGGAGTCCTCATCAATTCTATTATAATCGCAGTGATATTTATTGATGATCAGTTACACACCCCCATGTATCTATTTCTCTGTAACCTGGCCTTAGTAGATATCTGTTTTACAACTATTACTGTCCCTAAACTGCTGTACATGTTATTATCTGGAGATAATACAGTATCCTTCATACAATGCTTTACCCAGATGTATGTTTATCTATTTGTTGGTTCCACAGAGGATCTTCTAATATTCATTATGGCATATGACCGATATGTTGCTATATGTAATCCTTTACACTATCACTATATCTTAAGTATGAAAAACAGTCTCTTATTTGCGTCTGCCAATTGGATAGCAGGATGCTTAAATTCATTTGCGTTTACAAATTCAGTGTCACACATGTCCTTCTGTCATTCAAATACCATACACCAGTTTTTCTGTGATGCTAAAGCTCTGATTAACATCTCCTGTGCTGGCACTGAAAAGGTTTATATTGTCATCTATCTGGAAATATTGGTATTTGGAATTTTTCCACTCATGATCACTTTGACATCTTATATACAAATTATCAGGGTCATCTTGCAGATAAAATCTAAGAATGGCAGAAAAAAAGCCTTCTCCACCTGCTCATCCCACCTCACCATTGTCATTATTTTCTATACAACAGTTTTGCTTGTGTACATGATGCCACCATCAGAATACTCAAATGTCCTAGAACCGGTCTGTACTGCAGTGTACACAGTTGTCACACCAATGATAAACCCTCTAATCTACAGTCTACGGAATAACAATGTGAAATGTGCTCTACTGAGAATACTGGGGGTAAAAAAAGTCATTGAACAGTAAGAGAGAATTTGCAAAATGGTTACATAACACAATGTGAATGACAATTAAATTTGGTAATTTGTTGTCAATGAAAACAAACTAAATGGCAGTAATCTTTGTATCTGCTCATATTGATCCGTATAATACTGAAGCCTGTGTCATTCCTATGTTCTGCTGTTTGGACCATTTTAGTGTTTTTTTATTTAGTTTCGGGAAAGCTTTATTTAGTTTAATTTAGGTAAATGAGAGAAATGGTTCTATTCCCAATATGTGTTTTCTTACAATGATGCTCATTTCTAGTTGGATGGATTTGAACTTTAAATTTACGCAGAGAAAGACAAAAAAATAACTTCTACTGGTATGTTGCATTAAATTCATCTCAAGATGCAGCCAGTTCTAAAACATGAATCAGACATACAAGTAGGTGCTTTTACACCTAACAATAGCTTAGAAATGTGGGTTGACAGTCTTAGTTTTTTCCAAAAACTATCCAGTGCAGAGAAGCTTGAAAAAGGGAATACATGTGCAGGCCCAGAATCGGATTATACGCCAGTGAGCACAGCAACGTCCAATTCATCTTCAAGCACAAAGGACCTTTACTACAGCCTTCAATTTCATGGTGGATCAGGGAGGGGACTGGGCGTATGCACATAGTCAATGTACAGTAAGAGCGTGTAAAGCTCAATCATATGCAGCAATGTTAAATTCAAGCTTTCAGCATCACAAAGGTACGTGTTTTTCAGTCAAATCACTTTGCACCGGTGACAGTTTGGTGTGCCAATTGCTAGTGATGATGGATGTATATGTTAGAGAAGATGTGTAACTATATACATGGATTTTATGTGAAGTAGACATTCCTAACATCCTAATAAATGTATTTAATAGGGTTGGAGAAAAACTTTTTTAAAAAGTTTTGTCATTAATGATTATATTAACAGGTGACACTGATAGATTTTTTTCTATGCATTCTTTTAGGACTTCATATTCCACGTATATATATTATACTCATCCTAAAGTGTATTGTCTGTCAGAGCAGAGCATACCTAGACCCGTATTCAACAAGAGACGTTTGTTCAGATCTGTTCTTTGTTGAATATGTATGTGCGTATGTCTGATTTACGTGTGTTTTAAAAAAAATGCAATTTCCATTTTGCGTGTCTTAATGAGTCAGGCCCATAGTGTGTATTACCCAGCAATGTGTATCACCATGCACCGCTTTCCATAGGAAGCAAGAAACATTTTGAGGAATGCAGTTATTATTATTATTACTAAGTTTATTATATAGTTGAGCTGTCTATAAAAAAATGCTTCCACCATTAAAAGAGTGCCTTCATTATTAATACATACTTCTTCTTTCCATCTTGTGCTGTAATTCAGTTGGAATCTTGAAATCCTATAGGAGAACAGAAAACCTCACTGAATGCGGGGGCACCCAACACACAATAATTTAGCCTCTGAGGAACCGGGGTACTAAGTAGCATTGTGTCTCTTACACTGTGCATCCAATCACAGATAGCCTATCAGGTAATGGAAGCGTTAAAAAAAAACATAGGTTATTGTGGATTAAGTTTGATAAGCAATTTATATTTGATAAAGACAAAAAAAAACTAGGGTCTAATGGCGCACACTGGAGACCATTTGGGAATAGTTACTTCTACTAAAATATGGGGATGAAGATAAAATTATAGATAATCAGGCTTCTCAGCTGCTGCAAACCCGTGGTGGATTGCAACCAGCCACCAAAAAGTGATCAAACCCACAAATAAATATAAAATTATGGTTGCGCTGCTGAGAGTCTAATTGATTTATGTGTGATATATTAATAAAAAATACTGATGTATTGGAGAATCTCCTGACATATGAGAAAATGCACTCAATAATACCAATTATCATTTATTAGACTGAGCTGAGTCCATCTTGTACTGGATTAATTACCTCCGGAGGGCGAAAGAAGCACTAGCAAGCAGTGTGAGTACTTTGTGTTTCTGACTATTATTAGAACTCAGGTTATTGAACGTCTAACACGATATAACAGCGTGTTGTGGAATTAACTTAGATGGTTTATACACAGGAAAATTCATCATATTTTTACCTTGGTATTTCCAGTTCTCATTTAACATCATGAGTTTATAGTTGTATATGGACTGGATTGTACGATCAATGGCCATTTATTCTGACTGTTCTCATAATCACTCGTTGTGATTTGATAAACAGCCGCGGTTGTCTTAATTTCTAGTCACCTCAGTACTGAAGGTCTAATTTTTATGTTTTATGTGTTATAGTTTTAGAATTTACTGTGCTGCATATAAATGTGTCATGTTCTTATATAAATTCCATATATGGATGGTCTAATAAGTGATAATTGGTATTATTGAGCGCCTTTTCTCATATGTCAGGAGATTCTCCGATACATCAGTATTTTTTATTAATATATCATACATACATCAATTAGACTCTCAGCAGTGCAACCATAATTTTATATTAGATAAAGAATCTATTGTTCTGTTAAATTATCAACTGCGAGCTGGTGTTTAAGCAAGTTATAATTTTTCGGAGTGAAATATAATCGAGCAAGAACATTTTCCAAACAGTGTTGATTTAAGGTCATATATGCAGGAGCTTGTTTGAGCCCTAAAAGGGTGTTGGTGGCCATTATCCAAAGTGCAATCATTTTGAAAAGTAAGGTGAGGGAGGGGTTCTGCTTATTTTGTGAAGCATGTACCCTATTTATTTCTCTAAATTTGAGATTTTGCTACGGACGATATTTTTTTAGCACTACACTGATTAGTTGACCTTGTTGGCCTGAAAAGAGTCTGGGACAATTTCAGAAATGAAAATGGTCTTTGAAGGTGGCTAATTCACAAAAGTTAAAGAAGGATTTAACAGCAAAAAATTGCAAAGAATACACCTGAGCTGTCTTGGGTTTCCATTAAACATTTGTGCCCTGCCCACTGTAGGGGGTTATACCTGCAGAGGTTTCATTCTGAGTGAGGGAATACATGTCTGCAGAAGAGTACACTGCATGTAAAGCAAAATACTTAGTGCAGTCTTTAGCTAACTAATTTTTTTAAGCATGTTGTGTCCTTAGGAATGAGTAGTTTTAGGAGGGCAGCTAAATTATGGAAGTTGAGGGGTATAGAAGGAGGTCACTCACATTGACTGCCCATCCAATCTAAAATGTAAGCTCTCACAAGCAGTGACCTCTCTACTAGTATTTTCCTTATGTAATTATGTAATTTTGTGGATTGTATATATGTAATTATGTATATTTATTGTTTGTATTTGATATATTTTGTTACCTTTGTATTTATATGATTTTTTTTAATTTTGTTGTATGTTCTAACTGTTATTTTATGCTATTTCGAAATCCTTCTGGCTCTTTATGAACAAAAGTTAATAATACTAATTTATGTAATTTTGGGTCAAAATCTAGATTCAAGTTTAAGAATTAGATTGAGGGATAGCAGTGAAACTCTATTTTTAAGTTAAAAAATAGTCTCTGACATTCAGAGGGATAGAAGAATGAGTCAAAATTATACAGTGTACTCTGTATGTGACTGAATATAAAGATAATGTGTGAAAATATACTCATCTGTATATCAAATGGAAGGACCTTTGATGTGTATATACCCCAGAAATAATACCATTCCTGAATTCTAATAAAATATAATTTATTTTAACTCACATGCTGGAGTTACTTGCTCCTGGCTTTGTATCCTCTTCTGCTTCATGACGACTCTGGATTTTTTTTTCCCCAGCGGTACATATGCAGTGTCTCTAGTGTCTAACAACTTCTCTGGATACACTTCAAAATACTGTAGCTACCTCCCTTGGTAATGCAATGATCAGTTGCCCCATAATTGTACTTTGTTTCTGGAATCCTTTCACAAGATTTTCGATGAGCCTAACGAGCATCTGTCACCCCTGTAGGAACTCTACATCTTTAGCAAGGATCTCAATTGGTTGGTCAGTATTTGGTGCAGTTTCACACTCTTTCCCCTAAGCTTCATTGGAACAGTGAGGCATTAGCAAGTTATTTCTGATAGACTTCCTTCCCATGAATTACTATCTTCTCTTGATGATCTAATTTGCCTTTCTAACAAGATTGATATTTGCTTCCGTGAACACACTCGAGAGGTAATAAATTTGTTGAAAAACTATTAATTTAGCTCCTCATATTCAAGTATCTTCTCAGTCTCAAGAAGAACTCATACAATTAGGGTGTTCACATTTATCGGCAGAATAGCATATTAAATATTTAAAAACAATTAGTGCTTATATTGTGTATTGAGTACGGTAATGTAATTACCAAGTGCCCGGAAAACGCCAAATCAAAACCCATATTGGAGAGGCTGGGTTAGGAGTTATGAAGCTCTCTCCTATTATAGATAGTAAACATTTCCTAGTCCAATATCTATTATCTATTCCCTTGGCTATATTTCTTTGCTGGCCTTTTTGGATTTGGGTGCTGCTGGGAACTTTATTTTCCAGGATCTGGTTCCCAAATTAGCTATTCCAGTGATTTCCATTAAACCTCCAAAGTTCCTTACTGCTATTGACGGTCGTGGAATCCCTGGTGCTACTAATCAGTTCCGGACCACCCCTCTGACCTTACAGATAGGGGCATTATATGTGTAAACTGTTTATTTTCTGGTCATTTCGCAGACGTCTTGCCCAGTCATTCTGGGACTACCTTGATTTTAGCTTTATTCCCCTACATTGCATTGGTGATCCACTAAGATTTTATCCTGGGGCTCTGATTGTCAAAATATGTGTGCGAACAGCATCGGACTGGCCCAGCGGGCTACTGGTAAAATCACCGATAGGCCCGGCTACCTTACAGCCACATCCCCTTTAACCCATGGGCGGAGCTTACCTAGAGGCCCGTCCTCACAAGTTGTCCTCTCCGGCATCGCTGCTGCTCAATTGCGATCGCAGCTGCAATCATGTGACCCGCCCCTCCCCCTGTCAGCTGATGTTCCCGGCTCTCGCCGCCGCTGAAGAAGGGAGAAGGAGCAGAGAGCCTGCAGCTATCAACATATCGGTAAGTATATTAACCATTTGTTTATACTAATATATATATATATATTAGTGTGTGTGTGTGAATTGGGGACACTTGCGTGGTATAACATTTGGGGCACTGCTGGGTGGCATAACATTTGTGGCACTATGTGGCATAACATTTGTGGCACTATGTGGCATAACATTTGGGGCACTATGTGGCATAACATTTGGGGCACTACTGGGTGGCATAACATTTGAGGCACTATGTGGCATAACATTTGGGACACTAAGTGGCATAACATTTGGGGCACTGCTGGGTGGCATAACATTTGTGGCACTATGTGGCATAACATTTGTGGCACTATGTGGCATAACATTTGGGGCACTATGTGGCATAACATTTGGGGCACTACTGGGTGGCATAACATTTGAGGCACTATGTGGCATAACATTTGGGGCACTACTGGGTGGCATAACATTGGGGTCACTATGTGGCATAACATTGGGGGCACTATGTGGTATATCATTTGGGGCACTACTGGGTGACATAACATTGTTTTGGAGGCACTACTATGTGGCATAGGGGGGCTGCTTATCTATACTAAACTATAGGGGGGCTGACTATACTAAACTATAGTGAGGGGGGCTGCCTTTGCTAAACTATAGTGAGGGGGGCTGCACAGAGAACACTATAGGGAGGGGGGATGGGACTTTTAATGCTGAGGTGGTTTGGGTCTATAATTGAATGTGGGGCTGAGTGTGGGGAGGAGGGCTATCTATTAAATGTGAAAATTATTTAATGCTAGGAATGGTCATAGGAAATGGGTGTATGAAACGTAAATGCTATTAATTTATTGCTGGGGCTGTTTGGAGGGAGGGTAATAGGTTTATTTATTAAATGGGAATACTATTAATTTAATGTTTGGGTTGGTTGGAGGGAAATAGATCTATTTATCAAATGTGAGCACTATTACTTTAATGTTGAGGCTGGAGAGAGACCTAATTATTAAATGTGGGTGCTGTTGATTTAATGGCAGGGATGGTTGGCGTTTCTAAATGTACCCAATATTTTTTACAAATAGGGCCCTCAACATTCCAGGATCCAGACAAGCCGCAACTAAAGAAACCAGCAGCCACAGGTGGTAAAAGTGACAAAAACAGGTAGGACAGTCTGTCAAATGTTCTGAGTCTAGTGCAGGCTTGGCTAAACTGTGGTACTCCAGATGTTGTGAAACTACAAGTCCCAGCATACCCTTCCAGCAATAAGCTGCTATATATTGGCAAAGCATGCTGGGGCTTGTAGTTTCACAACACCTGGAGTGCCACAGGTTAGCCAAGTCTGGTCTAGTGGGACAATCCTGAATTTTGGTGACTGTTCTGCCCAATCTAAGGGGCAGTTCAAGACTGTGTATTCTTTATACACACACTGCATTCTTTATATACTACACTAAGGTGCTAACTGTCCTTTGTGGACTGACCACTCCCCCTCTAGTTTCTGGTCCCACCTCTATGATGGCTGACCACACCCTGGTGGGCCCCTAGTGTTGCAGTCCCCAGGTGGGCCCTTCATGCCCCAGTCCGACACTGTGTCCGAAGAAAGATCTTCCTCTTAGACACTCTGTCGTTCATCCTCATTCTGAACTATCTGCTATTCCTCCACAGTATGCAGCTTTCCAGTAAGAATATAAGAGAATACATTAGGGAGAATATTCAGAAAGTTTATATTCGAAAATATTCCTTACCGACAGGTGCAGGTTTCTTTTTTGTAAAATTCCTGTGTTTATTATTTATTGGAAATTGGGTGATAGGACTGCGCTCCTTCCTGTGGATGCAATAACTGATCACACCAAAGGGATCCCTGCCTTACATTAAATACATGAAAAAGATAGGTAGGGGCTCATTGACTTCAATGTTACATGATGAGAATATATATTATTAGATTAATATGTCCAACTGTCTGGAAATTGGATCATGGAATGGTAATGAACTTGGGTACTGAGACTAATGTCTCGCACTCTGTGATTGTCACGTAAGTGGAAATTCTGACGGCTAAAAAACAGATGGCATATAACCCTGAATAATGGAATGGTTAGATGTAATTGGTGAATACTGGCTGATGGATAATTAATTTGTTTATTGGATCCAATGGAAAACACACATTTAAATGAAATACATAAATGGATATATAGATAATATTATTAAAAATAAAAATAATAAGAACCTGATCTATTTAAAATAGATGGCATATATGGCAACGCTTAAATCAACATCATGCACATACATCATAAAAAAACTCCATTATAAAATGTCAAAAGAAATAAAGAAAAAACTTCCATATGCATGCAAATATCGATGTAGCAGTATATGGAATCCCAACAAAAAAAGTTCCGTTCACAGTATAATCCACTCCTTGGAAAGTCAGAGATTCAATCTCATCAGGCTCAGTACCAAGGGATTGGCCAATAGCAGATGTGGTGCCGTTGTTTAAAAAGGGGACGAGATCACAACCAGAAAATTATAGACCTGTTAGCCTGACATCAATAATGGGGAAACTACTGGAAGGTATTTTAAGGGATAGTATTCAGGATTACTTGGTGCGCAATAAAATTATTAGTGGGAATCAACATGGATTTGTGAGGGATAGGTCATGTCAAACTAATCGAATTAGTTTCTATGAGGAAGTTAGAGAACTTAGACCAGGGCAGCACAGTAGATGTGGTCTACATAGATTTTGCAAAGGCCTTTGATACAGTGCGACACAAGAGGTTGGTTTACAAAATAAGGCAACTGGGTCTAGGAATCAACATTTGTACTTGGATCTAAAACTGGTTAGAGAATAGGGAACAGAGAGTTGTGATAAATGGAACATTTTCTAATTGGTCAAAAGTTTTAAGTGGAGTACCTCAAGGTTCCGTGCTGGGGCCACTCCTTTTTAATATATTTATTAATGACCTTGTTGATGGTTTAGAGAGTAAAGTTTCTATTTTTGCAGAGGACACGAAACTCTGTAAGGAAATAAAATCAGAGCAAGATGTAGCTTCTCTACAGAGGGACTTAAATAAACTGGAGGATTGGGCGGCCAAATGGAATATGAGGTTTAACATAGATAAATGTAAGGTTATGCATTTAGGGATCAAAAACAAGAATGCAATCTATAAATTAAATGGAATTAATTTAGGAGAATCTATAATGGAAAAGGATTTGGGAGTGCTCGCAGACAGTAGACTTCGCAATAGTGCTCAATGTCAAGCAGCAGCTGCAAGGGCAAACAAAGTATTGGCATGCATAAAAAGGGGCATAGATGCAAGGGAAGACAGTGTAATTTTGCCACTGTATAAATCGTTGGTAAGACTTCATCTTGAATATGCAGTACAGTTCTGGGCACCACTCTATAAAAAAGATAATTTGGAACTAGAAAGGGTTCAGAGAAGGGCGACAAAATTGATAAAGGGTATGGAGTCATTAAGTTATGAGGAAAGGTTAGCCAGTTTAGGCATGTTTACTATAGAAAAGAGGTGTCTAAGGGGAGTTATGATTAATATGTACAAATACATTAAGTGTCAATACAGTGAACTTTCATTGGAACTTTTTACCCCAAGGACTATACACAGGACACGCGGTCCCCCCCTAAGGTTAGAGGAGAGGAAATTTCACAACCAGCAAAGGAAGGGGTTCTTAACAGCAAGGGCAGTCAAGATATAGAATTCATTGCCAGGGAAGGTTGTGATGGCAGATTCAATAAATATTTTTAAGAAAGGGTTAGACAAACGTTTAGCGGAAAAGTGTATCCAGGGATACGGCCGTTAATTAAAATGAAGGATAGTAGTGGATATAGGGTAAAAATAGGACTGCAATATTAAGTCCGGGGGGATTTTCACAATTGTAACAGATTGGCGGTTGCTTACTCTGGATCAAATATAAGCGCAGGATCACAGGAGATCCAAAATAGCTTGAACTTGATGGACTGGTGTCTTTTTTCAACCTCATCAACTATGTTACTATGTTACTAGATATCAGTAACAGAGAGTGCAGCTTATGTATATTTTATACTGCTATGGTCGTCCTCTGTTGTTCCTCTAAGTATTTAGAAGTGATGGATCATTGATATTTTCCAAAGTTGTCATGCTTTGGAGAGGAACTGAATGTTAGGTTTGATGGTAAATGTGATGTTAAGGATGACCCCCATGCAGCAGACTTGAAGGACAGAGAAGAGGGTAGTGTTATCAATACAAATAGAGAGGGAGGAGGTGAGGGAGCCCTGGATAGAAGGAAGACAATGTATTCAGTCTTTAAAATATAAAGTTTAAGAAAGCACTGGGACATCTAAGATGAAAACGCAAGATACACAAGAGTTTATCCTGCCTTTCCTCCCTTGACCTCTCCTATTGAAAAGGGCAGTTCAAGCTAATCACTGAACAAAAGGTCAGAATTCAAGCATGCACAACTTCTCAAATTAAATTATAACAACATTGCGTGCATTTGAAAACTGAAAACATAATGCATTTTTTTAATTATGAAAACATATAATTTTCCATATTTTATCATTGCATTCAAATATATTAAATACTTTAAAAATAAACAATATTACATGGACACATAACGTGTGCAAAAATATAAGATATCCTACTGTAAAACATGCAAAATATGTAAATATTTTGCAACTACAATCAATGCCACATTGTAACAACAAAACCAAAGTGAAAACTAATAATCTACAGAAAGAGAGATTAAAAAGTTTGTTCTTTTACTTATAAACATTTTATAATGAAACCCCAATGGCAAAATGTAAGGGTGATGCAATTCCATAATGTCTTTTATTCCACACAGTAACAATCAATTACACATTGAATATAGATCTGAACTGTATAAATATGATTCCAACCTTTCCTGTGTTCTGTTACATGACAATCTAAAGGTGAGTTGCGATCCATCTACTACATTACAATATACAAGTCAATGTTTCTGTGACTGATCTATGTATAACAAAACATTTTATCTACAACTTTTATAAGACCCTGTGCTTGATTTCTTTCTATAAAGTGCTTACTAGTAACATTTAAATATCAGAAGGTTATAAAATATAGGCATCAAAAATTTTTATGATAAGATTGTGACTGTGTGGGAGGAACATTTTCCTATCTCTGTGATTTAAGCCATCCAGATTTACCGGAGAGATGAATTATGTTGATGTTGTGCAATGAGAGTCACCTGCATTTTTTTCCAAACATTTGAATGCAGCTTTCGTTTGCCAGGATCTATAGGTGTAGCTGAGAATTCTTACAGAGGTTTTGCTTATACATTACCCATAATACCATTAACAGTGCAAAATCCTGCATGTCCTACAAATTAAGCATATGCGTCACTAGCATTTAAGTTTATTGTTGCAATTTAACACATGCATTAGCGATAAATATAAAAATAAACGGAAATGATTTATAACCTTTACTTCATGTAGAGATTTGTTTGTAACCACAATAGTCCTGCACCAGCTTTACAGGAGCCTCCTAACAATACTCAGTGCTGTTGGGAGACCCTGATCCTTCCATTCTCTCCATGTCAGCATTTGGCTTCCTGGCTGCTTCCACATCCTGCTTCACATCAGAACACTGACCCTGACACATGCACAATCAGACAGGCACGCAGTCTCAAGATTATGTGTTTCTATTTCCCATATTGGCCAAAATGTCATGCGCTAAACATGTTCCTTTGTTGTCAAAATAAATCTTTATGCTTATTTATTAGTTTATATTAAACTTATATTTTTTATGTTGTAAACACAGTCAGTGTTTCAAAAAGAGATTGGATCCTTTCCTAACACATTTAAGCTGCACAAGATGTAAATATGGTGGATCATTAATACATGGTGAGTGTGTGATTATTTCTTGTACTTGAACATGATTCTAACTTCAATCAACAATTGTTATTTTTTTTGTCATAATTTGTTATTGTGGTTTATCCATAGTAAGTAGATGTCAGTTATTAGCCATGTAGATGAAGCAAAACTTCAAATGGTCTAATTTATTAATGGGCAACAGGCAGCCCCAGGACCACCTGTGGCCCTCCGAGCCTTCACCTGCCACCCCCAGCTCCTTCCTGTTTTTTTGTCACATGTGTTTGTTATAGCTTGTACAATTTGTTTAAAATGCCTGCTGATATCTTATTACAGATAGGTGTCTTTTTATAGAACCTTTATTGTTTTGCTTTGTACTGAGATTGAGGGTAATGCACAACCCTTTGAAAGGTTAGAGAAAGCATGTTCATGGGGCCCCTGAAGTATATCACTTGTCTTTCACTGGTATAAATTTAACAATAATATCATATATTTTCCATGTGATCCACTCACACCATATATTCAACGTTGGTTCACACTTTCATTTTCTAAGCTGTTAAAAGTAAATTAACAAGGGCAATGATCTTTATATGTTCACAAATGTTATATTATTTGAAAATAGAAACTCTGAGTTCTAAAACAATTGAAATGTACAGCACAACGTCTAATATTGACTATTACTAAAATTACTTAATTTTCTAAGACTCAAATATTTTTTTCACATTTACATGAAGCGAACACATGACGATGGGAATTTGAATATATGGAATGTAATATATAAGCATAATATCAAGTAATCAAAGAAAATAAAATATTATAGTATGTCTTAACTACCGGTATGTTTGAATGTGATTTCTGTTATAAAATGTATGACATCTAAGAGAAGAGTGAGAAAATATATGATATAAAGGATTATTTATACCCTCAAATTATCTGCTAAATAACATAAATCATTAATAAGTATAATAAATCAATTTGCCAACACAAAAATCTTTTAATTCAATATCAAAAATTGCCCAGCAAATTGCATACCATTAGATTCTCTATTCTCACTATTTAATGTAGCGATTGCAGGAAATGTCAATAGGTTTAACATGTAAAATAAGAATGAATTTATCCTAGATACAATAGTTGTGATTGAATTTTATGCTGTTCTACTTCTTTACCAAATATTATATTTTCCCGGTAAAATAATCCAGGGGGAGGAGCTGGACAAAAAGACATGAGAATGGGGGACACACAATTATTAATTGATATGTATTCACCCACAACACCTAGGACATTGCCAATGCAAAATATACAGTAACCACTAATAAATAGAGAGTTGGAATCAGGCGTGGGATGGCAGGTTTCAGCTCGGAGGGGGCGCACAGGCGGCCACATCGCGTGTCATGTGATGCGGCCGCCTGTGCGCTTAAGCAGCCGCATCACTTGTCACGCGATGCGGCCTCATAAGCGCACAGGCGGCCTCATCTCATGACACATGACGGTAATATTCGGCCAATATTACATCCATGGGGAGGGGGCGGCTGGTCCAAACAGCCGTTAGACAGAGCGCCCCCCGGTCCAGCCCGCCCCTGGTTGGAACAGAAGGAGAGAGAGTATGTTCCTCAGAGGTTCCTGGGCATGAGATAGAGATGCAGAGAGATAAGACTGAGTGTTATGACAGAGCATGTGTCATCTGTGAGACAGGAGTAGCTCAGACTTCAGTTAAACTAACCTAACGGAGAGTTGAAGGCTGAGTGCAGAGACTGTAAATCCTTGGTCTGTAGTTGCAGCTGAACATGATTTATGAAAGAATCAGCATTGTAAAGGGTGGGTGATCCCTAATATAAAGTCTAATGTGAGATTGCTGTACCAGGGTTCTCCAATTTATGGGATCACTTGGTATAGCAAGAGTCATTAGTCAGAGAAGCACTACAAGTGGGGAAGCAACACTCAGCAAAACAAAGTCATAGAGCAGGTAAAGAGAATCATTTTCTCAAAGAAGTTGGCTTGACACTCATTATTTTCATCAGTTGTGTCACCTATCTCACCTATAATGTTTCTTTACAGAAAATATTAATCTGACATGGAGAACCAGACTTACCTGAAAGAATTCCACTTTTTAACATTTTATGCAAAATCAGATTATATATTGTTAACTATCTGTGGTTTTTTATTCCTTTATATACTTGGAGTGCTCATCAATTCTCTTGTAATTGCAGTGATATATATTGATGATCAGTTACACACCCCCATGTATCTATTTCTCTGTAACCTGGCCTTAGTAGATATTTGTTATACAACCACTACTGTCCCTAAACTGCTGTACATGTTATTATCTGGAGATAATACAGTGTCCTTCACACAATGCTTTACCCAGATGTACTTTTATCTTTTTGCTGGTTCCACTGAGAATGTTCTAATATTTATTATGTCATATGACCGATATGTTGCTATATGTAATCCTTTACACTATCACTATATCTTAAATAGAAAAAATTGTCTTTTTTTTGCATCTGCCAATTGGATATCAGGATTCTTAAATTCATTTGTATTTATAATTCCAGTGTCAAACATGACCTTCTGTCATTCAAATATCATACACCAGTTTTTCTGTGATGCTAAAGCTCTAATTAACATCTCATGTACTGGTACTGAAGAAATTTATACTGTCATCTATCTGGAAATATTGGTATATGGATTTTTACCAGTCATGTTCACTATGACATCTTATATAAAAATTATCAGGGTCATCTTGCAGATAAAATCTAAGAACGGCAGAAAAAAAGCCTTCTCCACCTGCTCATCCCATCTCACCATGGTCATTATTTACTATTTGACAATTATGCTTGTGTACATGATGCCACCATCAGAATATTCCAATGTCCTAGAACCGGTCTGTACTGCAGTGTACACAGTTGTCACACCCATGATAAACCCTCTAATCTACAGTCTACGGAATAAAGATGTGAAATGTGCTCTGCTGAGAATACTGGGGGTAAAACAAATCATTGAACAGTAAGATAGAATTTGCTAACTGGTTGCATAACACAGAGTGAATTATAACTGATTTTGGCAGTTTGTTGTCAATGAAAACAATCTAAATAGCAGTAATCTTTGAATCTGCTCTTATTGGGGTTTATAGTTCTGAAGCCTGCAGACATTAATAACATCCAAATAAATTAATTTTATGGGGTAAAACAACTTTTTTCAAAATGTTTTGTCATTAATAATGACATTATTAACAGGTGACAACAATTTTTTTTCTGTGTGTTCTTTTTGAACTTTATATTTCAAATATATATTATATACATCCTGCAGTTTAATGTCTGCCAGAGCATAGCATATCGGACCCCTTTTCAACAAGAGACTATTCTTCAGATCCTTGATGAATACGAACATACGTATGCCGGTATGTATATACCCCCGACTCAGATAAAATACAGACGTTGTGATTGACGATAGTAAACCTGCATTAAAACAGCTGGATTCCTAAAAAATGTATTTTAAACACCAGTTTTTGGTGGGAGAAACCATTAATTGGTTTATTTTCTTATTCACGTGAAAGCTTGCTTACACACTTAACACAAATTTCTGTAAAATACACTTTATGATTCATGCCTTATTCATGTTCGTACATACATCCATTTGCTCAGTGTATCTCTCGTGAAAAAGCTCTGAACATGCCCAGAAAAGGAAATTACACCAATGACTGCAAATGCATGCAATTCTTGTTCGGATACAAATTACACTTTGTCTAGAACTTGAGAGGTGGAATGGTGGGGGGAAGGCACGGACTAATGTAGGCCATGTACAGTAAGGGCGTTCCAATCCAAATGTGGTAGATTGAATTCCTGTCTTTGTCATAAGTACACTTGTTTACAGCCATATCTTTTGTACCCAATACAGTGCAGGTGTAAATGCTAACTGATAGTGATGACTGACATGCCATAGTCTTTGAAAAGTACACGTATGCGTGCCAGTAGCTGTCACCGAACAACTGTGTGCAATTAATATATATCTATTTTTATATATATATATATATATATATATATATATATAGATATATACATATATATGTACATTTATATGCAATGTATGTACAATATGCATTGAAATCATCATTATTATTTATGTAATTAACATAGAAAAAGCAAACATTTTAGATTTGAAAATAAGACATTGTATGAATGATTGTACTGTTAATAGTGTTTTTTTATGCAATCTGATAAGAAATTTGAATTGTACATGTTCATGTGCTTATACCGCAGTCTGTTCTGTGTGTCTACGTATACACAAAAGAAATTTCAATACCAGGCAATAAAAATTGTTACAGCAAGCAATTGAAAATTGTAAAAAAAAGAATCCTAACCACTGTTGTTCTAAAAGGGTAATGCCGAGCCCTATGTACACACATATATAAATATAAAATATTAATATAAATATATATATATATATATATATATATATATATATATATACACACAAAACAAAACAGAAGGGGAAGGGAGCCTGTGGTGTGGTATTTTAGGAGATATAGACCCAAATGCCAAAGTGTGTGCATATGCGTACCAAATATATACTTGAAAACATGCTCATCAGTGCACAAAGTCTGGGTAGTTCACTATATTATATGGATCCACTACAGTCTTGTATACTCATAAGAAGAGGATATTAAACCAGTAGTGCAATAACATCAATCAAGTAGATCCAATATATGCCCTGCCACCTTAGATTGTGTGTACCAGAAATAAATAATAGAGCTCTTATCTGTAAGGTTGCTTTATGTAGCTGGAACTCTCCTTTGTTCAATTCCCTCCATCAACAGGTTCAGGACAGGCAAACAGAAAAGGTCCCATATAGTGTAGTATGTTCATTAAAAGTAAAACTCATTCACAATGTAGGAATCACACTCACAATCACAATATAAATATAATATCAAGCTTATCTGTATACCAAGTGCAATCCTTAACTCCAATTTCAATGGATCCAGGTGTCAAAGGATTCAACTGATGGTGAACTGGAAATAAATTATAAGAATAGGGTACCAGTTGTGCTATCTTACCTCAACGCGTTTCGTCTTTAAATGACTTCACCAGGAGGATGTGTAGCCTGTCTGTATGTGTGGTTGCTTATAATGATGGGTGCTTCCATTTTGCGCATGCGCACTGCGTGGGACCTACTGCGCTGCTTACAGCACGATGCTTAATGGGCATGTGTGGCTTTTTGTATTGCCGCGTCTGCCGATTCAGCATCAGTGAGGGGTCAGTTATAGAGCGATTGTGTATCTTTTAGTAATATTAGCATTAAAGCTAAGAGAAATAGGAATAGAATGATAACTATTATTCAGGTAGGATTATTGTCTGTCTGCCATCTTTGTTAAGGGCTTGGAACAAAGAGGACAATGGATATCGGCCATATTTGTGAAGGGAAAATATATCATTACATAATTACAATAGAGTCATCTATGTTAGTACTGAAGATAAATATATCTTATGGCAAATAACCATACCATGAATGACAATAGATAAAATATCAACATTATATAACCTTCTCATCTATACTGAATAATATATGGACTACAAATATATAAGTACAAATACATACACAAATATAAAAATGTAACAAATATAAAAAATAGATATAAAAAATAGATAATGGTCAGAGCCATGATCAATATCATAAAGCTCCTAATGAGTAAAAGGGCAGCATAAAACAAGTTAATGACAAGTTATTACATAAGATAGTAGTTATATATATAATAATCTGTAACTATAAAAACCAAGATATATGAAGATATAAATCCATAGGATCCGTCTCAGCTAACAATGTCATACCATAGTAAAGGGGAATCAAGTATGAATATTATAAATATCAATATAAGAACTATATGCCCTATCACCCAATAGGGATTCAAGTATAAAAGACAGATAAGATTGGGCATAAAAGATATATTTTCTAATTTTTTATTTTCAATGGTCAGTCAAGAAAATACAGGCAGCAAAACGATAGTACTGTGTAACATACACAATGAATTCACAACAGTTATTGTGGTATATCGCATATTAAGAAACCATTGGACAAAAATGACTAGTTTTTACCGATTTAAAGAGTAATATAAAATGGGTGTAGGAACAAAAGGGATTGTGAAGGGGGGGAACCACGAAGATAAGCGCTGTAAGTATTCAGAGGGTAATTAGGATATGTTGAGCCCATAATAGATATCTTCACATAGAATAATACATACTAACGTAGATATAACAATACCTAATTAAAAACATAATAAAGTAGGGGGGTGGGCACTAAAGATTAAAAAAAGAGTAAAAAAATCACACTATCACAAAAAGAGGGCTATTTCGTACCACTCACCAAATCCTGATGGGATGAGTGTGTTTAATTGTAAAATCCAGAACGTCTCTCTCTTAAATAGTTTAGTTTGGATGTCTCACCCTCTAGGTCCCAAGGATACATGTTCGATCCCCTTATAAGTAATATGGTTCGGTCCGAATTATGTTTATGCATAAAATGCTTAGAGACAGAGTGGCTTTTCACTTTGTTCTTAATATTTCGAACATGTTCCTGTATCCTCAATTTTAGAGGCCTTTTAGTGTTCCCCACATACATAAGCCCACATAAACATTCTAATAAATAAATCACTGAAGATGTTTGACAGTTCATACATTGTTTGATATTATATTTAACGCTGTTGTCAAAGTTATAGAAAACCTTCTTTTCTGAGCTCTCATATTTGCAAATATTGCAGTAATTGCATTTAATAAAACCATTGAAATAAAGAAATGTTTTGTTGGTGTCATTACATATTTCAGGTAACATATTAGGAGCCAGAATATCTTTAAGATTTCTATTTTTATTGAATACAATATCTGGCTTATTCTGTAAAATATTTACTAGTATGGGATCCATTGTCAGGTTCTCCCAATGTTTAGTGATTGTAGATCTGCTTTTATGCTCACAACAATTATAGTTGGTAATAAAAGGGACACTATCTTTTTTCTTTTCCTTTTCTTTCTGATCTATTCACACTCTCAATTTTCATTTTCAGGGTATCCTCTTTTTCAGAAATGTTGGGCATACATAGATACTTGTTGTTTACACTGATTCTCAGTGCTACAGTTTCTCTTGATCTTATAAAATTGTGAGTAAAGGATGTTGGTTTTCCATCCAAGATAGGTGTCTAAAAATGTAAAATAATTATGAGTGAGGATAAAAAGAATAAATTTACATACAAAATCTTTATGTATTGGAGAAAGAAGAGGATCCAGGTCTAAAAATTGTCTACAAGATAAAATTCCTTTGTTATGTTCAATGGCAGTGTATGAAGATTGTACATCTATAGCAAGCCACGTATAATTAGGATTCCACTCAAAGTTTTCAAATAAATTCAATAGACTGGAAGTATCATTAAGGTAGGATTCCAATATGACTATATATTTTCTCAAAAAAATATCCACATATTCTGAAGTGTGTGATGTCAAGGAATTTATACCTGCTACAATGGGTCTACTCGGTGGTTTTATCAGGGTTTTTATGAATTATAGGTAAGTAGTAAAAATGGGAATAACAGGATTAGAAACTAATAAGTATTGGTATTCCTTTTTCGTTATTATGTGGTCTCGTAGGCCCTTGATCAGGATCTCTCTAAGTGAACAAACAAAATCACCTGTAGGATCTTTTGGAAGTACCATGTATGAGGTTGCATCATGCAATAGTCTATGTGCTTCCTCTACATAATCTGTCTTATCAAGCAATACAACATCTCCTTCTTTATCTGCTTGTTTGATTACAATTCCTGATTACTATGTAAGTCTTTCAAGGCTGCATTTTCTTGTTTGGGCAGATTGATATGCGGGGAAATTCATTTTCGGAATGACACAGATTTGTAATCACTAAATCTTGGAATAAATCTATGTGACTGCTTCTAGATTCTAGAGGGTAAAATTTTGATATAGGCTTCAAACCAGTTTTAGATGTATTTTCATAATTGGAAATAATTGCAGAGTCTCTCCTAACTAAATGTCTGCCACTCCATTCTTTCTCCGCTATTCCAGCTGCACCTGTCCTCTACGCTTCTCCACGTGTTGTCTGCCAGTGCTGACCATCTTTTGCTTGTACCTCTAAGGGGTTTCGCCTGGTACTCCTAGTGAGGGCCATGCCTGCAATAAAGACGTAGGAAAGGCCAAATTGCCTTGCGAACACCGTCTCGTCGTTAGACTCCACACCTTGCTTGAATAGTGCAAATCTAGGCAAACCACAAGATTCAGCACTTTGAACCATTACAGGTGTCCAATAATTATGCTTTCTGTTCTTTGACATAAGATTGTAAGAAAGTTTCTACATAATGAGATAAATTGGTTGTGATTGATCCAATGCCTGATATTATGGGCCTATGGGAGTGTTTGTTGTACTTTTATGTATCTTCGGCAAATGATAGATGACCGGAATTATTGAGGGAGTGTTGTATATGTAGTGGTATCCCTGATTGGTAAGAATTCCCATTGTCCTATCTTCATCTAATATGTTTTTGAGTTCATTGGAATACTTCTCTGTAGGATTATCCGGAAGCTTTTGGCAAGTGGAAGTATCTGATAGTAATCTCACTGTCTCTCTATTGTAGTCACTTTTGTTTAACAGAACGATTCAACCCCCTTTGTCTGCAGGTTGAATCACAATGTTCTCCTGACCTTGTAATTTCAATAATGCTTCCATTTCTATATGGGTTATATTCACCTTGGTTTTCTTGTTCTCGACTTTTAATTTTTCTAGATCTGTTAGGAGCAGAGTTTCAAATGTACTTAAAATGTTACCTTTCACATTCCTTGAGTAAAATTTTGAAGGTGGTTTTAGATTGGTATGTTTAAATTAACTATTGTTTTGAGAGCATTGCTTCTCCAATGTGAATTTGGCATAATATTTCTAAAGAGCTAATTTCCTAATATATCTATGTATGTCAATAAAGGTGTTAAGGTTTTTTAATTTCTGAGTCGGGGCATTTTTGCGTCCTTTATTGAGTACCCGTATTTCTGAATGGGACAAGGGATAATCACTTAATTTAATATTTCCATTGGTTTAGTGTGTTCATCTGTGGCGCTATTGGCTTTTGCTTTTTTACCTCCCCTCTCTCCTCGTCTGATTCTTTCAATTATCTTTTTGGTGTCTTTTTTGGAAATGCATTTAAATGTTTGTCCAGGAACCGTGAACCTAGACCTAAAAAAATTACCCAATTCCAGAATTGGGTTGGTTTTGGTCAACCTATCCTCTGGGGATTTATCAGATGTTTTTTTTCATTTGATCTATTGCTGATGGTATGGAGTACATTGTCTGATTGCAATTGTGGGGAAAGAGGTATTAATATCACCTCAACCTGTCTGCACCCAGTTTCTCCCAAACAGCGGACTATAAAAACATATATTTTTTCTAGCCCTCTGGTTCCCCATATTTGTCAGTCATATTTAAGCTTCTATATATTCTACTTTGAAAGCAGTTAAAATGTCTGCCAGCATGTATTGTTATCTTGCAGACTAGTCCATTGTTTCAGCCCAGGCAAAAGGATTATTGTCCACCAGTTCTGTATGAATGTTCATCACACCAGGTGTTTCTTGTCTTTGTTTAGCTGTGGGTCTGTGTGTGCGAGCATAGGAAAAAGGCCCACAGACAGAGATCTATAACAGAGGACAGAGGACTGCATTGTTAATTAAAATGTAAATGTGTCTGGATTGTGATCTCTCCTTTTTAAACAAACTCTGCTGTATAGCCACAGAGCAAGCCAGCTGTGTGGAGCAAGAGGTTACAATGAACCCAGGATACTCACATTTGGCGGCAAGCAGTGGCATCACCCAGTCCCGGTTAGGCAAGCCGGGTAGAGCTGCAGGGGATCACAAACGCGGTGTGGTCCAGGGCTCTGCGAATATCTGAAGCACCAAACCTGCACACTACAGTCTGTGGCATTGTTGCTTGGGTACCAGTAACCAGTACTTGGAGGCTGCAAAAGGATGCAATAGCAACAAGGGTTCTGGCTCAAGGTAGGTGCATTCACTCTTTGGGCAGTATAGAATAAGGAGGATCACAGGCAGGTGACCTCTGCATTAGGCTAGGATTACGGTCTGTCTAGATGCGAGATAAGTGTGGCACTTGGGTGCAATCCAGGGCGAGAACAGTAATGGCACGGTGAGGGTGTGAATGCCTACTGGCAGTACTGAGTGTGGGACCGTGTGCCCAGGTAAAAGACAGAGGGCCTAGAGTGGTAACGGTGATCCATCTAGGTGCAGGCTTGGCTAAGGTTGGTACACCCTGCAATTTGGAGTGAGGAGAGTGCTCCTGGCAGTAAAGGACTGAGTAAAGTGCCGGCCAGGTGTTTGCCGGGGAGTAACAGTGGCCCCCAGGAACTACCAAGTATTACCTGAGTGAGAATACCGGAAGCGGACAGCGAAGTGGCCTGGCAGGGAGAGCGGGACAGAACCCCGCAGTAGAGCACCCCACACAGGGGCCCCAAAGAGGCACAAGGGAAGGCTATTGTACCGGCTGAAGTAGGATCCGCATGCCTTCTCAGAGGTACTAAGTGAAGTGAGAGCAAGACAGAACCCTGCCGCAGATACTGTGCAAGGCCAGGAAGCCCTTGGAGCAGAGTGCGTGTAGTGGGTCCCAGCCCCACCGTGTATGAGAGTGTACAGGAGCCCCACTGAGGAAGTGTAATGCCTGCAGTAGGTGGGAGCTACGGTCCAACTACAGAGCAGCCTGGCAGTGGGTCCGTGCACCCAGCCAGTGGTGTGAGATTTTGGGTCAAGGCCTTCAGGTTTGGGAGTGAGTAGTGGGTCTCAGCCCCACAGATTACGCAGTGGTGGGTTGAAACCCCACAGCAAATAGAGTAGGTCCCAGCCCCACAGAGTACGCTGCAGTGGTTCATAGCCCCACTGTAAGTAGAGTGGGTCCCAGCCACACAGCAAGTAGAGTGGGTCCCAGCCCCAGCATAAAGATGGCCCCAAAAGATCCTTTAGAAGGGATGGACCGGATGGCGTTAGCAGCTGAATGTCAACTGCGTAGTGTTTTCTATTTTTATCAGGATTGTAGGGAAATCTTCCAGGATCTCAAACGTGATCAAGCAAACCCAGTCAAGGCTTTCAGAGACTACCGAGGCTGGATTCTTAGGCCTGTCCAAAGATGAGTCTCCTGGAACAGCTGGATTGCTTAGAGGAGTGTTTTGAACTGGCACAAGAAGAGGCATCAGATTGTGGACAGCTCGATAGTCCAATCTGGCAAGACCAGTGCCGACGGGTGGATGCCGAAAGGCACCGCCTGCAGCAATTTCTTCCACTAGCTGAGCTGTGGTATAACTGGCCATTTGCAGGCTTGAAGGATAAGGAAATGGTAAGTGAACTCCAGCCACCAGCTGCCTTGAATGTTATGCTGGGAGAGGTTCCAAGCGTAGTTGGACTGGCGTGGAAAAGAACAGAAAAGGCTCAGCATGTTGTCGCCACCGGGCCAGATGATGAGTTACATTGGTGGGAAGAGAGTTGGAGTGATCTGTAACCTCCCTGCAGCCTGCTGTAAACCTGACAGGTATTTAAACCAGTAGTAGTCAATCAGGGCAGGTATCTGATAGAGCTGCAGGTGAGAGGAGTTCACGTGATCATACTTAGGCTGAAAACAACACTGCAGTAGCCCAAAAAAATAAAAGCAGTTACCTGCTGTTCCTAACATTACCACCCCCCCTCTTGACGAGGGGTTGAGGAACCCCTTAATCTAGGCTTATCTGGAAACTTCTGATGAAAAGCTCTTCTTAAGTCTTTGGTATGCAAGTCCCTGGCAGGTATACAGGATCTTTCTTCAGGACCATACCCCTTCCAGTGAACTAAATAGTGGAGTTGGCATTGTACCCATTAGTGACCATCCACTGTCAGTGGGGTAGGTTTGCTTGGCTGTTTCCTGGGGAACCTCCGGGATGTAAGAGCTGGTTTCAATAATGATTCTTAGAACGTACAGGGTATCCTCAAAGAGTTGGGCAGATTAAACTGAAAAACAACAGAATTAATTAACCTGATAATCTTAAATGGACCAGTGTATATTGGTCCGAACTTAAAGGAAGGCTGGCGGAGCTTGATGTTCTTATTTGAGAGCCATACTCTGTCCCCTTCCTTGAACTTACAAGGGCGTCTGAAGCGATTTTTAAATAACTTGGCTTGAGATGCAGCTTGCTTCAATGAGAAGTTTATCTTTTTCCATATTCTCTTCAGAGAAAGAACAATGTGTCCGATCTCAGGGTGGGTGGGTGGTATGATGTCAGAAAATGAAACAGACTTGGGATGTCTCCCATAAATACAGAAAAATGGGACATAACCAAAGGAAGAGTGTGGTGAATTATTGTAGGCAAATTCCACTCATAGCAGGTATTCTACCCAGTTGTCATGTAATTCTGAGATGTAGCATCTTAAATATTGTTCCAAAGACTGATTTAGCCTTTACGTCTGTCCTTTAGTTTGAGGGTGATAGGCTGACGAAAACCTTTGTTGAATGTCAAGCAAGACAGAAAATGATTTCCAGAACTGGGTCACAAATTGAGTTCCTCTATCTGATACAATATTAGTGGGTACTCCATGTAATCTGAAAACGTTTTGAATGAACTGAGGAGCAAAAGACTTAGCAGATGGTAGCTTTGGTAAAGGAACAAAATGAGCCATCTTACTAAAGTGATTGACTATCCCCAAAATGCAATTACACCCTTTAGACAAAGGCAAATCCATGATAAAATCCATGGAAATCTGGGTCCATGGAACACTGGGCACGGGTAAAGGCATAATCGGTCCCATGGGTAAAAATTTTGGGTGTTTTCCCCCTGGAACAAATTTCGCAGGACTGAACAACGTCTCTAACGTCTTTCTGCATAGAAGGCCACCAAACAGAATGAGAGAGTAATTTAAAAGTCTTGGTGATACCTGGATGTCCAGATATTATGCTGTCATGCACCTCAGACAAAACAGACTGTATCAAACCAGCTGGCACAAACAGCAAATTGGGAGCCATGGAGGCTGGTGCCTGATCCTGAACTGCCTGTAATTGGGTTGCTAAATCCTGAGTTAGCCCTGAAACAATGGTTTGAGAAGGTATGGTAGAAGTGTTATAAAGGTGATCCTCATGTTTCTGTAAAAAACATCTGAATAAGGCATCTGCCTTCAACTTCTTAGAACCAGGGCGATATGTGTTCACAAAACTAAATTGAGAGAAGAAAAGAGCTCAGCGTTCCTGTCAATGATTCAACCTCTTGGCAGTCTCAATTATTGGTGATTTTTGTGATCCGTGTACACCGTGATGGTATGCTTAGCGCCCTCCAACCAATGTCTCTATTCTTCGAATGCCCATTTAAATGGCCAGAAACTCATGATTTCCCACATCATAATTTATCTCTGCTGCTGAGAATTTCTTAGAGAAGAATGCACATGGGTGTAACTTCTCATCAGAACTAGACACTTGTAACAGAACTGACCCCACTCCAACCTCAGAAGCATCCACTTCAACAATGAAAGGTAGCTCTGTATCAGGATTTTTAAGGATAGGAGCAGAGACAAAGGCCTTTTTAAGAGTCTCAAATGCTTTAACAGCTTCTGGCGGCCATACCGCTGGATCAGCTCCTTTCTTAGTTAATTGAGTGATATTTGGCACAATTACTGAAAAATTGCAAATTAATCTCCTGTAGTAATTGGCAAACCCGAGGAACCTTTGGATGGCTTTTAGGTTACTGGAAAGGATCCAACCAGTGATGGCTCGGACTTTGGCTGGATCCTTCGTAAATCTGGTTGCAGAAATGAAATACCCCAAGAATGCCACAGTGGAGACTTCAAACTCACATTTCTCCAATTTGGCAAATTTATGATTCTGTCTAAGTTTCTGTAGTACCAAACAAACTTGTTCCCGGTGTTGGGGCAAACATGTGGAGTAGATCAAGATGTCATCCAGATGCACAATGATAAATTTACTTAGATAATCAAGTAGTACATCATTGATCAAATCCTGGAACACGGCTGGCTGGCGCATTAGAAAGACCAAACGACATGACACAATACTCGTAATGTCCAGAATGAGTGTTAAAAGCGGTCTTCCATTCATCGCCCTTCTGTATGCGTATCAAATTATATGCTCTACGTAAATCAATCTTAGAAAATACAGAAGAACCTCTTAACTGGTCGAATAACTGAGAAATCAGTGGCAGAGGATATTTGTTTTTAATGGTGATCTGATTCAGACCTCTGTAATCAATGCAAGGTCATAAATCTCCATCTTTCTTTTTGACAAAGAAAAAATTTACTCCCGGGCTGAATATCAATAGTGCAGTCATATGGGCGATGCGGTGGTAATGTATCTGCAGCTTGCTTGGAGAAAACATCAGCAAAATCTTGATATTGCAGCGGGAGTGTGAGACCTGATTTGACCAAAGCAACCTTAACAGATGTTGCTAGGCATGTGTCCTGGCAGTCTTTCCCCCATGCCACTAGTTCTCCTGTGGGCTAATTAAGGACTGGATTGTGCTTGATAAGCCATGGGTACCCCAGAACCATAGGGTATGTTGGCGAATGGATAAGATAGAATGACAGCATTTCCTTATGGAGTGCTCCCACTGTCAGGGTTAGAGAGCTTGTACTCTCTAGCACGCTTCTACCCTTAATTAGGTGTCCATCCAAACCATAAACAGATACTGGAACTTTTAATTGTTGGGTAGGAACAGCAAACCGCTGTGCCAGAAATATATCTAGAACATTTCCAGCTTGTCAAACTCCGTTCTCCAGGTATCCACCCATGCCTCTAAAGACTGACTATTACTTTAAATCTATCTTCTTAGTACAGGCTGTCAGTTATGTATTGTACCTGTGATTACTTCACCTGTTTGTTAGTCAGTTCTGCTATTGGTCAGCCTCCCGTTATAAGGTTCCTCCTTTCATTGTTGGTTTTTCAAGTCATACCTGACCTAATTCTGATGCCTCCTCTGTGTTCCACATCTCTGTGGTAAGCTGTGCTTCATCGCTTATGTGTGTTTGGACTCCGCTGATCTCTGTGCACTTGTTCCCATTACCTGTGGTTATTTCTGTGATCAACATCCACTGCCTACTCGGCCTGCACCACTGACTACTGCTGCCGTGTTCCACATCTCTGTGGTAAGCTGTGCTTCATCAAATTTTTACAAGGACTGTCAGCCCGGATGAATACCTTGCAGGCAACCTTAGTATCATCAGGGACGTCCTCAGCTCCTATACAGGCTCCTACTGTCGCCCCTTTACCTACAAGTGCAGCTTCATATCTAAGTATTTCTAAATCACCTAAATTTGATGGGGATCCTAAGTTATATAGGAGATTTTTGAATCAATGTGCTATACAATTTGAGCTCCTTCCAGGAAATTTTCCATCTGAAAAGGCTAAAGTAGCATATGTCATATCCCTCTTGTCTGGTCAGGCCCTAGCCTGGGCATCCCCCCGCTCTGGGAGAGAGATGATACCTTACCACATAATTACCCTAATTTTCTTTCTACCTTTAAGTAGGTTTTTGATGAGCTCGGTTGGGTTGGCAACGCAGCTACCAGTATCCTTCGTCTCCGGCAAGGAAGCCTTTCTGTAAGTTAATATGCTGTACAGTTTAGCACAATGGCCTCAGAGCTCCAGTGGAATAACAAAGCCTTAACAGCTGCCTTCTGGCAAGGTCTTACAGACCAAATTAAGGATGAAGTAATCTCCCAGGAACTCCCTACCTCTTTCAATGATTTAATTTCCTTATGCATAAAGGTTGACCTTCGCTTCAAGGAGCGATCTCTGAAGAGGGAACAATCCCTTTGTGGTCCTTTTTGTCTTGCTCCCAGTTTTCAGACCCCTGTTCAACCTCTGAAGGAACCCATGCAGCTCGTAGTAACCCGCCTTTTGGCTGAGGAGAGAGAGAGAAGGTTCAGGAACAAATTGTGCTTGTACTGTGGCGAGGAGGGTCATCTTTTGGGTACCTGTCCTAAATGCCTGGGAAATGACAGAACCTAACGTTTAGTAGGGAGGTTTCATAAGGTCCCTCTTTTCACATCCTTTCTTCATCCAACAAAAAGACTGTCTTAGTATTCCCTGTGAAGTAGTGGTAGGTTTCAATGTCCACCCTGTTTCTGCACTACTGGATTCCGGGGCAGCAAGCAATTTCATTTCTTTGGCTACCATCTCTAAATTAGGTATTCCTACCGAGTACCTGGAGAGACTCATCTCCCTCACCGCTTTGACGGTAATGGTAATTCCTAAGGCCATGAACTCCTTGATCCTAGGCCTGCCATGGCTTCGTCTTCACTCTCCTGGGATAGACTGGCATTCTGGTGAGATTCTTTCTTGGAGTTCTGCTTGCCACAGTAGTTGTTTGACTAAAATAACCCTTATTTTTTCCAAAATTAATGCTCAACTGGGCAATCCTCAATTATTGCCAATTCAATACAGAAGTTTTTTCAGATGTCTTCTATGAACAGGAGGCCACTAAACTTCCACCTCATAGAAGCTGGGACTGTGCCATTAATCTCCAACCTGGTAAACCCATTCCCCGCGGACGTATTTCCTTATCTGTTCCTGAGACCAACGCAGTATCCAAATATATTCAAGAAAATCTCAAGAGAGGATTCATACGAAAATCATCATCTGCAGCAGGACCAGGCCTCTCCTTTGTAAAAAAGAAGGATGGAGGCCTTCGCCCTTGTATTGATTACCGTGCCATCAATTCTATCACAGTGAAGAACAGATATCCCCTACCTTTGATCTCTGAGCTCTTTGACCAAATAAAGGGGGCCTCCATTTTCCAAGTTGGACCTAAGAGGGGCATACAACCTAATTAGAATAAAAGAAGGGGATGAGTGGAAAACAGCTTTTGAGTACTTGGTAATGCCCTTTGGGCTATGTAACGCTCCTGCTGTTTTCCAGAACTTTATGAACGAGATCTTCCAAGATTCACTCTATCAATTTGTAGTTATCTACCTAGATGACATCCTTATCATTTCCCCAGACCTTTCATCTCATTGCAGACATGTAAGAGAAGTATTAAGTAGGCTTCGAAGATATCAGTTATATTGCAAACTTGAAAAATGTGTATTCGAAGAAAAGAGACTTCCCTTCATAGGATATATTATATCTGAAACTGGCCTTCAAATGGAGCCATCCAAGCTTAAAGCCATCCTGGGTTGGCCACAACCATGAGGCCTTAAGGCTACTCAGTGATTTTTAGGATTCTCTAATTATTATCGACAGTTTATTAAGGGTTACTCTTACTCATTAGTAGCTCCCATTACAGCCCTCAATTGTAAATCCACCAATCCTAAAATCTGGACTACTGAAGCAGTTCAAGCCTTCAAGGATCTCAAGACGTTATTTTCTACAGCTCCAGGTCTTCTTCAACCAGACTGTCAACAGCCCTTTTTCGTAGAGGTGGATACATCCTCCGTGAGGGTCTGAGCGGTACTATCTCAGAAAGACTCAAGTGGTAAATATCATCCTTGTGGGTTCTTTTCTCTTCGGTTTCTCCCTGCAGAGAAGAATTATGGAATCCGTGATAAGGAACTCTTGGCGATCAAATTGGCCCTTTCTGAATGGAGACATCTACTTGAGGGTGCTCAGTCTCCGGTAACAGTATATACTGATCACAAGAATTTACTGTACCTACGGTCTGCACATTGTCTAAACCCCCGTCAAGCCAGATGGGCCATCTTCTTTTCACGCTTCAATATCAATATTACCTTTCGCCCAGGCTCTAAAAATGTTAAAGCGGGTGCCCTCTCTTGTTCATTTGATGTTAGTGATACCGAAGCCTCAGAGAGAGACAAAACAATCTTGGATACCAACTCTATATTGGCTTTGCCCCCCTTGACTGAGATAAGTTGTCCTCCAGGTAAAACCTTTGTAACCCCACCTCTTCGTGCCAAATTATTGCATTGGGCTCATACTTCCCTTTTTTCTGGACGTGCTGGGATGCAGAAGACTTGGGAATTAATCTCCCGAAAGTATTGGTGGCCTACAATACTAAAGGATGTCAAGTCTTTTGTCTCTGCCTGCTCAAGATGTGGCAAGCATAAAATTCCTAGACAAAAGCCGACTGGTCCGATTATGCCATTACCTATTCCTGATATTCCATGGTCTCACATTTCAATGGACTTTATCACGGACCTTCCGAGTTATAAAGGATGCACCGCCATCTGGGTCGTCACTGACCGGTTTTCTAAGGTAGCACATTTTGTTCCTTTGAAGAAACTCCCTTCATCTCCTGTCTTAGCGGATCTTTTTATCAAAGAGATTTTTCGATTTCATGGCTGTCCTACACACATAGTATCTGATCGAGGGTACAATTTGTATCTAGATTCTGGAGAGCTTTTTGTCAAAAACTAGGAACCGACCTGGATCTTTCATATGCATTTCATCCCCAGACTAATGGGTCGACTGAGAGGACTAATCAAGAATTGGAGACATTTCTAAGGTTTTACATCTCTGCCAATCAAGATAATTGGGTTGACCTTCTTCCCTGGGAAGAGTTCGCTCTCAACTACCATTACCATGATGCAGCCTCCAATCCCCCCTTCTTTATCTTGTATGGTTGTCATCCCAGGCTACCAGCCTTCTCTTCTCTTCCTAACTCAGAGGTACCAGCGGTGGATTCTCTCTTTCGCCGGTTTTCTACCATTTGGGATCTAGTGAAAACCAGCCTGAGGCGATCCGCTAACCGTGCTAAGAAGGCATATGACAAGAAGAAGAGGGTAGCTCCTCAATTCATCCCAGGGGACAAGGTATGGCTATCCACTCATAACATCCATTTGAAAGTTCCTAGCAAGAAGTTGGCTCCTAGATTTATCGGTCCTTTTGAAATATCCCAAGTTATCAATCCAGTGGCTTTTAGATTGAAGCTTCCTTCCTCATTACGTATTCCTAATGTCTTCCATGTTTCTCTCCTTAAACCTGCTATTACTAATCAATTCTCCACGACAGAGAGACCGCCACCTCCTTTGGTAATTCAAGAACAGCCTGAGTTTGAAGTCAAGCAAATTCTGGATTCCCATCGCTCTAGAGGAGTTCTGCAGTTCCTCGTGGACTGGAAAGGGTATGGCCCTGAGGAACGTTGTCCCTGCTACCGATTTAAATGCCCCACGACTCCTGTGAGCTTTCCATAAGAAATTTCCTACCAATCCAGTATAGGTGTCCGGAGTTCACCTTTTTTGAAGGGTGGTACTGTTACACACTTACCTGTCCCCGTTCCAGCTACTTCCGGGTTTCAGCAGCGCTGTAGAATGACCCTGCAGGCGGAGAATTCAAAACTGCATTATAAAAAACCTTCTCTGACGCCTGGACAGCGTCAGAGCAACATCTTCCTGTTACTGACTAGCGATTTCTGTGATCTCCAGTGTACCTTGCTGACTTTCCAGATTCTGCTCCAGTGTACCAGACACAGGCTTGTTTGACCACATTACCTCTCTGCTCCAGTGTACCAGACCCAGGCTTGATTGACCACGTTACCCCTTTGCTCCAGTGTACCAGACCCAGGCTTGTTTGAGCACGTTACCTCTCTGCTCCAGTATACCAGACCCAGGCTTGATTGGCCACGTTACCTCTTTGCTCCAGTGTACCAGACCCCGGCTTGATAGACTACGTTGCCTCTCTGCTCCAGTGTACCAGACCCAGGCTTGCTGACCACGTCTATATCTCCCGAATGAGTACCATTCATTGACAGAGAGCAGGGATCCACTAAATATTCTGCAGATTCATGACAGTAAGAACAGGCTATGATGTCTGATCCCCCGGTGAAGCCTTCTGCTAAGGTTATGCTACAGCACCTCTTAGGCTGGGTTGAGCAGCAAGATAACACCCAATGTCAACTCATACAGTGTCTGCAGACTTTTGCTGGTCGTCTTTATACGCTCCAAGCAACTCAACCTGTGGTCCCAGTTTCTCCTCCTGAGCAACCCCTTGGCCCTCAGGCCTCTTCTGCAACCTCTACACTTAGATTGCCTACTCCTGATAAATTTGATGGGGACCCAAAATTTTGTCATGGCTTTCTCAATCAGTGTTCGATTCAGTTTGAACTTCAACATCAAAAGTTTCCTACTGATAGAACCAAAGTTGCATATGTGGTTTCTTTATTAACTGGCCAAGCTCTAGCCTGGGATTCTCCACTCAGAGAAAAGGAGGACCCTCTCCTTAGTAATTACGCATCTTTCTTACTGGCCTTTAGCCGGATTTTTAATGAACCTGGTCGAATCTCCTCTGCTGCTGCGGGTATCCTCAGGCTGCGCCAAGGGAACTGCTCTGTAGCCCAATACGTTATTGAGTTTTTATACATTGCCTTCTGAACTGTCATGGAATAATGGTGGCTGCTTTTTGGCAAGGGCTATCGGATCGTATTAAGGATGTATTGGCACCCCATGAGCTTCCTTCTACCTTGGATGCTATCATATCCCTGTGTAACAGAGTAGACCTGCGTTTCCGAGAGAGATCAGCAGAAAAAGATGTGTCCCGACATCTGATTCATAGACCAGTACCCCATTCTGTGTTGCACCCTTCCATAGTTGATGAGCCTATGCAAATTGGGAGATCTCGTTTAAAACCTGAGAAACGTGACAGGAGACGCCAAGGCAAACTGTGTTTTTATTGTGGCGAGACGGGCCACTTCTTAAAGTCTTGTTCTAAGAGGACGGGAAACGCCAAACCCTGATCTGCTCCGGGGAGGTCAGATTGGGGCTCAGTGAAACCTCCTCCTCTACAGCTTGCACTATTCCTGTGACTTTATAATATGGCTCCTCAGTTCATTCAAGCTCTTATAGACTCTGGTGCCGCTGGCAATTTTATTTCACAGGATTTAATTACTCAGTGGTCTATTCCCACGATTCCTCTAGAATCTTCAATCTGCATTACAGCCATTGAAGGATCTCAGCTTCCTCGAAGTGTGATTCATACCCAGACTAAACCTCTTACTCTTAGTATTGGACCATTACATTCTGAACGCATTTCTTTCCTAGTGTTATCTTGTACTACTTTTCCAATTATTCTAGGCCTTCCATGGCTTCAGTTCCACTCTCCACAACTAGATTGGAGTTCTTTGGAGGTGTTAGCATGGGGCCCCCGTTGTCATTCTGAATGTCTAAAGAAAGTGAGGCCGATTCATTCTTCTGATATTGTTACGCTATCCAAATCATCAACTTTGCCTCCTCAATACCAAACCTTTGCAGATGTTTTTGACAAGGCTCGTGCTGAAATTCTACCACCTCATCGCCCATGGGATTGTCCCATAGAGTTAATTCCAGAAAAGATGCCACCCAGAGGTCGAGTGTACCCTCTCTCTCAACCTGAGACCGAAGCCATGTCTACCTATGTCAAAGAGAACCTTCAGAGAGGCTTTATTAGACCTTCCATTTCTCCTGCTGGGGCAGGCTTCTTTTTTGTGAAAAAGAAAGATGGTTCTCTAAGTCCCTGCATTGACTATCGCGGGCTTAATCTAATGACCATCAAGAATCGCTACCCTATTCTGCTCATTGCGGAGTTATTCGATCGGATCAAAGGAGCTAAAATCTTCACTAAATTGGATCTCAGGGGAGCATATAACCTCATTCGTATTCGATCTGGAGATGACTGGAAGACAGCCTTCATTACCCTTGATGGCAATTATGAGTATTTGGTAATGCCCTTTGGCCTCAGTAATGCCCCAGCAGCATTTCAAAGTTTTATTAATGAAATTTTTCAGGACCTTCTCTATTCCTATGTTGTTGTTTATCTGGACGATATTCTTTTTTTTTCTAAAAACCCTAGATACTCATAAGGGAACACGTCTCTGAAGTACTTACCAGACTTCGCAGGAACCATCTGTACTGTAAATTAGAAAAATGTTATTTTGAAGCCACCTCTATGCCTTTCCTAGGTATCATTGTTTCCGGATCAGGTCTTCAAATGGATCCGGAAAAGGTTCAAGCCATTTTAAATTGGCCGCTTCCATCTACCCTCAAGGCCATCCAATTTGGGTTTCTCTAATTACTATCGACAATTTATCTCAAACTATTCCAGTATTGTGGCTCCTATTACTGCTAATTTAAGGTGCTAATTTAAAAAAACTGGCCAGATTAGGCCTTGGAAGTCTTTTCGTTTCTTAAGAATGCCTTCTCGTCAGCACCTATTCTTCAACAGCCTGATCTTTTAAGACCATTCTTTTTGGAAGTGGATGCTTCTGCCATTGGTGTCGGAGCAGTTCTCTCTCAACAGTCATCATCTAACCGATTAATGCCATGTGCTTTCTTTTCCTAGAAGTTCTTACCTGCAGAGCAGAATTACACCATTGGAGACAAGGAATTACTGGCAATGAAGTTAGCATTATCTGAATGGTGTTATCTCTTGGAAGAAGCGCAACATGTAGTGATGTTTTTACAGATCATAAGAATCTGTTGTACTTACAGACCGCACAATGTCTTAATCCTCGGCAAGCTTGGTGGTCACTCTTTTTCTCCCGGTTTAATCTTCATGACATCTTTAAACCAGGTCATTTGAATAAAAGAGCAGATGCGCTCTCTCGAGCCTTTGATTGTAATTCTGACCCGGATCCATCTTCGGCTCATCTCATCCTGGATCACATTCTTATTTGTGGCCTTCTCTTCGTACACATGTTAAAGATTTTGTTGCCTCCTGTAATGTCTGTGCTCAGCACAAGTTTCCTCGCCTGGCTCCCATGGGTCCTCTGTTACCTCTCTCCATACCATCTAAACCCTGGACGCATATCAGCATGGACTTCATAACTGTCCTTTCTACTATCAAGAATCAGAATACCATCTGGGTCGTGGTAGACCGTTTTTCCAAAATGGCTCATTTCATACCGCTTGTGGGACTGCCTTCTTCATCCTTCTTGGCACAACATTTCATTCAAGAAATATTTTGGCTTCAAGGATGTCCATAAGAAATTGTTTCCGATAGAGGAGTGCAATTTACCTCTAAATTCTGGTGGGCATTGTGCAAGGCCTTGGGTGTTAAACTCAAATTTTCATCTGCCTACCATCCGCAATCTAACAGCCTAATGGAGAGGGTGAACCAAGACTTGGAGACTTTTATTCGTATGTTTTCCTGTGCTAACCAAGATAATTGGATGGATCTTCTGCCATGGGCGGAATTTGCTCACAACAATTTACTTCATCAATCCACTTTCTCTACTCCATTCTTTATTGTCTACGGTTTACATCCCCTCCTTCCCAAGGTCTCAGACCTCCCACCTACCCATGTTCCTGCTACAGTAGAACTTTTACGAAACCTTTCTTCCACCTGGGCCCAGGTTACATCTCAGCTCAGGAAAACTTCTATCCGTTATAAAGCAGCAGCAGATAAGAAACATCGGGCAGTACCTGCTCTCAGAGTGGGCGATAAACTGTGGCTATCTACCAGGAACATTCGTCTCAAAGTTCATTCAATCAAGTTCGCTCCTCGATTTTAAAAGTCATTAACCCAGTCTCCTTCAAATTGAAGCTTCCATCTTCACTTTGCATTTCGAATTCCTTCCATATATCTCTTCTGAAACCGTTGATTATTAATCAGTTCTCATCCACTCCATCTTCCTCTACAACACCGTAATTTTCTCAACAAGAAGACTTTGAGATTACTCAGATTTTGGATTCCAAAGTTTCTCGGGGAGTAATGAAATATTTAGTGGATTTTAGGGTTTTCGGTCCTGAGGAGCGTTCCTGGGAAAACGCCTCTGATGTCAACGCCCCTGCGTTGTTACTGAAGTTCCATGCTAAATTTCCATGCAAGATCATCGCTAAGTGTCCGGTGGCCACTTCTAAAAGGGGGGGTACTGTCACACACCATAGATAAGTGCCGGCGTTGTTACCTCCTTCCTGGAAGCGGTCATCCAGGCTACTACTTTGTGTCAAAGCTCCTATGTAGTTAGTTCTGCGCATGTGCTGCCTGTTGCCCTTATTTGTTACCTCCTACCGGTTCCCATTGGTGCATAGGATGATGGAGTGCTATTAAAACCTCCCTCGGTCCCTCTGTTGATTGCCTGTTCTTTGAGTTACATACTCTTCCTATGGGATTAGGCTCCTGTTGGTTTATCTCCTCCATTGTGCCTTGCTTTGTTTGTTTGGATCAGCCAGCTCTACTTCGCTGCTGCTTCTACGCTGGGACTGTCACTGTAACAAGCAAACTCACCTGTTACCAGAATCGCTTATTCACCGATCAGCCATTTCAACTCTACTACTACTTCCACGCTGGAACTGCTGCTGTAACAAGCAAACTGACCTGTTACCAGAATCTCTATTCACAGATCAGCCAGTTCAACTCCACTACGGCTTCCACTCTGTGACTGCCGCTGTAAGAAAAAACTCACCTTCTGCCAGAATCGTTAAGTTGCGTTACCAAATATAAACCAGTTATTTCTAAACCATTGTCATTGATTGTTTGAACTATTGCTGCACCATTGATTCTCTTGTCGTTACCCTGAGTTATCAAAACCTGCAGTTCAAGCTCCACCACTTCTCTGTCACTCATCTGGGAGACCATGACCTGCGGGATAGGGGCAGCAAAGCATACCTCCTTGCGGGGGTCACTGGTGAAAACCCCCTACCCATTAGACTCCGTACTCCTGAATGAGTACCATTCATTGACAGAGAACAGGGATCCACTAAATATTCTGCAGATTTGTGACAGTAAGTGAGGATGAAGAGTTTAAATTAAATTTAGGCCACAGTTTAGCAAGTGGTAAAAAGGGACAGCACAGAAAGGCTGGTGGTAGAGAAAAATAAGGAGGATAGCGACACTTAATATAGACAGAAAAAGTAAAAAGTAGGATTTGGCTATGCCAGAGATGATAAGGCTACAGTAATCAAGTCGAGAGATCCAAAGATATTCATTAAGGTTCCATGGTGAGAAAGGGTTGTATCTCGGATATTTTCCAAAGTTGTCATGCTTTGGAGAGGAACTGAATGTAAGGTTTCATGGTGAAGGTGATGTTAAGGATGACCCCCATGCAGGGGACTTAGACCACAAAGAAGAGGATAGTGTTGTCAATACAAATAGAGAGGGAGGAGGTGAGGGAGCCCTGGATAGAAGGAAGACAATGTATTCAGTCTCCAAAATATAAAGTTTACGAAAGCACTGGGACATCTAAGATGAAAAGGCAGGATACAGGAGAGTGTAGTCTGCCTCTTCTCCCCTGACCTTTCCCATTTTATAGGACAGTTAAAGCTAATCAATGAACATAAGGTCAGAATTCAAACCTACACAACCTCTCAAATTAGATTATAACAACATTGCTTGCATTTTAAAGCTGAAATCATAAGGCATTGTTTAATAATGAAAACAGATTATCTTCTATATTTTATCATTACATTTAAATATATTAAATACTTTAAAAATAGACAATATTGAGGGGCGTGGCCTGTCAGCCATAACGGACGGTCGCGCTGTCTCTGAGCTCCGTGGAAGTCCACTGTCAATAGGGACTCCACACTGCTCCCCAGCAGTCAAAACCCTGCCTATAGCGCTTCCGTGACTTACCGGAGGTCGCTGCTATACCCCAGATCGCCCCCGGGATCTCCGCCGTGCTCCTGGACCTCCCGACGGTAGTGAGGCCTAGCCCGCGCCGGAAAGCCGCGGCCTCGATTTTGACCCCGCGGCCGCCATCTTGCCGCGAGGGCGCTTCTCCTCACAGGACCTCTGGTTGTAGGGCAGCTCCCTCTCATCTGGCCTCTCTCCCCCTGGAGTCTGCTGGCTGCGCTGTGTGGCTTGGGAGCCCATGTCCATCTTGGGAGCTGCTGACGCTGCACTGACCTGCTCCTGTCTTCTTCCAAGCGGTGAGTCACAATACCCTCCTTCTGCCTGATTCACAGACGGATTAGCACATTTCCATAGTGTGCAAGTGGATCCACTCACCAGCTTAAACTCACTTCATAGAGGCGAAAATCTCCCCTCCTGTAATTATACAAGTAATCCTCTTTCCCCTTTGAGGCTGGCTGCCCCACAAATTTCTAAGATCCCCTGCTGGGAATAGGAGTTCGGAGGAACATAAATCTTCATTGTTATTAACCCACCTGGGTCAACCAGATCTATACAATAGAAATTGCTTGTTCCTATCTGCACTTCAACACCAGTGCTGCCATCCAGTGGCCAATACCGGACACTGCGCTCTATAACTTTCTAAGAAATAATACCTATATATCCATAGGTCTCTTCAGTACTTATACAATTCCATTTATTGAGAAGGGCCTTGACCGACAAATTCCTTATAATGTGGGGGCTCCCACACTTCCCACCAGACGACCAACAGATGTCTAGATGCTAATCATGTCTCTCTATCCCCCTCGGCCCTGAACCACTTATAGCGAAGCAACCGACCCTCCTCCCTCACCACTTCCTCAACGGGTTTTCTTCCCACTCTACTACGATGCCCAGAGGAGGAAAGAAACCTTCAGGAGGAGATCTCCTTCCTTATCTCTCCAAACAGAAAACTCCGGCCAGATCTAGTGATCACTCTGACTCAGATCCTGAAAGTGAGGACTGTTCTCCTTTGACTCGCCGAGACTTTCTATCTCTCCTCAAAGAACTGAAGGAAGTCAAAACATCGGTCCAAGCCCTCCACTCACTTAAAGCAGATATTGCTGAAATAGGCGGTAGAACCGATCATCTGGAACACAGAGTGGAAGAAGTGGTAACCTATCAACAATCATACGAAACAGACCTTCACCAAATTCGCCAAGACATTACCCAACTGCAAAAAGGACAAGAAGACCAAGACAATCGAGCGCGACGCAACAATCTGAGAATCCGCGGAATACCGGAACAGATCGAGCCAGCTCACTTGGACCTTTACCTCAAGAAACTTTTCTCTCAGCTCTCCCCTTCTACTCCTGAGGAACACCTTCTCCTGGACAGAGCCCACAGGGCGCTGAGACCCCGCTCCCAGGACCCGTCCCAACCCAGGGACGTCATACTCAGAATGCACTACTTCACAGCGAAGGAAGAAATCATGAGAGAAGTCCGCCGCCTTCAATCTATCACCTTCGACAATGTTACCCTTCAAATTTTCCAGGATCTTTCCCCAATCACCCTAGCCAAAAGGAGAGACTTTAAGCCTATCACCACACTTCTTCAACAGCGACAGATTAAATACCGTATGGGATTCCCCTTTCGCATCCTGATTTGGCATCAGGGCTCAATGCTAATGGCCAGAACTCTATCTGAAGCCCACTCCCTCCTCCCGAAACTTGGAATTACTACCGGTCTTCCAACCCCTTCTGAGTCATCCGTTCTCCCTCAGAAAACAGCAAGACCCCCGTCACGTCAAGCTCCCAGTGCTGAATGGTCCACTGTGCCGACATCATCGCCACCACCTGATGAAGCTTCCGTGACTTGATTACCATTCTCAGGTTTTGTTTTCTCTGTAATTTGTGTTCTTCTCTTACCAATGGGCCCACACCTCTAGTGAGGTCTCCCCTCACTTTGAGGGGCTCGCAAATGAACACTACTTTATTCCGTAACGTCTCACATGTTAAAATCCCGTTATGTTTTTGTATGCCACATGCTATATTATTACATGGTTAGGTTCATCTTGTTTAATATTGTCTGGGGGACCCTAGCTCCTGGTAGATCTTTAACCTTTTTTCCACTGTACTGTGCTGCATTATATTCGCTAGTAGTACTGTTTATTAGCATCTTTGCTGGGTGCTCTTGTGTCGCAGACCCTCACTACAGGTGCCTCTTGATGGCCCAAGCTGTCATCTGCCTAATCTTCCCGCTTTATTTATCCACCTAACCTGTTTTGAATGAGGGCTGTTACATGAGATCACCCGATCAGTTATCAATCTTTGTTTTACTGCACTAGCAACTGATACCTCTTTTCCAGGAGTAATTGTTAAATATATGGTTATATGGTTCCAGTATTTCACTACAATACCACTTAGTGCTATTCTACTCTGTTTAATTTCAAAATGTTTGGTTACACTGATATGTCTTGCTCCATATTTCTACTCTTCGCTATACCTTCCATATTTCTATTCTTCGCTATACCTTTGCCCTCTTCCTCTTACACTCCCTACCATCCCCCTCCTATACTTCACCTCAACTCCCACCCCTTACAATATTGCACAAATTCATTATCCTCACCCCCCTCCCAGGTTGCTTCGCCCAACACCCACATTTAATCCACTACCAAAGCCTCTATTTCAGGTAACCCAGAGGGATACACCCCTCTGACCCGTTCTTTTTGGCCAGCGCGATGCGTCTGTTGGATGCCTCGCCACGCTCCCCCGGAGCTGTTAGCTCCTATGCTGACCTATGTACTCCCCCAGTACATAGTATCCTCTCCAGATGTCGGCACCACTGGTCCCGGCCTACTCTGCCGTGTGACTTACTTCCTACCCTTTCCCCTCCTTTTCCCACCACCAACCTTCCCCTTTTTCAAACCGACCACATGAAACATTCAGATATGACTTTCTCGTCTACCCCCCCGTGTACTGCACAACCCCACAAGTGCCCTCCCGTCACTTTCTTGAGACTTCCCACGGCCCCCTACACATTGGGCTCTATCTCTATCTTTTTCCTTCTTACCTCACATGGGTCTTAGAGTTCTCTCCTTTAATGTAAAGGGCCTTAACACCCCCCAGAAGCACTCTTTGCTACTCTCAAACTTCATACAGGCGATCTAATTTTCCTACAAGAAACGCACTTTCTACACAACTGCCACCCCGAGTTACGCTCAAAAATTTACCCTAACACTCATCATGCATGCGATCACTCAGCCAAGAAACGCGGAGTGGCCATTATGTTTTCGCGCCACCTTACATTTGAACTCATTGACTCACTCGCTGATAAAGAGGGTCGGTTCCTCATCTTAGTAGGTAAACTTAACAATAAACTCTGTACCCTGGTTAACATCTATGCCCCTAACCAAAACCAACATCGTTTTTTCTCAAAACTGGACACTTTGTTGACACGACTCCGTCAGGGGGACCTTATAGTAGCGGGAGACTTCAACACCGTCCTAAATAGCTCTCTCGACCGCTCTTCCCCTGTGGCTGCAGCCCTACCCATTTCAGACCCACTCTCCTCTAAATCTCTCCTCAGTCTCATGAAGTCCCAGCTTCTTTATGATTCCTGGAGAGTAAAAGACCCAACAGCTCGAGACTACACGTTTTACTCCTCACCTCACCAATCTTATTCCCGCATAGATATGATCCTGCTCAGCCATGACCTTGCCTTAAACCTCCAGGAGGCCCGGATCCATCCCCTGATTTGGTCTGACCACTCCCCCATTTCCATTGATCTTTCTGGCCTCACACCTCGTCCACGCCCCATGACATGGCGCCTTAACGAATCTCTCCTCCACAATGTAGACATAGTATCCCAGCTTAGATCACACCTAGAGACCTACTTCGAATTAAATGACTCACAGGAGATCTCTAAGTCTACTCTCTGGCTGGCGCATAAAGCGGTCATGAGGGGACATCTGCTCAGCATGGCCTCCAGGAATAAAAAAGAAACCCTCTCCAATATCAATAAACTCTCACTCCAACTGCATGATTTAGAAATCCAACATAAGATGACCTTTGACCCTGCCACGTTAGTGGCCTTACATAAAACAAAAGCTCAACTGGATCTCCTTCTCTCCAAACAAGTTGCCAAGCGACTCAAATGGCTTCGCCAAACTTTCTATGAGAAAGGAGACAAAGCAGATAAAATTCTGGCATCACGTCTCCGCACCGCTAGGACGAATAATAATATTGTCTCGATCCGTAACTCCCACAACCAGCTTCTCTACGATCCTGCGGCCATCAGAACATCCTTCCAACAATATTACACAGAATTGTATAACCTCCCACCCTCCCCCACCTCCCCAACACAACAATCCAATGCCACTCTGATCGCAGAATTTCTAGCCAACTCCAAACTTCCGAAATTACCCCACCAAGCTCTTGAACATCTCAATGAGGAGATCCAGCAAACCATTAAAGGGCAAAAAAAAGGCAAAGCCCCAGGCCCCGATGGCTTCACGGCCGCTTATTATAAGAAGTTTTCGAGCTTGCTTGCTCCCCACCTGCGCTCCCTTTACAACAATGTTCTTCAGGGAGACTCCTTCCCCCCTGAAATGCTCGAAGCTAGAATTGTAGTAATCCCCAAAGAAGGGAAGGACCCCCTCCACTGTGCAAGTTACAGACCAATCTCCCTTCTTAACCTTGACTTGAAAATATATGCTAAAATTCTGGCGAATCGTTTAAACCAAATCCTCCCTTCCCTTATCCATTATGACCAAGTGGGGTTTATCCCGGGACGCCAGGCGAGAGATAATACCAGAAGAGCCATTGACATTATCCACGTTGTCAACTCAAGGACCTCCCCAACTATTATGCTCTCTCTCGATGCTGAAAAAGCATTTGATAGGATCTCCTGGGACTTTATGAGGGCCACCCTTGAGGCCTTTGGATTTGCTGGCAGCTTCCTCACTGGCGTCCTGGCATTATATACGACTCCCCTTGCCAAAGTTTTGATTAATGGTATACCCTCAGACCCGATCTTGATCCAAAACGGCACAAGGCAAGGTTGCCCCCTATCACCCCTTATATTCGCTCTGGTGATCGAACCCTTGGCTTCCCAGATTAGATCCAATCCCAACATTCAGGGGGTGCAGGTGGGTAGCATCAACTCCAAAATTTCTCTTTTTGCGGATGACGTCCTCCTCTCTCTATCCCAACCAGCGATCTCCCTCCCCAATCTCTATGAAATTCTCCAAGCCTATGGGATCACCTCTGGTTATAAAATAAACTATGCAAAATCAGAAGCCATGCTGCTGCATGTCTCCCCTCGGGAAACGGATCTCCTCCAGACAACCTTCAATTTTAAGTGGCAAAAAAGAAAGATCAAATATTTGGGAGTTTTCCTCACCTCACGCTATGACCTCCTCTTTCCTGAAAACTTCCCTCCCCTTTTCGCTAAGATGCTCTCTGACCTGACCTCCTGGAAACGCCTCATTATCTCCTGGCTGGGCAGGATCATAGCAATCAAAATGTCTATTATACCAAAATGGTTATACCTCTTTCAAACACTCCCGGTCGCAGTTCCTGCCTCCTTCCTTTCTAACATACAAAAATCCCTCATCCGTTTTGTTTGGAATCACAGACCCCCACGGATCTCAGCCAGCATTCTCAAACGACCAATCGCTTCTGGCGGCAGAGGTCTCCCCGATATTAAACTATATTACCTGGCCTCCCACTTTTCACAAATTGTTACCTCATATGCCCCCCCAGGCTCCACTTCCTGGCTCGATATAGAATCGGCTTATACTACCTTGCCCTATCTTACACCCTTATGGGGTCTCTCCCCTGCACATCGCCCTCCTGCATCTAAAATGCTCCCTACTATAAAGTTTGACATCAAGCTATGGGATTTTTACTCCTTTAAACTGAAGCTTACCACACAACTATCCCCCTTAACCCCCATTTGGTACAATCCTGTATTCCCTCCTGGACTCTCCGCCGCGAGAGCTCGTCTTTGGAATAAAGCTGGCCTTAAATTCCCGATAGACTTCTCCAAAGCAAACCACTGGCTCCCACTGGCAGAACTCCAACGTCACTCCCCATCCCGCATACTTAGTCCGTTTGAGTTTTTCCAAATTAGTCATTTTTTGCGGTCCCTGCCACCTACCTATGTTTTGCGAGATTTAACCCCCTTTGAAGATCTTTGTAAAAATCACCCTAGGGACAGAGGCTTGATATCCCAACTTTATGGTATATTTATTGCTGCTGTCCTTCCTACTCCGAGGGCACATGAGGCTGATTGGGAAAAGGACCTAGGCCCCCCTCCGGACGATGAGGCATGGGACGACATGAGACTGGGGATAGCCAAAAGCTCCATATCCACCAGACTTAAAGAAACCTCTTATAAAATCTATTACCGTTGGTATTATACCCCTACTCGACTCCACAGCATGTTTCCCTCTTCTTCACCTTATTGTTGGAGGGGTTGTGGCCACAGGGGAACTATGCTCCATATATGGTGGACCTGCCCAACTATCTCCTCCTTCTGGGATGTGGTTTGTGGCATTCTAAACTCTCTATTTGAGGCTCCCGTCGCAAAGGACCCCTGGGTGTTTCTACTATGCTATCCTCCTCCAGAACTTGACAAATTTTCCAAAAAACTAGCTTCACATATACTGACAGTGGCTAAATCCCTTATCGCGCTAAACTGGAAAAAAACGTCCCCTCCCTCTCTAACAGCCCTTAAAAAACAAATCTGGCATGTCGCAGCCATGGAACAGATTACCTATTACCTCCATGATAGAGGCCATGTTTTTAACCAGGTTTGGGCTCCTTGGCAGTTTGTGGAAAGCTCGCGTCCCCCTAACAATTAGCCCCGTGATAAGGACCCATGTGGGGTAAGTCCAGCTCCCTTAGACGCTTTGCCCCCTTATCTTCTTGAGTCGTCTACACACTCCCCACCCCCTGAGCTCTTTCATATACCTGCTTTGTGGTCTCCCCCCCCCCTTCCTCTCTGACTCCCTTCCCCCCACTCCCACATTTCACACTTTCACTACAGTTATATACAATTTGATACCGCATATAAAATTGTAAAAATGGTTGTCTCATTATAAGCTTCTATGTACATGTTGATTCAATTGTTCTGACTGTTTTTGTACGTCTGTTCAATAATAACACTCTTATTCCCTGTATTTGCTTATATGACCAACCAAAATAAAGAATTTAAAAAAAAAAAAATAGACAATATTACATAGACACACAACGTCTGGAAAAATATGAGATATCCTACTGTAAAACAGCTTCAAGTATGTAAATATTTTGCAACTACAATCAATGCCACATTGTGACAACAAAACCAAAGTGAAAACTAATAATCTACAGAAAAAGAGAATAAAAAGTTTGTTCTTTTACTTGAACACTTTATAATCAAACCCCAATGGCAAAATGTAAGGGTGATGCAATTCCATAATGTCTTCTATTCCACATAGTAACAGCTCAATTAATTACACATTGAATAGAGATCTGCACTATATAGTTAAGGTCCCTTACTTTCCTGTGTTCTGGTACATGACAATCTAAAGGTGAGTTGTGATCCATCTACTACATTACAATATACAAGACAATGTTACTGTGACTGAACTATGTATAACAAAACAATTTGTCCACAACTTTTATAAGACCATGTTCTTGATTTCTTTCTATAAATTGCTTACTAGTAACACTTAAGTATAGGAAGGTTATAAAATATAGGCTTCAAAAAAATTTACGATAAGATTGTGACTGTGTGGGAGGAACATTTCTTATCTCTGTGATTTGAGAAGCAATGTAGGTCTATAGCACAGAATATTATGTTTGCAATAAACTGCATAATTAAAGTAACTACAATGTAGAAGATTTTAAATATAAATATTCTAAATAAAGATAAATGAGATGATATTTAATGTAGAATATATCTAAAACAAACATAACAGATATAACCCAGTGATTTCACACCAAGGAAAAAAAAACCTAAAAGGTTATATAAATCTTGTCCTTCCATAGAATCCAAACTACACTTCAGGTTAAGTAAATGTTTAAAATGGAAGGTCATACAACTTGAATGCACACATCTTAATGGAGAGCTACGTCATAGCTTTAAGACATCCAGATTAACCAGAGAGATGAATTATGTTACGTTGTGCAATGAAAGTCACCTGCATTACAGAGGTTTTGCTTATACATTACCAATAATACCATTTACAGTGCAAAATCCTGCATGTCCTACAAATTAAGCAAATGCGTCACTAGCATTTATTGCTGCAAGTTAGCACATGCATTAGCAATAAATATAAAAATAAACGGATGACATTTTTAACCTTTATTTCATATAGAGATTTGTTTGGAACCACAATCGTCCTGCACCAGCTTTACAGGAGCCTCCTAACAATATTCAGTGCTGCTGGGAGACCCTGATCCTTCCATTCTCTGCCTATCAGCCTGTAGCTTCCTGGCTGCTTCCACATTCTGCTTCTCATCAGAACACTGACCCTGACACATGTACAATCAGACAGGCACACAGTCACAAGATTATGTGTTTCTTTTTCCCATGTTAGCCAAAATGTCATGCGTTAAACATGTTTCTTTGTTGTCCAAATAAATCTTTATGCTTATGTAATAGTTAATATTCAACTTATATTTTTTCATGTAGTAAACACAGTCAATGTTTCAAAAAGAGATTGGAATCTTTCTCGACACATTTAAGATGCAGAAGATGGGAATATGATGGATCATTAATACGTAGTGAGTGTGTGATTGTTTCTTCTACTTGAATTTGAACAAGATTCTAACATCAACAATTTTTATTGTTTGTCATAATTTGTTATTGTAGTTTATCCATATTATGTAGATGTCAATTATTATCAATGTAGAAGAATAAAAACTTCAAATGGATTAATTTATTAATGGGCAAAAGGCAGCCCCCAGGACCACCTGCAGCCCCCAGCTCCTACCTGCTGTATTGTCAGATGTGTATGCTATTGCTTGAAACATTTGTTTTAAACGCCTGCTGATATGTTATTACAGATAGGTGTCTTTATTTATAACCTTTAGCGTTTTACCTTGTACTGAGATTAAGGGTAATGCACAACCCTTTAAAAGGTTAGAGAAAGCATGCTCATGGGGCCCCTGAAGTATATCAGTTGTTTTTCACTAAAAAAAAATTAACAATAATATCTTACATTTTCCATGTGATCCACTCACGCCATATATTCAACGTTGGTTCACACTTTCATTTTCTAAGTTGTTAAAAGTAAATTAACAAGGACAATGCTCTTCATATCTTCACAAAAGTTATATTATTTGAAAATCGAAACTCAGAGGCCTCAAACAATACAAATGTACAGCACAACATCTAATATTGACTATTACTAAAACTACTACATTTTCTAAGACTCAACAAATATTTTGCCACATCTACATGAAGTGAACACATGACGATGGGAATTTGAATATATGGAATGTAATATATAAGCATAATATCAAGTAATTGAAGACAATACAATATTAAAGTATGTCTTAAGTATGTTTGAATGTGATTTCTGTTATAAAATATATCACATATAAGAGAAGAGTGAGAAAATGTACAATATACAATATAAAGGATTATTAATACCCTCAAAATGCCTACTAAATAACAATTCTATATAAATCATTAATAACAATAATAAATTAATTTGCCAACACAAAAATCTTTTAATTCAATATCAAGAATTGCCCAGCAAATTGAATATCAATAGACTCTCTATTCTCACTATTTAATGTAGCAATTGCAGGAAATGTCATTAGGTTTCACATGTAAAATAAAAATGAATTTATCCTAGATAGAATAGTTGTGATTATTATATTTTCTTGGTAAAATAATCCAGGTGGAGCAGCTGGACAAAAAGACATGAGCATGTGGGACACACAATTATTAATTGATCTGTATTCACCCACAACACCTAGGACATTGCCAATGCAAAATATAACCACTTGTAAATAGAGAGTCGGAACAGAAGGCGAGAGAATATGAGATAGAGATGCAGAGAGATAAGACTGAGTGTTATGGCAGGGCATGTGTTATCTGTGAGACAGGAGTAACTCAGACTTCAGCTAAACTAATCTAACCGAGACTCGAAGACTGAGTACAAAAACTGTAAATCCTTGGTCTGTAGTTGCAACTGAACATGATTTATGAAAGAATCAGCATCGTAAAGGGTGGCTGATCCCTAATATAAACTCTAAAGTGTGAGATTGCTGTACCAGGGTACTCCAATATATGGATCACTTGGTATAGCAAGAGTCATTAGTCAGAGAAGCACTACAAGTGAGGAATCAACACTCAGCAAACCAAGGGCATAGAGCAGGAGAAGAGAATCATTTTCTCAAAGAAGTTGGCTTGACACTCATTATTTTCATCAGTTGTGTCACCTGTCTCACCTATAATGTTCCTTTACAGAAAAATATTAATCTGACATGGAGAACCAGACTTACCTGAAAGAATTCTATTTATTACCATTTTTTGCAAAATCAGATTATATATTGTTAACTATCTGTGTTTTTTTATCCCTATATATACTTGGAGTGCTCATCAATTCTCTTGTAATTACAGTGATATATATTGATGATCAGTTACACACCCCCATGTATCTATTTCTCTGTAACCTGGCCTTAGTAGAAATCTGTTGTGCAAGCATTACTGTCCCTAAACTGCTGTACATGTTATTATCTGGAGATAATACAGTGTCCTTCACACAATGCTTCACCCAGATGTACTTTTATGTTTTTGCTGAATCCACTGAGACTGTTCTAATATTTATTATGTCATATGACCGATATGTTGCTATATGTAATCCTTTACACTATCACCAGATCTTAAATAGAAAAAAGTGTGTTTTATTTGCATCTGCCAATTGGATATCAGGATTCTTAAATTCATTTGTACTTATGATTCCAGTGTCAAACATGACCTTCTGTCATTCAAATATCATACACCAGTTTTTCTGTGATGCTAAAGCTCTAATTAACATCTCCTGTGCTGGTACTGAAGAGATTTATACGGTCATCTATCTGGAAATATTGGTATATGGATTTTTACCAGTCATGTTCACTATGACATCTTATATAAAAATTATCAGGGTCATCTTGCAGATAAAGTCTAAGAATGGCAGAAAAAAAGCCTTCTCCACCTGCTCATCCCACCTCACCATGGTCATTATTTACTATTCGACAATTTTGCTTGTGTACATGATGCCACCATCAAAATACTCCAATGTCCTAGAACAGATCTGTACTGCAGTGTACACAGCTGTCACACCCATGATAAACCCTTTAATCTACAGTCTACGGAATAAAGATGTGAAATGTGCTGTGCTGAGAATACTGGGGGTAAAACAAATCATTGAACAGTAAGAGAGATATTGCTAACTGGTTGCATAACACAGAGTGAATTATAACTGATTTTGGCAGTTTGTTGTCAATGAAAACAATCTAAATAGCAGTAATCTTTGAATCTTCTCTTATTGGGTCTTATAGTCCTGAAGCCTGTAGACATTAATAACATCCCAATACATTTATTTTATTGGGTAAAAAATTTTTTTAAAAAATGTTTTGTCATTATTACATTATTAACAGGTGACAACAATTTTTTTCTGTGTGCTCTTTTTGAACTTTATATTTCAAATATATATGATATACATCCTGCAGTTTAATGTCTGCCAGAGCAGAGCATACCGGACCCCTATTCAACAAGAGACTATTCTTCAGATCCTTGATGAATACGAACATACGTATGCCGGTATGTATATACCCCCGACTCAGATAAAATACAGACATTGTGATTGACGATAGTAAACCTGCATTAAAACAGCTGGATTCCTAAAAAAAATTATTTCAAACACCAGTTTTTGGTGGGAGAAACCATTAATTGGTTTATTTTCTTATTCACGTGAAAGCTTGCTTACACACTTAACACAAATTTCTGCAAACTACACTCTATGATTCATGCCTGATTCATGTTCGTACATACATCCATTTGCTCAGTGTATCTTTCGTGAAAAAGCTCTGAACATGCCCAGAAAAGGAAATTATACCAATGACTGCAAACGCATGCAATTCTTGTTCGGACACAAATTACACTTTGTCTAGAACTTGAGAGGTGGAATGGTGGGGGGAAGGCACCGACTAATGTAGGCCATGTACAGTAAGGGCGTTCCAATCCAAATGTGGTAGATTGAAGTCCTGTCTTTGTCATAAGTACACTTGTTTACAGCCATATCTTTTGTACCCAATACAGTGCAGGAGTAAATGCTAACTGATAGTGATGACTGACATGCCATAGTCTTTGAAAAGTACACGTATGCGTGCCAGTAGCTGTCACAGAACAACTGTGTGTAATTAATATATATCTGTATATATATCCAATATATAAAAGCCTAGCAGCGTGTGTTAGTGTGTGTGTGTGTGTGTGTGTGTGGAAAAAACTACCGGGTGAGAGAGTGCTCAAGCTGCAGCGCCACCTGTTGGGCGGAGTTATATACTACACTGACCTTCTAAATTCTTAGCATTATCTAATATATAAAAGCCTAGCGGCGTGTGTTAGTGTTTGTGTAAAAAACTATTTTCTCAGAAAGGGCTCATCCAATTGACCTGAAATTTGGTATACTGACATTATTTGACAAAAAAATTATAGTAGTGAAGTCAGTTAACTTCCATCATCCCCCCTTCCCCCCGTGGGAGGGGTAGTAAAGGCTAAATTTACGAGTTGAGTGCTCAAACTCATTTTCGTGAGGTAATTTTACCTCATGAACACACATGCTGTGTTAGTGTGTGTGTGTGTAAAAAACTACTGGGTGACAGAGTGCTCAAGCTGCAGCACCACCTGCTGGGCGCAGTTATATACTACACTGACCTACTAAATTCTTAGCATTATCTAATATATAAAAGCCTAGTGGCATGTGTGTGTGTGTGTGTGTGTATGTGTGGCAATGAAGATGACAAGAACCTTTTTAACACCTTAAGTAGCTTGATTTGACTAGAATGCATGAGTATCATGCACGGGTTAACTTTTATATATATATATATATATATATATATATATATACACACAAAAACAGACATAGGTCCTCTGCACTCACCATGTACAGACTGGGGTGCAAGAGGGGGTTGCCCACATTGTATAGACAAGAAAACAGGGATACTCTGCACTCTCCAAACACATAATTAATGCTATATCAAGTACTGTTCTATATTAAAAGCAGGGAATGTAAGTTCCACATATTGCAATATATGTTTAAGCTGACCAACTCACGCCAAAGTCTTCCCATTCTGGTCAGTCCTTGCAATATGTGGAACCAACATTCCCTGTTTTTAATATAGAACAGTACTTGATATAGCATTAATTATGTGTTTGGAGAGTGCAGAGTATCCCTGTTTTCATATATATATATATATATATATATATATATATATATATATATATGTATATATATGTACATTTACATGCAATGTATGTACAATATGCATTGAAATCATTATTATTTATGTAATTAACATAAAAAAAGCAAACATTTCATATTTGAAAATAAGAAATTGTATGAATGATTATACTGTTAATAGTAGTTTTTTATGCATTCTGATTAGAAATTTTAATTGTACATGCTCATGTGCTTATACCGCAGTCTGTTCTGTGTGTCTACGTATACACAAAAGAAATTTGAATACCAGGCGCTAAAAATTGTTACAGCAAGCAATTGAAATTTGTAAAAAAAAGAATCCTAACCACTGTTGTTCTAAAAGGGAAATGCCGAGCCCTATGTACATATATATATATATATATATATATATATATTGATAGAGAAAACAAGTAGGGCGCCCAATGTGTAATATCAGATAGAAATGGGGACGATGTAATAAACTGCGTACCGTAAGGATTCCAGAATCAAGTGGTATGGTAGGAGTTCCTCTTCAGAGGTAGTGCCTCCCCCTCATCCACAGGATGATGACAATGTGGATATATAAAAGCACATATAGTGTAGTATAGTTGTGTTATGTAACACCAATTGTGATAAAACCTCCACCACTATCAATAGTGGAAGCCCAACAACCAAAATGGCTTGATATTAAGTATACACCTCCAAATACAAACAAAAAATCTGCGTACCAGAGATCCTGTTATACAGGTAGCGTATGTGTGCTCTAGATCACCAGTCCATCATGGTAAATCGATCAGGCCAATATCATAGGCGAACAGACAAACACAAAAGTGCCATGTCAGAGTAAAAAATAACACTTTAATAAAAAAGCAGTATAAACTCACATGAGGTACAGGAATGATGCCAATAGAATGACAGTAGCTCAACGCGTTTCGTCCCAACACCGTGGGACTTCCTCAGGAGCAGATATACCATGACTGTATCAGTCAAAAGCACCGACTTTTAAACTGACGGACGCGCCATATTGGCGCATGCGCAGAACCAATGTGTATCGCGCAAGCGCGAGAATAACTTTATTAGCAAACACACTGTGAGACAAAACGGAATAGAGAATTTGTTCTGTGCTTTTTTAAAATACAAACATTATTATAATCCCATATGGGAAGTTAAATCAACCACTAATAATCTAGCCACATTAACTCCAAAAAACGGAGTAATACTAAAGAATTAGGGCAATAAAAACGAGTGTTGTAAATACCATAAATAAACAACCATAATGACTCCCTATAAGTATAGAGGTTACCTAACAGTAGTATAAAACATTACTATACAAAATATATCTAGAACAGGATAACCAGAGATATACAGCAATTAAATCCCTAAGGTCTTATAGGTAAAGATGCATATAATCAAATACAAAACCTTATACTAAAGTTTGGACCAATAAAATTAATAAAAATTAGTGAAAGGATGGGAAAATTGTTAAAGAAATGGGGCTATTTCATACATCTCGTTTAAACCAGTAGGTATTAGAGTCCCCAATTGAAATATCCAAAACATTTCCCGTTGGGAAAGTTTACGTTGTAAGTCACCTCCTCTTGACTTGAGTGATACTTTCTCCAGGGCCATGAATTTAAGATGTTTCGGATCACTATTATGTTTAGATAGGAAGTGTCTAGACACCGAATGACTCTGCACACCGTTCTTAATATTACGTATGTGTTCCTGGATCCTTAGTTTAAGTGGGCGTTTCGTTTTGCCCACATACTTCAGATTACATGAACACTCTAGCATATAGATGACCGATGTTGTTAGACAGTCAATTCTCTGTTTCACACTGAATTGTCTGCTATTATCAAAATTAAAGAAGACAGTTTTCATTGTACTCATGTATTGACATATGTTACAATGAGTACATTTCACAGAACCTATATTGTTCATTAAAAAACCAGAAGGTTTCAATGGAGTGATATCTTTAAGAAGCAAACTGGGAGCAATTAGATCCTTTAGATTACGATTTTTCCGAAAAATTAAAGATGGTTTAGCTGGAAGTATCTGGGACAAAATTGGATCTCTTAATAAAATGCCCCAATGTCTATTCAGTGTTGTTCTTATCCGATTTTCACCACTACTAAATTCTGTGATAAACGGGACCATATCCTTCTTATCGGATTTTTTTGTATATTTTAATATTTCACCACGATCCCTATTCTTAATTTTGTTCCTAGCCTCATTAAGTAAATGATGTGGATATTCCCTTTCTTCAAAACGGCCTAAGTAAACATCAAGTTGTTCCTCAAAATCAGAGTTCTGAATACAATTTCTTTTCAACCTATTGAATTGAGAGAATGGAATGTTGTCCTTCCATCTTTTAAGGTGACAGCTGCCATAATGTAGATAGCTGTTAGTGTCCACATGTTTAATAAAATTTCTAGTGAGGACTTCTGTACCACTAGATGTCAAAATGAGATCAAGGTATTCAACTTGTGTCTTATTGATATTAGCGGTGAACTTAAGATTATATTCATTTCTACCGATGTACTGCAAAAACTCATCAAACTCCTCGCAAGTACCATTCCAAATAATTAGAATGTCATCAATATAGCGTTTATATAATTTGATCTTATTTGTGAAAGGATTTAGTTGGTGAATATATTTGGACTCCCAGCTTCCCATATGTAAGTTAGCGAAGCTGGGTGCAAAAGTGGTACCCATGGCCGTACCACAAGTTTGCAGATAGAAGGTATCCAAAAAACTAAAGTAATTGTGAGACAGAACAAAGCGAATAAGATCACAAATGAAATTTTTGTGATCTAATGTAACAGAGTCATCCTTATCCAAAAATTCCCTACATGATTCTATACCCTTCTCATGTTGTATTGATGTATAGAGGGATTGTACATCAATTGTAGTCCAATAAAAAGAAGAATTATCCCAGACAACGTCTTGTAATATTTGTAAGATGCTATTTGTATCCTTCAAGTAGGACTCCAAAGAAATTACATATTTTTTAAGGAAAATATCAATATATTTTGATGAATTAGACGTTAAGGAGTCTATGCCCGATATAATGGGACGTCCTGGAGGTGCTTGCAGGTCCTTATGAATCTTGGGAAGATAATAAAAAGTGGGGATAATGGGGCAGGATGTATACAGATACTGAAATTCATCCTTATTCAGAATGTTTGAATGGAGTCCCTTAGATAGAAGCTCTCGTAATGAAGTAACATAGTCCTGGGTAGGATCTTTATGTAATTTGGAATACGCTAACGAGTCCCCCAAAAGTCTGTTAGCCTCTGCTACATAATCTGATCGAGTTAAAAGTACTGTACCACCCCCCTTATCAGCTTGCTTAATAACTATGTTGCTATTTGACTGTAAGTCTTTTAATGCTTGTTTTTCATGTATTGTTAAATTACCTTTGACTTTAGTATCAAATTCAGAATGGCAAAGATCTTGAATAACCAGACCCTGAAAGATATGTATATGATTGCTTTTTGACTCAAGAGGATAAAATTTTGATGTTAATTTTAAGCCAGATTCAGAAAGTGACTCAAAATTCTGAAGACACCCTGTATCTCTCCTGGCAAAATGCCTTTTTAATGTAAGTTTTCGTACAAATTTCTGTACGTCAACATACATCTGGAACTTGTTAAGATGTTTAGTAGGGGCAAATGACAGCCCTTTTTTAAGAACTGAAACTTCTGATTTTGATAATGTATGTTCAGATAAATTAAATATCCCTTTAGTTCTCAGAATATCATTAGAATCTAAAGGAACCTTCTTTTGTGAGATTTGAACTCCCCCTCGTTTTCCACGTCGTCTGTGTATCTCCTTTTTAAGGGAGAGGCTACCCTTGTACTCTCTTTTAGCTGGGATTTGGAATGCCAAGGTCTCTCTCGTTTGGATGGACCTGGGGATAAAAAATCCTCTGTGTCACTATCTGACACTGACAAGGTGGAAAATCTGTTTTTCAGTCTCGGTTCAAAATGAACCTGTTTGCTCGTTTTTGGGCTAGATTGGATGGGTTCTCTTCTTATTGGAACATTCTTCCATTTGTTGTTAACTAAATGTTCTTGCTGTCGCGAATCCCCATTGCCAAATTTACCACTAACCTTAGGTTTTGGCCATTTTTTAACGTTGTCTTGTATGTAATCTTTCTTGTCTCTATGGAATTTACGTTCCTTAATTTTTATCACCTCCGTTTCAACCCTGTCTAATTTTTTATTCAACACCAATTCATTGGCCTTAAAATTTGTATCCTCCTTAAAGGGTTGCAAAAGAACCTCTTTAGTTTCTAGTTCCTTTTCAACTTCTTTAAATATATTAGTTTTTTCAAGGATAATCAACTTAATCAGTTTGAGTGAACAATCATGTAATATATTGTCCCATTCTTTCATAAAAGCCTGATTATCTAGTCCAAAAGTGGGAATCTTATGCAGTCTAAGGCCTCGGGGAACTCTATTTACCTCCAAATAAGATTGCAGACATTTAATATCCCACCATGCCTTCGTTTCTTTGATCAATAATTTCTCTATGTCCCAAAATAGCTGATCTAAGTCGCCATTTTGGTCAGATGACTCCATATTATCATCAAAGATTTTTTGACAAAATTCATTTCTAAGATTAATTCTATTTGCCGATTTCCACATTGTGAAGAAAAAGTATATATCTATATACACAGGAAACGTGGGTAGCAGCAGCCTATATCAACAACCAAATAACAGATATAAAAGCACAAGATCAATATAATAAGGCGCTAGCAACCACACTGTAACCACCAGTTTATATAATTGGTATAAAAGATGTACCAGATGTTCAGTCCCGCAATAAACACATATAGCTCAAATTGAAGAGCGGCAGCCGCAAATGACTTGTGTCCAGATGGTAAGTCCGGAAGAATTGAGGTAACTGTTGATAGAGAAAACAAGTAGGGCGCCCAATGTGTAATATCAGATAGAAATGGGGACGATGTAATAAACTGCGTACCGTAAGGATTCCAGAATCAAGTGGTATGGTAGGAGTTCCTCTTCAGAGGTAGTGCCTCCCCCTCATCCACAGGATGATGACAATGTGGATATATAAAAGCACATATAGTGTAGTATAGTTGTGAAATTTGTAAAAAAAAGAATCCTAACCACTGTTGTTCTAAAAGGGAAATGCCGAGCCCTATGTACATATATATATATATATATATATATATATAACAAAACAGAAGGGGAAGGGAGCCTGTGGTGTGGTATTTTAGGAGATATAGTCCTAAATGCCAAAGTGTGTGCATATGCTTACCAAATATATACTTGAAAACATGCTCATCAGTGCACAAAGTCTGGGTAGTCCACCATATTATATGGATCCACTACAGTCTTGTATACTCATAAGAAGAGGAGATAAAACTAGTTGTGCGATAACATCAATCAAGTAGATCCAATATATGCCCTGCCACCTTAGATTGTGTGTACCAGAAATAAATAATAGAGCTCTTATCTGTAAGGTTGCTTTATGTAGCTGAAACTCTCTCTTGTTCAATTCACTCCATCAACAGGTTCAGGACACGCAAACAGAAATGAAAAAGGTCCCATATAGTGTAGTATGTTCATTAAAAGTAAAACTCTTTCACAATGTAGGAATCACACTCACAATATAAATACAATATCAAGCTTATCTGTATCCCAAGTGCAATCCTTATCTCCAATTTCAATGGATCCAGGTGTCACAGGATTCAACTGATGGTGAACTGGAAATAAATTATAAGAAGAGGGTACCAGTTGTGCTATCTTACCTCAACGCATTTCGTCTTTAAATGACTTCACCAGGAGGATGTGTAGCCTGTCTGTATGTGTGGTTGCTTATAATGATGGGTGCTTCCATTTTGTGCGTGGGACCTACTGCGCTGCTTACAGCACGATCCTTAATGGGCATGTGTGGCTTTTTGTATTGCCGCGTCTGCCGATTCAGCATCAGTGAGGGTTCCGTTATAGAGCGATTGTGTATCTTTTAGTAATATTAGCATTTAAGCTAAGAAAAATAGGAATAGAATGATAACTATTATTCAGGTAGGATTATTGTCTGTCTGCCATCTTTGTTAAGGGCTTGGAACAAAGAGGACAATGGATATCGGCCATATTTGTGAAGGGAAAATATATCATTACATATTACAATAGAGTCATCTAAGTTAGTACTGAAGATAAATATATCTTATGGCAAATAACCATACCATGAATGACAATAGATAAAATATCAACATTATATAACCTTTTCATCTATACTGAATAATATATGGACTACAAATATATAAGTATAAATACATACACAAATATAAAAACGTAACAAATATAAAAAATAGATAATGGTCAGAGCCATGATCCATATCATAAAGCTCCTAATGAGTAAAAGGGCAGCATAAAACAAGTTAATGACAAGTTATTATATAAGATAGTAGTTAGATATATAATAATCTGTAACTATAAAAACCAAGATATATGAAGATATAAATCCATAGGATCCGTCTCAGCTAACAATGTCATACCATAGTAAAGGAGAATCAAGTATGAATATTATAAATATCAATATGAGAACTGTATGCCCTATCACCCAATAGGGATTCAAGTATAAAAGACAGATAAGATTGGGCATAAAAGATATATTTTCTAATTTTTTATTTTCAATGGTCAGTCAAGAAAATACAGGCAGCAAAACGATAGTACTGTGTAACATACACAATGAATTCACAACAGTTATTGTGGTATATTGCATACTAAGAAACCATTGGACAAAAATGACCAGTTTTTACCGATTTAAAGAGTAATATAAAATGGGTGTAGGAACAAAAGGGATTGTGAAGGGGGGGTGAGATAGGGGGGGGAACCACGAAAAAAAGCGCTGTAAGTATTCAGAGGGTAATTAGGATATGTTGAGCCCATAATAGATATCTTCACATAGAATAATACATACTAACGTAGATATAACAATACCTAATTAAAAACATAATAAAGTAGGGGGGTGGGCACTAAAGATTAAAAAAAGAGTAAAAAAATCACACTATCACAAAAAGAGGGCTATTTCATACCACTCACCAAATCCTGATGGGATGAGTGTGTTTAATTGTAAAATCCAGAACGTCTCTCTCTTAAATAGTTTAGTTTGGATGTCTCCCCCTCTAGGTCCCAAGGATACATGTTCGATCCCCTTAAAAGTAATATGGTTCGGTCCGAATTATGTTTATGCATAAAATGCTTAGAGACAGAGTGGCTTTTCACTTTGTTCTTAATATTTCGAACATGTTCCTGTATCCTCAATTTCAGAGGCCTTTTAGTGTTCCCCACATACATAAGCCCACATAAACATTCTAATAAATAAATCACTGAAGATGTTTGACAGTTCATACATTGTTTGATATTATATTTAACGCTATTGTCAAAGTTATAGAAAACCTTCTTTTCTGAGCTCTCATATTTGCAAATATTGCAGTAATTGCATTTAATAAAACCATTGAAATAAAGAAATGTTTTGTTGGTGTCATTACATATTTCAGGTAACATATTAGGAGCCAGAATATCTTTAAGATTTCTATTTTTATTGAATACAATATCTGGCTTATTCTGTAAAATATTTACTAGTATGGGATCCATTGTCAGGATCTCCCAATGTTTAGTGATTGTAGATCTGCTTTTATGCTCACAACAATTATAGTTGGTAATAAAAGGGACACTATCTTTTTTCTTTTCCTTTTCTTTCTGATCTATTCACACTCTCAATTTTCATTTTCAGGGTATCCTCTTTTTCAGAAATGTTGGGCATACATAGATACTTGTTGTTTACACTGATTCTCAGTGCTACAGTTTCTCTTGATCTTATAAAATTGTGAGTAAAGGATGTTGGTTTTCCATCCAAGATAGGTGTCTAAAAATGTAAAATAATTATGAGTGAGGATAAAAAGAATAAATTTACATACAAAATCTTTATGTATTGGAGAAAGAAGAGGATCCAGGTCTAAAAATTGTCTACAAGATAAAATTCCTTTGTTATGTTCAATGGCAGTGTATGAAGATTGTACATCTATAGCAAGCCACGTATAATTAGGATTCCACTCAAAGTTTTCAAATAAATTCAATAGACTGGAAGTATCATTAAGGTAGGATTCCAATATGACTATATATTTTCTCAAAAAAATATCCACATATTCTGAAGTGTGTGATGTCAAGGAATTTATACCTGCTACAATGGGTCTACTCGGTGGTTTTATCAGGGTTTTTATGAATTATAGGTAAGTAGTAAAAATGGGAATAACAGGATTAGAAACTAATAAGTATTGGTATTCCTTTTTCGTTATTATGTGGTCTTGTAGGCCCTTGATCAGGATCTCTCTAAGTGAGCAAACAAAATCACATGTAGGATCTTTTGGAAGTACCATGTATGAGGTTGCATCATGCAATAGTCTATGTGCTTCCTCTACATAATCTGTCTTATCAAGCAATACAACATCTCCTTCTTTATCTGCTTGTTTGATTACAATTCCTGATTACTATGTAAGTCTTTCAAGGCTGCATTTTCTTGTTTGGGCAGATTGATATGCGGGGAAATTCATTTTCGGAATGACACAGATCTGTAATCACTAAATCTTGGAATAAATCTATGTGACTGCTTCTAGACTCTAGAGGGTAAAATTTTGATATAGGCTTCAAACCAGTTTTAGATGTATTTTCATAATTGGAAATAATTGCAGAGTCTCTCCTAACTAAATGTCTGCCACTCCATTCTTTCTCCGCTATTCCAGCTGCACCTGTCCTCTACGCTTCTCCACGTGTTGTCTGCCAGTGCTGACCATCTTTTGCTTGTACCTCTAAGGGGTTTCGCCTGGTACTCCTAGTGAGGGCCATGCCTGCAAGAAAGACGTAGTAAAGGCCAAACCGCCTTGCGAACACCGTCTCGTCGTTAGACTCCACACCTTGCTTGAATAGTGCAAATCTAGGCAAACCACAAGATTCAGCACTTTGAACCGTTACAGGTGTCCAATAATTATGCTTTCTGTTCTTTGACATAAGATTGTAAGAAAGTTTCTACATAATGAGATAAATTGGCTGTGATTGATCCAATGCCTGATATTATGGGCCTATGGGAGTGTTTGTTGTACTTTTATGTTTCTTCGGCAAATGATAGATGACCGGAATTATTGAGTGAGTGTTGTATATGTAGTGGTATCCCTGATTGGTAAGAATTCCCATTGTCCTACCTTCATCTAATATGTTTTTGAGTTCATTGGAATACTTCTCTGTAGGATTATCCGGAAGCTTTTGGCAAGTGGAAGTATCTGATAGTAATCTCACTGTCTCTCTAATGTAGTCACTTTTGTTTAACAGAACGATTCAGCCCCCTTTGTCTGCAGGTTGAATCACAATGTTCTCCTGACCTTGTAATTTCAATAATGCTTCCATTTCTATATGGGTTATATTCACCTTGGTTTTCTTGTTTTCGACTTTTAATTTTTCTAGATCTGTAAGGAGCAGAGTTTCAAATGTACTTAAAATGTTACCTTTCACATTCCTTGAGTAAAATTTTGAAGGTGGTTTTAGATTGGTATGTTTAAATTAACTATTGTTTTGAGAGCATTGCTTCTCCAATGTGAATTTGGCATAATATTTCTAAAGAGCTAATTTCCTAATATATCTATGTATGTCAATAAAGGTGTTAAGGTTTTTTAATTTCTGAGTCGGGGCATTTTTGCGTCCTTTATTGAGTACCCGTATTTCTGAATGGGACAAGGGATAATCACTTAATTTAATATTTCCATTGGTTTAGTGTGTTCATCTGTGGCGCTATTGGCTTTTGCTTTTTTACCTCCCCTCTCTCCTCGTCTGATTCGTTCAATTATCTTTTTGGTGTCTTTTTTGGAAATGCATTTAAATGTTTGTCCAGGAACCGTGAACCTAGACCTAAAAAAATTACCCAATTCCAGAATTGGGTTGGTTTTGGTCAACCTATCCTCTGGGGATTTATCAGATGTTTTTTTTCATTTGATCTATTGCTGATGGTATGGAGTACATTGTCTGATTGCAATTGTGGGGAAAGAGGTATTAATATCACCTCAACCTGTCTGCACCCCGTTTCTCCCAAACAGCGGACTATAAAAACATATAATTTTTCTAGCCCTCTGGTTCCCCATATTTAAGCTTCTATATATTCTACTTTGAAAGCAGTTAAAATGTCTGCCAGCATGTATTGTTATCTTGCAGACTAGTCCATTGTTTCAGCCCAGGCAAAAGGATTATTGTCCATGAGTTCTGTATGAATGTTCATCACACCAGGTGTTTCTTGTCTTTGTTTAGCTGTGGGTCTGTGTGTGCGAGCATAGGAAAAAGGCCCACAGACAGAGCTCTATAACAGAGGACAGAGGACTGCATTGTTAATTAAAATGTAAACGTGTCTGGATTGTGATCTCTCCTTTTTAAACAAACTCTGCTGTATAGCCACAGAACAATACATGTCTCTAATTAAATCAGGAGTGACTCATCTGTTATCCCTTTGTCTGCATGCTTACCTGTCAAAATGTAAACATAGAAAAGGACCAATTAGGCAGGTCCTTAAACTCCCAAGGAGGTAATGTTTGCCTTTAAAAAACAGCTCCAGAAACAGCAAATTGGCTGAAGTTGAGATATAGATCTCTTCCCCTGACATTAAAGGGACAATTGGTCCCTGGAGTACTGCTGTTACCCTGATCTACCTCTCCAGGTCTTGGGGAGCTGTGTGTCTGCCGAAAGCGGAGTGACAATGACTCAAGGTCGCTACCTTTGCTTGTAGCCTTAAAGGAGAGAGGGAGATAAGCTTGTATTGATAAACATCAGTCCCTGAAAGTGACAAGGATACTGGTGAGGCGTTTTCATTATACCCTGTATGTTGTCTATGCCAGACTGTAGTGTTACCTGTTGCAAGTTATTATTTAAATATGTTTATTGCTGTTTTGTGCTACCATTTTGTTAAATAAACTTATTTATTTTGGATACTTGCCTGGGAGATATTGAACCTTGGGTAGGTACCGGGCAAGCCAGCTGTGTGGAGCAAGAGGTTACGATAAACCCAGGATCCTCACATTTGGCCGCAAGCAGTGGCATCACCCAGTCCCGGTTAGGCAAGCCGGGTAGAGCTGCAGGGGATCACAAACGCGGTGTGGTCCAGGGCTCTGCGAATATCTGAAGCACCAAACCTGCACACTACAGTCTGTGGCATTGTTGCTTGGGTACCAGTAACCAGTACTTGGAGGCTGCAAAAGGATGCAATAGCAACAAGGGTTCTGGCTCGAGGTAGGTGCGTTCACTCTTTGGGCAGTATAGAATAAGGAGGATCACAGGCAGGTGACCTCTGCATTAGGCTAGAATTACGGTCTGTCTAGATGCAAGATAAGTGTGGCACTTGGGTGCAATCCAGGGCGAGAACAGTAATGGCACAGTGAGGGTGTGAATGCCTACTGGCAGTACTGAGTGTGGGACCGTGTGCCCAGGTAAAAGACAGAGGGCCTAGAGTGGTAACGGTGATCCATCTAGGTGCAGGCTTGGCTAAGGTTGGTACACCCTGCAATTTGGAGTGAGGCGAGTGCTCCTGGCAGTAAAAGACTGAGTAAAGTGCCGGCCAGGTGTTTGCTGGGGAGTAACAGTGGCCCCCAGCAACTAACAAGTATTACCTGAGTGAGAATACCGGAAGCGGACAGCGAAGTGGCCTGGCAGGGAGAGCGGGACAGAACCCCGCAGTAGAGCACCCCACACAGGGGCCCAAAGAGGCACAAGGGAAGGCTATTGTACCGGCTGAAGTAGGATCCGCATGCCTTCTCAGAGGTACTAAGTGAAGTGAGAGCAAGACAGAACCCTGCCGCAGATACTGTGCAAGGCCAGGAAGCCCTTGGAGCAGAGTGCGTGTAGTGGGTCCCAGCCCCACCATGTATGAGAGTGTTCAGGAGCCCCACTGAGGAAGTGTAATGCCTGCAGTAGGTGGGAGCTACGGTCCAACTACAGAGCAGCCTGGCAGTGGGTCCGTGCACCCAGCCAGTGGTGTGAGATTTTGGGTCAAGGCCTTCAGGTTTGGGAGTGAGTAGTGGGTCTCAGCCCCACAGATTACGCAGTGGTGGGTTGACACCCCACAGCAAATAGAGTAGGTCCCAGCCCCACAGAGTATGCTGCAGTGGTTCATAGCCCCACTGCAAGTAGAGTGGGTCCCAGCCACACAGCAAGTAGAGTGGGTCCCAGCCCCAGCATAAAGATGGCCCCAAAAGATCCTTTAGAAGGGATGGACCGGATGGCGTTAGCAGCTGAATGTCAACTGCGTAGTGTTTTCTATTTTTATCAGGATTGTAGGGAAATCTTTCAGGATCTCAAACGTGATCAAGTAAACCCAGTCAAGGCTTTCAGAGACTACCGAGGCTGGATTCTTAGGCCTGGTCCAAAGATGAGTCTCCTGGAACAGCTGGATTGCTTAGAGGAGTGTTTTGAACTGGCACAAGAAGAGGCATCAGATTGTGGACAGTTCGATAGTCCAATCTGGCAAGACCAGTGCCGACGGGTGGATGCCGAAAGGCACCGCCTGCAGCAATTTCTTCCACTAGCTGAGCTGTGGTATAACTGGCCATTTGCAGGCTTGAAGGATAAGGAAATGGTAAGTGAACTCCAGCCACCAGCTGCCTTGAATGTTACGCTGGGAGAGGTTCCAAGCGTAGTTGGACTGGCGGGGAAAAGTACAGAAAAGGCTCAGCATGTTGTCGCCACCAGGCCAGATGATGAGTTACATTGGTGGGAAGAGAGTTGGAGTGATCTGTAACCTCCCTGCAGCCTGCTGTAAACCTGACAGGTATTTAAACCAGTAGTAGTCAATCAGGGCAGGTATCTGATAGAGCTGCAGGTGAGAGGAGTTCACGTGATCATACTTAGGCTGAAAACAACACTGCAGTAGCCCAAAAAAATAAAAGCAGTTACCTGCTGTTCCTAACATTACCACCCCCCTCTTGACGAGGGGTTGAGGAACCCCTTAATCTAGGCTTATCTGGAAACTTCTGATGAAAAGCTCTTCTTAAGTCTTTGGTATGCAAGTCCCTGGCAGGTATACAGGATCTTTCTTCAGGACCATACCCCTTCCAGTGAACCAAATAGTGGAGTTGGAGTTGTACCCATTAGTGACCATCCACTGTCAGTGGGGTAGGTTTGCTTGGCTGTTTCCTGGGGAACCTCCGGGATATAAGAGCTGGTTTCAATAAGGATTTTTAGAACGTACAGGGTATCCTCAAAGAGTTGGGCAGATTAAACTGAAAAACAACAGAATTAATTAACCTGATAATCTTAAATTGACCAGTGTATATTGGTCCGAACTTAAAGGAAGGCTGGCGGAGCTTGATGTTCTTATTTGAGAGCCATACTCTGTCCCCTTCCTTGAACTTACAAGGGCGTCTGAAGCGATCTTTAAATAAATTGGCTTGAGATGCAGCTTGCTTCAATGAGAAGTTTATCTTTTTCCATATTCTCTTCAGAGAAAGAGCAATGTGTCCGATCTCAGGGTGGGTGGGTGGTATGATGTCAGAAAATGAAACAGACTTGGGATGTCTCCCATAAATGCAGAAAAATGGGACATAACCAAAGGAAGAGTGTGGTGAATCATTGTAGGCAAATTCCGCCCATAGCAGGTATTCTACCCAGTTGTCATGTAATTCTGAGATGTAGCATCTTAAATATTGTTCCAAAGACTAATTTAGCCTTTACGTCTGTCCTTTAGTTTGCGGGTGATAGGCTGACGAAAACCTTTGTTGAATGTCAAGCAAGACACAAAATGATTTCCAGAACTGGGTCACAAATTGAGTTCCTCTATCTGATACAATATTAGTGGGTACTCCATGTAATCTGAAAACGTTTTGAATGAACTGAGGAGCAAAAGACTTAGCAGATGGTAGCTTTGGTAAAGGAACAAAATGAGCCACCTTACTAAAGTGATTGACTATCCCCAAAATGCAATTACACCCTTTAGACAAAGGCAAATCCATGATAAAATCCATGGAAATCTGGGTCCATGGAACACTGGGCACTGGTAAAGGCATAATCGGTCCCATGGGTAAAAATTTTGGGTGTTTTCCCCGGAACAAATTTCGCAGGACTGAACAATGTCTCTAACGTCTTTCTGCATAGAAGGCCACCAAACAGAATGAGAGAGTAATTTAAAAGTCTTGGTGATACCTGGATGTCCAGATATTATGCTGTCATGCACCTCAGACAAAACAGACTGTATCAAACCAGCTGGCACAAACAGCAAATTGGGAGCCATGGAGGCTGGTGCCTGATCCTGAACTGCCTGTAATTGGGTTGCTAAATCCTGAGTTAGCCCTGAAACAATGGTTTGAGAAGGTATGGTAGAAGTGTTATAAAGGAGATCCTCATGTTTCTGTAAAAAACTTCTGAATAAGGCATCTGCCTTCAAATTCTTAGAACCAGGGCGATATGTGTTCACAAAACTAAATTGAGAGAAGAAAAGAGCTCAGCGTTCCTGTCAATGATTCAACCTCTTGGCAGTCTCAATGTATTGGTGATTTTTGTGATCCGTGTACACCGTGATGGTATGCTTAGCGCCCTCCAACCAATGTCTCTATTCTTCGAATGCCCATTTAAATGGCCAGAAACTCACGATTTCCCACATCATAATTTATCTCTGCTGCTGAGAATTTCTTAGAGAAGAATGCACATGGGTGTAACTTCTCATCAGAACTAGACACTTGTAACAGAACTGACCCCACTCCAACCTCAGAAGCATCCACTTCAACAATGAAAGGTAGCTCTGTATCAGGATTTTTAAGGATAGGAGCAGAGACAAAGGCCTTTTTAAGAGTCTCAAATGCTTTAACAGCTTCTGGCGGCCATATCGCTGGATCAGCTCCTTTCTTAGTTAATTGAGTGATATTTAGCACAATTACTGAAAAATTGTGAATGAATCTCCTGTAGTAATTGGCAAACCCGAGGAACCTTTGGATGGCTTTTAGGTTACTGGGAAGGATCCAACCAGTGATGGCTCGGACTTTGGCTGGATCCTTCGTAAATCTGGTTGCAGAAATGAAATACCCCAAGAATGCCACAGTGGAGACTTCAAACTCACATTTCTACAATTTGGCAAATATATGATTCTGTCTAAGTTTCTGTAGTACCAAACGAACTTGTTCCCGGTGTTGGGGCAAACATGTGGAGTAGATCAAGATGTCATCCAGATGTACAATGATAAATTTACTTAGATAATCAAGTAGTACATCATTGATCAAATCCTGGAACACGGCTGGCTGGCGCATTAGAAAGACCAAACGACATGACACAATACTCGTAATGTCCAGAATGAGTGTTGAAAGCAGTCTTCCATTCATCGCCCTTCTGTATGCGTATCAAATTATATGCTCTACGTAAATCAATCTTAGAAAATACAGAAGAACCTCTTAACTGGTCGAATAACTGAGAAATCAGTGGCAGAGGATATTTGTTTTTAATGGTGATCTGATTCAGACCTCTGTAATCAATGCAAGGTCATAAATCTCCATCTTTCTTTTTGACAAAGAAAAAATGTACTCCCGGGCTGAATATCAATAGTGCAGTCATATGGGCGATGTGGTGGTAATGTATCTGCAGCTTGCTTGGAGAAAACATCAGCAAAATCTTGATATTGCAGCGGGAGTGTGAGACCTGATTTGACCAAAGCAACCTTAACAGATGTTGCTAGGCATGTGTCCTGGCAGTCTTTCCCCCATGCCACTAGTTCTCCTGTGGGCTAATTAAGGACTGGATTGTGGTTGATAAGCCATGGGTACCCCAGAACCATAGGGTATGTTGGCGAATGGATAAGATAGAATGACAGCATTTCCTTATGGAGTGCTCCCACTGTCAGGGTTAGAGAGCTTGTACTCTCTAGCACGCTTCTACCCTTATATAGGTGTCCATCTAAACCAGAAACAGATACTGGAACTTTTAATTGTTGGGTAGGAACAGCAAACCGCTGTGCCAGAAATATATCTAGAACATTTCCAGCTTGTCAAACTCCGTTCCCCGGGTATCCACCCATGCCTCTAAAGACTGACTATTACTTTAAATCTCTCTTCTTAGTACAGGCTGTCAGTTATGTCTTGTACCTGTGATTACTTCACCTGTTTGTTAGTCAGTTCTGCTATTGGTCAGCCTCCCGTTATAAGGTTCCTCCTTTCATCCTTTCATTGTTGGTTTTTCAAGTCATACCTGAACTAATTCTGATGCCTCCTCTGTGTTCCACATCTCTGTGGTTAGCTGTGCTTCATCGCTATGTGTGTTTGGACTCCGCTGATCTCTGTGCACTTGTTCCCATTACCTGTGGTTATTTCTGTGATCAACATCCACTGCCTACTCGGCCTGCACCACTAACTACTGCTGCCGTGTTCCACATCTCTGTGGTAAGCTGTGCTTCATCAAATTTTTACAAGGACTGTCAGCCCAGATGAATACCTTGCAGGCAACCTTAGTATCATCAGGGACGACCTCAGCTCCTATACAGGCTCCTACTGTCGCCCCTTTACCTACAAGTGCAGCTTCATATCTAAGTATTCCTAATCCACCTAAATTTTATGGGGACCCTAAGTTATGTAGGAGATTTTTGAATCAATGTGCTATACAATTTGAGCTCCTTCCAGGAAATTTTCCATCTGAAAAGGCTAAAGTAGCATATGTCATATCCCTCTTGTCTGGTCAAGCCCTAGCCTGGGCATCCCCCCGCTCTGGGAGAGTGATGATCCCTTACTACATAATTACCCTAATTTTCTTTCTACCTTTAAGAAGGTTTTTGATGAGCTCGGTTGGGTTGGCAACGCAGCTACCAGTATCCTTCGTCTCCGGCAAGGAAGCCTTTCTGTAGGTTAATATGCTGTACAGTTTAGGACAATGGCCTCAGAGCTCCAGTGGAATAACAAAGCCTTAACAGCTGCCTTCTGGCAAGGTCTTACAGACCAAATTAAGGATGAATTAATCTCCCAGGAACTCCCTACCTTTTTCAATGATTTAATTTCCTTATGCATAAAGGTTGACCTTCGCTTCAAGGAGCGATCTCTGGAGAGGGAACAATCCCTTTGTGGTCCTTTTCGTCTTGCTCCCAGTTTTCAGACCCCTGTTCAACCTCTGAAGGAAACCATGCAGCTCGTAGTAACCCGCCTTTCGGCTGAGGAGAGAGAGAGAAGGTTCAGGAACAAATTGTGCTGGTACTGTGGCGAGGAGGGTCATCTTTTGGGTACCGGTCCTAAGCGCCTGGGAAATGACAGAACCTAACGTTTAGTAGGGAGGTTTCATAAGGTCCCTCTTTTCACATCCTCTCTTCTTCCAACAAAAAGACTGTCTTAATATTCCCTGTGACGTAGTGGTAGGTTTCAAGGTCCACCCTGTTTCTGCACTACTGGATTCCGGGGCAGCAACCAATTTCATTTATTCGGCTACCATCTCTAAATTAGGTATTCCTACCGAGTACCTAGAGAGACTCATCTCCCTCACCGCCTTTGACGGTAATGATAATTCCTAAGGCCATGAACTCCTTGCTCCTAGGCCTGCCATGTCTTCGTCTTCACTTTCCTGGGATAGACTGGCATTCTGGTGAGATTCTTGGAGTTCTGCTTGCCACAGTAGTTGTTTGACTAAAATAACCCTTATTTTTTTCCAAAATTAATGCTCAACTGGGCAATCCTCAATTATTGCCAATTTAATACAGAAGTTTTTTCAGATGTCTTCTATGAACAGGAGGCCACTTAACTTCCACCTCATAGAAGCTGGGACTCTGCCATTAATCTCCAACCTGGTAAACCCATTCCCCGCGGACGTATTTCCTTATCTGTTCCTGAGACCAACGCAGTATCCAAATATATTCAAGAAAATCTCAAGAGAGGATTCATACGAAAATCATCATCCGCAGCAGGAGCAGGTCTCTCTTTTGTAAAAAAGAAGGATGGAGGCCTTCGCCCTTGTATTGATTACCGTGCCATCAATTCTATCACAGTGAAGAACAGATATCCCCTACCTTTGATCTCTGAGCTCTTTGACCAAATAAAAGGGGCCTCCATTTTCCAAGTTGGACCTAAGAGGGGCATACAACCTAATTAGAATAAAAGAAGGGGATGAGTGGAAAACAGCTTTTAATACGCGAGATGGACACTTTGAGTACTTGGTAATGCCCGTTGGGCTATGTAACGCTCCTGCTGTTTTCCAGAACTTTATGAACGAGATCTTCCAAGATTCACTCTATCAATTTGTAGTTATCTACCTAGATGACATCCTTATCATTTCCCCAGACCTTTCATCTCATCGCAGACATGTAAGAGAAGTATTAAGTAGGCTTCGAAGATATCAGTTATATTGCAAACTTGAAAAATGTGTATTCGAACAAAAGAGACTTCCCTTCATAGGATATATTATATCTGAAACTGGCCTTCAAATGGAGCCATCCAAGCTTAAAGCCATCCTCGGTTGGCCACAACCATGAGGCCTTAAGGCTACTCAGTGATTTTTAGGATTCTCTAATTATTATCGACAGTTTATTAAGGGTTACTCTTCATTAGTAGCTCCCATTACAGCCCTCAATTGTAAATCCGCCAATCCTAAAATCTGGACTACTGAAGCAGTTCAAGCCTTCAAGGATCTCAAGACGTTATTTTCTACAGCTCCAGGTCTTCTTCAACCAGACTGTCAACAGCCCTTTTTCGTAGAGGTGGACACATCCTCCGTGAGGGTCTGAGCGGTACTATCTCAGAAAGACTCAAGTGGTAAATATCATCCTTGTGGGTTCTTTTCTCTTCGGTTTCTCCCTGCAGAGAAGAATTATGGAATCTGCGATAAGGAACTCTTGGCGATCAAATTGGCCCTTTCTGAATGGAGACATCTACTTGAGGGTGCTCAGTCTCCGGTAACAGTATATACTGATCACAAGAATTTACTGTATCTACGGTCTGCACATTGTCTAAACCCCCGTCAAGCCAGATGGGCCATCTTCTTTTCACGCTTCAATATCAATATTACCTTTCGCCCAGGCTCTAAAAATGTTAAAGCGGATGCCCTCTCTCGTTCATTTGATGTTAGTGATACTGAAGCCTCAGAGAGAGACAAAACAATCTTGGATACCAACTCTATATTGGCTTTGCCCCCCTTGACTGAGAGAAGTTGTCCTCCAGGTAAAACCTTTGTAACCCCACCTCTTCGTGCCAAATTATTGCATTGGGCTCATACTTCCCTTTTTTCTGGACGTGCTGGGATGCGGAAGACTTGGGAATTAATCTCCCGAAAGTATTGGTGGCCTACCATACTTAAGGATGTCAAGTCTTTTGTCTCTGCCTGCTCAAGATGTGCCCAGCATAAAATTCACAGACAGAAGCCGACTGGTCCGATTATGCCATTACCTATTCCTGATATTCCATGGTCTCACATTTCAATGGACTTTATCACGGACCTTCCGAGTTCTAAAGGATGCACCGCCATCTGGGTCGTCACTGACCAGTTTTCTAAGGTAGCACATTTTGTTCCTTTGAAGAAACTCCCTTCATCTCCTGTCTTAGCGGATCTTTTTATCAAAGAGATTTTTCGATTTCATGGCTGTCCTACACACATAGTATCTGATCGAGGGTACAATTTGTATCTAGATTCTGGAGAGCTTTTTGTCAAAAACTAGGAACCGACCTGGATCTTTCATCTGCATATCATCCCCAGACTAATGGGTCGACTGAGAGGACTAATCAAGAATTGGAGACATTTCTAAGGTTTTACATCTCTGCCAATCAAGATAATTGGGTTGACCTTCTTCCCTGGGCAGAGTTCGCTCTCAACTACCATTACCATGAAGCAGCCTCCAATCCCCCCTTCTTTATCTTGTATGGTTGTCATCCAAGGCTACCAGCCTTCTCTTCCTCACTCAGAGGTACCAGCGGTGGATTCTCTCTTTCGCAGGTTTTCTACCATTTGGGATCTAGTGAAAACCAGCCTGAGGCAATCCGCTAACCGTGCTAAGAAGGCATATGACAAGAAGAAGAGGGTAGCTCCTCAATTCATCCCAGGGGACAAGGTATGGCTATCCACTCATAACATCCATTTGAAAGTTCCTAGCAAGAAGTTGGCTCCTAGATTTATCGGTCCTTTTGAAATATCCCAAGTTATCAATCCAGTGGCTTTTAGATTGAAGCTTCCTTCCTCATTACGTATTCCTAATGTCTTCCATGTTTCTCTCCTTAAACCTGCTATTACTAATCAATTCTCCACGACAGAGAGACCGCCACCTCCTTTGGTAATTCAAGAACAGCCTGAGTTTGAAGTCAAGCAAATTCTGGATTCCCATCGCTCTATGGAACGTTTATGGGTCCCTGCTACAGATTTAAATGCCCCACGACTCCTGTGAGCTTTCCATAAGAAATTTCCTACCAATCCAGTATAGGTGTCCGGAGTCCACCTTTTTTGAAGGGGGGTACTGTTACACACTTACCTGTCCCCGTTCCAGCGCCAAGATCTCCGCTACTTCCAGGTTTCGGCAGCGCTGTAGAATGACCCTGCAGGCGGAGAATTCAAAACTGCATTATAAAAAACCTTCTCTGACGCCTGGACAGCGTCAGAGCAACATCTTCCTGTTCCTGACTAGCGATTTCTGTGATCTCCAGTGTACCTTGCTGACTTTCCAGATTCTGCTCCAGTGTACCAGACACAGGCTTGTTTGACCACATTACCTCTCTGCTCCAGTGTACCAGACCCAGGCTTGATTGACCACGTTACCCCTTTGCTCCAGTGTACCAGACCCAGGCTTGTTTGAGCACGTTACCTCTCTGCTCCAGTATACCAGACCCAGGCTTGATTGACCACGTTACCTCTTTGCTCCAGTGTACAAGACCCCGGCTTGATAGACTACGTTGCCTCTCTGCTCCAGTGTACCAGACCCAGGCTTGCTGACCACGTCTATATCTCCTGAATGAGTACCATTCATTGACAGAGAGCAGGGATCCACTAAATATTCTGCAGATTCATGACAGTAAGAACAGGCTATGATGTCTGATCCCCCGGTGAAGCCTTCTGCTAAGGTTATGCTACAGCACCTCTTAGGCTGGGTTGAGCAGCAAGATAACACCCAATGTCAACTCATACAGTGTCTGCAGACTCTTGCTGGTCGTCTTTATACGCTCCAAGCAACTCAACCTGTGGTCCCAGTTTCTCCTCCTGAGCAACCCCTTGGCCCTCAGGCCTCTTCTGCAACCTCTACACTTAGATTGCCTACTCCTGATAAATTTGATGGGGACCCAAAATTTTGTCATGGCTTTCTCAATCAGTGTTCGATTCAGTTTGAACTTCAACATCAAAAGTTTCCTACTGATAGAACCAAAGTTGCATATGTGGTTTCTTTATTAACTGGCCAACTCTAGCCTGGGATTCTCAACTCAGAGAAAAGGAGGACCCTCTCCTTAGTAATTACGCATCTTTCTTACTGGCTTTTTCGCCGGATTTTTAATGAACCTGGTCGAATCTCCTCTGCTGCTGCGGGTATCCTCAGGCTGCGCCAAGGGAACCGCTCTGTAGTCCAATACGTTATTGAGTTTTTATACATTGCCTTCTGAACTGTCATGGAATAATGATGTATTGGTGGCTGCTTTTTGGCAAGGGCTATCGGATCGTATTAAGGATGTATTGGCACCCCATGAGCTTCCTTCTACCTTGGATGCTATCATATCCCTGTGTAACTGAGTAGACATGCATTTCCGAGAGAGATCAGCAGAAAAAGATGTGTCCCGACATCTGATTCATAGACCAATACCCCATTCTGTGTTGCACCCTTCCATAGTTGATGAGCCTATGCAAATTGGGAGATCTCGTTTAAAACCTGAGGAACGTGACAGGAGACGCCAAGGCAAACTGTGTTTTTATTGTGGCGAGACGGGCCACTTCTTAAAGTCTTGTTCTAAGAGGATGGGAAACGCCAAACCCTGATCTGCTCCGGGGAGGTCAGATTGGGGCTCAGTGAAACCTCCTCTTCTACAGCTTGCACTATTCCTGTGACTTTACAATATGGCTCCTCAGTTCATTCAAGCTCTTATAGACTCTGGTGCCGCTGGCAATTTTATTTCACAGGATTTAATTACTCAGTGGTCTATTCCCATGATTCCTCTAGAATCTTCAGTCTGCATTACAGCCATTGAAGGATCTCAGCTTCCTCGAAGTGTGATTCATACCCAGACTAAACCTCTTACTCTTAGTATTGGACCATTACATTCTGAACGCATTTCTTTCCTAGTGTTATCTTGTACTACTTTTCCAATTATTCTAGGCCTTCCATGGCTTCAGTTCCACTCTCCACAACTAGATTGGAGTTCTTTGGAGGTGTTAGCATGGGGCCCCCGTTGTCATTCTGAATGTCTAAAGAAAGTGAGGCAGATTCATTCTTCTGATATTGTTACGCTATCCAAATCATCAACTTTGCCTCCTCAATACCAAATCTTTGCAGATGTTTTTGACAAGGCTCGTGCTGAGATTCTACCACCTCATCGCCCATGGTATTGTCCCATAGAGTTAATTCCAGAAAAGATGCCACCCAGAGGTCGAGTGTACCCTCTCTCTCAACCTGAGACCGAAGCCATGTCTACCTATGTCAAAGAGAACCTTCAGAGAGGCTTTATTAGACCTTCCATTTCTCCTGCTGGGGCAGGCTTCTTTTTTGTGAAAAAGAAAGATGGTTCTCTAAGTCCCTGCATTGACTATCGCGGGCTTAATCTAGTGACCATCAAGAATCGCTACCCTATTCCGATCATTGCGGAGTTATTCGATCAGATCAAAGGAGCTAAAATCTTCACTAAATTGGATCTCAGGGGAGCATATAACCTTATTCGTATTCGATCTGGAGATGAGTGGAAGACAGCCTTCAATACCCTTGATGGCAATTATGAGTATTTGGTAATGCCCTTTGGCCTCAGTAATGCCCCAGCAGCATTTCAAAGTTTTATTAATGAAATTTTTCAGGACCTTCTCTATTCCTATGTTGTTGTTTATCTGGACGATATTCTTATTTTTTCTAAAAACCCTAGATACTCATAAGGGAACACGTCTCTGAAGTACTTACCAGACTTCACAGGAACCATCTGTACTGTAAATTAGAAAAATGTTATTTTGAAGCCACCTCTATGCCTTTCCTAGTTTTCATTGTTTCCGGATCAGGTCTTCAAATGGATCCGGAAAAGGTTCAAGCCATTTTAAATTGGCCGCTTCCATCTACCCTCAAGGCCATCCAAAGTTTTTTGGGTTTCTCTAATTACTATCGACAATTTATCTCAAACTATTCCAGTATTGTGGCTCCTATTACTGCCCTTACCAAAAATGGTGCTAATTTAAAAAAACTGGCCAGATGAGGCCTTGGAAGTCTTTTCGTTTCTTAAGAATGCCTTCTCGTCAGCACCTATTCTTCAACAGCCGGATCTTTTAAGACCATTCTTTTTGGAAGTGGATGCTTCTGCCATTGGTGTCGGAGCAGTTCTCTATCAACAGTCATCATCTAACCGATTATTGCCATGTGCTTTCTTTTCCTAGAAGTTCTTACCTGCAGAGCAGAATTACACCATTGGAGACAAGGAATTACTGGCAATGAAGTTAGCATTATCTGAATGGTGTTATCTCTTGGAAGAAGCGCAACATGTAGTGACATTTTTACAGATCATAAGAATCTGTTGTACTTACAGACCGCACAATGTCTTAATCCTCGGCAAGCTTGGTGGTCACTCTTTTTCTCCCGGTTTAATCTTCATGATATCTTTAAACCAGCTCATTTGAATAAAAGAGCAGATGCGCTCTCTCGAGCCTTTGATTGTAATTCTGATCCGGATCCATCTTCGGCTTATCTCATCCTGGATCACATTCTTATTTGTGGCCTTCTCTTCGTACACATGTTAAAGATTTTGTTGCTTCCTGTAATGTCTGTGCTCAGCACAAGTTTCCTCGCCTGGCTCCCATGGGTCCTCTGTTACCTCTCTCCATACCATCTAAACCCTGGACGCATATCAGCATGGACTTCATAACTGTCCTTTCTACTATCAAGAATCATAATACCATCTGGGTCGTGGTAGACCGTTTTTCCAAAATGGCTCATTTTATACCGCTTGTGGGACTGCCTTCTTCATCCATCTTGGCATAACATTTCATTCAAGAAATATTTTGGCTTCAAGGATGTCCATAAGAAATTGTTTCCGATAGAGGAGTGCAATTTACCTCTAAATTCTGGTGGGCATTGTGCAAGGTCTTGGGAGTTCAACTCAATTTTTCATCTGCCTACCATCCGCAATCTAACGGCCAAATGGAGAGGGTGAACCAAGACTTGGAGACTTTTATTCGTATGTTTTCCTGTGCTAACCAAGATAATTGGATGGATCTTCTGCCATGGGCGGAATTTGCTCACAACAATTTACTTCATCAATCCACTTCCTCTACTACATTCTTTATTGTTTACGGTTTACATCCCCTCCTTCCCAGGGTTTAAGACCTCCCACCTACCCATGTTCCTGCTGCAATAGAACTTTTACGAAACCTTTCTTCCACCTGGGCCCAGGTTACATCTCAGCTCAGGAAAACTTCTGTCCGTTATAAAGCAGCAGCAGATAAGAAACGTCGGGCAGTACCTGCTCTCAGAGTGGGCAATAAAGTGTGGCTATCTACCAGGAACATTCGTCTCAAAGTTCATTCAATCAAGTTCGCTCCTCGATTTTAAAAGTCATTAACCCAGTCTCCTTCAAATTGAAGCTTCCATCTTCACTTCGCATTTCGAATTCCTTCCATATATCTCTTCTGAAACCATTGATTATTAATCAGTTCTCATCCACTCCATCTTCCTCTACAACACCGTAATTTTCTCAACAAGAAGACTTTGAGATTACTCAGATTTTGGACTCCAAAGTTTCTCAGGGAGTAATAAAATATTTAGTGGATTTTAGGGTTTTCGGTCCTGAGGAGCGTTCCTGGGTAAACGCCTCTGATGTCAACGCCCCTGCATTGTTACTGAAGTTCCATGCTAAATTTCCATGCAAGATCATCGCTAAGTGTCCGGTGGCCACTTCTAAAAGGGGGGGTACTGTCACACACCATAGATAAGTGCCGGCGTTGTTACCTCCTTCCTGGATGCGGTCATCCAGGCTACTACTTTGTGTCAATGCTCCTATGTAGTTAGTTCTGCGCATGTGCTGCCTGTTGCCCTTATTTGTTACCTCCTACCGGTTCCCATTGCTGCATAGGATTATGGAGTGCTATTAAAACCTCCCACCGTCCCTCTGTTGATTGCCTGTTCTTTGAGTTACATACTCTTGCTATGGGATTAGGCTCCTGTTGGTTTATCTCCTCCGTTGTGCCTTGCTTCGTTTGTTTGGACCAGCCAGCTCTACTTCGCTGCTGCTTCTACGCTGGGACTGTCACTGTAACAAGCAAACTCACCTGTTACCAGAATCGCTTATTCACCGATCAGCCATTTCAACTCTACTACTACTTCCACGCTGGGACTGCCGCTGTAACAAGCAAACTGACCTGTTACCAGAATCTCTATTCACAGATCAGCCAGTTCAACTCCACTACTACTTCCACGCTGTAACTGCCGTTGTTACAAGCAAACTCACCTGTGACCAGAATCGCTATACACAGATCAGCCAGCTCAATTCCACTACTGCTTTCACGCTGCGACTGCCGCTATAAGAAAAAACTCACCTTCTGCCAGAATCGTTAAGTTGCGTTACCAAATATAAACCAGTTATTTCTAAACCATTGTCATTGATTGTTTGAACTATTGTTGCACCATTGATTCTCTTGTCGTTACCTTGAGTTATCAAAACCTGCAGTTCAAGCTCCACCACTTCTCTGTCACTCATCTGGGAGACCATGACCTGCGGGATAGGGGCAGCAAAGCATACCTCCTTGCGGGGGTCACTGGTGAAAACCCCCTACCCATTAGACTCCGCACTCCTGAATGAGTACCATTCATTGACAGAGAACAGGGATCCACTAAATATTCTGCAGATTTGTGACAGTAAGTGAGGATGAAGAGTTTAAATTAAATTTAGGCCACAGTTTAGCAAGTGGTAAAAAGGGACAGCACAGAAAGGCTGGTGGTAGAGAAAAATAAGGAGGGTAGCGACACTTAATATAGACAGAAAAAGTAAAAAGTAGGATTTGGCTATGCCAGAGATGATGAGGCTACAGTAATCAAGTCGAGAGATCCAAAGATATTCAAAAGGTTCCATGGTGAGAAAGGGTTGTATCTTGGATATTTTCCAAAGTTGTCATGCTTTGGAGAGGAACTGAATGTAAGGTTTCATGGTGAAGGTGATGTTAAGGATGACCCCCATGCAGGGGACTTAGACCACAAAGAAGAGGATAGTGTTGTCAATACAAATAGAGAGGAAGGAGGTGAGGGAGCCCTGGATAGAAGGAAGAAAATGTATTCAGTCTCCAAAATATAAAGTTTACGAAAGCACTGGGACATCTAAGATGAAAAGGCAGGATACAGGAGAGTGTAGTCTGCCTCTTCTCCCCTGACCTTTCCCATTTTATAGGACAGTTAAAGCTAATCAATGAACATAAGGTCAGAATTCAAACCTACACAACCTCTCAAATTAGATTATAACAACATTGCTTGCATTTTAAAGCTGAAATCATAAGGCATTGTTTAATTATGAAAACAGATTATCTTCTATATTTTATCATTACATTTAAATATATTAAATACTTTAAAAATAGACAATATTACATAGACACACAACGTCTGGAAAAATATGAGATATCCTACTGTAAAACAGCTTCAAGTATGTAAATATTTTGCAACTACAATACCACATTGTGACAACAAAACCAAAGTGAAAACTAATAATCTACAGAAAGAGAGAATAAAAAGTTTGTTCTTTTACTTATAAACATTTTATAATCAAACCCCAATGACAAAATGTAAGGGTGATGCAATTCCATAATGTCTTCTATTCCACATAGTAACAGCTCAATTAATTACACATTGAATAGAGATCTGCACTATATAGTTAAGGTCCCTTTCTTTCCTGTGTTCTGTTACATGACAATCTAAAGGTGAGTTGTGATCCATCTACTACATTACAATATACAAGACAATGTTACTGTGACTGAACTATGTATAACAAAACAATTTGTCCACAACTTTTATAAGACCATGTGTTCTTGATTTCTTTCTATAAATTGCTTACTAATAACACTTAAGTATAGGAAGGTATTAAAATATAGGCTTCAAAAAAATTTACGATAAGATTGTGACTGTGTGGGAGGAACATTTCTTATCTCTGTGATTTGAGGAGCAATGTAGGCCTATAGCACAAAATATTATGTTTGCAATAAACTGCATAATTAAAGTAAATACAATGTAGAAGATTTCAATATAAATATTCTAAATAAAGATAAATGAGATGATATTTCATGTAGAATATATCTAAAACAAACATAACAGATATAACCCAGTGATTTCACACCAGGGAAAAAAAAACTAAAAAGGTTATATAAATCTTGTCCTTCCATAGAATCCAAACTACACTCCAGGTTAAGTAAATGTTTAAAATGGAAGGTCATACAACTTGAATGCACACATCTTAATGGAGAGCTACGTCATAGCTTTAAGACATCCAGATTAACCAGAGAGATGAATTATGTTACGTTGTGCAATGAAAGTCACCTGCATTACAGAGGTTTTGCTTATACATTACCAATAATACCATTTACAGTGCAAAATCCTGCATGTCCTACAAATTAAGCAAATGCGTCACTTGCATTTATTGCTGCAAGTTAGCACATGCATTAGCGATAAATATAAAAATAAACGGATGACATTTATAACCTTTATTTCATATAGAGATTTGTTTGTAACCACAATCGTCCTGCACCAGCTTTACAGGAGCCTCCTAAGAATACTAAGTGCTGCTGGGAGACCCTGATCCTTCCATTCTCTCCCTAGCAATGTTTAGCTTCTTGGCTGCTTCCACATCCTGCTTCTCACCAGAACACTGACCCTGACACATGGACAATCAGACAGGCACGCAGTCACAAGATTGTGTTTTTTTTCCCCATGTTAGCCAAAATGTCATGCGTTAAACATGTTTCTTTGTTGTCCAAATAAATCTTTATGCTTATGTAATAGTTATTATTCAACTTATATATTTATTTTGGTTTAATTTATTAATGGGCAACAATCAGCCCCAGGACCACCTGCGGCCCCAGTTCCTTCCTGCTGTATTGTCAGATGTGTATGCTATTGCTTGAAACATTTGTTTAAAACGCCTGCTGATATGTTATTACAGATAGGTTGTCTTTATTTAAAACATTTAGCGTTTTACCTTGTTCTGAGATTAAGGGTAATGCACAACCCTTTGAAAGGTTAGAGAAAGCATTCTCATGGGGCCCCTGAAGTTGTCTTTCACTAATATAAATTTAACAATAATATCTTACATTTTCCATGTGATCCACTCACGCCATATATTCAACGTTGGTTCACACTTTCATTTTCTAAGCTGTTAAAAGTAAATTTACAAGGACAATTCTCTTCATATGTTCACAAAAGTTATATTATTTGAAAATAGAAACTCAGAGGTCTCAAACAATAGAAATGTACAGCACAACATCCAATATTGACTATTACTAAATTTTAATTGACTGACTTAATTTTCTAAGACTCAACATATATTTTGCTCACATCTACATGAAGCGAACACATGATGATGGGAATTTGAATATATGGAATGTAATATATAAGCATAATATCAAGTAATCAAAGAAAAGAAAATATGAAATTAAGTCTTAACTATGTTTGAATGTGATTTCTGTTATAAAATGTATCACATAAGAGAAGAGTGAGAAAATGTACGGTATAAAGGATTACTAATGCCCTCAAAATGTCTGCTAAATAATTCTATATAAATCATTAATAAGAATAATAAATCAATTTGCCAACATAAAAATTCTTTTAATTCAATATAAAGATTTGCCCAGCAAGTTGACCACCAATAGACTCTCTATTCTCACTATTTAATGTAGCGATTGCAGGAAACATCAATAGGTTTCACATGTAAAATAAGAATGAATCTATCCTAGATACAATAGTTGATTCCATTTTATGCTGTTCTACTTCTTTACCAAATATTATATTTTCCTGGTAAAATAATCCAGGTGGAGGAGCTGGACAAAAAGACATGAGCATGGGGGACACACAATTATTAATTGACATGTATTCATCGACAACACCTAGGACATTGCCAATGAAAAATATACAGTTAACACTAATAAATAGAGAGTTGGAACAGAAGGAGAGAGAGTATGTTCTTCAGAGGTTCCTGGGCATGAGATAGAGATGCAGAGAGATAAGACTGAGTGTTATGGCAGGGCATGTGTTATCTGTGAGACAGGAGTAACTCAGACTTCAGCTAAAGTAACCTAACCGAGAGTTGAAGGCTGAGTGCAGAGACTGTAAATCCTTGGTCTGTAGTTGCAGCTGCAGCTGAACATGATTTATGAAAGAATCAGCATCTTAGAGGGTGGGTGATCCCTAATATAAAGTCTAATGTGAGATTGCAGAACCTGGGTTCTCCAATATATGGGATCACTTGGTATAGTAAGAGTCATAAGTCAGAGAAGCACTACAAGTGGGGAAGCAACACTCAGCAAACCAAAGTCATAGAGCAGGAAAAGAGAATCATTTTCTCAAAGAAGTTGGCTTGACACTCATTATTTTCATCAGTTGTGTCACCTATCTCACCTATAATGTTTCTTTACAGAAAAATATTAATCTGACATGGAGAACCAGACTTACCTGAAAGAATTCCACTTATTAACATTTTATGCAAAATCAGATTATATATTGTTAGCTATCTGTGCTTTTTTATTCCTTTATATACTTGGAGTGCTCATCAATTCTCTTGTAATTGCAGTGATCTATATTGATGATCAGTTACACACCCCCATGTATCTATTTCTCTGTAACCTGGCCTTAGTAGATATCTGTTATACAACCACTACTGTCCCTAATCTGCTGTACATGTTATTATCTGGAGATAATACAGTGTCCTTCATACAATGCTTCACCCAGATGTACTTTTATCTTTTTGCTGGTTCCACTGAGAATGTTCTAATATTTATTATGGCATATGACCGATATGTTGCTATTAGTAATCCTTTACACTATCACTATATCTTAAATAGAAAGAACTGTCTCTTTTTTGCATCTGCCAATTGGATATCAGGATGCTTAAATTCATTTATATTTATAATTCCAGTGTCAAACATGACCTTCTGTCATTCAAATATCATACACCAGTTTTTCTGTGATGCTAAAGCTCTGCTTAACATCTCCTGTGCTGGGACTGAAGAGGTTTATATTGTCATCTATCTGGAAATATTGGTATATGGATTTTTCCCAGTCATGTTCACTTTGGCATCTTATATAAAAATTATCAGGGTCATCTTGCAGATAAAATCTAAGAAGGGCAGAAAAAAAGCCTTCTCCACCTGCTCATCTCACCTCACCATGGTCAGTGTTTACTATACAACAGTTTTGCTTGTGTACATGATGCCACCATCAGAATACTCCAATGTCCTAGAACCGGTCTGTACTGCAGTGTACACAGCCGTCACACCCATGATAAACCCTCTAATCTACAGTCTACGGAATAACAACGTGAAATGTGCTCTGCTGAGAATACTGGGGGTAAAACAAATCATTGAACAGTAAGGGAGAACTTGCTAACTGGTTGCATAACACACTGTGAATGATAATTAATTATTTTTGGTAGTTTGTTGTTAATGAAAACAAACTAAATGGCAGTAATCTTTGAATCTGCTCGTATTGATCCTTATATTACTGAAGCCTGTAGACATTAATAACATCCCAATAACTTTATTTTATGGGGTAAAAAAAACTTTTTTTTACAATATTTTGTCATTAATGAATATATTATTTTTTCTGTTTGTTCTTTTTGGACTTTAAATTCCACATATATATTATACACATCCTGCAGTTCAATGTCTGTCAGAGCAGAGCACACCGAGACCCGTATTCAACAAGAGACTATGCATCAGATCTGTTCCTTGTTGAAGACGGACATGTGTATGTCGGTATGTATATTTCCCCGACTAAGGTAAAATACAGACATTGGGATTGCCGATAGTAAAACAGCATTAAAACAGCTGCATTCCTAAAAAAAAGCATTTGAAACACCAGCTTTTGGTGAGAGAAACCATTTATTTGTATATTTTAACATTCACATTAAAGCTTAAAAACACCTTATCTAAATGAGTTTATTTTTAACACACTTAACACAAATTTCTATACAAGACACACTATGGGCCTGATTCATGTTCGTATATACATCCATTTGCTCAGTGTATCTTTCGCGAAAAAGCTCTGAACATGCCCAGAAAAGGTAATTACACCAATGACTGCAAACGCATGCAATTCTTGTTCGGACACAAATGACACTTTTGATTGTCTATAACTTGAGAGGTGGAATGTTGGGGGTAGGCATGGACTAATCTAGGCCATTTATAGTAAGGGCGTTCCAATCCAAATGTGGTCGATTCAAGTACTCTGTTTTTGATAAATACACTTGTTTACAGTCATATATTTTGTACCCAATACAGTGCAGGTGTAAATGCTAACTGATAGTGATGACTGACATGTCATATCATTCGATTGAAAAATTACATATATGCATACCAGTAGCTGTCACAGAACAACTGTGTGCAAATAATATATATATATATATATATATATATATATATATATATATATATATATATATATATACTATATAAATGCCTAGTGGCGTGTGTGAAAAAAAAACCAAGCTGCAGCGCCACCTGCTGGGCAGAGTTATACACTGACCTATATATTTCTTGAAAGAGAAGTGACAGTTGGGAGTGGTTGGTGGTTGCCGGGGGTGACAGTGGGGAGTTTTTAACACCTTAAGTAGCTCGATGAAGGATGTGGCGATGAAGATGAAGGATGAGGTGATGGAGAAAAATGATGAGGTGGTGGCATGTGGACAAAACCACGTTAAAAAAAGGCGCTTGCGTCGGGAAGTAACGCTCTTCCCCTGAGGAGGCCTGGGCTAGGCCCAAATGCATGACAAGAACCTTTTTAACACCTTAAGTAGCTTAATTTGACTAGAATGCATGAGTATCATGCACGGGTTAACTTGTATGTATATATATATATATATATATATATATATATATATATATATATATATGTGTGTATATCAAAATAACCTTCAACGCCATAACCACTACTCTGCTGGGCAGATCCTCTTTTCCACTAGGGCAGCTCTAGCCCAACATTGGAAGTCACCACAACCTCCATCCCTTCCAAAAACTTTTCCAAAATACAACGCAGCTCTGAGATGAAAACCATTGGTTTCAGATGCTCCTCTACTGTATTCTCTCCTTGGATCAAATCGTTCCCGTGGCATGAATACTATACAGAATATATGCCTCTACATGACCCTTGGTAATTAATTCAGCCTCCTGAAATCTTACTGCTCTGATGTTCCCAAATATGTATTTTTGAAATGTTGAATACCTCTAAATATGTCTTTTTGATACATCCCTTGCCCTCTTTCCCTCCCTTCCCTTCCATTTCTATTACTGGATTATGTTTTTACATTTGTATGGTGTCTTGTTATATGTTAACAATGTAAATGTCCGAATTCCTGATATAATTGACTATAACTATGATACATTGTTATGTCTGTTTTGTTTTATTCTATAAACACACTATAAAACTTTCTAAGTTAAGAAAAAAATTAGATCTGTGATTTTCTATGCTTGTTATAGGTCTTCCTCCAAGCTCAGTTGGGCTTTCTCTCCGGCATAAATTAACTAAGTCTCTATTTCTCCAGTTAATGCTATCTCTCCATTTATCATAGTTCTCCTCTATTGATCTGTTCCTATTTCTCCATCTTCCCCTATTACCATCAAAAAAATCTCTTCTTGGGAGCTGTATGCCAAATACTGTTTAGGCAGCGTGTGCTTCCACCGGGATTCAAATTGAAACGTATCTTTAGATGTTCTTCCATTTGAATATGACGGAAACTATGTTCAGTTTGCATGCTCTTTTTTTTAAAACCCAACTTGCATCCATGTTGTTTGCGAGCATAAATATATTGTGGAATTTGTCCACAATATAATTATATAATGAAGTGTCATATACACAAGAGAGAATATTGTATTGATAGCTATGCGTAAAAAAAATGTTGCTGCTGTTGTTTACATCTTTAAAAATCAAATGGGATTATTTATTTATGAAATAGTCTGCATGGAATTGTAAATTAAGTAATGTGAATAGGTGGTCAGTACTTGATACAACTACTTGATAGAACATAGCCAAAAAGATATTCATCATTACATTACACCAACCTTCTAGTACTCTCAAGAGATACGCATTCTAAAATACATACCTGACTTTGCCTACCCACCCATATTTTGCCTCTCGAAGCATAAGTCGACCTAAGTCAAAGTATGAGTACATATTTTTGATGTGCAATACAGAAATGTGTATCTTATGCAAACAAATGATGTATTTCATAAATAGTGAGATGACCGTTGCTGGTGTCACCTCTCTGAATAACCAAATTGTACTGAATTGAGATGATCTCTGTAATTGGGCATGTTTTATAATTCTGGTCTGTTTGGGCCTTGTAAACAAATTTGAACGTTTACACAAAGTTGAGGGCAATATAGTTTTAAAAAATGGAGTTAACTGAAAACATGTATAATAAATCTCTAGCAGGCAAACCAACACCATTTTCTGCTTCAGGACAGTCTACTGACAGTGAAGAATTATGCTATATTTTGGGTACTGAAATCACTGACATTAAGAACAAATTTTATACAGATGGTTTGCGGGACCATTTGTAGCATTGTTGTCTGTCATAGGACTGTTTATGCTGCTATAAGTAAAAATATTACTTTAAATTCCTGCCAAATATCATTTTTGAAACCTTTTTAATGCCTTCTTCTTCTTGTGGCGTTATTGTTTTTTTTCAATAATTCATTACAATTATATGACTTTGTAAATTTTAATCTGTTAATTGCAGTGGTGCGTGAATGCTTATAAATACAGTTTCCCAAATAAAAGGTGTATGTTTAGTGCAAAAGATGTCTCACTAAAATTATTAACCAAGCTATTATCACTATCACATCAGAGGACATTATAATAGACCTATTATGTGGAAGGTGCTTTTAGCCATGAGAGTGTGTGAATAAAAAGCATGACTTCTATACTAAAGACAAACCAATCAATCACTAAAAATTGAAAGGGCTTGTTGCTGTAATTAATGAGTTGCCAGTTATACAACCTCCGTATGCCCCCTGTGTAACACTGGGTCACTATTAAGAATAACAGCCGAATCAAAGACTGGTTGAGCCTGGTTAATGTTAGCAGATTAGGATCTAAAAAACATATTACCCTGTAAGCCCCTTCTAAAATCAACAATGCAATTATGGGAGATATACATATTGCCAACATTGGTTGATATTGGTTAGTGTAATGATTTGAAAACAACATATGCAAACAAGGCCTGTTATAGATATTATAGAGACCCAGATCATTTATTTACTAGACTGGAAAAATTAGATGGTTGGTCTTTCTACAGATTCCGACCCAGCTTATTACTGAAAAAAGCAAGTGGTTTTCTGAGCAGTCCTAGTATTGGTGGTATCTAAGGAAACAGAAAAGTAAACTCCCCAAAGAGTTGGTAATGATTTGTATCTTTCTTTAAAATTGTTTTCTTCACCTCCATTTCTTGTTCTTCTTTTACCATCTTTCTTTTGTTGTTTTCTTTTACTGGCTTCTTTCTTCTGTCTTTTATTTTTCTTAAATATGTTTTTCCCAAGATATTCTGACACACCGATATTCTCAGAAGAGAACATGTCACATAGATTTGTCTTTGAGCTCTTATTGGTTAAAAGCTACAACCAATTAGAGAACTGTGGGAAACATTATAATACTTGCCCCCCCACTTCTAATCAATCTATTTATTTGAAGCTGTAAAACATATAGTAGAAGTCAAAGGAGATTCTTTAGAAGAGATTGGTTTTCTTCTGCAAACCTCTTAAATCCATCCAGGCCCATCACAGACGATATGTTCATAGGACTGGATCTTTTTTTTACATGTTTTTATTTTTTTTACCTTCAAAATAAGCTAATTTTTATTTTATTTATAATTGGGATACTCAAATTGAGAGAGTTCCAAATCTATCAATAAAGATATGATGTGTATAATCTGAATACAAGGAAAGATGTCTAATTTATTATTATAGTCATTGTTTTGTAGAAGTGTCACAGCACTCATCAGTGAGGAAAACATACCAGGTAGACAAAATACATGCATATGTGAAAACAAGTGGTAGGGAGGATTCTGCTCATGAAGAAGCTGATTATTTTTCATTATTTTAAGTATTTTTAAATTAAAATGGTGTGTCTTTACATTTTTCCTTAATTGTATTTTTGTAATTTGTGCTGTGACAGGGCTTTGGTAGCCTGTGGCTGAAAATATACTTTTTGTTACTTTTAGCTCCACAATAGCAGGAGAGCCAACTCAGGTTCTACAGTACATAGGGTTGTTTGCCTTAACATGGCACAGAGAGGACTTCCCCTTTCCCACCTCCTTCATGGGGAAAAGGCATTTTCCCATGTACTAAGCTAGAGGCCATTCCATTTGCCCCCGACCTGAGTGCATATAGCGAGGGCAGGAAACCCCCTTTACATATGTTTGATGTTACCCCAGTCCCACACTGCTAAAGAGGAGGTCAGTTAGATCCCCAGCACCAGTCTGGGGAAGTTTTATTAAGCCATCCACATATCATTAGACTCTTTACTACTTAAATACCTAACATAAATTATCAGAAGGATAGGTAGAGAATGCAGGGACTAATATCACATCATCGCCAGCATTATGAATTGTTGCAGTATGCAGCATCACTTATTTATAAGATGCCACAGGTTCCATAGCACATGATAGTCATTTTAGAGGTATGACAAACATGAGTAATAAGTATTATGACAAATACAGATAATAATAGGGACATCAGTACAATTAGTATAGTAACATCTTCGCGGATGGTCTTGAGCTAGCATTATTAGCATGAGGTATTATTAAATGATACATAAGGAGAGAAGAACCCTGCCTCTGAGAGCTTTCAATCTAGATGGAGAGAGTAATGGGAGACTGTAGATGCAAATGGGGTAAGAGTGAATGTGGTGAAGGGATGAGGCAGAGAGAGGATGGGAGTATTTAGGAGGTAGGGTAGTCAAATATGAAGAGGTTAGTTTTGAGGGATCATTTGAAGGAATGAAGGTGGGGAGCAGTGCAGGAGAAATCTTGGAGATGGAAGTGGTTTAAGGTAATGAGGGGGGAAGAAGCAGAGCAGAGTGATCACATTATGATGTATCTTATAACAAGGTCAGCAATATATGGAGTGTAAGCATTGGTAGAAGAGCTTGAGCAATGTGAATATAATTCTTGAGGCAATGGGGAGACAATGAAGTAATTTGCAGATAGCTCCAGTGGATGAAGAGTAGCAGGACAGGAAGATAAGTCTAGCCACAGAATTAATTTTGGATTGAACAGGGTAAAGGAAAGAGTGGAGGAAGAGTCAGGGCCCTGTGTCAGAAAGGGATTTGGAAAGGTGAATCTGGGTGTCATTGGTGTAGAAGTGGTAGTGAGGGTCCAATGAGTATAAATGTTCACCAAGAGAGGAGGTGTAGATAGAAAAGTGTAGAAGGCCAAGAAGAGAGCCTTGCAAACACTGATAGAGAGAGGGAGAGAGGTAGCGCGAATCTGAGACACTGAAGGAGTGACCTGAAACGTAGGAGGCAATGCAGAGATGGAAGTATTACTAAGGCCAAGGGAGTGATGAATGTCAAGGAGAAGAGAGTGGTCAACAGTATCAAATGTAGTGGAGAAGTAAAGGAATATGATGAGGGAGAAATGGCCTTTTCACTTAGCTGGGTGTAGGTCATTGGTCACTTTGGTGAGTGCACTTTCTGTTGAGTAAAGACAATGGAAGCCCAAATTAAGGGTGTCCATTAGAGAGTGGGAGGGGAGAAAGTGGGTCAGATGATTGAGTGTATGCCATTCAAGAATTCTGGATTTAAGGGGAATGGAGAATTGGGGCAGATTTATTAGATTGAGGGATATCTCTGTATTTTTCAGTTAGAAATGAGTCTTTGGCATTTAGATTGATATAAGAATGAGCCAAAATTGTACAGAATATAATAAAAATTCTACCAATTTAAGTGTATAGTTTCAAGCAAGTATCTTCAATTAAATCTATTAGGTGTAAATATTTGTTGACATAACATAGTATCTCTGAAGTGTAACTTAGGTTATAGAGCACTGCCTGGCACTTTTGTGTCAAGACTGGTGAGGATGCACTGGGTGGCCATAACTTATAAGATGATTTAGGGTTAACTAACTCACCTAATACCTCTTTAATTTTTGTCTAACCTTCCCTATATCACATAGCTATATACAAGCTGCAGCCAAACACAAGCTAGTCCAGGCTATTAAAGGCTGGGTAATAATGGCATAAAGGAAAGACAGACTGTTTAGAACTAGCCTTATGCAACCAAAACATGGTGGTAGATGTTGATTTTTGTCATACACACAGAGTTGTATCTTCACTGCAGACTGTCCTTCCTTATATTTTAGAAGATTCAAAGCCCCAAATTGTTACAGTGTTTCATAGAGATACATAGAAACTGTAGTTCTTGTGGAAAAATTAGTTCCATTGCAGAAGATGGAAGTAATCTTTCGATAATGACAATTTCTCTGATAACTAGCTCTATAATGTACCTTTTGTATTATCCAGCTCTTACTCCAATTTGTTTGGTTGAAGATTATGTAACCCCAATGAAGGAGTCCAATATCTAAGGAAAAATGTTGAGTAGCATTCAATTTATAACTATAAGCTTTAATAGTTTGATATGTCCCCAAATTCCAGATCCCAGAATATATGGTAGATAAACCTTGTCAGGAACAAAATATACATTTTTATCACAGTTATAGTTCACTATTATCTGCCCTTTATGCCCTATTGAGGATAATATATACTACATTTATTTTTTGAAGAACATGACCAGTGATAGATAATCTGAGTAAATTCACTAATAATACAACAGCCACATGAAAAGTTGCTATAATAAAGGAATTCTTAATTGGTTGCCAAGAAAGTGAAGGAAACAACCATTATGCATCTGAATACACTTTATACTTAAACCAATCAAGTGCAGAAAATTAAACAAGATTTAATGTGTGTACCATTCAAATAATTAAAATAAATAATTTGCCTCCCACATGCTCTCACCGAAATACATGTTATATTAGCCCATGTTGTCTGTGTAAAGTATTCTTCTAGTAAATAGAATATATCTCATGTGTATCTATACTGTCCTATTTAGGTGTAAGAAAAATATTGCAAACAACTTCTGTCACCTATCCCACAAGTAATGGGATGGTAAAATGTATTGTATAAGTTAAGGTAACATAAAAAATATTTTAAATAAACCTTGTGGATATATTTCTGTGATCAATTCCGAAATGATACACAAATAGAAATAAAAATATAGTGTACTATGTATGTGGATGACTATAAAGGGGAACAGTGAAAATGCACTCACCTAAATATTGAATGGAAGGACTTTTAATGTGTATATACACCACAGAAATCCACCATTCTCAGAATGTTATAAAATGTTCTTTACTCTGAAACAGATAATTAATAAGTAATGCAACACTACATGACTACATGTCTGCTTCATCAGTAAAGTCGGTGTAGTTAGTTGTTCCTTTAATGCTACACTGAAGCAAAGGTGCAAGTGCGCGTATAATGTAAGTTTTTGAGGTGACACGAAGAAGAGAGATACCACCTCCATTCTCTGCAATAAAATACACCAGTGCTCATTTTAACAAATTTAAATTTAAAGTTAGTCTTTGCACCTATTCAAACATAAAAACATCTATTATATGAAATAGATTTAACCAAAACAAACATTAGTTGTAATAATATGAAAATAAAGTACTATAGCACACATTCACAGACTTAAATAATATACCTCATTATATAACTCTTTCTCTCTTATCAAGCTTTAACAGATATGATTCTGAGACATGCTTCTATAATATTTTATCATATAATGCCCTGAAATACAATTTTATTTTCTACTTAATTAAAAACAATAAATCAAGAACCAATATAGACAGCAAAAATTATTTAAAACAAAATTATTAAATCATCATATTCTTAAACCTAGCTCCTAATTGTCTAATTTGAATTTATTCACTTAGATTCAGCAATATAAAATTGTTCTCAAAGTTCCACTAAATTGAAAATTATACTCAAATTAAATGTTCTGCGCTGGGCTAAATTACATACAGCATTTTTCCAGCATAGTGGTATGTGGGTATATCAGCTTCATAAAACCTTAGCTTTAAGATTACAATATTCTGTCACTCGATAGATGGTTCTGGGTATATTTCTCAATTAGGATGCTGCTTCATGTCTAAAATTCTAATGCGTTTAGTCTTTGCATTTCATCCAGGGGTCTAGAGCATTTTTGGCTTCCTACATAGAACATCTAAGAGGGCTAAGAACTACATTTTTAAAAGACAGAGCAAAAAAAATATTAACCGCAAGTATTAACATTCTGCAATTCAGATCTACACAGAAATTGTAATTGAAATAAAATAGATATCAGAATTAAAATCAAAATTTAAATATATTAATATATTTTTCAAAATCAATAAACAATTGTCCTGTTATCTTGATAAACCAAAGCATACTCCAAAATTAAAAAAAGATATTATTAAAATATCCATGCATGCAAAATACTGTAATAAAATATTTTCATTATTAAAAGAGATATTTACTATAAGTATGATAACCTATGATAAAAGCATATGTAAACCTATAGTAGAAGAAACCTATATATATATATATATATATATATATATACATATATATATACACACATACACATATATATATATATATATATATTATAAATGTCTAGTGGCGTGTGTTAGTCTGTCTGTGTGTGTGTAAAATATAAAACCAAGCTGTAGCGCCACCTGCTGGGCGGAGTTATACACTGACCTACTAAATTATTAGTGTGTGTGGAAAAAAAAATTCAGAAAGGGCTGAAATTTGGTATACTAAGATATTTTTAATTTGTTAATTTAATTTGTTAATTGTTAAAAGTGTTTATAAAGATTTAAAAAAAATATATATATATTTCTTGAAGGAGAAGTGACAGTTGGGAGGGGTTAGTGGTTGCCGGGGGTGACAGTGGGGAGTGGTTGGTGGTTGAGGCCTGGGCTATGGCCCGAATGCATGACAAGAACCTTTTTAACACCTTAAGTAGCTTGATTTGACTAGAATGCATGAGTATCATGCACGAGTTAACTTGTGTATATATATATGTATATATATATATATATATATATATATATATATATATATATACACACATACTTTACACTGCATATCTATGTGTGTCAAGCAAAATGAAAACATGAGGTATTAGTTAATATTTTATTAACTAATACCTCATTTTAAGCCTGCATCCCAGTGTCAAGGGCACCTCATTATATGCAGGTCCTACACTGACCTATATGATTTAAACACCATTAAACTACAGTCAAAATCAGATGCACTCACCTCCCAGGTATAGGGGTTTACATCTAGCAAGGGCTGGCTTGTGAGCCACACCCAAATGTGCCTTAAATAGGCTTGATGGAAAGCTGCTATGACAATAAGGCAAAATTTTGAAACAAAACCAAAGAAAAAACAAGCCCGCACTCAGTATATCCCACATTATGTATGGTACCAGCTAACACATAAAGTATTGTTTACTTCTCAAAACATATTTTCTATTTTTTTTTAAAAAAATGTAATATTATGTATTGACAAAATAAACAATATTTAAGAAACACATGTAGGACATTTGGAAAATGTTTCTTTATGTCTAAAAATGTTATAAGTAAACCCAAGGGAAAAACTTAAGGGTGATGCAATTCCATAATTTCTTCAATTCCACATAGTAACATCTTAACATATTGCACAGGGATCCACGCACTATAAATATGAAACCATCCATTCCTATGTTCTGCTTTATGCTGATCTAAAGGTGAGGTTGGACCTTTCTAATAAATTACAAAATAAAATGCAATGTTACTATGACTGAACTATGGCTGTGGTGGTGTTGTATATTTTTAGACCATTTTTTATAATATATTTTAAACTGCAGGGTCTCTGTCTGTCATATTGACATTGATGTCTGAAATGGATGATTACATAGAATATTTTGATTGCACTAAGTTGCATAGTAAAGTTAAATACAAAATAGAATATTCACATTTTGGGAACTTTAACAAATTTATAAATATTGCAATATTAAAAAATTTCGATTTCATATGGAATATAGTTAAAACACTATTCTATCAGACAAGCCAGTGGTGTCAAAGACTGGAAAACAAACCAAAAATGTAAAATTCATTGTATATGTGGTCAACATTTTGTGGGCAGGACTATAGTGCTTTATGCCAAATGCCATATGACATTTTGTCTATTGACTATTGACTATTTAGTTGTCTTAGAATCACTTTGAAATTATACTTTGGCTTAGCCAGGTAATTGTGACTCTATATCCCCCTAAACTTGAAAGCACAGAGCTTAATGTATTGTTGATCTACCTCATTGTGCATCATAACATAATTTATCATCTTGGGTAAACATGGGCTACAGCTGGTTGATTGATCTAAGGAGGACACTACCATCCCAGGTCCATGTAAATGGCTTAAGTTAATAATAATGTTTCTTTATAGAATAACCTTAATGTGACATGGAGAACCAGAATTATACTAAAGAATTCAACTTGTTGCCATTGTCCTCAAAATTTGATTATAAAGTGTTAAACATCTGTGTGTTTTTCTTCCTATATATATTTGGAGTCCTCATTAATTTTCTTATAATTACAGTAATATATATTGACGATCAGTTACACACCCCCATGTATCTATTTCTCTGTAACCTGGCCTTAGTAGATATCTGTTATACAACCACTACTGTCCCTAAACTGCTGTACATGTTATTATCTGGAGATAATACAGTATCCTTCATACAATGCTTCACCCAGATGTACTTTTATGTGATGGTTGGTTCCACAGAGAATGTTCTAATATTCATTATGGCATATGACCGATATGTTGCTATATGTAATCCTTTACACTATCACTCTATCTTAAATAGGAAAAACTGTCTCTTATCTACATCTGGCACTTGGATATCAGGATGCTTAAATGCAATTGTGATTACAATTCCAATATCAAAAATGTCTTTCTGTCATTCAAATACCATACACCAATGTTTCTGTGATACTAAAGCTCTGATTAACATTTCAGGTTCTGGCTCTGAAGAGTTTTATATTGTAATTTATGCGGAATTATTTTTATTTGGATTTTTCCCAGTCACATTCAGTTTGAGTTCATATATAAGAATTATCAGGGTCATCTTGCAGATAAAATCTGAGAATGGCAGAAAAAAAGCCTTCTCCACCTGCTCATCCCACCTCACCGTTGTCATTATTTACTATACAACAGGTTTATCTGTGTACATGATGCCATCATCATATTACTCCAATGTCCTAGAACCGGTCTTTACTGCAGTGTACACAGTTGTTACACCCATGATAAACCCTCTAATATACAGTCTACGGAATAAAGATGTAAAAAGGGCTCTGCTGAAAATACTGGGGGTAAAACAAAGTATTCATCAATAAGAGAGAATTTGCTAAATGGTTAAATAACACAATGTGAAAGATAATTCACTTTGGTAATTTTCTGTTAATGAAAATAAACTAAATGATAGCAAACTATGGTTTGTCTGCTTTGACTCCTTTTATTTGCTTTGTCATTAAGCCTGAATTTCAACTCCTTTCCCACTATCTGTTTTCCTACAATGGGGTTCATTTAGGGATTGATGCATTAGCACTTCAAACGTATGCAAGAAAAGACATACAAAGAAAAAGCTCCAGCTATACCAGTGTGTATACTTACGCTTAAGGAACGTATAGAATATATTATGTAACTTGATAATATTATGTTTCATAACCTACACTATATAACAATGTAATGACAGGTTAAATACATAAAAAAGTATATTGACTCGAACGTAAAAGTAAAATTTTCAATATAAAATACTAACATCTGGCCTGATACATTAAGGATCTTAAATGAATACGTTTTTTTTTTTAAGTCTCCTGGATAAACCATGTTACAATACAAGGGGTGCAAATTAGTTTTCTGTTTTTGCACATAAGTTAAATACTGACTGTTTTTTCATGCAGCACACAAATACTTGATAGCTTATTTGTACACTGAAATTTAAAGTTTATATTTGAGTGCTACATGAAAAAACAGTCAATATTTAACTTATGTGCAAAACAGAAAACTAATTTGCACCCCTTGCATTGTAGCATGGTTTTGTCCAGGAGACTGAAATAAGAAACTTCTTAATTTAAGATCCTTAATGAATCAGGCCCATCTTCTTCATCTCTAAATTTACCCCTTTAAAAATCAAATGGGAATTTTCTTGTATGTAGTAGTCCACTTGGAAATGTAAGTTAAGTAATGCAAACAGAGGGCCAATACTTGTTCTGATATATCCACAAAGATAGTGAAGTAAGTGCTATGAGTTGGAGAGGTCATAACGCAATAAAACAATCAGAAACAACTAGATGCATGATTAATGTTGCAGCAGATCTCCAGTAACTACATGCAATGCACCTCCTAAAATGCATACTTAGGGATGCTTCAACATCTAATATGCTTTCCCCCGCCCATGTCAACTCTATAGGCAGGATGGGCACAAATCAAAGATCCAAAAAAAATTGAAGTACGGAAATAGAGAAATGCATACCTTACACAAAAAAAATGTTTGTTCTTCTTAAAGAGTGATATGTCCATTGACAGTGTCACCTAACACCTAATCATATTGTAAAGAATTGAGATGATCAATGCGATTGGACAGGAATTGAAAATCTGGTTTGTTTGGGGTTTGTAAATATATTTGAAAGCTTCAATCACCATTTACCCCTTCCAGAGAAACTTCCAAGAACTAAGCATTATGCTATATTCTGGGCAGAGAAACTACTGGCATTCATAAATTAGACATCGGATTTGCTTGAAATTGAGACTATAAAGCATACAAAGTGAAGTTTATGTAGATTTTGGCATAAATTCAAGCAATCGACTGACATAAACATGTACAGGAGCTAGCATCCACTCTGCATTTTGTTAGAGCCTCTGTAAAGATGTTTTTTTGTGACCATTTGTGGGACTGTGGTTGGTCATAGGACTTTTAATGCTATTAGTTTCAAATATTTTTAATAAATCATGACAAATAGATGAGTTTTGTACAAATACATCAATTAGTAACATTGATGTATGTTCGCCAATAAATGCAGTTTCCCATATAAAAGTGTCTATTTAGTGCAAAAAATATCTCACTGAATGTATTAACCAAGAGTAATCAGAGGACATTATAATAGATTGTTACGTGGAAAGTGCTTTAGTCATGAGTCATCAGTAAAAAGAAATGGCTTCTTTCTATTCAAAAGACAAACCAACTGAAGCATTGAAAATTGAAAGGGCTTTAGTGACTATGGTTCTTGCAGTAATTAATGAGACTACAAGAGTTGGCATTAATACAACCTCTATATGTCCTCTTTGTAACACTGGGCCTCATATAGCAGCCAAACCTAGGGCTAGTTGTGGGGGGTTAGTTTTAACAGAAGGAGATATAAAACTTTATTAACGCCTTCAAAAGCAACAGTGTGATTATGGAATATATAAATAGCCTTTTCTCAATCTTGCTGGTTATTTTGGCTAGTGTAATGATTTGAAAGCAACATATGCAAACAAATTCAGTTATGGCTCGAGACACATGAAACATGGGATGTCCTCTAATGAAAGTAAATCCCAGATTATACTTTTAATTTGAAAAAGTAATGGTTAGCTCTTTCTTTAAATTGTAACCTAGCTTACCACTGAAAAGTACAAGTGATCTTCCAAGCCAACCAAGTATCGGTAGTATCTAGTGAAACAGAAAGAGACCTCCACAAAGAGATAGCTAGAGGTAACTATTTCTTTAAATCTTTTCTCTTCTCCTTTCTTTTATTTTTTCTTTCACAAGCTTCTTTACTTTGCTCTTTTACTTTTGTTGTCATTTTTCGTTTTACGCTTTTCTTTCATCGCTATCTCAACACACACTGAGAATCTCAGAAAAGAGCATGTAATATAAACTTGTCTTTGAACTTTGATTGGTGGAAAGCTACAACCAATTAGAGAGCAGTGAAAATTCAAATATTTGACACACCACTGCTCATATATCAGATTATTTGAAGCTGTCAACCAAATAGTCAGGGTGAATTTTTAGAAGAGATTCTCCTCTACTAATCTCTTTCATCCATGATCACCCAGCACAGAGTATAAGGTGAAAGGTTATTTTGGTCAATTTTAACATTTTTTTTTAGCTTTTAGATTACAGCAAATCAACAAATAAGATAATATTGCTTTTCTTTTTTTAAAATGCATTGTTTTAAATAAAGAGAGGACCAAAGGTACCATTCACTATTTATTATTATTATTATTAATTTTTATTTATAAGGCGCCACAAGGTGTCCGTAGCGCCGTACAGGGACAAACAAATTACAATACAATGGGAGACAGCACAGTACAGTAAACAGTAAGCACAGTAACTCAATAAGCTCAATGCACAGCTAGAGAGGGCGGGGAAGGTTGAGGGAGGATCTGCAAACGATGGGGCCCAAGAAGGAGGGCGCGGAAGACAGGGAGACCTCCAGGGGGGAGGAGGGAGCAAGAGTTTACGTGGGGTGGAGGACCCTTGAGGAGGAGGGCTAAGTAGCTAGAGAGCAGAGTTAGAAGTGGTGGAAACAGGAGGAGAGATGGCCCTGCTCAGAGGAGCGTACAATCTAAGGGATTATACTATATATGTTATTCTATATACTCTGGATTATCTAATGAAGATGGAAGTGACGGGCAGTGTGGAAAGCATACGTAAAAATGATATGAAAAAGGCAGACAAAATAACTGCAAATGTGAAAATAGGGAAAGTCCTGCTCTGATAACTTACAGCAACTAGCGACATACTTCATATGGAAAAGGTCAGAAAAAACTTTCGAGCATAATGAAGAATAGTTTAATACAACTAGGAGTTATATCTTTTCTCATTATTTTTTTTTATTTGTGCTTCCTGAGACATGTAGTTCCACAACAGCAGGAGTGCCAACTATTGCCTAAGCCAACTGATCCTCCAACAGAAAAGTGATTTATAGTTCTGCCACCACTTGGCACAAAAGGACTTATTATGCTGGGTAACAAGATGAAAGGAGGTTGAGTAGAGCCCACAGTCATTGGGTCATTACTATGAATGTTGTTATATTATTTTATGTTCCAAAAAATGTCCTTATTCTCCCATCCAAAGTAGATAGATTAATTTATTATTCCATTGTAGTGCAGCAACAATTGTATAAATATTTATTTTTTGTTAATTACACTAGGCCTGATTATTTTCAAATGAAATGTGAACTCTACTTATAGTTCAAAAAACTATACGTAATTTGTACGCACTTATATACGCCCATATACAAATATAACTCAGGATACTTCTCAATTTCTATCTGTGTAGAAGTACGCTCTGGCTATATATTACATGCCATTTATAGACAGAGAGGACACACTGTAGGACAGGCACATGCATATGTGTAACATAAAGTCCCATCAGAGCGCATGTAAAATAAAAAATATTATAAAAGAAATAACTCATAATACTATATTTTTAATAAAAATGTGTTTAAAAAATATCTATTTTTTTTACATTATATACACCAATCAGGATGTTCTTAATGCATACTGTACATACAATCTGCTTTTCTAGTTTCTGTTCTTTGGATACACATGTTCTGTGCTATTTAGTGGCATGCATACATGTAATCATCACAATCATTCAGCACTTTACCAGCAAATGATACAGCTAAAATCCACATATGTACAAGATGCCTAGAGCTTGAATCGTCTCCATCCGCAATGGCACTTCCTTGGATGCCCTTACTGTAAAACGCCTATGTTCATCCCTTCTATCCCCCCTCCGTTCCTGGGTGATGTGGCTGGGTAATGTGCCACCAGTGGATACAGACACTGTTCAGTAATACTGCTACACAGGCTATCCATGGTGGTAGTTGTTTTTTGCCATACTTTTTAGAGAGCATTGATTTCACTGCAAGCTGCATTCCCTGCACCAAGACTGTAGTATAGAAGTTTCAAAGCCCCAAATGTTTATTGAGTTTTACAGAGACAATTATAAGCAGTAGAACAGTAGTTATCGTAGAAATATTAACTTTATTATTTAAAGATGGAAAAACCCTTTGAATAATGACAATTCCTCCAAAACTAGTAGTATGGCTAGAAAGAAAATCTATAAATGTATTTTAATGTTTTGCAGCGTACATATTGTCCAAGGTTTGCTCCAATCTGTTTGGTTCAAGATCATTTAAAACTGGCAGAACACGTAGGTTCGTTGACATGTTTTCCAGGGTCCATTGCACTCTTCTACTTATACTGTTGCCGGGCAGGTCCTGTTCTGGCAGCATCTCCTCCTTCTCGGGGAGGCTCTATGATAATCAAATATGAGTGTGTACATGCACTTGCCGGCAACTAGAAATCTCTGTCTCAGGCTCACTAGTTGCATCCAGCCTCCGCCTCTTCCCCCTGAACTTTCTAAGGCACCTGTGTCTGGCAATAGGATCCAGATCTTTATGTCAGAATGAGCGTATGCTCTTCTGTCCATTTTGCTCTTGTCATATTGGTATCATTTCAATGTATTACTGATATCTGTCATCTATATCCCTGGTAATATAAAAAAGAAAAGCAGTACTACTTCCAACGAAGGCACAATAAAGACGTAAATATTTAGTCCAATACTGGGAAATTATTCCATATCATTGAGGGGATTTTTGAGGATGGATAATACATAAACATAACTCATAAAACCAAAATTGTTATTGATATGCATTAAAAATGAATTTATTAATAAAAAGCTAATTAAAATGTTGGAGTCTGGGACAGGTATATGAGATGGGCGTACACATGAGAGTGTAGTGGTGGTAGAATCACCTATATTTATGTATGTCACTATCCATGATAATCACAGTGAGAATCCTTAATTATTCATCAAACATGATCACAAACTGCACAGGTCTTCTGAATGAATAAATCTTTATATTGTGTTGGTAACACAGATATCGAATGATGTATATAATTAATACAGATGAAGTTCCTGAATGTAAGTTCTGTTTCTATGTCCTTAAATGATGGTAAATATCTGTTCAATATTGTAAAGATCAACAGAGTATTTGTGATACCAGTTTATTTATGAAATCAGCTTGTTATAATAATTATTTTTTATTTGTAAGAAATTATATGAAGATCGTTTGGATGGTAAGTATGTTAGCTTATAATGATGTTTCTCATAGTGAGCAGAGAGAAATGTATGTGTGACCGCGCATACACATGTCCAGGGACACGATCGCGATCAAGGTAAGTATATCAGTTTCATAGATCCTCAATGAACAGTAGAAAAAAGTATATCTGTATATTTTCAGGTGTGATCTGGGTTTAGTAATTATCAACCCCACATATACTAAATATTCCATCTATTCGCACTTGAAAAGTGGCCGCATATAATTTTCCAGCTAGCTGGTCACCCTTTGTAAACTGTGTTATATAGGGCTATTATTCACTGACCAGCTATGGTAAAATGGATGCTTAGGAAAAATATATATCTCAAATTACTTTGTGTATATTCACATTATTTAATTGAGGGGCTATGATTAAAGAGTATTGAGCATATACATTTAGCATTCACCCCAGAGAACTGCTTGGTTCTATAAATAACAGCTTGAGTATGATTATTGAGAACAAAATAAAGTTGTGCTCTAATATTTCAAATACCTACATTTATAACAATCTAGGATTCTGCTCACATGAGGGCTGTGTTGATGTGCATAGCTCAAGTCTGATTACAAAGAGCATTAACATACAAAGAAAAGGTATTTTTCAACTTGTTATATTGTATCAATTAATTGTATCTATGGCAAGCTAGGGTTAATGCCATGTAAATTGCCAATGTTCTTTTCACATCATTTCCTAGTTGAACTATATTAAGCATATGCATGTGACATTCGCCCAACAGATAAATAGCAGTTTCAATATTGTTGTTAAAAACAGAATGAGGTTTGTATCCAATATATTAGTACCATAACAAATGACTATTTGTGATAATCTAATCTGAGGTTAAGCTCCTGTAAATGGGCTGTGATGTGAACTGCAGCTCTTGTCTAATTACTGGAAACATTCTCAAATACAAGGACTGAGTTTATCAGCTTCTATTGTTATATTGTGTGAATTACTTATATCTGTGATCTAGGATTAACGCCCTGTAGAAAAAGATAATCCTCTTAAACAGAATTCATATTATTGATCAGAAAAGCCTGTAATAGCCCGCTATACTTTGAACTCCCTGAACACAGACTCCTTCTAAAAACTACACATACACCTGACATACATTTCACTATTAGCTTCTACAAGGAGGCAACCAGTATGTAATTTGGGTTGGGTATTTAAACTTATATCCACCAATGAGCTCGATATAATTTGATTGACACATTTTTCAACCTATCAATTAACATTTTTTAATGTGTTTACTATAAGGTCACAGGAACAAATATATAAAAGACTGTTTTTTCATAATTAATTATTCAAATTTTTAGGGGAAAGAGTCCCAACTTATAAATATCTAGATACAGAGAATATATAAAATATACATAATGTGTAAGATATTTACGATCTATACTGTTTTGTTTTATTTACAATTGTTATTTACCATTTAATTTATTTCACCATTGGAATTTCTTAGTGATTTATAATATTGGATAAACACTATTTGCACATAATAACACTATATATATATATATATATATATATATATACATATATATATATATATATATATATATCATAATTTCCAATTTGTATTGGAAAACCCTTTTATATACCCTTCTCATATTTTTCACGGGTGATTTAGATATATTTTTATATTTATTTTATTTTTATTTATTTTTATTTATATTATTTTTATTTATATTTAATTTTATTATTATTTATATTTATTATTATCATTATTTTTATTATTATTTATATTTATTATTTTAATTTTTATTATTTATTTATTATTATTATTTATTTTTTAATTTAACTTTATTCATTTTAATTTAATTTAATTTAATTTATTTTTTTATTTTTTATTTTTTTATTATTTATATATATTTTTATTTTTATTTATTTTTATCCTCAGTCACTGATCAACACACATAACTAATATTTAAATTCAAGAAAATAATGTGTATTATCTCCAAATTCCCTTTTATAACATATAAATAAAAATTCTTCACAGTGGATTAAATCAAAATTATTATGGTGAATTTATCCTGGTATATCATTAGATGTATTTTATAGTGATTTAAACAATAACTTCTAGGTACAGATGACAATCCCGGGATAGCATTATGTAGATATCTATAGATAATCAACAATATACATATTCTAAATGTACCTTACATATTATGTATATTTTATATATTCTCTGTATCTAGATGTTTATAAATTTGGACTCTTTCCCCAAAAAATTTGAATAATTAATTATGAAAAAACAGTCTTTTATATATTTGTTCCTGTGACCTTATAGTAAACACATTAAAAAATGTTAATTGATAGGTTGAAAAATGTGTCAATCAAATTATATCGAGCTCATTGGTGGATATTAGTTTAAATACCCAACCCAAATTACATATGGGTTGCCTCCTAGTAGAAGCTAGTAGTGAAATGCATGTCAGGTGTATGTGTAGTTTTTAGAAGGAGTCTGTGTGTTCAGGGAGTTCAGTGTTGCTGGCTATTACAGCCCTTTCTGATCAATAATATGAATTCTGTTTAAGAGGATTATCTTTTTCTACAGGGCGTTAATCCTAGATTATCACAGATATAAGTAATTAACATAACATAACAATAGAAGCTGATAAACTCAGTCCTTGTATTCGTGAAAGTTTCCTGTAATTAGACCAGAGCTGCAGTTCACCAGCACAGCCCTTTTACAGGAGCTGAACCTCAGATTAGATTATCACAAATAGTCATTTGTTATGGTACTAATATATTAGATACAAACCTCATTCTGTTTTTAACAACAATATTGAAACTGCTATTTATCTGTCGGGTGAATGTCACATGCATATGCTTAATATACTTTAACTATGAAAGTCTTTCAATCAAATGATGTGAAAAGAACATTAGCAATTTACATGGCATTAATCCTAGCTTACCACAGATACAATTAATTGATACAATATTACAAAAGTTGAAAAATACCTTTTCTTTGTATGTTAATGCTCTTAGTAATCAGACTTGAGCTATGCACATCAACGCAGCCCTCATGTGAGCAGAATCCTAGATTGTTATAAATGTAGCTATTTGAAATATTAGAACACAACTTTATTTTGTTCTCAATAATTATACTAAAGCTGCTATTTATAGAACCAAGCAGTTCTCTGGGGTGCATGCTAAATGTATATGCTCAATACTCTTTAATCATAGTCCCTCAATGAAATAATGTGAATGTCACATGCATATGCATAATATACTTTAACTATGAAAGTCTTTCAATCAAATGATGTGAAAAGAACATTAGCAATTTACATGGCATTAACCCTAGCTTACCACAGATACAATTAATTGATACAATATAACAGAAGTTGCAAAAAACCTTTTCTTTGTATGTTAATGCTCTTTGTAATCAGACTTGAGCTATGCGCATCAACGCAGCCCTCATGTGAGCAGAATCCTAGATTGTTATAAATGTAGCTATTTGAAATATTATAACACAACTTTATTTTGTTCTCAATAATAATACTCAAGCTGCTATTTATAGAACCTAGCAGTTCTCTGGGGTGAATGCTAAATGTATATGCTCAATACTCTTTAATCATAGCCCCTCAATGAAGTAATGTGAATATACACAAAGTAATTTGAGATAAATATATTTTTCCTAAGCACCTGTTTTGCCATAGGTGGTCAGTGAATAATAGCCCTATATAACACAGTTTACAAAGGGTGACCAGCTAGCTGGAAAATTATATGCGGCCACTTTTCAAGTGCGGATAGGGAATATTTAGTATATGTGGGGTTGATAATTACTAAACCCAGATCACACCTGAAAATATACAGATATATACTTTTTTCTACTGTTCATTGAGGATCTATGAAACTGATATACTTACCTTGATCGCGATCGTGTCCCTGGACATGTGTATGCGCGGTCACGCATACATTTCTCTCTGCTCACTATGAGAAACATCATTATAAGCTAACATACTTACTATCCAAACGATCTTCGTATAATTTCTTACAAATGAAAAATAATTATTATAACAAATAAGCTGATTTCAGAAATAAACTGGTATGACGAATACTCTGTTAATCTTTACAACATTGAACAGATATTTACCATCATTTAAGGACATAGAAACAGAACTTACATTCAGGAACTTCATCTGTATTAATTATATACATCATTAGTTATCTGTGTTACCAACACAATATAAAGATTTATTCATTCAGAAGACCTGTGCAGTTTGTGATCATGTTTGATGAATAATTAGGGATTCTCACTGTGATTATCATGGATAGGGAGATACATAAATATAGGTGATTCTACTACCACTACACCCTCATGTGTACTCCCATCTTATTTACCTGTCCCAGACTCCAACATTTTAATATTTCACTTTTTAATTATTAAATTCATTTTTAATGGATATCAATAAAAATTTTGGTTTTATGAGTTATGTTTATATATATTATCCATCTTCAAAAATCCCCTTAATGATATGGAATAATTTCCAAGTATTGGACTAAATATTTACATCTTTAGTGTGCCTTCGTTGGAAGTAGTACTGCTTTTCTTTTTTTATTCTACTGTGATATATTCCTACTAGAAGTAGCACCTAATAGCAATGACCTCAATTTTTGCACTGCCCTTGTCTGAAAAATAGAAAAAAAAATTCTTGCGCGGGGATATTCAATGAATATCCCTGGTAATATCTTCTGCTAGTGCATTCCTTGTATATGGACTGAATCCGTACATTTTTGGTATCAACAGCTACCAGTGTACCTTTATCTCCATACTAAATGTAATAATATAGTTAATAATTTCACCAATAAAACAACATTGACATCTAAAGTTACTGCAACAAAGGAATCTTTAAAATACTGCCAAGGTTATGAAGCTCCCAACAGGCTTCTAAATACACTTGAAACTTGAAAACAATACAGTGTAGATGAAGCCCCCCTAACATGTTGAAAAATACATTCAATTAGAGTAACATTTAATAATGTGTTTCTCAAATGCATTCATCTAAATATGTGATACATTTTCCATTAGGAACTGCAGGTTATGGAAATGTTCATATAACAGGAATACAGGCGTTGGTAGCTGCAGGTAACCAGGTAACTCACATAAATGTAGAAATAGCCAGGAATCTGAAGCAGAGTCACCAGACCATAAAACTTAACAGGATCTCTGAAGAGTAGACAAAGTGTAATAACTAGTTGAGGTTTTGACCTGCATATTGTTTTCCCAACAAAGGCCTAGTTTGCAGCCAGGACCAGGGATTTAAAGATTATTAATATGCGCAGGCCTGAATGAGGAGATAAACCCATCACAAACAAAAATGTGAACTTCAATAGAAGCAGCACTTCTAGTGGAAATTGGGTACTACAACCAAGTTCTTACCAGGATTGGGAAAGGAGAGATGTGAAAATACATTCACAGATATATCAAATGGAAGAACCTTTGATGTGTATATAAACAAGACATATACTGTTCTCGAAATGTTATAAAATATTCTTTATTCTGGAATAGACAAATAATATAAGAAACAATTACCTCAACATATTTCACAGGCATTCAGACAGGGTCAACACGGTGGCATGGCAAAGTCCTGGGAGCAGCGGGCCATGCAGATCATTAAGACTGGTAGACCCCTGGAGATCTTCATGATTGGTAAGTCAGTCAGGGGGCATCAGAATGTCCTGGTGATGATAGACCATGTCACCAAGTTCACAGCAGTGCTCATGTGGGACCAGAATACGTAGTCAGCTGCCAAATCCATCACAAACAGCTAATCAGTCAGTATTAGTGTACAGAATGGATACACTCTGTTCAAGATGCCCTTTTCTCAGAGCAGTTGATGATAGACAAACATTGAACTTGGCACACATTTAAATTCAGTGGAAATAAGTATTTATTATACAGTCAGGCTAGACACATGCCTAGTGCATCAAAGTTCAAGGAGCGCAATTTATGTTTTTTAATATTGAATGTATTAACTTTTAACTATATTTTATTTTAACCTTTGATTTTTTACCTTTACCAAGGAAATAATTCAGACAGTGGAGCTGCACATAAGCTCAGGTTCACTTGGGATGCAAAATTATTAATTAATACGTATTCTCCCATAACTCTTAAGGTAGGGCCACTGCAACACATATGCTAATATAATAATGTAGTAGAGCTGAAGCACAAGGAGTGAGAGCACGTTCCTGGGAGGTTCCTCAGTATGACGTAGACAGGTAGACACATATACTTCATTGCTATGACACAACATGTGCCAACCGTGAGATAGGAACAACTGCAGGAGGGATGCAACAATCCGCACACCAAAGGCATAGATCAGGTAAAGTGAATCATCTTCTTAAAGAAGTTGACTGGATGCCCATTATATTCATCAGTTGTATGACATGTCTCAACTATCATCATCATCATTGTCATCATCGTGCAGCACGGTGGCTAAGTGGTTAGCACTTCTGCCTCACAGCACTGGGGTCATGAGTTTGATTCCCAACCATGGCCTTATCTGTATGGAGTTTGTATGTTCTCCCCATGGTTGTGTGGGTTTCCTCTGGGTGCTCAGGTTTCCTGCCACACTCCAACACTCCACACTTGGCTGCTATTAAATTTCCCTTAGTCTCTCTTGGTCTGTGTGTGTGTATGTTAGGGGATTTAGATTGTAAGCTCCAATGGAGCAGGGACTGATGTGAATGAGTTCTCTGTACAGTGCTGCTGAATTAGTGGCGGTATATTAATAAATAAATGGTTATCATCATCATCATCATCACCACCACCACCTTCATCACACCAACAAGAAGAGACTTCTGTTTCTTCTGTTTGTCTAAAACTTACCATTATAACCTGAGATCAGAGAGTGTGATTAATCTACGGAGGATACAACCACCCCAAATCCATGTAAATGGGTTAAAGTAATAATATTGTTTCTTTACAGAGTAACCCGAATCTGACATGGAGAACAAGACTTGCATTAAAGAGTTCAGTTTGTGGACATTTTATGTAAAATCTGATTACACATTGTCAACCACCAGTGTGTTTTTCATCCTATATATGTTTGGAGTCCTCATCAATTCTATTATAATAGCAGTGATATATATTGATGATCAGTTACACACCCCCATGTATCTATTTCTCTGTAACCTGGCCTTAGTAGATATCTGTTATACAACCACTACTGTCCCTAAACTGCTGTACATGTTATTATCTGGAGATAATACAGTATCCTTCATACAGTGCTTCATCCAACTGTACTTCTATGTTTTGGTTAGTTCCACAGAGAATGTTCTAATATTCATTATGGCATATGACCGATATGTTGCTATATGTAATCCTTTACACTATCACAATATCTTACATAAGAAAATCTGTCGCTTATTTGCATCTGGCACTTGGATATCAGGATGCTTAAATTCATTTGTGATTACAATTCCAGTGTCAAAAATGTCCTTCTGTCATTTAGATACCATCCATCAGTTTTTCTGTGACACTTAACCTCTGGTTAACATTTCCTACGCTGGCACTGAAGTGTTTTATATCTTAAACTATCTGGACATATTTTTATTTGGATTTTTCCCATGTTCAGTTTGACATCTTATATACAAATTATCAGGGTCATCTTGCAGATAAAATCTAAGAATGGCAGAAAAAAAGCCTTCTCCACCTGCTCATCCCACCTCATGGTTGTAATTATTTATTATACAACTGGCCTGTCTGTGTACATGATGCCACAATTAGAATACTCCAAAGTCCTAAACCCAATATTTACAGCACTGTACGCAGTTGTCACACCCATGATAAACCCTATAATCTACAGTATGCGGAATAAAGATGTAAAAAGGGCTTTACTAAGAACTCTGGGTGTAAAACAAAGTACTTATCAGTAAGGGAATAATTGCTAAACGGTTAAATAACACAATAGCTTTACTCATTAAGGAGAGCATAGCATAAAAAAGGAGTAACTTTGCACCTCAGCAAAACCATGTTGCATTAGAGGGAGGGGCATATTTGTAGATGGGGTAGGGCATGTCCTAGATCAACTTTATCAGTGTAAAAATGAAAGTGCTAGATGAAAAAACAGCCAGTATTTAACATATGTGCAAAATAATAAACTAATATGCAACCCTTGCATTGTAACATAGTTTGTCCCGGAAAACATTTACTCCTTTTTTTTGCCTTACTTTCCTTAATGACTCAGACCCCATGTGATTTATTACTTGTGGTAATTTGTTGCTAATGAAAATAAACTAAATGGCAGAAATCTTGGATCCTGCTCCTATTGATCAGTACATTACTGAAGCTTGTGTATCTGACCTATGTTTTATCTTCCTTGATCTTTTTTTTCGCTTAATTATTAAGCCTCAAATACAGAACTTTTCTCAATTTGTGTTTGCTCAGCACAGGTACATTTAATGTTGGATGCATTTGAGTTTCAAAATATACACATAAAAATATGTATGCAGAAAAAAAGTATATCCATAAGAAATGTTGTGTAAAATGTATCTCAAGATTCACCCAGCTCAAAAACAGTGTAGCTTATGCCAGACAAAGAGATGTGTATACTTACACCCAAAGAGAGCATAGAGATGTAGCTTGATAGTATTAATAGTAATTGTTACATTACCTAATTTATACACAATATAGTAATGTAATGAAGTGTCATAAACACAAGAGAGAATATTGTATTATCAGAAGAAGTCACATTTGAAAATAAAATAGAACTATCTCTGCATTTGTTGTTTACCCCTTTAAAAATGAAATGGGAATCTCTTTTTATGTGGTAGTGGAAAGGTAAATTTACTAATGCAGTTAGATGGACAAATTATTTTTGTTTAACTGTTTTGGCATTAATGCTTTTATTCTAAACAGGTAATATTAATGGAATAGTTTTGCGAATGTATGCATTGGACGTATCCTGCAGTGTCTTGAGTACTATAGCAGAGCAGACCTGCACTCAAATTCATCAATGCATGTATCTTCAGATCTATTCATTTCGGGAGTAAGCATGGCAGATTTAAGGTTGCTTTTAAACAACGCACGTTGCGCTCAGAATTCATGACTTAATAAATCAGGCCTGTTATGTGGAAGGTGCTTTTAGTTATGAGAGTGAGTGCAGAAAAAACATGGCTTCTTTTTATATAAAAGAACAACTAACCAAAGCACTGAAAGGGCTCAATTAACTTTGACTGCTGCAGCAATTAATGATACTACAAGTGTTGGCATTAACACAACTTCCATATGCCCCCTGTGTAACACTAGGTCACACTAAACTGCCAAACCAATGAGGGTGATTAGTTTTAGCAGATGGGGATCTAAAACTGTGATGCAGTATAACTACCTTGGGCCTGATTCATTAAGGAAAATTAAGCAAAAAAAATTAGTAACTTCGAACCTTGACAAAACCATGTTGCAATGCAAGGGGTGCATATGAGTTTATTATTTTGCACATAAGGTAAATACTGGCTTTTTTTCATGTAGAATAACAATATAGAGGACAGTGCTCCAATTTGGAAATCACTCTACATCCCGACTGAGCTGATATTAAGGGGAGTTCCTAATTCCCAACTGGTATGCCATATAATTCTATTAGTGCTCAATTCTTAGAACATTCCAAGAATAAATAATAATATTGAGAACAAAAAACAGAAAACAACAAAAAACAAAGATGCAAATACTTGATAGCTTTATTTTTACACTGGCATTACCCCAACTATAAATCTGTCCTCACATTTAAAATTTACCTCCCCCTCCAATACAACATGGTTTTGTCATGGTTCAAGTTACTATTTTTTATTTTTTTTTGCTTTACTTTCCTTAATGAATCAGACCCCTTGTGTCTTTTTTGCTGTGCTCAGTCTTGCCATGGTGTATGACCTGTGACATGAAATTGTCTTCCACAACCTCACCTTTGGCTGTTCCTCACCCAGTTTTAAACCTCCTACACAACTGTTTCTGTTTCAGTTAATGACTGTATTTTAACCTACGTATGAAAATGATGATCATTATCACCTGTTTGGTTTGATTGGTTAATCATACACCTGACTATAATCCTACATAATTCCTGACTTTGTGCAAGTGTACCTAGAAGAATTGATGCTGTTTTGAAGGCAAAATGGTCATACCAAATATTGATTTGATTTACATTTCTCTTCTGTTCATTCACTTTGCATTTTGCTAATTGATAAAAAATAAACTATTAACACCTCTATTATAATAATACTGCTTATTACTCAAAGATGTTAAAGCATGCTGAACCTTTACTCGAAGGTATCACCATAGTTGGTAGCGACTTGAATTGGACCTTTGATCAACTCCATGACTACTTATCAGGTGTCCCTAGATTCACTGCAAGAAAACACCATCAGGTAAGAGGCATCTTTCATCAAAACCAGTTGATGGATACCTGGAAACTCCTTCATCCCTCTGACCGAGATTACACCTTTTTTTCTCTCACTCACATAGTGTATATTCTGGGATAGATTATATTTTTCTTCCCCTTAAACACTTACACCTCTTACAGGAGGCAGGGAGAGGCTGGGCAGCATGGTCTGATTATGCTCCCACTATTATTACTATTAATCTTCCAAGTCCGATCTTCGGGCAGTGGAATTGGAGGCTCAACGATAACTTACTCCAAGGCACTTACTGTAAATCCCATTTAGAATCCTCTATCAAAGAATATGTAACTATTAATAACACTCCTAATGTCTCCAAGATCACTATCTGGGAAACCCATAAATGTGTCATGCGAGGTAAATGCATTCAGCTGGGAACTTTTATAAAAAAAAAAGAAAAAGAAACACAAATAAATAACCTCTTGCGCAAAATATAAGATTTAGAAACTATCCACAAGTCCTCTTTTTCCAAATCACTCTTTACTGAATTGTTAGAGGTAAGAGCGGCATTAAATACTTTATTGAATGATAAAATTAAACTCTCTTTTCAGAAATGCCGCAATCGCTTTATCAGTGTGGAAACAAACCTGGCAAAATGCTTGTTTGATCCCTATGAACCCAAAGACTTACCTCATTTAGCCAATCCATCAAAGATGATAATGGCCACACACATTTTGAAACAAACAAAATAGCCAACACTTCCATTACTCCAAATTGTATAACATTGCTGACTCTTCATCTAACATTATAAGAGGGTGCTGCAGGGGGGGGATCGATAACTAATTACGCTTAATTAAGTTTCCAAATTGTCAGAAGCAAATAGAGACTCTCTGGAACAGCCCTTTACAACTCAAGAATATGAACAAGCTGTCTCTTCTTCCCCTTCAAACCCCAGCTTGTCCTCCTGCAAATATTTAATACTATTTCTGCCGAATCTTATTTCTCTAAACAATCCCTAGAAGTCCACATTACAGTTATACCGAAGGAAGGGAAGGATCCATCCCTGTGCTCCAGCTATCGACCTATTTCACTCCTAAATGTAGATATCAAACTGTATGAGAAAATGCTTGCAAACAGATTGAAATCCCTCCTCCCTGAGATTGTACATGATGATCAAGTAGGTTTTGTGGCTGGCCGAGAAGCCCGTGACAACATTGCCAAAATAATTAATTTAATACATCTTTCTTTACAGCGAGATATCCCTACCATTCTACTATCTACAGATGCAGAAAAAGCATTTGATAGGGTGGATTAAGAGTTCATATCTGGTCTTCTGAGACACATAGGTTTGGGTCCCCTAGGGTTTATAGAATTTCAGTACTCTATAAATCTCCTTTGGCTTATATAAAGATCAACGGATGCCTATCAAAGCAATTTGATATTTTAAATGGCATCAGACAGGGTTGCCCGTTACCACATTGATCTTCGTCCTCTGCATGGAAACCCTTGCAAGAGCAATTAGAGCCATTCCTTACATGTCTAGAATTAAAGTAGTTAATAAGGAATGTAAATTAACACTTTTTGCTGATGATAGCATCAATCTCCTATCCCGTGACCTCGCTCCCTAGCTTGATGACCAAGTTTCACACTTATGGGAATTTCTCGAATTTCAAAATTCATTTTTCAAAATCTGTGGCCATGAAACTTACCACCGCTTTCCCGATAGTTGAAAACTTTAAGAATAAATTACCATTTATCTGGCACCAATCTCATCTTAAATATCTTGGAAATCAATTGACCAAAGACCTTTTCAAACTCTTTCATTGCAACTTCTTGACTATCATTTAGTCCTTAAAGACTGATTTGGAAAAATGGCATTTTAAAAGACAATTATTGATTGGTAGAGTTAACATTATTCAAATGAACACACGTCCTAAAATCCTCTATAAAATGCAAACTCTTCCGATCCATATACCCTCAAAATGGTTCAAAGACGTTCAAGGCTCAATCGTTTTGTTTGGGGTAAAAAACATCCCCGCATTCAACAAGAGATTTTATTCAGATGCGAACACTTAGGAGGACCTCAACTCCCACACATATCTAGATATTATAATGCTATTATACTTTAATAGGATCTTGAAATGGATTATAAATATGTGACCAAGCAATAATATAGTGAAACAACATATTAAAAATTGAAAATTCACAAGTCCACAATTTTTTTTTCTCCTGTATCCAAAGTGTGAAAGCTAGTCTAAGCGTTTGTTTCTTAAAGTCCTTTTAGGCTTGAAAGAATACTTGTTTTTGGGACCATATATAAAATCCTACAGTGAATGATATATAAAAAGGAAAATAAAACCATCAGCAATGTCTTTTCTAGTGAAAAATAATGTGTAAGGTGTTTCCATAAATATCAAAGAAAATTCACAGAAATAATAATATACCTCATTGTGTAATCTTTTCTGTTTTAGCAAGCTTTAGTGTGGCATGTAAATGGCAATTGGAATACGCAGTACACTGGCTCAGCTCTTTGCCTTTGCTCCCACTTTTCCTTATGCTCACAAATATAAAGCATTGGATATATCTGAATATTGTTGGCAAAGGTCACAGCAACGCTGAGGATTGAATTCATATAAAAAAACAAAGCTGTTGTAGGATCTACTAAACTGCCATCTCTGTTGAGCTGTGGGACCCACCGAGCTCAACTGCCATTGCTGTTTCAACATCTGGTCATCTGCCCACTGAGCTCAATTGTGATTGCTGTTGCCATCTCTGTTTGGCTGTTGGACCCACTGCTCCAAACTTAGAGTATCCTGGACTTTGACGTCTGAGAGCTACAGAAACTGTAAGCTCTACTAAGCCCTTCCAGATCTAGGGGGCAGTAAAGTATCCTTAACCTCTTTCATTGCCCTGCACTAGATGAATCCTTTCCACTCTCTCATTCCCTATCCCAACTATTACACATTCATGCACCTACTCTATTTCTATCTCCTATTCACTATCACCGCACTTTTCTTCAAACTCTTCTTCTTTCTCCATTATCCTGTTTCTCCCTTCCCTATTATGATTTCCCCTTCACTACTTCATTCCTCACTAGTCTGTACACATGAAATGTTTTGTCTCCTGCACACAACAACCAACATAAATAGAAAAAAACTCACACCCACAAATCCTCCTTTCATGTCCTCTTTCTCATCCTGCTCCTTCTCATGGCTGCAGGTGACATCTCACCTAACCCTGGACCCCGTACAATCCCCATTCTCTGCTCACGCTTCTTGCTCCATCCCAAACCTTTCCATCCGCCCCATATTTCCAATCGCACCAACCTTATCCACATATCTCCACTACCCTCTCTTTCCTTCTCCTGTGCACTATGGCATGTCGTATCTGTTTGCAACAAGCTTACATCCATTCATGATCTATTAATTTCTAAATCCCTCAACTTCCTTGCTATTACAGAAACTTGGCACACCTCCTCTGACTCTACATTCCCTGCAGCTCTTTCCTATCAGGGAATCTACCTCAGCTATGCCACCAGACCTGGAAACAGACAAGGTGGTGGAGTAGGTATTCTAGTTTCTCCACATTGCACCATCCAAGTCATACCCTCTGAACCCTCACCCTCATTCTCTTCCTTTTGAGTCCACACTATCCATCTATTTTATCCTCTCCACCTTTGTTTTGCTGTCATTTATCGCCCCCATTTCCAGTTTCCCAATATCTTGGCAATTCTGCGGCCTGCCTCACTTATTTCCTTATCCTTATCCTTTGACCTGTCTACTCTCATACTAGGCAATTTCAAAATTCTCATTGATAATAACACTGTCTCTTCTACCACTAAACTTCTTTTACTTCCTTATTTGGTCTCTCCCAATGGACATCATCTCCTGCCCACTGTTAGGGCCACTCCCTGTACCTTGTATTCTCCCGTTACTGCTCCATCTCTAATTTTGCCAAGTTATCATTCCTACTCTCTGACCACAACCTCCTTTCTTCAACCTCATCTTAACTTATTCCCTCTACCTGCACCCAAATCTACATGTACACAACGACGCCTAAGTACCCTTAAACCAATCCACTTCTCATCTTCACTAAAGCAACAATATTCTACTATGTTTGCATTGTCCTGACCTAATTAATCCCCCCCTTTCTACAACAAAATATTCAATTCAACACTAGAAAATGAAGCTAAAGCTACCACATACAGTCTCCGATGATCTAAACTCCAAACATGGCACACCAAACACATCTGCTACCTGCAAAAGTGCTCCCGCACTGCAGAGCGCAACTGGAGGAAATTTCGTTCCTATCCTGATTTCCTCCACTATAAATTAATCCTTTAAGAACATACAAACTCCACACAGATAAGGTGTGGTCGGGAATTGAACTCATGACCCCAGTGCTGTGAGGCAGAAGTGCTAAAATTCCTCATGCCAAATTACACACTCTCCACCAACTCTCCCCACATTCACCTATACTCCCCAATCCAACCTTAGTTCATTCTTTCCAGCAACTGAAAACTAAGTCTCTACACTCATCTCATCATCTCACCCTACAACCTGTTATCTCAACCCTATTCCCTCCCAACTTATTCGCTCCCTCTCCTCCACTGCATGCCCACTTCTAACTCAATTCTTCAATTTGTCTCTCTCCACTGGCACATTTCCATCCTATTTTAAACATGCACTTATCTCACCAGTTCTTAAGAAATCATTTGATTCATCCTCTCTCTCCAACTAGTGCCATATTTCTCTCTTCCACTTTGCCTCCAAACTACTTGAGCGATTTATGTACAAACGCCTGTCCCACTTTCTCCTCTCACTGCATTCTCGACTCTCTGCAGTCATGCTTCTGTCCCCAACATTCCACTGAATCTGCTCTCACAAAATGCTCGATGCTCTACTTACTGCAAAGTCTAAGAGTCATTTCTCCATGCTCATTCTCCTGGAGCTCTCTGCTGCTTTTCACACCATTGATGACCCTCTTCTCCTACACACCCTTCACTCCATTGGCCTTTGTGACACAGTACTTTGTTGGTTCACTTCCTGCCACTTTCTGCCTCTGGCACATGCTCCACTCTTCTCCAACTCTCAGTTGGGGTCCCACAAGGCTGTGCTCTTTGCCTTTTACTATTTTTATTATAACCTCTACTCTTGGGGACACTAATTTGCTAATTCGGCCTCCTGTACCACCTCTATGCTGATAACACCCAAATCTATATCTCTTCCCCTCACCTCTCCCCTTCTGTACTATCTTGTGTAACCAATTGTCTTTCAGCTATCTCCACATGGATGTCCAAATGCTACCTAAAGCTTAACATATAAAAAAAAAGAGCTTATTATCTTACCTCCTGCAAGAATCACCACCTCCCCTCAAATCTCCCTCAATGTTAATAACACCATAATTTCCTCAGTCTCCCCATCCAGCTACCTTGGTGTCACACTTGATTCCTCTACATTATTCCTCACATTCAGACTCTCTCCCAGTCCCGTCGATTCCACCTTAAGACATTGCCAGGATACATCCTTTTCTTACTCAACATGCAGTCTAAACTTTTATCCATTCTCTTATCATCTACCTTCTCGACTACAGCAACCTCATGCTATCTGGCATTCCTGACCCCCCCATATATCCACACTTCAATCCATCCTAAATGCTGCTGCAAAACTAATCTTCCTCTCTCACTGCCCACATCTGCTGCACCACTTTGCAAATCCCTACACTGGCTCCCTGTGTCTTCCAGAATCCAATTCAAATTACTCACCCTTACCTAGAAAGCTGTCAAAAACACCACGCTTTCATGCATCTCAAATCTCATATCAAAATACTCTCCCTCCCCCCTGTTAGATCTACCTCTGACCTGTGCCTTGTCTCATCTGTGGTAACCACCTCTCACTCGAGACTACAAGACTTCTCCTTTGCTGCTCCCCACTCATGAAATTTCATACCATAACCAATCAGGCTTTCCCACAGCCTACAAATCTTTAGACATTCTATAAAAACACATCTCTCCCACACTAATACACCCTCACAGCTGTCCCAATCCCCACCCTAAGCCACACTTGCTCCTCTTGTTTCAGCTGCCCCCTCTTCCACTTAGAATGTAGGCTTTCTAATGAGCAGGGTCCTCCATACTCTTTATTTTCATGTCTGCATTTACTTTGACTGCCTTGTCTGTTCTTGTTTTCTGTATGTCCTTGTTTTCCCTACTGTACAGTGCTGCGGTGCACTTTGGCGCCTTACAAATCTACAATATTAATACTAATAATCATAATCTAATCTTTAACAGCGAGGATTCAGATATAGGTTCCACGGGTCCTGGTAATCTGTCCCAATAAAGTGACTTTATGACATTAGTATGGATTTTTTTTTTATAGAACAACTAACTATAAGTGTTAACAGTGTACAAATCAGCCCTATACATTAAAACAACATTAAAATTTTAATATAAAAGATATCATAATTTATATAAATATATTCTTCAAAATATTATTTAAAATCAATCTTAATGATATTTCTGCATTTTTGATCAATGCACCAAAAGATTATTAGATATTTAAAATAAAATGTATTCCTTTTGTAACACTTCAAAACTTTTAGAAAGTGTGTAATATTAGATATCCATACATCAAAAAATATTATAACAAAATTATTAAAAGGGGATTATTTTTTACCTTATGTAAATCTGTAATATAATCAGGCCCTGAGCGTGATTGCTTACTTCGGACAAAGTTTGCGGTAGTTGGAGCTGAACCCAAATAACTTCAATTCATTCCATTTGGAACTGCTGGAGGTAGTCTGGGCCGTGATGGAAAATTTGGGGAATACCTCACGGGGTGACATTTGACATTGTACAATAACCCATTGGCATATCTAGAGACTGCAAAGCTTGGAGCAACTAAGGATTGCCAGGTATGCCAACTCCCAGTTCAAGATCCGATATCATCTGGAAATGCAGAAAGAAAATGTTGGTGAACTTTCCCTGTGGATGCCCCAGTGGGTGGCAGGGATGACCAAAAGGAAACTGACATAGCAAATTTTAAAAAGTCAGGACCACCGCCTGACAAACACCCACAGAAAGTTAAACCATGCACCTCATGATGAGGAAGGTGGTCCTCGATTAGGCTCAGAAGCAGGAGAGTGATGCCAGCATCTGGGCAATCTGACAGTAGTCTAGGAGTTAGGAAACTTCTATTGGAAGATTAAGAACCAGAAGTTTGCTTTATTTTGGTTATTTCTACTATATATAGTAAATAAACATTATTGATCACATTTTTTTAGAAATATAAGCCATCTTAAATGCTGCCTAATTTATAAAATAAAAAATATTTGATGCAAAGTATAGGGTTGTTGTATATGTTTTCAGACATGCTAATTTCAAAAATAGCAAATAATGTGCTCCAAATGTAATTACAAATCATGTTTTAAACCTTTTTATTTTAAATTCTCAAATAAACAAATTTCTTTTTAATTTACATGACAACAGAAAAGTAAGACACAAAATTATATAATACTTTCTTTTAATTTCACTTTTGTTTAAACATTTAAAGATAGATTCTTCTCTTTACATTTACAAAATGGACAGCAAGGTTTCTTTTAAACTCTGCAAGGGCAAATATTTGCTCTTGCACATTTCTAGAAGGTGCATGGAGACACAAATTGAGGAGGTCTTAAATGTTCCATCGTTATAATGGGCTTAAAGCTCCATCCTCTTCTGTGTAACCATATTGTAGTGGGTCCATTGATGAGTTATCCTTCAGTACATGGATCCATATGTAGCATTGAAGGTATGCACGATTGATATGAAAGAGCATTGCTAAGGAAGGTGGACACAGTTGAGAAAAAATTGTAGTCTTTACTTTGTGGTACTGCTCAAACCGTACCCCATCATAGTTTGTTGTTGATGAACCAAGAACTTTCACATTCTTGTAGTCTTTATAAATCATAGGGTCTCCTTCCAGCTTCAAGCAATCATTGTAGTATAGAGTGCATCATCGCGCATAGTTTGTTCTATCAAAGGAAAAGAAAAGTGGTAAACACTCTCTTATAAGGCATACATGCAGGTACCAGTTATTTTCTCTATCAGCACAGATTAGGTCTCGAAGAAGAGGTGCCAATGTAGAGACAAATTGGTTTGAATAAGAAAAAACCTTACTGCTTGCCATTTTCTGTGAATTTCCTAAAAAAAAAATGAATGTTACTCAAGTTATTTATAGCAATTTTGGTTTTGTCCAATAAATATTGCTCTTCGAACATTGATAACTGTAAGCGGTTCACAATTGAAAACAATTCAGACTATGTAGTTTTATCATTCTGTTCCATGAATGCCTTCCACTGAAGTGTTGCATTACTTCACAAAGCATTCCAATTGCTCTAATTCCCCTGGCGCAGTCGTTGCTTTTTAATGCGCTTTCAGCGGAGTGTGAGCCCATAGTTTCAGTCTGAACAAGGATTTCCGAAGCTCCACTGTCTCTGAGGTACAGCCCAATACATGAGAGTACCACTTTGTGGAGATGAAACCCTCAAAGGCCAAGAAATATGTTGGAAGATTTTCCTGGATGAAGATGGTGAATTTCTTCTAATAAAAAATCTAGTTTGTTATCACAAACCTGTTGATCTTGGAACAAAACCAATAAGTTTTATGTCTTCCATGCATGCCTGAACTTGTAGCTTCATCTCTGTCGAAATTATCCATAGCACCACTGACAAGGATGTCAGGTTTCATTGAAAGTGGTATTGGAACATGGTGTCTTTCAGCTATGATGATAGTTCTATTTGCTAGCAATTGGTCTTGACGAAGTACATCATCATAACTGCAACATAGTCCTTGATGGCTGAACATGGTAATACATTTTTGATCTACTTAAATTGTGTATTGCTTAAGAATTGGCAATATGAAGTGGTGTTTTTAAGCCATTGTGAATGAGAAAAAAAGCAATCTAAAGCAGGGTACCCCATCTATGTTGAGTATTTGTTGATTTAGAGAATGAAGGTGCTAATTCTTGTAGGTGCCTTTCCCATTGATTTGGCCATGACTGTTCATACTGCATTTCTGATTTTTCAGATCAGCTGTATCCCCAAACTTCACACTTAATTTAAGATCATAACCTTTTGCTTCTTCATGAAGTATATTAGCACATTTTCTAATTATATACATATACTGTATTTTATCCACAACCAAACCATAAGCAATATGTGATGCATACACAGACTGGGAAAATGCCTTTTCCCTTGGTACGGGAAACCTACATGGTCACTGTATACCTCAATGATCATGGACTTAACTTCTCCGTTTTTTGTTTTAAAATCAGGGTTGGGGGGGTGGAAGTGGAGATAAATATAGCAGGCACTTTTTCAAAAATGACCACTAGTCTGAACTTGTGACCAACTACATTTAAACTCTATGCCTAATACAACTCGTCAAATCAAACTAAACTTCTGGGTCTCAAATTTCCAACAGATAGCAGTCTCCTATCTGCTACATTACAGTGTAAACTCAAGGGACAGCAGCCCTCTGTGAAGGAACTGAGAAATCTGGCATTAATAGGCTGAATGCTCTTGCACAGTTGTCCAAAATTTGAAGGTCGGGAAGGAGTGTCGTAACACCAACATTTCTGGGACAAGAATGACATACAGTGTGGTAAAATTGTGATCCCAGAGGTAGTGGCAAAAGAGCTGGCAGTGGATTCTCATGCACAAGGAGCACGTTTGGACATGGACAAGACATAACACTGTCTGAAGAGATACCTAGCTCTAGGTACTGGACAGGCAGGCACCAAACAACCTGGGCCAGACCCAGGTCCGACACAGGCCCCAGTCAGGCAGCCTCAGGCCCCAGCCAATATGGATCCAGTCAGACAGGCCCCAGGCTGCAGCCATCCAGCCAGAGTCAGCAGTCTACAGCCCTCTGCCAGCCATCCCCATGCCCCAAAAAGTCATCCCTAGGCCACAGCCAGCTGTCCTTTCTCTGTTCATCCCTCGCTCAGTTTTCACTTTCCCCCCTTAAAAAATAAATGATTGCTTTGAATCACAAAGTGCAGTAATCAAAGGTCATCCTAACTTTCAGTGGAGTGCCTTTTTTTTGAATAAATTTATAAATTCACAATTAACCCATTTTTCAGGGGCAGCACCGGCTAATCACCACCAAATGAAGCTCAAACCCATTTAGCTGTAAAACCTCTTAATTTAGATTATTTCAACAACATTTAAATTTCAAAACTGAAATCATAAATCATTAATTCATTCTCAAAACATGTTATTTTCTCATTTTCCCAGTAATATTTAAGTGGTAGAATGTACAGTACATGTCTGTGAGGCATGTCTGAAGTATGTAAATATACTGCAGTATTTTGATAAAATCAATGCTTCTCTAAACCTACAGTGCTATAACAAAACCAACACCATTTTCTAACAAACTGAAAACCAATAATGTGCATAGGGAATAAACAGTTTTGTTGCTGTGTCTCTAAAAACATTATAATTAAACGCGGAGGGAGAAATGTAAGGGTGATGCAATTCCATAATTTCTTTTGCTCCCCATAGTAATTAATTACACATTATATAAGTACCCACACTGTACAAGTAAGATTCTTTCCTATCCTGGGTTCTGTTTTAGGACAACCTAAAGGTGAGCTGTAACCCATCCACTACATTAAAATATTCAATGTGATGTTACTGTGACTGATCTATGGTTGTGATGGGGTGGTATATGTTTAGAACATGTCTGTAATATTTCTGAAGCTGCAATGAAACCGTAGGACGTTATATTGCTGTATGTCTTGGTCATGGCTTATTTTAATGTGTAGCAAAACCATCTATCTACAACCTTTATAAGACCATGTACATGCGATATATTTTGCCTTATATAAACGGCTTACTAGTACCATCTAAAGAAACTGTCTCTAAAAGTATCAGGAGCATATAAATCATTAATTTAAGATACGATTGTGACTGTGTGGAAAGAACATTTTCCTATCTACTGTAGGCTTTTTAAAGGAGCTCACTAGGACTCGCCTTGAAGTCTGAAAAGACTGATTACACAGAATATTTTCTTTTGCACTAAGTTGCATAGTGAATATAAATACAATTTGGAAGATGTTATCGTCTGCAAATTTTAACAAATTTATAAATAATATGAAATGGTTTTTCAAACATAATATATTTAATTCACTACTAGATAAGCACATGATTTCACATAATATACAGTATACAAAGTGAACTGTGAAATATAAATTTTGTCTTTGCATAGTATCCAATCTACAGCATATGTGATTTAAATGTAAGGTCATTAGAGGTACTTCAGGTATTTAATTGTCTTTTTGACAATATTCTTTGGCTTCATCCCACGTCATAATACAATTTATCATCTTGGGTAAATATGGAGAACTACCTGCATTATTTCCAGACTTGTGAAAGCAACTTTTGTTTGTAATACAATGCTGGAATCAATGTAAGAAGCTTTCCCACCAGGAAATTTAGCACTCCTAATGCAGCTACAGACACAGTTTTACTTCCAAAAATACCCATATAAGCTCCACAAAACCAGATAGAGTTTATAATCCTGCATTTTCTTCATATTAGGAGTATAGTGCTGTTGAGGGACCCTGACCTTTCCTCTATCTACCTATCAGTCTGTGGTTTCCTGCTACCTCCATGTTCCTCCTCATATCATGACACTGACCCTGCCACAAGCAGCCCATTCCTCACTTACACAATCAGAGAAGGAGACAGGTCACTGGCTCCTACAATGTTTGCACAATTATCTCTTGAAATATTCTGTGAGTATTGTGATGATCTGTTTATCTGGCTGCAGGTTATTCTGTACCCCACGTCCTGGGTTTATGGATGTGCTGGAGATGAAGATTGATTGCAAAAGGTGCTTTTGACCTTGTCTAGTACACCTTAAAAATGAAAAAAATAATTGTTGAAAGGAGATGAAAAAAACTAACATACGTTTGCTTAAAATGTATATTGTTTATGTTGTAGTTAGACGCCACAAAGAAAAAAAGCAAAATGCATTCTCATCCGTGTAAGTACAGTGAACCACTATTAAATTATACATTTTTGTTACAGAATAAGTTACAGTGTGACAAATACAAGAAGAGGAGTCACAGGTCAGTGTATTCTATTGTCATTTTTGCTTCTTTTTCCATAAAAGTGATAAATATGGTGCAAAAAGAAACATTTCTTTTGTTGTCAAAATTAATTTTTATGCTTATGTAGTATTTTAATTTAATCTCTCCATTTAAAGTTAAAAAAAATATTGATTCCTTTCTTACATACCAACATTTATGTTCTGGAACAAGATCTTTTTCAAGGACATATACAGGACCGAAAAACATCAGTATATTTTAAAGGAATCAATATTATTTCACCTTCAATGGAGAGTACTGCACTTTGTATGTTGGACTATGCCCTCTTCACAGGAGAATTTCTCCAAGCACCCCATCAGCACACTACAAGGTTTGAGTATCTAGATAGATGGATAGATAGATAGATAGATATATAGAGTGCAACGCTGAATAATCTTTAATTTAGCCACAAATGGACATACAATGACACTTTACATAACACATATAAAACTAAAAAATATAAAGACATCTACTAATGAAAAAAATAATCATAGATAGCTTTGCAATGTCGATCAAATTATTTACAGGACAGAGAGCGAGAGTCCAATGTGAAGAAGGTTAATTGATTGCAGTAATACATAGATGAGATCTGTAAAATCCAAAAATATCATTTTACATGGTGGAGAAATAAAAGTAAATTATTATCTAAAGATTAGTACTGGTTAAAACAACATATTATTTGATTGACTGTAATAGAACTGCAAAGTTACAATATGTATAACTAAAAGATGGGAATGCTTTGAGTTGAGACACTCCAACTCAATTACAACTGCCAAAGTTTATTTATGTTAAATTAAAAACAGACTTATATGCGGTATCAAGCCCTTCTCTCAATTTTATTGAAAATACTTGGCAGAAATATTTTAAAATCAAACATAAAGTGAATTGTAAAAGGAAAAAAAATGCTTTTTATAGTAATAATATGTAATAATTTTACTATGAACCAGTAGGACAATCCAGGAGGGAAAGTATGTTATGCCTTATTCATCTAATTTGATTAATATGTAAATACAAACATTGTTACTATATTAATTGATTTTTATTTAATTTTCCCATCATTTGAATTAACTACAGAATATATTTCTCCATATTGTATTGAAGTATTTTCTTATATTGATCATTATTATATTGTACTTTAATATTGTCAGATGATTGTTCTCAAATCACTTCTCTCTATATAGGATATCATCATCATCATCATCATCATCGTAAAAATGTATTTATACAGTAATAAAACAACACTGGGCAATATAGACAGAAGTAAGAAGGCCCTGCTTACAAGCAAACAATTGTCTTATAATTAAGTGTTTTTTTTAATTATTAGTTTATTAATGTTGCACTTATATAATAATTTCAACAATTCTATGTTCTCTCATGCGATATTATTTGTAATATAGTGTAGTAGTTTGGGTGAGAACGCCTGATTGACATCAGGATCCTGGAAGATAGAGACCAGGATTGCAGAGAAACTCTGCCGCTGCTAATATGCTGTTTTCAAATTAAACACCAAAATGTGAATTATTATTGAGCGATTCACACTAGCAATATCACTTAGCCCCTCACAATTCATGGAGGTTACGAACGAATGTGAATCAGTGGCATACAATATAGCGACATAACAAAACCATTTTCACAAACAACAATAAATGAGAGTTTATATGAGGGAGCAAATGGCTACATACAACATAAACTGCAGAACAAGTGTATACCTCTCACTAGACCTCAATAAACTGTCACTGTATAAGAAAATACAAAGTATTCATGCATCTATATTATACAAATATTTAATAATTATTTATAAGATCTATACTATGTGAAGTGATCTTGATACATTGTATACATATTGAGACAAAGGGGTATATTTATTAAACTGCGGGTTTGAAAAAGTGGAGATGTTGCCTATAGGAACCAATCATATTCTAGTTAGCATTTATTTAGTACATTCTACAAAATGACAGCCAGAATCTGATTGGCTGCTATAGGTAACAGCTCCACTTTTTAAACCCGCAGTTTAGTAAATATACCCCAAAGTGTTATGCAATGGAATTTTAACCAACTTCAATATACATTTGACAATGATAATAGGAAACGCTAGTCAGCATTTCATTTGTAAAATTAGTGATAGTAAATACTAAAACAATCTATAAAAAATCGAGATTACATATAGGATGCTGCAATTAGAATTTTTATTTTTGGAGTGAACATTGTGTTCCACACTGGGAAATAGACATTTATAATTCATTATTTCAATCCGAAAAAGTAAAGTGCTATGGGAGACCAGATTTCAAAGAATTATTAAATGAAACCTCAGTAAATACAGAGACTAAGATAAGCAGGCAGACTCTGCCGCTGCTAACATGCCAATTTTAATCTAAACATTGATATGTGAAGCATTATTTGGCTTCACAACAATGTCACATAGCCTCACACCGTTCCTATTCGGGCAGTATACACTCATGATTCATCAACTCAGGGATTACAATGAATATTTTGCCACCAAGTGTTTCCAACAAAATTGAGAAGGGGTTGATGTCTCATATGAGTATGTTTTTAACAATAGCATTAATAAAATTTAATTTTTCAATTTTCCATGGATTGGAGTGTCTCAAATTAATACATTCTGATCTTCAGTTATAAATTAGCCTCAAGCTAATGTCAAGAGAGTACCAATTCCAAAAAATTCATGAATTTAATTTTTCTGGTAAAATAATTCATGGAAGGGAGCAGCACATACGTTCAGGTTCATGTAGGATGCAAAATTATCAATTGATACGGATTCACGCACAACTAGGGCAGTGCCAATGCAAAATATGTACAAAGCACTAATATAGTAACGGAGCTGGAGCATAAGGAGAGAAAATATATTCCTGAGAGACTGCTTAGTATGACATATAAATACAGAGAGATAAGCCTGAGTGCTATGGCGGAGCATGTGACAACTATGAGACAGGAATAAGTCCAACTAAACTAATCTAAGTCACAGTCAGATTCCAAGAGCACAGGAGCACATTATACATGTGAGATTCAGAGATGGTAAATACATCTTTTAAAGTTGCAATTGAAACAGATCTAGGGACAATGGGAGTTTTAAACACAAGGGCATGTACTACATCATATTGCACATTGGACCAGCTAGAATGCAAAGGTAAAAAGTATTGAGTGGGCAATGTGATCAGTCACACAGCAATGTTGGTCAGAGGTTTGTTGTCTTGCGTTAGCTATATAGAGGGTGATAATTGGGTAACCTAGGGAGATTAAGATGCTGGCTGGGGAATATCATAAGCTTGTCTGAGGTGGGTTTTCAGAGAGCGCTTGAAGTTTTGAAGACTAGAGGAACATTTTAATGTGCAAGGGAGAGAATTCCACAAAGTATGTGAAGCCTGAAAAAAGACCTGTAACCGGGAACGGGAGGATGTGATGAGAATGGAAGAGAGACGCAGATCTTATGCAGAACAATGGGTCCCAGGTACATAGCATTCCAAATCACAGTTGATAATATCACAGTTTATAGAGCTTTTAGGAACTCTAGCACTCTTCAGTGCAGAAAGAAAGTCACCTAATCAACAGCCAAATAATTGGTATACCTTACAGGGACTAGTATCGATTTCTGGTCTCCATTTCACAAGTCCTCCAGTGAGTCTACTATGGAAATGGATAGCTGTTTAGCCGCTGTGCCAAATTTTGAAAATCCCAAATTCCTGTAAATGTATGTAAAAACGCGTATACACGAAAAAGAAGGAAAAAAGGTGCATTCAGGCTCATCTACATCCACTGGCGCGTTTCTCCTCCCAATTGGTAGGCGGTTTCATCAGAAGTGGAATCCCATTCGTACAAGTGTATCTTTTATATCCTGCAATTGGCTGGTTGAAGGTCACATGATCGCCGTTTAATACCCGATCATGTGGCTAACTAGATACTGGTACTTATTGGCCAATTAACCGATGATAATAATAATATTCACATAATTAGCACCTTAGTTAGTAGTAACAAAAGGGCTTCAATATACTAGCATAAATCCTTTTAGTAGCAAAAAACACAGTTTTACATCTAAAATACGTTCCTTTCTAAAAATCTTAAATCATTATCCAATGACTGCATATTTCAATAATTATGGAGCACAAACCCGTTATATATCAAGATGTCCCTTGATTACAGTAACAGTAACAATAACAATAGGATATAAAAATAAATATATACCATATATATTGTGTGTAGTATAGACATATTCTGACATATATACAATTTTTTACCTATACAATATATAATAAAACAAAAAAGCACTATAGTTATTATCCACACTAGAGACATATAAAGAATATATATATATATATATATATATATATATATATATATGTGTGTGTATATATATATGTATATGTATGTGTATATATATATATATATATATATATATATATATTAGGGGTGTGCACCGGCCACTTTTAGTGTTTTGGGTTCTGATTAGCTTGAGGTTTTGGGTTCTGATTTTTTTTGCCAAAACACCCGACGAAAGGTTTTGGTTCTGATTTAGGGTTTTGGGTTCTGATTTATTTTTAAAAAAGCATAAAAAGTGCTAAAATCCCGGGTTTTTTTTTTTCACTCCTACGCTATTATTAACCTCAATAACATTCAATAAGAATCATTTCCACTAATTTCCAGTCTATTCTGAACACCTCACATCTATCTGGACTGCGTAGTGGAGTGGCCCCGGTACCCAATTTGGTACACAATACCTCCTCCAACTGGTCTGAATTCCACTGCACACATGTCTGCTCCTACCTCCTCCAACTGGTCTAAATTCCACTGCACAGATGGCTGCTCCTACATCCTCTGCAGCATATACAGGGTGTAGTTCGAGCGCGTCAATACCTCTTGTTTTTGACGATGACAGGTCATTTTCATTAATTTTGGATTTGGCAGCAACAGTTAACGTTTTTTAATATCTGATACGCATCTATCTGGACTGCGTAGTGGAGTGGCCCCGGTACCCAGTTTGGTACCGGGGCCACAATACCTCCTCCAACTGGTCTGAATTCCACTGCACAGATGGCTGACATCGGACGCATGTCTAACACCAAGATAGCTGTGCCGGTGACATGGCCTGCAGGACTATCTCTAATGGAGATAGAACTAGGCCCCAAAGAGCACAAAATGCCAAAAAAAGAGTTGCAAGATGGAATTGTCCTTGGGCTCTCCCACCCACCCTTATGTTGTTGAAATAGGACATGGACACTTTAACAAACCAATCTTTTCAGCGACAGGGCCTACCAAATTACTGTGGCTGAAATGATTGGTTTGTTTGGGCCCCCACACAAAAAAAGCTATTCATCTCTCCCTGTAGAAACTAAACTGGCTCTACTGAGGCAAGATGTCGTCCTCATCCTCATCCTCTGATTCCTGGCCCCCTTCAGTGTGTACTTCCTCATCCTCACACATTATCAATTCGTCCCCCTGGACTCCACAACCACAGGTCCCTCTGTAGTATCTGGAGGCCAGTGCTGTACTTGATTGAGGAATTGATAATTCATTTTTATGAACATCATTTTTTCTACGTTTTGCGGAAGCAACCTCCTTCGCCGCTCACTGACCAGGTTCCCCGCTGCACTAAAAACTCTTTCCGAGTACACACTGGAGAGGGGACAACTCTGGTAAAATAGAGCCAGTTTATACAGGGGTTTCCAAACTGCCTTTTTTTCCTGCCAGTAAGAATATGGACTGTCTGACATGTCTACTAGGATGGTGTCAGCAAAGTAATCCTTCACCATTTTTTCAATTGTGACAGCATCCAATGCAGCTGCAGTAGACATGTCTGCAATGGTTTGCAGGTCCTTCAGTCCAGACCAGATGTTCTCAGCATCCCCGCCAGCGGGTCTTTTAGGAAATCTGAGCTTTTTCCTCGCAGCCACGGAAGTGGGTCTTGATCTTTCCCTACTTTATCCTCCAAATTTTTGTACTCCATTATATGCAGCACAAGAGAGCGTACCCCTAAACCACACACACTCGGCAAAGCCTTTACAAATTATCTGCGACACAGGAGAGTACCACTGGACTGGAGTTATACAGCAGTACCTAATTTTTGGTACAGCAGCAACAGTGAACGTAGTTTGACTTTTGAATAGCAGTACCTAGTATTTTTTGGTACAGCAGCAACAGTGCACGTAGTTTGACTTTTAAATAGCAGTACCTAGTATTTTTTGGTACAGCAGCAACAGTGAACGTAGTTTGACTTTTAAATAGCAGTACCGAATATTTTTTGGTACAGCAGCAACAGTGAACGTAGTTTGACTTTTAAATAGCAGTACCTAGTAATTTTTAACTAATTTTTTTATAATTTTTTTTAACATTTTTTCAGAACTTTTGGATAATTTGGAAATAACAATGCCCTTAGCAGAACAGAGCACAGGACACAGGCAGCACCACTGGACTCAGCAGGACAGAGCACTGGACAAAGCACCACTGGACTCAGCAGAACAGAGCACTGGACAAAGCACATAGCAACACTAAACTGAAAAGCAGGACAGGAGCTCCCTAACTACAACCTCCCTCACGAGTGATCGCAGCCAGAATGAAGATGGCGGCCGCGAGCGGTGAATTTATGACATCCGAGTCTCGCGAGATCCGACGCGAGACATGGATGTCATAGTCTCGGTTTGGCTTCATTTCCCGCCCGGAAGTTCCCACACAGTGCTCGGATCCCGTCGGATCCGCACTGTTTGGGTGGGCTCGGATTACCGAAATCCGAGCCCGCTCATCTCTAATATATATATATATATATATATATATATATATATATATATATATATATATATATATATATATATATATATATATATATATATGTGGCCTTATCTTGAAATTGGATATATGATCATGTATTGGGTCATCGGACAATGTGAATTTTATAGACAATTGTAAAAATAAATAATATAAAAACTAAAAATAAATAATAAAAATAAATAATAAAAAATAGATGTACATAGTATGATTATTGAATTTAGATTAACAGATTAAATGATCTATATGCATAATTAAATTAACAAATTAAATGGACCCATACATGATCAGTAATCTCCAATACAATCATAAAATTCATTACTCTCCTTTATTATTGCATCACAGTGTGGAGTTTATATAATATCAAATGTTTATTCCCTTTCCCTAAAACTCAGAGGAATCATGAAATAGAGTATTCTATCAATCCCTGTGGCATCAGGGTCCTAAGTCTAAATATCCGGTAAGCCTCTCTCCTACAGAGGCGATTGAATCTATTTGTTTCACTAATCTGCTCAATAGCCTTTATTTTTACTCTCCTAATGTCACTTTTTTGGCACAAAAAGGCATGATTGGATAGACTGTGAGTTTTAACATGTTCAAGCATATTCCTGCGGTGTTCAAGAAATCGGATATGTAATGGCGATAAGTGATAAGATAAATAATATAACTAGAACGACTGTCTACCACATTCTTAATTAGAAATCTTTCTTCAAACACATGATACAAAATCACAACTCTTATTGTCAATAAACCCACATGTTATGCAACGATGATGCCCACATCTATAACATCCATTTGGTCTCTTAGTTAACCAATTTATGGAGTGATCAATGTTACAATTTGTAATCCTCATAATCTGATTTTTACTAAAAAAAACTCGGAGCAAGCATCTGCTTCAAATTCCTCGCTCTTCGAAAGACAATATTGCTTCCTTTGTTAATACATGAACCAATAAGATCATCATGTTCTAAAATAATCAAATTCTTATTAATGATGCTCCTATTTTCCAATGCATATGTGTTCTATTGCGGTACGAACACCATAGATCTGTCCACCTTTCTGTTCAGTTTTTGGTCTTATTCTTATTTTAATATTTAAATTTGTCTTTATTTTTATGAACCAGTAGTTCAATGGAATCAGTGGATCTAACTTGCTCCAGGATACGTCTAGCAGAGATTGCGGATATCCTTGCTGTAAAAATGATGACTAAAGATCCCCAGCCTGTTTTTCAAAATTCTCCACCCGGTTATTCCCACGTTTTGTCAGTTGCCAAAAATTCATAAGACACTCATTGTACCTCCTGGGAGACCCTATTATTTAAGGTATTGGGTCCTTCATAAGTAATTTGTCTTTATTTGTAGAGTCACATTTACAAAGATTTGTTCCTTTATTGAGATCGTATATAAAAGATACAACCAGTTTTCTTTACCTAATTCATTCAATTAAGTGGAAAAAATCTTTTCCTTTAATGACGTGTGAAGTGGAGGCTCTATATTCAAACATCCCTCATGATCAAGATATAGAAGTGGATAACCACTACAGAAGAAATAATGATGGTTTAAGCCCTACTTTATGTGACTTTATACTTTCTTCAATAAAATCTATTTTGGAACACAATTATTTTGCTTTTGATGCTAAATATTATTTACAGACATGGCCATGGGAATTAGGTTATCTCTGAGCTATGCTAACCTCTTTTTGGGTCCCTTTGAGGAGTACTAAATCTGGGGTTCGAACTTTCGGACGAACCTGGTTCTCTATCGTCATTATATTGAGGATTTATTTCTTATTTGGGCTGGAGAAGAGGAGTCAACACAGGTTTCTTTGTCCCATTTAAATCACAATTGTTTTGGTATTAATGTTATAGGTCACCAGGATCCTGAGGGGATTATTTTTTTAGATGTAGCACTAACAGTGAGGGATAGCAATATCATAACTGAAACCTATACCAAAAGTGCAGACACCTTCAATTTTCTTCATTAAATGAGTAATCATGCTAAAAAATGGAAGGATAATATTCCAAGGGGCCAGTTCCTTCGTATAAGGAGGAATTGCTCTTTAATGGAGGATTTTGAAAAACAGGCTGAGGTGCTTTATTCATCATTTTTACAGCAAGGATATTCGCAATCTCTGCTAGAAGCAGCCTTGGAGGAAGTTAGATCCACTGATCGCATTGAACTACTGGTTCATAAAAACAAAGATAAATTTAAATATCAAAATAAGAATAAGACCATAAAACCGGACACAAAGGTCGACAGATCCATGGTGTTCGTAACTCAACGTAACACATATGCATCGGAAATTAGAAACATCATTAATAAGAATTTGGACATTTTGGAACATGATGATCTTATTGGTTCATGTATTAAAAAAGGAAGCAATATTGTCTTTCAAAGAGTAAGGAATTTAAAGGAGAAGCTTGCTCCCAGCTTTTTTAGTACAAATCAGATTATGAGGATTACAATTGGTAACATTGATCACTCCATAAATTGGCTAACTAAGAGACCGAATGGTTGTTATAGATGTGGGCATCATCATTGCATAACATTCGGGTTTATTGACAATAAGAGTTGTGAATTTGTATCTTCTGTGTCTGAAGTAAGATTTCTAAGTTAGAATGTGGTAGACAGTCGTTCTAGTTATATTATTTATCTTATCACCTGTGGTTGTGGTAAACAATATTTTGGACGTACTACAAGACCATTGCATATCCGATTTCTTGAACACCGCAGGAATATGCTTGAACATGTTAAAACTCACAGTCCATCCAATCATGTCATTTTGTGCCAAAAAGGTGACATTAGGAGAGTGAAAATAAAGGCTATTGAGCAGATTAGTGAAACAAATAGAGGGGGCGATAGATTCAATCGCCTCTGTAGGAGAGAGGCTTACTGGATATTTAGACTTAGGACCCCGATGCCACAGGGATTGAATGATATGTTGAACTTAATATTATATAGGGAGTACATGGCTAGCAGCCATTGATATTTTATAATTCAGTTAGCAAATTAGAAAACTCTATTTGATGATTCCTCTGAGTTTTAGGGAAAGGGAATAAACATTTGATATTATATAAACTCCACACTGTGATACAATAATATAGGAGAGTAATTAATTTTAAGATTGTATTGGAGATTATTGATCATATATGGGTCCATTTAATTTGTTTAATTATGCGTATACACCATTTATTCTGTTAATTTAAATTCAATAATCATACTATGTACATATGTTTTTTTATTATGTTTTATTATTGTTTTTTATATTATTTATTTTTACAATTTTCTATAAAATTAACAATGAAGGATTGTCCATTGACCCAATACATGATCATATGTCCAATTTCAATATAAGACGGCTTATGAGTATATACAGTATTTTAGATGTAAAACACTCTTTTTTGCTATTAAAATGATTTATGCTAGTATATTTGTTTCTACTAACTAAGGTGATCATTACGTGAATATTATTATTATCATCGGTTAATTGGCCAATTAAAATCAGTATCTAGTTGGTCACATGATCGGATATTATACGGCGATCATGTGACCTTCAGCCAGCCAATTGCAGGATATAAAAGATACACTTGTATGAATGGGATTCCACCTCTGATGAAACCGCCTACCAAAGGGGTAGAGAAACGCGTCAGTAAGACGTTGACGAGCCTGGATGCACCTTTTTTCCTTCTTTGTCGTGTATACACGTTTTTTACCTACATTTACAAGAATTTGGGATTTTCAAAATTTGTCACAGCGGATAAACAACTATATATATCCATTTCCATAGTAGACTCATTGGAGGACTTGTCAAAAGGAGACCAGAAATCGATACCAGTCTCTGTAAGGTATACCAATTATTCGGCTGTTGATTAGGAGACTTTCTTTCTGCACTGAAGAGTGCTAGAGCTCCATTTATAAATTGTGTTATTATCAACTGTGATTTTGGATGCTATATACCTGTGACCCATTGCTGGACATTCCGCTTTTGTGTTACTAGGAAATATGTATTTATAGCTGACCATTGGTGCCTATAATATATTTCATGCAATATGTGGTGCTATAAAAGCTCGTTGAGCATGATTATTGATTGATATATATTTATTTTATTTTTCATTTTTCATAAACAAGCTAAATTCAGTCACACTAGCGCTACCACTTGTCTGTTTTATTCTCAATCAATGTAGAGAGTGACAGAGTGGCTCAGCAGAGGAAGAACAGTTGGCAAGGAAAATCAATCTAGCCGCTGCGTGCAAAATAGATTGTAGGGGTTCAAATCTGATTTTGGGTAGACCAGTAAGAAGGGAATTGCAATAGTCAATGCGCGAGATGACGAGTGCATGAATTAATGTTTTTGCAGTGTCTTGTTTGAGATATGTGCGTATTCTGGAAATGTTCTTTATGTGTATGTAACATGATTTAAATATAGAGTCGATGTGGGAAATAAGCGATAGTTGTTAGTCAAGGATTACACCTAGGCGGCAAGCTTGCGCGGTGGGATTTATGGTTATGTTATCAACAGGAATAGAAATATGAGACTGGAAACTTCTGGTGGGAATATAATTAATTCAGTTTTTGAAATATTGAGTTTGAGTTGGCGAGAAGACATCCGAGATGAAATGACAGAAACACAGTCAGTAACACAAGACAACACAGATGGTGAGAGATCAGGAGAGGATTGATAGATTTGTGTATTATCCGCATAGAGACTATACTGAAATCCAAAGGAGCTTGTTAGTTTTCCAAGAAAAGGGGTGTAGCTAGAGAATAGCAGAGGACATAGGACTGAGCCTTGTGGTACTCCAACTGATAAAGGAAGCGGAGCAGATGTGGATCCAGAGAAATTAACAATAAAAGAGCTATTAGATAGGTAAGATGAGAACCAGGATAGGACAGTGCCTTCAAGACCTAGGGATTGTAACATTTGCATGAGGAGAGACTGGTCAACAGTGTCAAATGCAGCAGAGAGATCCAGGAGAATTAGAAGAGAGTAAAGGTCTTCAGTTTTGCTGTGATCAAATCATTGACAACCTTGGTCAGCGCAGTCTCTGGAGTGTTGAGAGCGAAATCCTGACTGAAGAGAATCCAGTAGGTTGTTTGCTGTAAGGAAGTGTATGAGGTGAGTGTAGGCAATTCTCTCGAGAAGCTTGGAGGGGCATGGGAGCTGAGAGATGGGGCGGTAATTTGAGAGCGAGTTTGGGTAAGAATTTTGTTTTTTCTAAATATTAGTAATCACTGCATGGTGGGATGGTGATGTTGAGGGGGTTAGGCAAAATGATTGTGTGCTAATAATGAGCGTGAGGGGGTTATTGATCTTAAGGGGGTACTTTTATGACGCCGGAGAAGGTAATGATTATGGGGTTAATGAATATAAAAGGGACTTTTAATGATGCTAAATTTAATTAATTATGGGCATGAGGGAGTTAATGATGTAAAGGGGGAAAATCGCTGAAGGGGTTATTATGATAAGGCTAAAGGATTTAATGATTATAAGTAGGGGTTCATTAATTATGAGGGGGCAGAGTGGGAGTTAATGCTTTTTAAGGGAGTTAAATAATAATGGGGAGGTTTATGTTGATGAAGAGGTTACTATGATGATGAGGGATTTAATGATGTTAATGACAGGATGAGGGGATTGATAGCTGAAAGGGTTAAGGATTATTATACGGAGCTTATTTATGAGGATTTTGAAGTCACTTATGATGGACTAAAATTTGTATGTATTACATGTGGAGAGAGGGAGAGAGTAGTATTGGTGTAATGTGTGGGAAGAGAGGTGGCATATGTATTGGTGAAATGTGTGGAGAGAGGGTTGGCGGTGGTATTGAAGTAATGTGCGGGCAGTGGGGTGGGGCTGTTGCCGGTTTATTGTTACAAGTTTCCCCCCTCTAGAAATTCTACCTTTGCCCCTTGGACAGCGTTCTACATCAGACATCAGTGCATCTGGACTGCAGCCATACCTGCCATCCAGGAGACATAAATTATTATTTTTATTTTACAAAAGTCAATTGTGTGAGGGTGTTGGTATTGGGGGGGCAGTAGGTTGATTGTTTGTCTAGGGCACAAAGAATCCTTGCACTGGTCCTGTAAACAGTAGTGCATTCACATTAAATTTGAAGTGTTGCTAGCTTTTTCAATATACCTGCATGTCCCTTTCGCTCGGGTGGTCCCTCCAATTAGGGATTTTACATAAGTGAGAACAAGAGATTATCCAGATAGTGAAGTTAGTAGCTGCAAAGTATTTCCCTTACATCACATAAGTCAAATATAATCAATCAGTTCCCATGTCCCATTTTTTGATCAGCATCCCAGAACTGAAGTCTGTGCCCATGGAGTGAAAGGCTCCTTTTGTGCTTGTTTAATCTAAGTGCTGTTTCTTGTACAGGTGATCCGTTTCTGACAAATGTAGATTGCAATACTTTCCAACGCATTTCATCATACAGACTTCCTCAGGGGAGCATCAATGTGCCATAATGGAGTGTTTACATATCAAGTCCATTTAATAACCAGTAAACTAATTAATTTCAATAATTGTACCAGTAAACAAATATTATAGGGTTCAATGGCATTCACATTTTTCTCTCTAATAAAGATGATCAGTGTAGAGTATAAAGTTTTAAACTCTGTGATACACTTTCAATAACACAAGGGAATTATTTAATAATGCCTAATGCTAAATAGCATACTAATCTATATACCTGATATACCCCAGCTTCAATCCATAATTTCTATAACCATATATCTAAACGGCAACATATAAATAATTCTCCTGTCAATGATTATAACAGCAACACTGGAAAAAAAACTTTTGCTATCTGTCCATGGTACCTGCAGAGGTTACTTTGTGTGTGAGGAGGGAATTCATATTGATCAAATCTATGGAAGAGTACGCTTGATGAAAAGTAGAATACTAAGTGAAATCGCCTTATATGTCATGAAGTCTGTGTAGTGTTAGGAGGGCAGACAATTTTTGTAAGTTGGAGGGATATAAGATGGTAAAAATAATGGTGGACAGACTATTTACACTCCATACTGTCTGCTGCTTGGTCGACCTGGGCAGGTGAGTTTAGACTTCTCACTCACCCCTCCTGAATCTGAAAAAACATGAAGTCTGGTCAGTAGGATAGAGAAAAAGTGATAGTGGATGAATGTGGCTCAAAACATGGTTGGGGAACAGATACAGTCAAGGGTGCAGAATGGTCCAGTACAAGCCAGGGTGGATCAACTAAGTATGGGACAGTGGGTGTGGTTCAGAGGGCGAAGCCAGGCAACAAGTTAGGTGAATGAAGCTTAGCCTGTGGTGCATGTCCTCGGATGGACCCGTGTATGAAATGATGCCCGAAAATACAGATGGATGGGTGAGGTGCCTCACAGGAATAAGTTGTGATTCTGCTAGTTTGAACCTATGCCCCTGGAAGCACCACCAACAGAGGCAAGGGTCAACAAAATTATGGAGACCACAGATGTTTGGTGGATTCTCCAAGATTTGGCTGCAGTGACACACACCAAGCCTCAGGAGAGATCAGCCCTGCAAGCAACTCATCTGCCCCCATGCTCTACAAAAGCTCTCAGTGGATATATTTGAGCCATCCTGGACTTCAGTATATGTATTTTGCATGCTCATTCCCTCTCTTTGTAGGGGCTACAAAGAGAGAAAATGAGGGATACCAGCTGCAGACCTGGTTACTGGGAAGAGCATTGGTGATGTCAGCGAGCGACACACCATTTGTGAACTACAGCATCATAACTCTGCCTTTGTGAGAACCTTAAGATATAGTTGCTCCAGGTGGAATATTCAGAAAGAAGTCAGAGGAGAAAAATGAAGAGGATTCCCTAGCAGTGATTCAGAAAGACGAGATTATGTCTGGACCACATGGAGCCCCTAGTTGAGCCATAGGACCAAGTAAGATATGTCTGTTGATTTATTGGCCCCAACCTTCCCCATTTTCTAGTCAAATTGCTACCAGACATCCCCAGGCCCGAGCCAACTAGCTCTAGGCCCCAGACAGGCAGGCACCAAACAACTAGGGCCAGACACAAGCCCCAGTCAGGCAGCCTCAGGCTCCAGCCAACATGAACCCAGTCAGACAGACCCCAGACGGCAGCCATCCGGCCAGAGTCAGCCGTCTACAGCCCTCTGACAGCCCTCTGACAGCCATCCCCATGCCCCAACCAGCCATTCCTAGGCCACAGCCAGCTTTCCTTTCTCTGTTCTTCCTTCTCTCAGTTTCCTCCCTTAAAAAATAAATGATTGCTTTGAATCATAAAGTGCAGTAATCAAAGGTCATCCTAACTTTCAGTGGAGTGCCTTTTTTTTTGAATAAATTTATAAATTCACAATTAACCCATTTTTCAGGGGCAGAACCGGCTGATCACCACCAAATGAAGCTCAAACCCATTTAGCTGTAAAACCTCTTAATTTAGATTATTTCAACAACATTTAAATTTCAAAACTGAAATCATAAATCATTAATTCATTCTCAAAACATGATATTTTCTCATTTTGCCATTAATATTTAAGTGGTAGAATATACAGTACATGTCTGTGAGGCATGTCTGAAGTATGTAAATATACTGCAGTATTTTGATAAAATCAATGCTTCTCTAAACCTACAGTGTTAAAACAAAACCAACACAATTTTCTAACAAACTGAAAACTAATAATGTGAATAGGGAATAAACAGTTTTGTCGCTGTGTCTCTAAAGACATTATAATTAAACGCGGAGGGAGAAATGTACGGGTGATGCAATTCCATCATTTCTTTTGCTCCCCATAGTAATTAATTACACATTATATAAATACCCACACTGTACAAGTAAGATTCTTTTCTATCCTGTCTTAGGACAACCTAAAGGTGAGCTGTAACTCATCCACTTCATTAAAATATTCAATACGATGTTACTGTGACTGTTCTATGGTTGTGATGGTGTGGTGTATGTTTAGAACATTGTCTGTAATATTTCTGAAGCTGCAATGAAACGGTAGAACGTTATATTGCTGTATGTTTTGGTCATGGCTTTTTTTTATTGTGTAGCAAAACATTTTATCTACAACTTTTATAAGACCAGGTACATGCAATATAATTTGGCTTATATAAACGGCTTACTAGTACCATCTAAAGAAACTGTCTCTAAAAGTATCAGGAGCATATAAATCATTAATTTAAGATACGATTGTGACTGTGTGGAAAGAACATTTTCCTATCTACTGTAGGCTTTTTAAAGGAGCTCACTAGGACTCGCCTTGAAGTCTGAAAAGACTGATTACACAGAATATTTTCTTTTGCACTAAGTTGCATAGTGAATATAAATACAATTTGGAAGATGTTATCGTCTGCAAATTTTAACAAATTTATAAATAATATGAAATGGTTTTTCAAACATAATATATTTAATTCACTACTAGATAAGCACATGATTTCACATAATATACAGTATACAAAGTGAACTGTGAAATATAAATTTTGTCTTTGCATAGTATCCAATCTACAGCATATGTGATTTAAATGTAAGGTCATTAGAGGTACTAAAGGTATTTAATTGTCTTTTTGACAATATTCTTTGGCTTCATCCCACATCATAATACAATTTATCATTTTGGGTAAATATGGAGAACTACCTGCATTATTTCCAGACTTGTGAAAGCAACTTTTGTTTGTAATACAATGCCGGGATCAATGTAAGAAGCTTTCCCACCAGGAAATTTAGCACTCCTAATGCAGCTACAGACACAGTTTTACTTCTAAAAATACCCATATAAGCTCCACAAAACCAGATAGAGTTTATAATCCTGCATTTTCTTCATATTAGGAGTATAGTGCTGTTGAGGGACCCTGACCTTTCCTCTATCTACCTATCAGTCTGTGGTTTCCTGCTACCTCCATGTTCCTCCTCATATCATGACACTGACCCTGCCACAAGCAGCTCATTCCTCACTTACACAATCAGACAAGAAGACAGGTCACTGGCTCCTACAATGTTTGCACAATTATCTCTTGAAATATTCTGTGAGTATTGTGATGATCTGTTTATCTGGCAGCAGGTTATTCTGTACCCCACGTCCTGGGTTTATGGATGTGCTGGAGATGAAGATTGATTGCAAAAGCTGCTTTTGACCTTGTCTAGTACACCTTAAAAATGAAAAAAAAAATTGTTGAAAGGAGATGAAAAAAACTAACATACGTTTGCTTAAAATGTATATTGTTTATGTTGTAGTTAGACGCCACAAAGAAAAAAAGCAAAATGCATTCTCATCCGTGTAAGTACAGTGAACCACTATTAAATTATACATTTTTGTTACAGAATAAGTTACAGTGTGGCAAATACAAGAAGAGGAGTCACAGGTCAGTGTATTCTATTGTCATTTTTGCTTCTTTTTCCATAAAAGTGATAAATATGGTGCAAAAAGAAACATTTCCTTTGTTGTCAAAATTAATTGTTATGCTTATGTAGTATTTTAATTTAATCTCTCCATTTAAAGTTAAAAAAATATTGTTTCCTTTCTTACATACCAACATTTATGTTCTGGAACAAGACCTTTTTCAAGGACATATACAGGACCGAAAAACATCAGTATATTTTAAAGGAATCAATATTATTTCACCTTCAATGGAGAGTGCTGCACTTTGTATGTTGGACTATACTCTCTTCACAGGAGAATTTTTCCAAGCACCCCATCAACACACCACAAGGTTTGAGTATCTAGATAGATGGATAGATAGATAGACAGACAGACAGACAGACAAACAGATAGATAGATAGAGTGCAACGCTGAATAATCTTTAATTTAGCCATAAATGGACAGCCAATAACACTTTACATAACACATACAAAACTAAATAATATAAAGACATATACTTATGAACAAATTATTTATAGATAGCTTTGCAATGTCGATCAAATTATTTACAGGACAGAGAGCGAGAGTCCAATGTGAAGAAGGTTAATTGATTGCAGTAATACATAGATGAGATCTGTAAAATCCAAAAATATCATTTTACATGGTGGAGAAATAAAAGTAAATTATTATCTAAAGATTAGTACTGGTTAAAACAACATATTATTTGATTGACTGTAATAGAACTGCTAAGGTTCAATATGTATAACTAAAAGATGGGAATGCATTGAGTTGAGACACTCCAATCCACTGTAAATTAAAAAATTAAAACTACCAAAGCTTATTCATGTTAAATTAAAAACAGACTTATATGAGGTATCAACCGCTTCTCAATTTTATTGAAAATACTTGACAGCAATATACTTTAAAATGATACATACGGCGAATTAAAAAGGAAAAAGTGTTTTTTAAAGTATAAAATGCAATATTTTCCTTTTGAACCAGTCAGACAGACCAGGAGGGAAAGTGTGTTATGCCTTATTCATCTAATTTGATTAATATGTAAGTACATATATTGATATAATATTAATTACATTTTATTTAACTTTTCCAATCATTATAATTAACTCCAGAATATATTTCTCCATATTGGACTAAAGCATTTTCTTTTATGGATCAATATTATATTGTACTTTTTATATTTGGTTAAGTTGGTATGTCAGTTGATTGTTCTCAAATCACCTGTTACTGAATATGATATCATCATCATCATAAAAATGTATTTATACAGTAGTAAAACAATACTGAGTATTATTTTTTAGCGGCTCAACTTGCCCAATGTATTTTATGGAACTCTTCTAGCTTCTCCAGACTTTGGCTCTCCTCTCTCCTGTGGCTCCCTTGTACTAATTGTCCACAGCTCGCTTCTCATCGTCCAATTGTAGCCCACTCATTATCTCTCTGAGACCGAGCAAACACAAAATTTAAGCTCGCCTCTGCTCCTAGACCAATCATTCCACTTTTTGATAATTCTAAATTTCCACCAGGTTGTATAATACCACCCTTCGAGCCTTGGAAGTGGAAAGATGTTTGCTACCTTAATGATATCACCTGAGAAACTTCTTTTCCCTCATTTGATGGCTTAAAAACAAAAATTAACATTCCCAACACACTTTTTCTAGTACCTACAACTGAAAAAATTTCTTTCTACCACTAAGCTAACTTTAGGTATCAGACCGTTTACCCTTTTTCAGTAGCTTTCCCTACGCCGGTCCTCTACCAAAGGTCTCATATCTCTACTATACTGGGAACTCAGAGTCTCTGATACGGACGGGCCGGATTCTCATGAGCAGGCTTGGGAGGAAGACCTGGGAGGACCTCTAGATAACGAGGACTGGGAAGAAATAAGAGCTAATACAGTCTCTAATTCAGTCTGGATGAAATTGAAAGAAAACACTTATAAACTCCTTTATCGATGGTACTTGGTCCCAACCAAAGTACAAAAATCTTCCCAGACTCGTTCAGCATATGCTGGAGAGGATGCAGGATGGAAGGATCCATCCTCCATATTTGGTGGCAGTGTCCCAAACTTGCCCTGTTCTGGATGGAACTTCAGAACTTTTGCATTACAACTACTACAAATTGACATTCCCTACTATCCAAGGGTTTTCCTCATCCCTCTTGGGATTTCATTGGCTACCAAACATCAAATGAAGATATTCGTCACATAGTTTCTGCTGCTCTGTGTCAAATAGCCACTGATTGGAAATAGCCCCTTGTGCCAACACAGCAGACTGTTATCGGCAGAATATGGTACACATATAAAATGTAATATATGACATGTATTATCCACGACAGCTCTAAATCATTTAATAAAGTGTGGGAACCGTGGACCGCATACTTCCAAATTCAAATTCCTTTTGCTACATGACTCTTCAACATCAATCCACCTGTACCCTTCCCTTCACCCTCAACCTCACCTTTGCCATCCCTCACTTCCTCTTTTCAATATTCTACCCCACTGCTTCTTTCCTTTCACCTTTAGGCGGCTTGCCCCACTTTTTCACTTTCTTTTGTCTAACTTCTTTCGTTTTAGTTTCTCTTTTCTCTCCTTATTGTAAAATTGGGCCATTATCTAAACCATTTATTTTTTCTAAGGAACTCTGTTGGTTTTATTACCTGTATATTCATACACCGTTTGTAACACATTGTTTCATTGATCGACATGTACTACTGACCCTTGCAAAAATAAAATCTTTAAAAATACAAACAAAAAAACAATACTGGGTAATACAGACAGATAGACACACAAGCGTGCAATCCTATAATTAAGTGTTATTTTTTAATTATTAGTTTATCAATGTTGCAATTATATTACGTTTGTTCGGGAGGTCTGATCTAATCCCGGAAGAGAGACCAGGATGGCAGAGAAACTCTGCCGCTGCTAATATGCCATCTTCAATTTTAACATCAAAATTGTGAAATATTATCTAGCGATTCACAGCAAATTCAACAATATCACTTAGCCCCTTACAATTAATGGAGGATACAAACGAATGTGAATTGGTAGCGTGCAATATAGCGTCATAACAAAACCATTGTCACACAAACAATAAATGAGAGGTTATATGAGGGAACAAATGGCTAAATACAACACAAACTGCAGAACAATTGTATACCTCTCACTAGACCTTAATAAACTGTCATTGTATAATAAAATACAAAGTATTCATTTATCTATTTCAAACTAATATTGAATACAAATTTATAAGATCTACATTATGTGAAGTGATTTTGATACATTGTATCCATATTGAGACAAAGGGGTATATTTACTAAACTGCGAGTTTGAAAGAGTGGAGATGTTGCCTACAGCAACCAATCAGATTCTAGTTAGCATTTATTAAGTACATTCTTCAAAATGACAGCCAGAACCTGATTGGCTGCTATAGGTAACAGCTCCACTTTTCAAACCCGCAGTTTAGTAAATATACCCCAAAGTGTTATGCTATGGAATTTTAGCCAAGTTCAGTATACATCTGACAATAATAATAGGAAACGCTAGTCAGCATCTCATTTGTAAAATTAGTGATAGAAAATACTAAAACAATCTATAAACAATCGAGATTACAAATAGGACGCTGCAATTAGAATTTTTTTTTGTGGAGTGAACATTGTGTTCCACTCTGGGAAATAGACATTTATAATAGCCTCACACTGCTCCTATTCGGGAATAATACACTCATAATTTATGATTTCAGGGAATGCAATGACCATTTGATTGCACATGCAATGTCTAAATAATGTTTCAGTTATAAAATCAATGGTGCTCTCAATCAGACTGAGTTAAACTATGTGTACTAGCGATTAATTTTATGAAATCTGTTACTTAGTAATCAACACAAAAATAAATAATTAGGTGCTTTATATTTGCAACAACACTAAACCTGGGGGAAAAAAATGCTGCTGGATATGGGCAAGGTTAAATCCACAACATGAGAGTAAACAAAAAAACAACCAGCGCAAAATTATCACTAGAAAAAGGTTTAAATGAAAAGTATAAAAATATGGATAATAAAAAAACATGCTGAGTAAATATAAATATGAGATTCAAGCCGGCATGAAAAGCAAAAACATTATTAATTGACAGTGAGCAATGCCCTATAAGAATAGCAAATGTTTAAAATATTCGCACATACATAACATGTAACCATGAATGAAACAGTTTCTTGGATAGACACCACAAAATCAAACCATTAGGCCATATATGATATGAATGGAAAAGGCCTATATAAGATGAATCCGATAAGATTGTGCCAATGGGCACTAAGTAGATCCAGACCATAATCGTCTACTCTGAGAATTGCCTGTGATCCTTCCAGCGGGGAGTCGGTGAGTTCCTTATGAGTATATATTGACTGTTCCACTCGGTTCCTAACATATTGACCACAATAATTGGCTTTGGCTCCTGGACATTTAAACGGTTGGGAATTAGTTCCCCAAGACCTTTAATATCATGCGTGATTTATGATCTTGATCTACTTAGAGCCCATTGGCGCAATCTTATCGGATTCATCTTATATAGGCCTTTCCCATTCATATAATTTATGGGCTAATGGTTTGATTTTATGGTGTCTATCCAAGAAACTGTTTCATTCATGGTTACATGTTATGTATGTGCGAATATTTTAAAAAATTTGCTATTTTTATAGGGCATTGCTCATTGTCAATTAATAAATGTTTTTGTTTTTCATGCCGGCTTGAATCTTATATTTATATTTACTCAGCATATTTTTGTATTATTCATATTGTTATACTTTTTATTTAAACTTTTTACTTAGTAATCAACACTTCAATCTCCAAGGAATTGGATTTGAGGATAGACCGATAAAACTTCTACTAACTTTATGCAAAAATTAGATTATATCTACTCGTATACACAAAGGGTGGATGACATATGCTAAAAACAAACATTATTGATTATGGTATTTTAACTAATTTAAATAATACTGAATGAAAGAACATAGAAATGTCGCAATGATTATATAATTGCCGCGTTAATAGACTAATAATAAAAAATAATGCTTAATTATAAGGCGATTGTATATCGTATACAGTGAGAGGTGATTTGAGAACAATCAACTAACATACCAACTGGCAATATAAAATATTGATCAATATAATAAAATACTTAAATCCAAGATAGAGAAATATATTCTGCAGTTAATTAAAATGATGCAAAATATTAATAAAATTAAAATAATATAATGACAACATTTGTACTTACATATTAATCAAATTACGTGAATAAGGCATATTAAATAAGCTCTTTAATACACTTTAACTCCTATCCTGACTGATGAGATCGTAGTAAAATAATTACATTTTATTATTTAAAAACAAATACTTTTTTCCCTTTTCTATTCTCTACAACTATGATTTTAAAACATTTTGCCACCAAGTGCTTCCAACAAAATTGAGAAGGGGTTTATATCTCATATGGGTTTGTTTTTAACAATAACATGAATAAAAATTTGATGGTTTTAATTTTTCAATTTGCCATGGATTCGAGTGCCTCAAATTAATAGATTCTGATCTCGAGTTATACATTAGCCTCAAGCTAATGTCAAGAAAGTACCCATTCCAAATGATCAATAATATAATTTCAAAAAAACTAAAATATTAGCAAATATACAAATAGATTGATCATTGAAAAATAGAGGTTAATCCTCATTTCCGTTGCTGACATGAGTACATAACAAAAAATAAAGATGCATTATGTATGAAGACTGAATTATAATCAAACAGTTGTAGGAATAGATTGAAATGGTCATTAGTAAAAAACAAATAAATATTTGTGCACTAACCAAGAATCTCATAACATCCCACTGTACCCACAATGGGCAATTCTGACTCCCATTGCGATCTCAGGATGGCTATTTTCCTGTGGCCCACCATATACTAATTATCCCATACATGCGTCTGCTCTCCATTTCACATGCATTCCATTGTAGATGTCACTTATCAACATGTGGAAGAAACAGATTATACCCACAGATGGCATGACAAGGGGCAGATCCAAGATGGAAATGTGTACAGTGCACAGAAGGGCACGTTTCTAAGAATCCTTCAGTAGAAGGTCTACATTTAATAATATTTTCATTTTTAACTACTACATCAACATAAATATTTATTTTGATAACAAAGGAAATGTTTCTTTTTGTAGCATATAGAATATGATTTTGTCAGCTTGTAATTGTCAAACTGTTAATGACATTTATTTTATATTAACCCTTCATTTTTGTCGTTAGCATGGATTTAATTTTCCCTGTAAAATAATTAATGGAGTGGAGCAGCATATAAGGTCAGGTTCATGTGGGATGCAAAATTATTAATTGATACGATTCACACACTACTAGGACAGTGTCAATGCAAATTTGTACTAACCACTGATATAGTAATGTAACACAGCCAGAGCACAAGGAGAGAGATTATGTTCCCTAGAGGCTACTTAGTATGACATAGAGATTATCCTGAGTGTTATGGTGGAGCATGTGCCAACTATGAGACAGGACTAAGTCAGAGTCCAGCTAAACTAATCTAAGTTACAAGATGATGTCAAGAGCATAGGAGCACATTATACATATGAGATTCAGAGATGGTAAATACATCTTTTGATGTTGTAATTGAAACAGATCTATAAGGTAATTGTAATCCTAGAATGTGACTGCATATTAATATGAATCTTAATGTGAGATAAACTGTGCAGAATCTGGTTACCCCAATATGGAATCACCTGGTATAGTCACAGTCATTACTGAGAGAAGTGAGGATGTGACGAGCACCAAAGCCATATAGCAGGGGAAGAGAATAATTTTCTTGAAGAATTTGGCTTGACTCCCATTATATTCAGCAGTTGTGTCACATGTCTCACTTATCATCATCATCATCATACCATCAAGTGGAGACTTCTGTTTTTATAATGCTGACCTTTATACCCTGAGATGAGAGAGGGTGATTGACCTAAGGGAGATATTACCACTCCAGATCCAAACATATAGGTTAAATTAATAATATTTTTTCTTTACAGAATAACTTGACTCCGACATGGGAAACCAGACTTACGTTAAAGAATTCCACTTGTTGTCATTTTACGCAAAATCCGATTATGCATTGTCAACTATCCTTGTGTTTTTTTTCCTATATATGTTTGGAATACTGATTAATTGTCTTATAATTACAGTGATATATGTTGATGATCAGTTACACACCCCCATGTATCAATTTCTCTCTAACCTGGCCTTATTAGATATCAGTTATACAACCACTACTGTCCCTAAACTGCTGTACATGTTATTATCTGGAGATAATACAGTATCCTTCATACAATGCTTCACCCAGATGTACTTTTATGTCATGGTTTGCTTTACGGAGAATATACTAATATCCATTATGGCATATGACCGATATGTTGCTATATGTAATCCTTTACACTATCACTTTATTTTAAATAGAAAGAACTGTCTCTTAGTTACATGTGGCACTTGGGTATCAGGATATTTAAATTCATTTCTGATTACAATTCCAGTGACAAAACTGTCCTTCTGTCGTTCAAATATTATAAAGCAATTTTTTTGTGATCCTAAAGCTCTGATTAACATTTCATGTACTAGAATTGAAGAGTTGAATGTTGTCATCTATCTGGACACATTTCTATTTGCATTAGCAGTCATGTTCACTTTGATATCGTATATAAAAATTATCAGGGTCATCTTACAGATGAAATCTAAGGATGGTAGAAAAAAAGCAGTATCTACCTGCTCATCCCACTTCACCGTTTTCATTATTTACAATACAACAGGTTTTTCTGTGTACACGCTGCCACCATCACAGTACTCCAATCTTCTAGATCAGGTCTTTACTGCAGTGTACACAGTTATTACACCCATAATAAACCCTCTGATCTACTGTCTGCGGAATAAGCATATGAAAAACGCCCTGCTGAGAATACTGGGGGCAAAACAAAGTATTCATCAGTAATGTGAATGACAATTAAACTAAACTAAATGGCAGTAATTTTGGATGCTGTTCTTTTTGATCATTACATTGCTGATGCTTGTGTATATGTCCTTTGTTATGTCTGCTTTGACTTCTTTTATTTGCTTCAACATTAAGGGGCGTATTCAATTCTCCGGAAATCCCGCCACGTAAAAACCACTACCGTTATTACGGTAGTAGTTAGCTGGATTTCAGCTCGCGGCTCAGGGAGCTGCGAGCTGAAATCCAGCGAGAAAATTACCATAGTAATGGGTTTTCCGCACACTATTACCGTAATAATAGTTATAGTGCGCAGATCCCTGGATTTTCGGCGTTTCCGTCGACAGTTGAATACCCCCCTAAGCCTCAATTTCAGCACTTTACACAATATGCGTTTGCTCAGAATGGGGCTCATTTAGAGTGGAATTTACACTTTAAATAAACACAGAAAAATACATGCACAGAGAAAAGGTATATCCATAAGTATATTGAGTTAGCTGTATCTCTGCTTAAAAACATTGGAAATTGCACCAGACATACAAGTGTGTACTTACGCCTAAGGAAAGCACAGATATGTGCTTCTCCTGCCGAGTCCCTGGCTTGTCTGCATCGGCTGATCTGCTGTGTGCCGGCCCGGCTTGTCGGTTGGCCCTTCTCCTGCTGGGTCCCTGGCTTGTCTGCATCGGCTGGTCTGCTGTGTGCCGGCCCGGCTTGTCGGTTGGCCCTTCTCCTGCTGGGTCCCTGGCTTGTCTGCATCGGCTGGTCTGCTGTGTGCCGGCCCGGCTTTTCGGTTGGCCCTTCTCCTGCTGGGTCCCTGGCTTGTCTGCATCGGCTGGTCTGCTGTGTGCCGGCCCGGCTTGTCGGTTGGCCCTTCTCCTGCTGAATCCCTGGCTTATCTGCACCAACTGATCTATTGTGTACCGACCCGGCTTGTCAGTTAACCCTTCTCCTGCTGAATCCCTGGCTTATCTGCACCAACTGATCTATTGTGTACCGACCCGGCTTGTCAGTTAACCCTTCTCCTGCTGAATCCCTGGCTTATCTACATCAACTGATCTACTGTGTACCGACCCGGCTTGTCAATTAACCCTTCTCCTGCTGAATCCCTGGCTTATCTGCACCAACTGATCTACTGTATACCAACCCGGCTTGTCAGTTAACCCTTCTCCTGCTGAATCCCTGGCTTATCTGCATCAACTGATCTACTGTGTACCTACCCGGCTTTTCAGTTAACCCTTCTCCTGCTGAATCCCTGGCTTATCTACATCAACTGATCTACTGTGTACCGACCCGGCTTGTCAATTAACCCTTCTCCTGCTGAATCCCTGGCTTATCTGCACCAACTGATCTACTGTGTACCGACCCGGCTTGTCAATTAACCCTTCTCCTGCTGAGTCCCTGGCTTATCTGTATCAACTGATCTACTATGTACCGACCCGGCTTGTCAATTAACCCTTCTCCTGCTGAATCCCTGGCTTATCTGCATCAACTGATCTACTGTGTACCGACCCGGCTTGTCAGTTAACCCTTCTTCTGCTGAATCCCTGGCTTATCTGCATCAACTGATCTACTGTGTACCGACCCGGCTTGTCAATTAACCCTTCTCCTGCTGAATCCCTGGCTTATCTGCAGCAACTGATCTACTGTGTACCGACCCGGCTTGTCAGTTAACCCTTCTCCTGCTGAATCCCTGGCTTAACTGCATCAACTGCATATAAAACATTATTTTATATGCCATTATTTTGTTTTTCCTGATTATACATTTACAAGTTTCTACTTTTTACCTGTTATTATTCTACTATTTATATGCCTTTATCTTGTTTTTCCTGATTTTATATTTACCAGCAACTAGTTTTACCTGTTATTATTCTTGCCTATTTCCATTGTCCTTATTACCTCTCCTTCTATTATTCTTTGCCTTCCACGCCCTAATTGGTTATTGTCCTCCATCTTGCTATTGTCTCCCTGCTTATTCTTACCTGTTATCCGCTGTCCTTATTATCTTACTGTTCTGCTATCATTCTTACCTGTCTTCATTGTCCTTATTATCTCACTGTACTGTTGTTCCATGCCCTCCACGCCCTAATTCGTTATTATCTTCCACCTTTTCATTGTCATCCTGCCTTTGTTCTTACCTGTTTTTCACTGTCCCCACTATCTCACTGTTCTGTTACTCTCTCTCCCTACTATGCCTCCCCGCTCTCACTCCATACCCATACTCTCCCCCCGCCCTACCTCTCCCGTTCCTCCCCGCCATCCCCCGCGCGCTGCTCATCTTGCTAACCTCATCCCCATTTCCCCCCTCTCCTCTCCCCCTTTCTTCTGTGCCCTCTGGAATGCCAGATCCGTCCGCAACAAGCTGACTGCTATCCACGACCTCTTTCTATCCAACTCCTTTAACCTTCTTGCCGTTACTGAAACCTGGCTCTCTGATTCTGATACTACTTCCCCCGCTGCCCTCTCCTATGGTGGCCTCTCCTTCACCCACTCCGCCAGGCCTGGTGCCCGCCCTGGCGGTGGAGTTGGCCTCCTCCTCTCCTCCACCTGTACTTTTGGTGTCATTCCCCCTGAACCCTCCCTCTCCTTCTCCTCTTTTGAAGCTCACTCCATCCGCCTCTTCTAGCCCATCCATCTCCGCGTCACTGTCATCTACCGCCCCCCTGGCCCCACCTCCCTCTTCCTTGACAACTTTGCTAGCTGGCTTCCTCACTACCTCTCCTCCGATCTCCCCTCGATCATTCTCGGTGACTTTAATATCCCCATCGACAACCCCACCTACCCTGCTTCCAGCAAACTGCTCACCCTCTCTTCCTCCCTTGGTCTCACCCAATGGACCTCCTCCTCTACCCACTGCCTTGGTCACTCCCTTGATCTTGTCTTCTCCTACCTATGTAATCTCTCCGACTTCTCCATCTCTCCCTTTCCTCTATCCGACCACCATCTCCTCTCCTTCTCTCTCTCCTCTTCTCCTGCTCCCCCCCCCTGCCCAAACCTACTCTGTCCATACGCAACCTCGATGCTCTTGACCCTGCCTCTCTGTCCTCCTCTCTCGATACCCTCCTTTCTCCCCTTTCCTCCCAGGCCTGCCCCAACCAGGCGGTCTCCCTCTACAATCACACCCTCACCTCCGCTCTGGACGCGGTCGCCCCTGCCCACTCCGTCCACCCCCGCTGCTCCAAACCCCAACCCTGGCACTCCAAATTTACCCGCTTCCTCCAAAAATGCTCCCGTTCCGCCGAACGTCACTGGAGAAAATCCCGCTCCCTGGCTGACTTCCTCCACTTTAAATTCATCCTTTCATCCTACAGCTCTGCCCTCTCACTCGCTAAACAATCTTTCTTTAAATCCCTCATCTCTTCCCAGTCCTCTAACCCCCGCCGCCTCTTTGCCACCTTCAGCACTCTCCTGGCCCCCTCCCCCCACCCCCTCCTCCCTGACTGCCTCTGATTTCGCCTCCTTCTTCTCCTCTAAAATCGAGGCCACCCGACTTGAAATCTCCTCCTCCACTCTCTCTTCCACCCCTCCCACTCTTATGTCCTCCCCCCCAACTACCTTCCCCTCCACTCCTTCCGTCCCACCACCGACGAGGAAGTCCACTCTCTCATTTTATCCTCCCCCCCACTACCTGCCCCCTGGATCCCATCCCCTCCCACCTTCTTCGCTCCCTTTCCCCCACCACCTGCTCCCACCTCGCTCACCTCTTTAATCTCTCCCTCTCCACTGGCATCTTCCCCTCCTCCTTCAAACATGCTCTCGTATCCCCCATTCTTAAGAAACCTAATCTCGACCCCACTTCTCTCTCGAACTATCGCCCCATATCTCTTGTCCCTTTTGCCTCCAAAATTCTTGAGAGGCTCGTCTGCAGCCGTCTCACCTCCTACCTTTCTGAATACTCCCTCCTTGATCCTCTCCAGTCTGGTTTCCGCCCCCTCCACTCCACTGAAACTGCCCTGGCTAAAGTCACCAATGACCTCCTCTCTGCAAAAGCCAGGGGCCACTTCTCCCTTCTCATCCTCCTTGACCTCTCTGCAGCCTTTGACACCGTTGACCACCCCCTCCTCCTTCACACCCTCCAGTCTTTCGGCCTCTCCGGCCCAGTCCTGTCCTGGTTCACCTCTTACCTTACTCACCGTTCCTTCTCTGTCACCACCTCTGGGTCTCTCTCCCCCCCCATCCACCCTTCCAGTCGGGGTCCCTCAGGGCTCTGTTCTGGGACCCTTACTCTTCTCTCTATACACCTCCTCCCTGGGTGAACTCATCAGCTCCTTCGGCTTCAGCTACCACCTTTACGCTGACGACACTCAACTATACCTCTCCTCTCCTGATCTCTCTCCCTCCCTCCCCTCTAGGGTGTCCGCCTGCCTCTCTGCCATCTCCTCCTGGATGTCCTCTCGATTCCTCAAACTTAACCTTGCCAAAACTGAGCTCATAGCTTTTCCTCCCTCTCATACCCCATCCCCTTCTGACCTCTTCATCACTGTCGACAACACCTCTATCTCCCCTGTCCCCCAACTTCGCTGCCTTGGTGTCATCCTCGACTCCTCTCTCTCCTTTGGCCCCCACATCCTCTCTCTTGCTAAATCCTGCCGCTTCCAGCTGCGCAACATCGCTCGCATCCGGCCCTTCCTCTCCCATGATGCCACCAAATGCCTTATCCACTCTCTGATCATCTCCCGCCTGGACTACTGCAACCTCCTCCTCACTGGCCTCCCCCACTCTCATCTCGATCCCTTCGATCCGTCCTTAACGCTGCAGCTAGGCTTATTTTCCTCTCTCGCCGCTCCTCTTTTGTCTCCCCCCTCTACCTAGCCCTTCACTGGCTCCCATTCCCCTTCAGAATCCTCTTTAAGCTCCTCACACTTACCTACAAGGCCCTCGCCAACTACACTGCGCCCTACATCTCCACCCTCCTCTCTATTCATGCTCCATCCCGCCCTCTCCGTTCTGCCTCTGACCGTCGCCTCTCTTCCCCCCTTATAACCTCCTCCCACGCGCGTATCCAAGACTTCGCCCGCGCTGCCCCCCTCCACTGGAACAAGCTCCCTCCCTCCATCAGAACTTCCCCTAATCTGTCCAGCTTCAAACGGGCCCTAAAAACCCACCTTTTTCTTAAAGCCTTTCTGTCTCCCATTTAACTTCCTACCTTATCTTCTGCCTCTGTCCCCCTACTCTCCCTCTCTCCCCTGCGTCTCTCTGTCTGTCCACCCCTCCCCTTAGATTGTACGCTCCTCTGAGCAGGGCCATCTCTCCTCCTGTTTCCACCACTTCTAACTCTGCTCTCCAGCTACTTAGCCCTCCTCCTCAAAGGTCCTCCACCCCACGTCCACTTTCGCTCCCTCCGCCCCCCTGGGGGTCTCCCTGTCTTCTGCGCCCCCCTTCTTGGGCCCCGTCGTTTTCGGATCCTCCCTCCCCCTTCCCCGCCCTCTCTAGCTGTGCATTGAGTGTACTGAGTTGCTGTGTTTACTGTACTGTGCTGTCTCCCATTGTATTGTGATTTTGTTTGTCTCTGTACGGTGCTGCGGATGCCTTGTAGCGCCTTATAAATAAATATTAATAATAATTAATAATATGTGCCTCGATAGTATTAGTAGCATATGTTGCATAACCTCATTTGTACACAATATAATAATATAATGCAGTGTTATATAAACAAGACTAGGGGGTAAATGTATCAAGCTGAGAGTATTCCGGCTCGGTTTGAAAAACCAATCAGATTCTAGCTATCATTTATTTAGTACATTTTACAAAATGATAGTTAGAATCTGATTGGTTGCTATAGGCAACATCTCCACTTTTCAAACCCGCCGGAAAACCCTCAGGTTGATACATTTACCCCAAGGTATTGTCCTGAAAGTAAAAGTCACATTTTCAATATGATATACAAACATCTCCCCACTTGTTGTTTACTCCTTTAAAATTCAAATGAGAATTTTCTTTTATGCAATTGTTCAAATGGAAATGTAAGCTAAATAACACAAACAGACGGACACTGCTTGATACAATGTAGCCAAAAAGTTGGATATGTCAAAATGCAATAAGCCAATCAGAAACAGCTAGATAGTGCACAATTATCATTGCAGCTGCCCACCAATATTTGCAAGAGATACTCTCCTTAAAATGCATATCTGCAGATACTTCAATGTTTAATACACTTACCAACCCACATGCCAACTCTTTAGGTGGAAAGGATTCAAATCACCAATGCAAAATAATCTAAGTATGAACATAAGTGTGTTCATTTTGGTGTGCATGCACAGTACAGAAATGCATATCTTATGCAAAATAATGTATATACTTCACAAAGAGTGGCATGACCATTGCTAGTGTCACCTCTCTGAGTAATCAAATTGTAAGGAATTGAGATGATCAACAAGATTGGATATGATTTGAAAATCTGGTCTGTTGGGGTTTGTTAACAAATTTGAAAGATTCAATCACCATTTGCCTATTTCAGAGAGACTACCAACAACAAAGCATTATGCTAAATTTTGGGTAGTGAAACTACAGGCGCTAATAAATTCTACATTAGCGTTGCTTGAAGATAAGAATATAAAAGCATATCGCCAAATTTAAGTTTATGATATTTTATTACAAAATCACCTATTTGACTTACATGAAAATATATTGATGGTAGCATCCATTCTAAGCTAAAATATTACTTCAAACTCCCGCTTAATATCGCTTTTCTAAACCTTTTTTCATCATCCTAAGATACTCCTCATTGAAGCCTTCATTGTGTGTTAACAAACAAATGAAAATGAAATTACTTTCATGTATTTAAAGCTATTAATATCATTGATGTATATACTCCTAAAAATGCAGATTCCCAAATAAAAGTGTCTGTTTAGTGCAAAACATGTCCTACTAACAGTATTAAGCAAGGAATGATCATTACCTCACCAGAGGACATTATAATAGACATGTTGGGCCTGATTCAGATAGGAAACACATTTTACACGTAAGTTGCAGTTTAAAAAAGAGCATGGAACTTAAAAGTAGTTCTGACCGCATTTAATTCTAAGCAGATCTCAAGATATGTTTTATTTTAAAACTGGGTGTAAGTGTGTTCTGCATACACAGTACTTGCAGTATGTTAACAGACAGAACAGATTGCAGTATACACCCAAGCGTTCTTTGTATACTAAAGACAAATCAACCAACAATTGAAAGGACTTGGGTGACTGTGGTTGTTGCAGTAAATAATGAGGCCCCAAGATTTGGCAATTATACAACCTCTATATGCTCTCTATGTAACACAGGGCCACCCTTGGCAGCCAAACCAAGGGCTAGTCGAAGGACGCTAAAAGTTTTACCCCCTACAAAAAGCAATCATGCCACATTGCTTAGTTTCATAGCCATATTGGCAGCTTGGAATTTATTTTGGCTAGTGAAATTATTTATAAGTCACATATGCAAAGAAAACCTGTTATGGCTACTGAGAAATATAGAGGCCTGGAACATGGGCTATTGCAAGTGAACAGATTCCATATTATATTTTAAATTGGGAAAAAGTAATGGCTTACTTTAAATATGCTTATCGCTAAAAAGTGCAAGTGCTTTCCCGAGTCACCTTAGTATTGGTGGTATTTAGGGAAACAGAAAACAAACCTCCACAAAGAGTTGGTAATTATTTCTTTAAATCTTTTCTCTTTAATTCTTATACCATCTTTTTTATTTTGCGATTTTACATTTGTTATCATTTTCTTTTGTATTTTTATTTTCTGCAACATTTTCTAAGCTATTCAGACACACACCTTGGTTCTCAAAAAAGAGTATTTACTATAGAATTGTCTCTACGCTTTAATTGGTTGAAATCTGAATCAACTAGAGAGAAGAGGAAAAATGAATGGAACACAAAAAGGGAGCGGCACAACACATAATAAACAAACTGTACTTCTGCTGGTTGATGTGCTGATTGTCCTCCTTTCTCAGGCTGCATGCATAGGATTTCTTTCTGACAGGCAGCTATTCAACCTCTGGCCTACAGAGTGAGCTGCGGCAGAGAAAGCACAGAGATTAGAACTGACGTGATCGGTTCCCTGCTCACTAACGATGGAGCAGCAACAAGTAAGTGGAAGCAGAGGGAGGATTACATATACATGCTGGGATGGTGATGTTGTGAGGGTTAGCCATAACGATTGGGTGTTAATTATGAGGGTGGTGGGGTTAATTATCTTAATGGGGTACTTTGATAAGACAGAGGGGGTAATGATTATGGGGTTAATGAATATAAAAAGGGACTTTTAATGGCGCTAGGGTTATTTAATTTTGGGGATGAGGGAATTAATGATATAAAGGGGTTAATAAAGTTGAAGGGTATGTTATGAGAAGGCTAAAAGATTTAATGATTATTAGGAGGGGTTTATTATGAGGAGGTGGAGTGGGAGTTAATGTTTTGTAAGGGGGTTAATTAATGATGGGTATGTTAATGTTGAGGAAGAGGTTATTATCATGAGAGATTTAATGATATTGAGGATGTTAATGACAGGGTGAGGGGATATATTACTGAAGGGGTTAAGGCTTATTATGAGGAGGTCATTTATGAGGATTTCAGAGTTACTTATGATGGTCTAAAATTTCTAGTCTGTACCTGCATATAATGTGTGGAGAGAGGGTGGAAGTGGTATTGGTGTAATGCGTGGGGAGAGGGTTGGTGGTGGTATTGGAGTAATGTGTGGGCACAGGGTTGGTGGTGGTATTGGTGTAATGTATAGGGAGAGTGTTGGCGGTGGTATTGGAGTAATGTGTGGGGAGAGGGTTGGCGGTGGTATTGGAGTAATGTGTGGGCACAGGGTTGGTGGTGGTATTGGAGTAATGTGTGGGCACAGGGTTGGCGGTGGTATTGGTGTAATGTGTAGGGAGAGGGTTGTCGGTGTTATTGGAGTAATGTGTGGGGAGAGGGCTGGCGGTGGTATTGGAGTAATGTATGGGGAGAGGGTTGGCGGTGGTATTGGAGTAATGTGTGGGCACAGGGTTGGCGGTGGTATTGATGTAATGTGTAGGGAGAGGGTTTGTGGTGGTATTGGAGTAATGTGTGGGGAGATTGGTGGGGCTTTTGCTGGCTTATTGTTATAAGTTTTTTTTCTTCTTTGATTTTAACTCTAACATTTGGAACCCACCCCTCTGATTACATCAGCAACATATGAAAAAAACCTTTTGTTATCTGTCCATGGTAAGGAGGAAATTAATACCTGCAGAGGTTACTTTGTGTGTGAGGAGGGAATCCATAATGATCATATCTATAGAAGAGTACACTTGATGAAAATCAGAATAATGAGTGAAATCTTTAGGCAATGAATTGTGTCATGATGTGTCATGAAGTCTGTGTAGTGTTAGGAGGGCAGACATTTTTTGTAACTTGGAGGAATCATCATCATCATGATCACCATTCATTTATATAGCGCCACTAATTCCACAGCGCTGTACAGAGAACTCCCTCACATCAGTCCCTGCCCCATTGGGGCTTACAGTCTTAATTCCCTAACACACTCACACACAGACTAGGGTGAATTTGTTGGCAGCCAATTAAACTTTTTGAGTGTGAGAGGAAACCGGAGCACCCAGAGGAAACCCACGAAAACACGGGGAGAACATGCAAACTCCACACAGATACGTCCAGGGTCGGGAATTGAACTTATGACCCCAGCGCTGTGAGACAGAAGTGTTAACCACTTAGCCAGATGGTAACAATAATTAATTTACTATACAGTCAAGCACAACATAATAGAGACAAAAACTTTATGTGCACCGGTAGTTCACCAAGATCTCATACTCATATGTAACAGACAAGCAGTTGAAGATCTAAAGGTGGCCCAAGCATTCAAAATACAATCAAAAAAAGATAAAATAATCCAGCACTAAATGTTAAATGAAGAGGTTTTAAGGGATGCTGTATATAATTTGTTTTGTTATTAATTGTCTGACAAGATTTAATAAAGCCTGATGTGTTGAAGCTGCATACACACAATTTACAAAAGGTACATGATGCACCATGATGCACCAACATGTGACAGAATTGTTAACCAGCACTCCAGTGATGCAGCGGAAATTCCAGATGAATGTGTGTCATCCAAAATTTATGAAGGATGAGTACCAATTTAATCACACAGCCTCAGGAGAGCTTAGGAAATCTCCATCATAATGAACATGCATATAACTTGTGCCAGGGAAAGAAGGTATATATGTGCTGTCATGACTACCACATGTATATATGCATATGAATCATAACTAATGTATTCTGAGGCTGGCTAGAGATGGTATTTGATCACTGCCCATAGGGAGCCTGTTCTCCTAGTATAGATATAAATGTAAAAATTATTATATAAAAAAAATATAAATACAAACACAATAAAATATCAGCAAACTGAGCAACAATAATTTTTACATGAATTGTCAATGCAATGTCACGTAACTACTTTTCACATATAAAATCCGTGAGGAGTAGAAGAAAAGTCTCAATTCAATATTAATTTCTGTCGGTGAGAAGTAGGTGCGACTAATCGGATGCCTTCCTATCTATTAATGGAGTGACCTTATTTTTAGAAACCTGCCGATCACGACCAAAACAAAGGGTCAGGGTTCAATTTCAGGTATTTTTAAAGCCTCTCAAGTTAGATTATATCAACTTTACTTGCACTTCAAATTTGAAAACAAAAGAATGTTATTTTCTAATTTTTATCATTACAATCGATATAATATCTTAATTATTGTCAAAATAACTTACAGCAAATAAATAAACAACATGTTGGAAAACGTAAAATATCTGCATGTAAAACAGCCTGAAGCATGTAAATAAGTTGCAGTATTTTGATTAAAATAATGTTTTCTCTAAAGCTATAATGTTCCAGCTAATTTAATACATTTTCTAAAATGAATTGAAAAGTAATAATGTGCAGAGAGAATAAACAGTTTTGTTGCTGTACATCTAAAAAGTGTATAATTACCCACAAGGGAGAAGTAAGGGTAAGTAAGGGTGATGTAATAACATCATATCTTCTACTCCCCATAGTAATTAATTACACATTATATAGGGATCCACACAGTACAAGTATGATTCTTTCCTAGCCTGTGTTCTGTTACATGACAATCTAAAGGTGAGTAATGACCCATCTACTGCATTACAATATACAGGATGATGTTACTGTGACTGATCTATGGGTGTGACGGTGTGGTGTACGTTGTTTGTGATATTTGTGAAACTGCAATGAAACCATAGGACATTATATTTTTATATGTCTTGGCTGTAACTTTTTTTAATGTGTAGCAAAAATATTATCTTCAACTTTTATAAGATCATTGATAAGCAATATATCTTACCTTGTATAGAAGGCTTGTTAGTACCATTAAAATAAAGTGTCTGTAAAAGTACCAGGAGCTTATAAGCCTTTCATTTAAGATAAGATTGTACCTATGTGGAAAGAACATTTCTCTATCTAGGTTTTTAAATTAGCGTTGCAAGACTCACCTTGAAGTCTGAAAAGACTGTTTAAATAGGATATTTGGTTTTTGCTAAGCTGCATAGTAAAAACAAATACAATTTAGAAGATTTCATTGTCTGTAAACATGAGCAAATATATATTTAATCCACTACTACAGCATAAATAAGCACATTGTTTCACAATAGAGAAAACAAGCTGAACAGATAAAAGCATATTCTATATAATGTGTGCACAATTATGTAATGTAAATCATGTCATTGTATAGTATCTAAACTACATTATGTATGATTTAAATGAAAGGTCATTAGAGGTACTTTAGGTATTTACTTGTTTTAGAATCTGTTTGACAATATTCTTCAGCTTAGTCATGTAGCTGTGAACTGACTTAAACTTGAAAGCACACAACCTAACGTAGATCTACCTCATTATAACATAATTTAGCGTCCTGGGTATATCTGAACGGTATGATATTCTCAGAGCTGCATTATTTACAGACTTGTATAAGCAGCTTTTGAATGCAATGGAATGCTGGGATCAATGTGATTAGTTTTCAGATAATGAAATTGAGCCCTCCTAATGCAGCCACAGACACAGTTTTGCTTTGTAAAACACCCACGTGAGTTTCATAAATCCAGTTACAATCTAAAATCCTACATTTTCTACATTTCAAGCATATCAAAGTGTATTTAAGTAAACACATGCATTAGTTACAATTATAATCGTAAACATATTACATGCATTACCCTTATTTTTTATATAGTATGTTTGGAAAAACAAACCTGCTTTACAGGACTTTTCTATCAATGCTCTGTAGGAGAGCCTGATCTTTCCTCTATCTACCAATCAGTCTGTGGCTTTCTGCTGCCTCCATGTTTCTCCTCACATCATAACACTGACCCTGTCACTTGCAGAGGAAAAGTCACTGACTCCTACAATATTACCACATTTATCTTTTGAAATGTTATGTGAATAATGTGATGATTTGTTTATCTGGCTACAGATTGCTCAGTCCCCTACATCCTGGGGCAATGGATGTGCCACAGATGCAGTTGTATTACAAAAGGTGCTGTTGGCCTTGTCTAGCACTGCTTAAAAATTAAAAAGAATACAAAATTTGGAGATTATAAAAGTAAGATGTTTACTTATAAAGTGTGTTGTTTATTTTGTAGTTAGACATCACATGAAAATGACAAACTATATTCTCATTCATGTAAGTACAGTGAGTCGCTAATAAATTAGACATGTTTGTTACAGAATAAATATCACAAACAGTGTGACAATTACAAGGGGAACAGGCGTAGGTCAGTCTATTCTATTGTCATTTTTGCTTCTTTTTCCAATACAATGCAAAAATGCCAAGTGCTAAATATGGTACACAAAGAAACATTTCTTTTGTTGTCAACATAAATAATTATACTTATGTAATAGTTTAATTTAATATCTCCATTTAAAGGTGAAAAAAAATGATTCCTTTACTACATACTAACAGTTTGGTCCTGGAACAGGATCTTTTTCAAGCACATTTACAGGAATGAAATGTCGGTATGTAAAGAAGCAATATTTTTTCAACTTAAAATGTTGAGTGCTGCACTTTGTATATTGTACTATTCCCTCTTCATAGGAGAATTTCTCTGATTGCCACATCAAAACACTACAAGGGGTGAGTAGATAGATAGATAGATAGATAGATAGATACATAGATAGATAGTAGATAGATAGATGGATAGATATGAGATAGATAGATAGATAGATATGAGATAGATAGATGGGTAAATAGAAATGAGATAGATAGATGGATAGATAGAAATGATATAGATAGATAGATATAAATGAGATAGATATATATAAATGAGATAGATAGATTTAAATGAGATAGATAGATTGAAATGAGATAGATAGATATCAGATAGATAGATGGATAGATAGAAATGAGATAGATAGATGGATAGATAGAAATGAGATAGATAGATAAATAGATATATAGATATGAGATAGATAGATAGAAATGAGATAGATATCAGATAGATAGATAGATAGATAGATATCAGATAGATGGATAGATAGAAATGAGATAGATAGATGGATAGATAGAAATGAGATAGATAGATATTTGTAATTGTCACATTGTTAGTGATATTTATTTTATAATAACCCTTAATTTTTGTCTTTACCAAGGATTTAATTTTCCTGGTAAAATAATTCAGAGGGCAGAGAATCACATAAGGTCAGGCTCACGTGGGATGCAAAATTATTAATTGATACTTCTTCACCCACAACATATAGGGCAGTGCCAATGCAAAATATGTACAAACTACTAATATAGTAATGTAACAGAGCTGTAGCACAAGGAGAGAGATTATGTTTTCTAGAGTATGATCTAGAGATGCAGAGAGATAATCCTGAGTGTTATGGCAGAGCATGTGTCATCTGTGAGACAGGATTGCCTCAGAGTTCTGTCTCACCTATCATCATCATCATCACAGCAGCAAGTAGACACCTCTGCTTGTCTAACACTGACTTTTATACCCTGAGATGAGTGAGCGTGAGTGACCTTAGGACGATACTACCACCCCACATACATGCAAATGGGTTAAATTAATAATATTGTTTCTTTACAGAAAAACCTGAATCTAACATGGGAAACATGACATTTATTAAAGAATTCCACTTATTGTCATTTTACGCAAAATCTGATTATACATTGTCAACTATAATTGTGTTTTTCTTTCTATATATGTTTGGAATTCTGATGAATTGTCTTATAATTACAGTGATATATATTGATGATCAGTTACACTCCCCCATGTATCTATTTCTCTGTAAACTGTCAGTATTAGATATCTGTTACACAACCATTACTGTCCCTAAACTGCTGTACATGTTATTATCTGGAGATAATACAGTATCCTACATACAATGCTTCACCCAGATGTACTTTTATGTCATGGTTTGCTTCACAGAGAATATACTCATATCCATTATGGCATATGACCGATATGTTGCTATATGTAATCCTTTACACTATCACTATATCTTAAGTAAGAAAAACTGTCTCTTATTTACATCTGGTACTTGGATATCAGGATGCTTAAATTCATTTGTGTTTACAATTCCAGTATCAAAAATGTTCTTCTGTCATTCAAATAATATAAACCAGTTTTTCTGTGATCCTAAAGCTCTGTTGAACATTTCATGTACTGGCACTGAAGAGTTGAATATTGTCATCTATCTGGAAACATTGTTATTCGGATTTTTCCCTGTCTTGTTCACTTTGACATCTTACATAAAAATTATCAGGGTCATCTTGCAGATAAAATCTAAGGATGGCAGAAAAAAAGCCTTCTCCACCTGCTCATCCCACCTCACCCTTTTCATTATTTACAATACAACAGGTTTTTCTGTGTACATCATACCACCATCAAAATACTCTGATGTCCTAGATCAGGTCTTTACTACAGTGTACACAGTGGTCACGCCCACGATAAACCCTCTAATCTACAGTTTACGGAATAAGGATATGAAAAGGGCTCTACTGAGAATACTGGGGTAAAACAAAGTACTCATCAGTAAGTGAGAGTTTGCTAAATGGTGAAATAACATAATGTGAATAATTACATTTGGTAATTTGTTGTTAATAAAAATAAACTAAATAGTAGTAATCTTGGATCCTGCTCTTATTGATTTTCATTACTGACGCCTATGTTTTTTCTTATATGACTCCTTTTATTTGCTTTAACATTAAGCTTTATGATCAGCACTTTACCCAATATGTGTTTGCTCGAAATGGGGCATATTTAGAGTTGGATGCATTTACACTTCAAACAAACACAGAAAAAGATGGGTGGGGTACGAAATAATGGTTGCCATTATTCCGACAATACTTACCCCAACATGGTGACCCCGAACGGCTCCTTCCTGACCTGGCTCCAGGACGACTGCTGTGACCGGCGACTGCAAGGGACAACGCTAAGCAAAGTACATTGTTTATGCCCGCATACTTACATTTCCACCTTAACAGCAAGGAAAAGAGAGTCGCGGTCGACAGTGACTTCATGAAGATTGTTCGTATTCTTCATAGGTCGCGATCCCTTGCAGTCGCCGGTCACAGCCGTCCTGGAGCCAGGTCGGGAAGGAGCCGTTCGGGGTCACCACGTCGGGGTAAGTATTGTCGATATGCTGACTACCACCGGAAAAAAACGTGCATAGAAAAAAAGTACATCTTTAAATGTGTTGAATTAGATGTATCTCAGCTTAAATCCATTAACCTTTGCACCAACATACAAGCGTGTATATTTACGCCTAAGGAAAGCATAGATAAGGCCTTGATAGCATTAGCAGTAAGTGTTGAATAACATCATTTATACAAAATATAGTAATATAATGAAGTGTTATATGCACAAGAGAGCATATTGTCTTGGAAGCAAATGTCAAATTTTTAATATAAAATACAAATAACTCCCCATTTGTTGTTTACTCTTTTGAAAATCAAATGGGAATTTTTTTATGTAGTAGTCCACATGGAAATGTAAGTTTAGCAATACATATTGATGGACACTACTTGTTACAATGTAGCCACAAAGCTAATGAAGTGCTATCAGTTGGTGATGTCAAAATGCGATAAGCCAATCAGAAGCAGCTAGATGGGGCACAATTAGCATTGCAACAGCCCACTAATACCTACAAGAGATACTCTCCTTAAAATGAATATCTAGGGATGTTTCAATGTTTAATATGCTTGACCAACCCCATGCCACCTCTTCAGGTGGAAAGGAGCCAAGTCACTGATACAAAGCAATTTAAGCACTGACATATGAGTGCTCATTTTGGTGTGCATGCACAGTACACAAATGCATATCTTATGCAAAATAATATATATATAACTTGATAAAAAAAGGGGGTTCAGCGCATGGCTAACAATATGAACAATTGTAGATGTAGGACACAATTAGAGGTAATGTTATAGCTCTTTTGCAGAAAATGTATTGATTAAAGGTTCTTACCCTGCTCTTTCCCTCTTAGTTTATGTGAAATAGAGTCCACAATCCAGTAGCCTTCATACATTCACTCCGGAATTGATGTCCTGATGATCGTTGTCCAAACGGTGCTGTTACAATCCAGTTACAGTGTCCTCACACGCAGTGGAACGCAGGTGGACCGCATACGTCCTTCCGGCGCTTCCTTTCCTTACGGGAGCCCACTGTGTACAAAAAAATCCAAAGATGTATTTTGATGTGTATGCTTTCATCCGACGCGTTTCGTCCTTACCGGACTTTCTCAAGGATGATGTTTCTTTTAGCTGGTGTTCTTTTTATAGGGATGTTCAATCAACTTTATTATTCCTGACAAAATGTACATGCTATGTAAAATTTAAAATTCTTCGTGATAATTAGTGAATAATCCATTGTTACGCACATTTATCACTTATGTTTAAAAAACCATGTAAAAAATTGTAATAAAAATACAGAACAAAATAAGAATAAAAGTCACAACTGAAACATAGGTTTCATTCAAGTTAAAAATGGCCATAAATCAAATTCTTGGTTTAACCCTAAGGGGGTTAAAGTTTTCAGTTTATAAATAAACTCTGTCTCTATTTTTGATAGAGCTGCAATGTAATTTCCTCCTCTCCAAGTTTTCGGTATGTATTTTAGGCCTATAAATTTTAATCCTCCAGGATCTTTATTTTGATGTAATAAAAAGTGTTGAGGTATAGTGTGAGTATTGGTGCCATTCTTGATGTTTCTTATGTGCTCACCAATGCGTATTTTTAGCTTCCTTTTCGTCCTGCCTACATATTGGAGGCCACATGGGCACTCCAATAAATAGATAGTACCTTCCGTATCACAAGTAATTCTATCTTTGATGGAATATGTTTGATTAGAGGTTCTGGATACATAGGTTAGTGTTGGACTTGTGGTATTGATGTTTGAATTCCTACAGCATAAACAATTATTGCAATAGAAAAAACCTACTTTAGTATTTTTAGCTTTTTCTTTTTGTATAGGTAAGTGGCTTCTTATAAGCATGTTCTTCAAATTATCAGCCTTCTTATATATGATGGTGGGTTTCATAGGAATAATTTGTCTTAGATGCTCATCAAGTAAGAGAATTGGCCAGTGTTTCTCTATGATGTTTTTTATAATGTAGAAATGACTACTGAATCTAGTAATAAAGGCGATGTCAAATTTGTTTCCATCTTCTGTATTTTCTTTGGTCTTATATGTTATAAGTGCATCTCTATTTATTTCTTTCATACTTTGAAAGGCTTCTTGTACAGTATTCTCGTTATAATTTCTGTCTATGAATTTTTCCATCATATTCCCTCCTTGTTCAGTGTATTCATTTAGATTGGAGCAATTCGTTCGAATCCTTCTGAACTGTCCTTTAGGTATGTTTTTTATCCATAACGGATGGTGATTGCTATTGGCAGGTAGATAATTGTTACAATCCACTTTTTTAATGTAGGTTCTTGACAAGATCTTTCCATCTCTTACATAAATTTCTAAATCTAGAAATTGAATTAAATCAATGCTTGTATTTGCTGTAAATTCTAAGTTTACATCATTTTGATTTATTCCTTGTAGGAAAAGATTCAATACTGATTGTTCCCCATTCCATATGAAAAAAACATCATCAATAAATCTATACCAGCAAATAAGGTGATCTTTATAGATGTTATTAGACCAAATATTATCTTCTTCCCACTGCGACATAAATAGATTCGCATAACTAGGTGCGAAGCGACTGCCCATAGCAGTCCCTCTCTCCTGTTGATAAAATGTACCTTCGTGCCAAAAATAGTTGTGGGTGAGTATGAATTCTATACTGTCCATGATGAATTGTATTTGTTGATTTTTTAATTCAGTTTTACCACATAACATTTTATAGGTGTGTTCACATCCATCTATGTGGTTAATACAAGTATAAAGTGATTTTACATCACATGATCCCAAGATGTATGTTGGTTCCCACTTTATTTTTTCAAGAATTTGCAAGACGTGAGTAGTATCACGTAGATAACTTCTTTGTATTGTTACAATAGTTTGAAGAAATTTGTCAACATAATGTGAAAGATTAGAAGTGATGGATTTTATTCCTGATATTATGGGACGTCCTGGCGGATTTTCCAGATTTTTATGAATTTTTGGGAGTTGATAAAACACCGGTATTCTCGGGTTTTTATTATATAGGAAACCATATTCACCTTTTGTGAGTATCCCCATATATAGGCCTTCTTCTAAATGTTCCAGTAGTTGCTTGTTGTATTTCTCTGTAGGGTTCTCTGTTAAAGCTCTATAGGTGGTGGTGTCTTTCAGAAGGTTTTCTGCTTCTTCCAGATATCGAATTTTATCTAGTATGACCACACCACCACCCTTGTCAGCCGGTTTTATAACTATTTCAGTATTGTTCTTTAGTTCTTTAATTGCTTTAAGTTCTCCTTTAGAGAGATTATATTTCATTTTTTCATTCCCTTTAATGTTTTCAATTTCTTCTTCTACTAATTTTTGAAATGTTTCAACATAAGCACCTTTCATATATGTGGGATTAAAACTGGAGGATGGTTTTAAATTGGTATGAGTGTATTCTTTAGTTTGAGGAATTGAATTTCCCTCTATCGGATTTTTTAAAAAATATTTTTTAAGGTTCAATTTCCTTGTATATTTATGCAAGTCAATATAGGTCTCAAATTTATTGAACCTACAATGTGGAGAGAATTTCAGACCTCTATTTAATACTTTAATCTGGTCATTAGTGAGTACTGTTTGACTTAGGTTGAAAATACCTTCCATTTTTAGGGGGTCATTCTTCTTTTTGTTTTGCTTCCCCCCTCTACTTCCTCTTTTGATGGGGACTTTTTCCTTTTTCTCTTTCCTCCTTCTTCTATTTCTATGCATTGATTCGGGAATAGGATTTGTTCTAAAAAATCTTCTTCCTCTTGATTTTTACTAGTTGAGGATTGTGTAAAACTCATATTCTTTTTTTCTTTAGAATTGATTTTAAGAATGAGTTCCTCCATTCTTAGTTCTTCCTCCTCTTTCGCTTTGTGTACACCTTCATTAAATGCATTGTTTCGATGTTAATATATATACTCCATAAAGAATGACAATGTCCATTGCTAGTGTCATGTCTCTGAATAATTGAGATGGTTAACAGGTTGGTAATAATTCGAAAATCTGGTCTGTTTGGGGTTTGTTAACAAATGTAAAAATTTTATTCTGTATTTGCCTTTTCTGGAGAGACTACTAACAACAAAGCATAATGCTATATTTTTGGGATTGAAAATTCCGGTATTAATAAAATCAACATTGGATTTTCTTGACATTAAGAATATAAAAGCATACAGTTAAAAGTAGCTTATGAACTTGAAAAGATTTTATTAAAATTCACATATTGACTGACAGGAAGATATATAGGTGTTAGCATCCATTCTGTATTTTGTTTGTGCCTTCATAAAGATGTTTTGTGTGAACATTTGTGGGATTGTGATTGAACGTAGGACTGTTTATGCCGGTATAAGTTAACATAATTTTTTAAGCTCCTGCCTATTATTCACTTGATTAGCTAAGTGCCTTTCAGCCCTGTCTATTTAAAGCACCTGCCTCCTTACCTAGATGCCACATCTTCAGGTCTCCTCCCCTGTCTAGATGTGTTCTAGTCTGGCTCCAGGTCAATTGATGCAGCTGAGTGTTACTCCCAGTCTTTGCTCTCTGCTCACTGGTGCTATAGTTCATTTTCCTGCTGCAGAGGGTCACACCATCCAGCAGATTATCGCACCTCCTCGTGATCCTGAATCCAGGGGCTTTTCAGCTCCCCAGGACCTCTGTGCCTTATCTATTTGCAGATCATCGCACCTACTTGTGATCCTGACTCCAGGGGCTTCCCAGCTGTACAGGACCTCTGTGCCATATCTACCTGCAGATCATCGCTCCACCAGACGCTCTCACATATCTTCCCAATTTCTCCTATCCATCCTGCTCCAGTTACCTGGTTCTTCCCTTGGTCTTGCTTGTGGCCCTCCTTGAGAACCACGACCTGCAGTTAGGGAGCTGCGAAGTCCAAACTCCCTTGCGGGGGTCCCTGGCAAATACCTTCCTCTCCGTTAGACTCCTCACCTCGGGTAGTGTCAACTTGAGCAAACCGAACGGATCCTCCCAGAACCTTGATTGTGACAATAATATAGACTTGTCTCTGAACTCTTGTTAGTTAAACGCTGCAACCAAATAGAGAACAGTGCGACAAATTCAAATATTGGACATATCACTTCTCATGTATCAGATTATTTGAAGCTGTCAACCAAATATAGGTCCTTTTTAGATGAAATTCTCTTCTGCAATCCTCTTGCCTCCATGCCCACCCAGCACAGAGGATAAGGTGCAGGGCAGCACAGTGGTGAAGTGGTTAGCACGTCTGCCTCACAGCGCTGAGGTCATGAGTTCAATTCCCGACCATGGCCTTATCTGTGTGGAGTTTGTATGTTCTCCCTGTGTTTGCGTGGGTTTCCTCCGGGTGCTCCGGTTTCCTCCCACACTCCAAAAACATACTAGTAGGTTAATTGGCTGCAAAAAAAAAAAAAAAAAAAAATTGACCCTAGTTTCTCCCTCTCTGTCTGTCTGTCTGTCTGTGTGTGTGAGTGTGTGTCTATAGTAGGGAATTTAGACTGTAAGCTCCATTGGGGCAGGGACTGATGTGAATGAGTTCTCTGTACAGCGCTGCGGAATTAGTGGCGCTATATAAATAAATGATGATGATGATGATGATGATAAGGTGACAGGGATGTTGCTTTTCATGTTTCAATATATTTTTCCCGCTTTCTGATTACAGAAAATAAACAAAGAAGAGAATATTGTTTTCCTTACTTAAAATTGAATACTTCAAATAAAGAGAGGACCAAAGGTATTAGTCAAGATATGTTGTAGATATGTTGTCTGCTGTAGGCAGAAGATGAGGGGTTTATTTTTATTGTCATTGATTGTAAGGCACCTACAGCAAAAGGTAGTGGGGGAAGTATACATAAAACATATACAAGGCAGACAAAATATATGCAGATGTGGAAACAAAGGATAGGAAGTGCCCTGCTCATGAGGTATCTTACAATCTAGTAACTGACTACATATGAAATAATGGTCTGTGGCTCTAAAGCTAATTCTCGCTGGGGCATGTAGTCCCAAACCAGAAGGAAAGCCAATTATTTGCCTAAGCCAACCTTTCCTCCCATGGCAAAGTGATTTGTACTTCTGTCACCAATTGGCACAAGAGGGTATACTATACTGGGTAACAATACTAGAGGGGGCTGATTAGGGCCTACAGTGAATAATGGCCAATACTCTGCCCAATCATTCACCAGCTCCATTGATCATGGGAAGCCCCTCCAAGTTAATATTGCTTTGGCCCCACAATGCACTAGGCAGGGTCTATATGACATCAAATCAAAGTGCAGGGTGATTTTTATAAACAGAAAATATAAACACCATCATCTGTATTAAGTGGCAGTTTGCCAAAATAGCTGGCAAACCTTCACTTTTAAATAACTGTGGCTCAGACAGGTGATCTATCTATGCCTCTCAGAACTAGAATGAATGAATAAATAAATAGTGAAAAAAGCCTTCCTTCCTTCTCAGTGCTGCTCAACATTGAACCCAATCCTCTAGGAAAAGGAGGATGGTGGAAAAATAATCTGATAAAAAAAAAACATTACTACACTCATTATTAATCAAATTATAAGTAGTGCACCCTTTTCAAACAAATAAGTAGTCCTTGTTTAAAATTATTTTGTAGTTGTGAACCTGTACTATTATAATTCGGTGATAGTCATTTCACCGACTACCACCAATCCGATACTACTTACCCCGACAAGGATTACCCGACCATCGCTTTTCCTACATACTTGTGAAGCTAAATGTTTATTACAGTGATTTGCAGGAATTCCGATCATATAACAGGGTGGCAGCTGTAAATGACGTAACTTTTAAACTCAACAGTATTATTTGTGGTCTTAAAGGGATAACTTAAGGAGGCAATGGGTCTATAATTTAAAAGCCTTAATAAAATACATTGTGGACACGGCACCCCCTTAAATTATCGCTTTAAGACCACAATTAATACTGTTGGGTTTAAAAGTTACATCATTTACAGCTGCGGCTCTGTTATATGATCGTAATTGTTGCAAATCACTGTAATAAACATTCAGCTTCACAAGTATGTAGGAAAAGTGACGGTCGGGTTTTGACTCTTTTAGGAGGGTGGCGTATGAGGGATATTGTTGGAGCTTTATACAGGCGTTGGGGTTATTTTTAAAAGGTTTTAATGTAATGATCCTGGAAACTAAGGTAGGGGAGTGTTACTGCTTATGTTGTTTTGTATGTATCCTACTTGTTTCTCTAAATTTGAGATTTCTAAGGATGACTTGTTTCATTAGTTATGCTGTGATGACATGGACATTCATCTAAGTGTACATCATCTCCCCTTCATCAGTAAAGACCATACCTGCAGAGTTTCCAACCTCAAAGATACCGTGTCAATGGATTATTCCCCATTTTGGACATCCCTTTCATTAATACATTTATGACTATAAACAGCTTGGGGGGGGGGGTATTTTGCTCCTATGTGGACCACCACACTGTGTGCAAACAACTACTATACCAGCTTGCTGTCTGTCTGATACCCTTGTCTGCTGTACCCTTATATTGTGTATTCCTTTAGATAATAAAATTTGAGCTGTAAGGACATTTCACAGGGACTCTAAATACAAAGCTATGTCATAATTGTATGCATCCACATGGGCTGGACTAATAGGCATTAGCCCGGTCATTATACCAATGCTAAGACCTGCTATCCGACAAAGGGGTAACCAAAATGTGCAAGCTGTAAAAAACTTATGAAATAATGTATATTTGTCATTTTATGAGTACATTGGAACATTCTAATGTAATAAGCCTATGTTCTTAGAGCCAGGTGGGTCCCATGGGAGTGATAATATCCGGAGCCAGGATGACATACCTACTAACTCAGCTATCTTTTGTCTTCTCTACTGGGATCAAAAGTTAGCATCAGCTGAAGCCCCAGCCACATCACAAAATAATGGAAGGGGTTAAAACAGGGATGCCGTCTTCATCAAAGAGCCCAATCCTCCTCATCAACATGATGAGGCGACAATTGTTTAACCTTGAATCAAGATAGACCAGCAGGCACCAACTCAGCAAGGTGGATACCAATGTGTTGCTGCTTTCCATCAATTCCCAATCCAACCCCTAATGGTATCCTGGTCAATCAACACCTAATGTAATATGAGATCATTTTGCAGGCTTGAGATCTACTCGTAAAAATTTTGGACTGCTTAAAAATAAACTTGTAAAGATCTCAGTGTACCAGTTTGGGAAAAGTTTGATGTTGAGGTTTGGACATCTACCTTTTCTGTTGTTGGATTTCTATATTGATGCAAGACGTACTTAGACCTCTGGTTCCAAACTCATCACTCCATCAGGAGAAGTTTGTGAATCTGTCTGCTTGGTAAGCCTTCTGGAATAAGGAGAATGGAATTTAGATCCCTACCATACTAGTAGAGATCCTATTAGCTGAGCACCAGGGATCATCAAGAGTTGGAAATGCAATAACAGCTTAACGGAGATCACTACAGCTTGGTAGGGTATTTGGAAAACAAAGCAGTACCACAATGGGCTTTTATATATTTGCCGTTGGCCTAGAAACTGTCTCTGGTCAGTATGTTTAGTTATAACTTGGCTTAGGACTTAAAGATCTTGGCCCAGGCAAGGTAAAATATTACTTAAGACTATTTATGGACTTTTGAATACTATGGGAGTTTTGGTGAATTGGTGATTCTTATGGCTATTGACAATATCTGTTTTGTATATATTTTTGCTATTGTTTTATCTTCCTTCTCTCCTTGTCTATGTGATCCATGAACCCTTAGATACCAGAATTACTTTGTGACTTTAGCCTCTAACATTCTGGAACCTGCTACAGCTATCACCATCCTAACATACAGATAAATAAGGATGCTGGCTGGAGTCAAAATTCAACATAATTAACTTTCCACTTCTTCCAGAGGTTTACAATAGCAGTAAGGTTGGTTCTCATATAGAACTATTAACAAGGATAAAAATTGTTTTTTTAAAGTGACAGAGCTAAACAAATATTATCAATAAGTACAGCATTATTGTTCAAGCAATTACATTGAAAACACAGGTATAATTATATGGTTCTCTAATGGTGTTTGTTTAAGTCACCAACCTAAAGAACGCAGAGAGTTGAAAAAATACAATAGTTCACCCACAAATGTATAACAATGTATCACTGCAGTGTATATGTTGTTTTATGCCAATGTGACTATTTTTGTGAAATCGATTTTCATTCTCTCAAATTAGATTATATGAACATTGCTTGCACTTCAAAACTGAAAACTTAGAGCATTGTTAAATTGTCAAAACATATTAAATATCTTAAAAACCTACAAATAATAATGTGCAGAGAGAATAGAAAGTTTTGTTGCTGTGTCTCTAAAAACTTTATAATTAAACCTCAATTGACAAATGTAAGGGTGATTTAATTCCTTAATTTATTCTACTCCCTATAGTAATTAATTATACATTGCATAGGGATCCACACTATATAAGTATGATTCCTTCCTATCCTGTGTTCTGTTATTTCACAATCTGATGAGTTGTGACCTGTGTACTACATTACAATATACAATATAATGTTACTGTGACTGATTGTGTATATGTTTAGAACATTATGTGTGATATTATTGAAACTACATCAAGACTATATTACATACTATTGTTTTTTCCCTTGGTCTTCACTTTTCTAATGTATAGCAGAACATTTTATTTACAACTTTTATAAAACCATGTATATGAATGAAACATTGCCTTATAGAAATGACTAGCTAGTATTTCTTAAAACAGGTGTCTGTAAAAGGAACTTATAAACACTTTAATTTAGTTGGTTGTAAATATATGGGTAGAACATTTTAGAACATTTTTCTTTCTTTGTCTTAAGATGAGAACTGTAGGAATATTATGTTTGCACTAAGCTGCAAAGTAAAAGTAATACAATGTAGAAGATTTAAATATCTGGGATCAGATCAGATTTATAACATTTGTTTCATATATAAGTATATAATATATCAATGAGACTCCTTACAATAGTCAGTGCTATAAGTGGACCCTGATCTTTATTCCATATACCTGTCAGACTGTGGCTTCCTTTTGCCGCCCACGTTCCTTCTCAAATCATGACACAAACCCTGTCGCATGCAGACCTGTCCTCACTTACAGACTCAGACAATGGGTCAGGTCACAAGATTCACACAAGCATATTTTGAATTAGTCTGTGAACATTGGGACAATCTTTTTTCTGTCTACAGGTTGCTCTGTCCCCCTACATGGGCCCATGATTGTGCTGGTGGCGAAGGCTGAATGGAGATGATAAAAGTAACACATGGTTACTTGAAAAGTGTGTTGTTTATTTTTTAGTTAGACACCACATGATCATGATAATATGTATTCTTATCCATGTAAATAATGTGAATCACAAATAAATTACATGTCTGTTACAGTATAAATATTACTAATAGTGTTACAATTTCAAGTTGAGGACTCATAGGTCAGTGTATTTTAATATCATTTTTGCTTCTTTTTCTCCATACAAAGGAACCAATGGCAAGTGCTAAATATAATACAGAAGGAAACATTCACTTTTCTGTCAAAAGATATATTTACGTTTCTGTAGTGGTTAAATTCTCTCTCTCTCTCTCTCTCTCTCTCTCTCTTTATATATATATATATATATATATATATATATATATATATATATATACAGTCATGGCCAAAAGCTTTGAGAATGCCACAAGTTTTGGTCTTCACAAAGTTTTCTGCTTCAGTGTTTTTAGACCCTTTTGTCAGATGTTACTATGGTATACTAAAGTAAAATTACAAGCATTTCATAAGTGTCAGGGGCTTTTATTGACAAATACATTAAGTTTATGCAGAGTCAATATTTGCTGTGTTGACTCTTCTTTTTAAAGACCTCTGCAATTCCCCCTGGCATGCTGTCAATCAACTTCTAGGCCACATACTGACTGATGGCCGCCCATTCTTGCTTAATCAATGCTTGGAGTTTGTCAGAATTTGTGGGTTTATGTTTGACCACCCATGTTCTCAATGGGATTAAGGTCTGGGGAGTTTTCCTGGCCATGGAACCAAAAGTTTGATGTTTTGATCCCGAGCCACTTAGCTATCACTTTTTCCCTTATGGCAAGGTGCTCCATCATGCTGGAAACTGAATTGTTAGTCACCAAAATGTTCTTGGATGGATGGGAAAAGACGCTCTTGGTGGATACTTTGATACCATTCTTTATTTATGGCTGTGTTCTTAGGCAAAATTGTGAGTGAGCTCACTCCCTTGGGTGAGAAGCAACCCCACCTATGAAAGGTCTCAGGATGCATTACTGTTGGCATGACACAGGACTGATGGTAGTGCTCTCCTTTCCTTCTCCGTACAAGTGATTTTCTAGATGCCCCAAGCAATCTGAAATGGGATTCATCAGAGAAAATGACTTTACCCCAGTCCTCAGCAGTCCAATTCCAGTACCTTTTGCAGAATATCAATCTGTCCCTGATATTTTTCCTGGATGGAAGTGGCTTCTTTGCTGGCCTTCTTGACACCAGGTCATCCTCCAAAAGTCTTTGCCTCACTGTGCGTACAGTTGCACTCACACCTGCCTGTTGCCATTCCTGAGCAAGCTCTGCATTGGTGGTGGCCCAATCCCGCAGCTGAATCAACTTTGGGAGACGATCCTGGCGCTTGCTGAATGTTGTTGGGCGCCCTGAAGACTTCTTCACAACTCATGAACCTCTCTCCTTGACGTTCTTGATGATCCGATAAATGGTTGATTTAGGTGCAATCATACTAGCAGCAATATCCTTGCCTGGGAAGCTCTTTTTGTGTAAAGCAATGATGACTGCATGTTTTTCTTTGCAGGTAACCCTGGTTAACAGAGGAGGAACAATGATTTCAAGCACCACCCTCCTTTAAAAGCTTCCAGTCTGTTATTCTAACTCAATCGGCAAGACAGAGTGATCTCCTGCTTTGTCCTCGTCAACACTCTCACCTGTGTTAACGAGAGAATTACTGACCTGATGTTAGTTGGTCCTTGTGTGACAGGGCTGAAATGCAGCGGAAATTTAGTTTTTGGGATTAAGTTCATTGTCATGGCAAAGAGGGACTTTGATATTAATTGCAATTCATCTGATCACTGTTCATGACATTCTGGAACATAAGAAAATGCTCTCACATGGGGCATATTCCTTCCATTCCAAGTTCCAACAAGATGTGTCTTTATGTTTTATATACATATAGGGCATTTATATTGCCATGCAGCTGGTACCATGCATAATATGGGATTAACTGAACGCAGGCTTTTTCTACTCTAGTTTTATTTAAAATGTTGCCTTGTGTTATCCTTACAGCTGTTTACTCCTATTTAAGACCTTGTTGGGTGGGGCTTACGAGTTATTCCTGGCTAGATGTAGGGTCCTCTACATGGGAGATGAGGGCATCTGCTTTTAACTGCATTTTAATTGTGTTTTAAGCATATAGGTCAGTGCAGCATCTGTATACAATGAGGTACCATTAACACTGTGATACAGCCTTAAAAGTTTTGATCAAAATATGAACCAATACCTCATCCTTTCAATTTGCTAGATACACACAGTTATACAGTGTTAAGGATATACTTTTACTTGACATATGACAAATTAATTCATTGAGACATATTCACCTACAGTTCATAGAACAGCAAAATATATATTAATACTACAATAGTATAGTAATAACAGAGCTGGAGCAGAAGGAGTGAGATACTGTTTCTGATAATAAGATAGAGATGTAGAGACTTAAGCCTGAGTGTTATGACAGTACATGTGGCAAATGTGAGATAGGGGTAGGTTGGGGTTCAGCTAAACTATTCTAAGCGAGAGTTGGATGCCAAAAGCATGGGAGCATGCTGGAAGTTATACATTTATAGACTCAGAATACCTGTTCTATAGTTGCAGTTGAATCAGGTCAATGTTTGAATTGAAATATTAGAACCTGGGTGCATGTATGCTACTATGAAACCTAATTTGAAATTGACTATACAACATCTGGATACCCCAATGTATAGGATCATCTGGTATAGCAAGATACATTAGTGAGAGAAGACCTAAAAGTGAGGACATGATTATCAGCACAACAAAGCTGTATAGCAGAAGAGAATGAACTTCTCAAAGAAGTTGACTTGACACCCATTGTATTCATCATTTGTGTCACATGTTTCACCTACGCTTCATCTTCATCACACCTGCAAGTGGAGGCTTCTGTTTGTCTAATACTGACCTTTATGCCGAGAGATGAAAATCATTGGGCTACAGCTGTGTGATTGGCCTAAGGATGGTACTACCACCCTACTGACATGCGAATGGTTTAAAGTAATAATAATGTTTCTTTACAGAATAAGCTTATTCTGACATGGAGAATCAGACTTACTTTGAAAAATTCCACTTATTGCCATTTTATGCCAAATCCAATTATATACTGTTAATAATCTGTGTGTTTTTCTTCCTATACCTGTTTGGAGTGCTCATTAATTCTATCATAATAACTGTGATATATACTGATGGGCAGTTACACACCCCCATGTATCTATTTCTCTGTAACCTGGCCTTAATAGACATCTGTTTTACAACCACTACTGTCCCTAAACTGCTGTACATGTTACTATCTGGAGATTATACAATATCCTTCATACAATGCTACACCCAGATGTACTTTTATGCGTTGGCTGGCTCTACAGAGGACATTGTCATATTTATTATGGCATATGACCGATATGTTGCTATTTGTTATCCTTTACACTATCACTATATCTTATATAGGAAAAAGTGTCTCTTATTTGCATCTGGCACTTGGATATCAGGATGCTTAAATTCAATTCTACTTATATTTCAGGTATCAAAAATGTCCTTCTGTCATTCAAATACCATTCACCATTTTTTTTGTGATGCAAAAGCTCTGGTTAACATCTCCTGTCGCGTCACTGAAGAATTTTATATTGTTTTCTATCTGCAGTTATTGGTATTTGCATTTTTTCCAGTTATTTTTAGTTTGACATCTTATATAAAAATTATAAGAGTCATTTTGCAGATTAAATCTAAAGATGGAAGAAAGAAAGCCTTCTCCACCTGCTCATCCCACCTCACCATTTTCACTATTTATTATACAACAGCTTTGTCTGTGTACATGATGCCCTCATCACAATACTACAATGCCCTAGAACAGGTCTTTACTGCACTCTATGCAGTTTTCACACCCATGATAAACCCGCTAATCTACAGTCTAAGGAATAAAGATGTAAAAAAGGCTATACTGAAATTACTGAGGTAAAACACATAATAGAACAGTAAGGGAGAAATTGCAAAATAGATAATAACTCAATGTGAATGTTAACTTAATTTTGGCAATCTATTGTTAATGTGTATAAAATAAATGACTAGACTTTGATTCTTATATTACTGAAGCCTGTATCATCATACCAGTGATCTGTCTGAACGGACTCTCATTAATAAGCCATAATTTGAATGTTTTTTGTTTTTATGTATTGTTAATTTGTGGCAAACTTTACTTATTTTAATTGAAACAGCTGGTTGAGTTGGACACATTTGCACTATGAAGATATGCTGTGAAATGATGTAGGCCAAAAAAGCATACTTAAGTAGATATGTTGAGTTGGACTTATCTCTTGATGAGACAAAGTGACTAGATGGCAGGTAATTGTGTTATTTTACAAGACAGGAGCAGAAGTAAGTTCATTTTAGGTCCCTCTACAAAGTCCAATCAAGCTTACTACTGGAATGTGCAAGTTGTATTCCTAGCCACCCTGGTATCAATGGAGGCTCTGGAACATGGGATGACTCCAATCACATAGGCTAGCCATTTGACTTTTCACTGCTGGACTGGAGGGTATTTGTAGACAAAATTGGGGGAGGGGGGCTTTCTACTAATTACAACCAGCACTGGAAAATACAGGGACTTTCTCAAGCCACCCTAGTGTGTGGTGACGGCTGTGCAACAAGTAGGACCTCCAAGTAGTTGTATCTATGCCACCACTTTTGCTCCATATGTAAAAGAGATGAACACCACAGAACCCCATGACTTTTATGCAATAGTCCTTAGGCTAGCCAATATGGGCTGGACCTATGATTTTTGTGTGACATACAACATGGAACCCCCAATCGATGCACCAAAAATCTGGTGACTGGGGGTTTGAATTATAATAGAGCCCTATCTGTGTGGAGCTTGTACGTTTTTCCTGTGTTTGTGTGAGTTTCCACAGGGTATTTCGGTTTCCTCCCACATAGTCCAAAAATACACTGATAATTGTATTGCCTTCCGACAAAAATGAGTCATAGTGTGAGTTTGTATTGTAGACAACTTAGACTGTAAGCTCCAGAGGGTCAAAGAGTGATGTGAATGATTGCTCAACATGTCCGATATTGCTGCCTCATCCTCTGCAACAATGTAATGTGCTTTGAGTCCTAGGGGTAAATTTACTAAACTGCGGGTTTGAAATATTGGAGATGTTGCCAATAGCAACCAATCAGATTATAGTTGTCATTTTATGGTAGAAAAAAGGGGGGATATGAAGACCGCACCAGATATATAATAAGGAACTATTTTACACTATATCATATAATATGATGACCTAGGAAAGAAAGAAAATCCTCTCACATATACCCAGTGATCTCAGGGATATCATCACCTCTTATATTTTTGTGACACTATCTCCAACAGGATACATTATTATATACTATTGGAGATTTCTTTGGTTGATTATAGCCCTATAAGGCATTAGCCATACTTTTGGACAGTTGCTGTAAGCTGATACATTGCACTCATAAAGGTGCATTTAGACAGATAGCTGAGGCCATGCAAAATATTTAGCATTTTTAACTCACTTACTCATTTGTTGGTTTGCTTTTTGTTTTTTATTATTTCGCTCTATTTTCTTCCAGAGAGTTATTTTAATGCATACCTAATAAAAATTATCTTTTTATTCTGGACCTTTTTTGGAGTGCCCCTCTAATACGCATCTTTTCTTTCTTGTTCAGCTGTCATTTCATAGAATGTACTAAGTAAATGATAACTAGAATCTGATTGGTTGCTATAGACAACATCTCCACTTTTTCAAACCCGCAGTTTAGTAAATATGCCCCCTAATGGGAGAAAGGCACTATATAAATGAAAAAAAATATTATTATATATAATTAATGGACCAAAGATAGGACAATTATACAGCCCCTTGTGTAACACTGGGCCACCATTAATAATAACAACCAAAAATAGGTCTAGTTGATTCTTATTTGTTTCAATTTATTTTTTTTGCTGTCTTCTTTCTTTTGTCCTTTCCCCTATTGCATATTTTCTCTTCACAGCTGTCCCAGCACACACCAAGATTCTCAAAAGAGAATATGTAATATAGGACTTAACTCATTGCTCTGATATGCTGAAATCTGCATTCAGTTAGAGAACAGTGGGACAAATTCAAGCATTCTCATACTTCTCATGTAACTGATTATTTGAAGTAGTCAATCAAACAGAAGTCAGAGGAGAACCTTTATTAGAGATTTCCTTCTGCATACCCCTTATGCCCATGCTGACCAGAGCAGTGGAGAAGATGGAAGGATCTCATTTCTTTAATTGTGATACTTCAGATCAAGGGAGGACTGAGGTTTCAGTCAACATTCGCAGTGTATAACATTTGAAGAAGACTGAAGCCAAATGATGTTGAACACGAACAGTGTCAAATTGTTAGCTATTGTTAGTTCTGTTCCCAATATGTGTTTGTGCACTTCTGGGCTCATTTAGAGTTGGACATATTTGCACTACAAAGCTAAGCAGAAAAAAAGATTTACGGCAAAAAAGCATACTTACATGTGTTGAATTTGACATATTTCAATATGTTTCAAGTTTGAAAACAATAGTATTTGAGCCTGTGGTACATGTGTGTGCTCTTTTGCCTAAGGATAACTAATATATGGGGCTTCACAGTGTTATCAGCAAATGCTAAAGTTTTATTACCTTATTTGTACACAATATAATAAAATAATGAAGTGTTATATACAGAAGAAAGAATATTGTCTTGACAGGGTCTGCAAAATGAAAGTTACTTTTTCAATAGAAAATGTAAAGAACATATAAATGTCTCCATATCTGTCACCCCTTCAAAATAAAATGGAAATATTTTTTCCTATAGTAGCCCAAATGGAAATGTCCATTAAGTAATGCAAATAGATGGTTGTAACTTGAAACTAGTGTAAAACTAAAGAAGTGCTGTCAGCTGGTGAGGTCAATGCACAATCAGATAATGAGAAGCAACAAGATAGTGCTGATGATAATTTTTGTCATTGCATATTGTTTCACCAGCCCTTTAGTAAGAAACATGCCACCTAAAAGGCTTAACTGGTGACTCTTCACATATAGTTTAGTTGCAATTATATGAACATGCCCTTACTGTACCCAGCTTACACTTGCCCTCCCCCATTCTACCTCTCCAGGCGTCAGTGGGTGCCAGTCCACGATAGGCAAAAATGTTGATACGGGCATGGGGAATTTCCATAGCCACCCTGGTGTTGACTTTGGCTTGTTTAATTATTTAAAGTCATATGTGTGATCTGTACTGGTTGTCAAGATATTACTGGTACCCTAAACAAAGTGACCAGACCCCAGGTAGTTGTGCTATTTTACTAGACAGGACCAGGAATAAGTAGAAGATAGATCCCTCAACAAAGTTCAATTAAGTCAACACTGAAAAGTGCAAGTTTGTTTCGTAGACCCTTTTGTATCGGTAAAGGCTCTGAAAAAAATAAAAAGCTCCTGACTATAGAGGTGGTAATTACCTCCCTTCTCCAGAGGACAATTTCTTCTGTTACTCAATCTGGACTCACTACTAGGGTTTAGAGGCTACCCACAGCATGGAATTTCTTTGATCACAGAGCCCAGCCATTTGTCTATTTTGTTTCTTGCCAAGTAAATGTATAAAATTGATTGAAATTAAATGTTTGGCTTTGCCAAATAAAAAATTTAATTTTATTTTAAAATTGTCTCTTCATGGGGTGTTAAATTTAATTGTAAGCTCTTCTGACTTGTCATTATTTATTTTAAACTTTGATAGCTTTCCAAAGAGTTTACGTTTCTACATCAGTATAGGAAGAGATAAATGGGGCTTGGTTAGAGTTAGGATTATTACATCTATGAACATCCTTAATTTAAATTCCTAATCTCCTACATGAACAAAGGAAATGTCAGCATTTGATTGTATTCTCGCTGACAATGGCTTCATTACAATGGTGAAGAGGATAGGCAACAAAAATCAGCCTTGACATGTACCATTACCTATTACTATGGTGGTGATGAGCAACCATGTACAAGAATTCTGGTGGAAGGATTGTAATAAAGGACTTTGACAGCTCTTAGAATAGGTTAATTTAGCTAGTTCTTCTCAGAGTACTAAACAAGAACTACTAGGACATTCTATCATATTCCTTTACTGCAGCGAGATACAACAAAAGAAAAGGAAAACCTCTTATGTAAGGGATAGACATAAGAATATCCTTATTATTATTATTATTATTTAATTATTTAGAAGGTGCCACAGATTCTGTACAGAAGTAAGTAACAAATAGATGAGGTAATACATGTCAGCAGCACAGATGAGTGTGAGTAGTGCTATGGGGGCACACAGAGAGTGCAGCAAAAGACGTGATGGGACATACGAAGGACAGGAGGCAGATGTGGGACAATAGGTAGAGAGGACCCTGCCCACGAGGTCTTACATTCTAAAGGGAGGGGTGGTGAGAGACAGTAGGACTAACTGGGAGAAAAAATTTAGATGGCAGATGAGGAAGAAGAGGTGAAGAATATAATGGTTAGGAGGTGGAAGGATAGGCAAGCTTATAAAGAATAAGCGATCAAATAAAGTTTAAGGTTACCATAGGTTAATAAAACAATGAGCAGACTAAATGGGCCAAGCGGTTCTTATCTGCTGCCAAATGCTATTTTTCTATTTTTCTATGGATCAGACCATTCACTAATGGTATTATCAGCTGTCTGATGGATAGGGATCAAGTCAGTCTGACCAGAACTAAGCAGTTCACCATTATGTTTGGAAATATATTTTCTACAGTATAGTGAGATATACTTTGTGCAAATAGAGGGATTGTGTCCCTCTTTATCTATTATTACAAGGTCCCCTTTTGTACTTTCTCTCTGAAGTTTCTCTCCTTAAAATATTTTTTAACAAATTTCAATTAAAGCAACATCTTATTTGTAGAAGGGAGATGTGTAACCATTTAGACCTGGTGCTGAGACATTTCTCATTTACTTCATAGCCTGTAATATCTCTTCAGAAGACATTTTCCATATTTGATAGAGAGAGATATAAGACACATTAATTTGCAGATCACAAGAGTTCAAATATTCCACAATTCTTTTAATTTGATTTATTGTCTTTAGTTGTAGATGATTTAACTCAAACTCTCTAAATATCGCTGTAAGTTTCTTAGGATCATGTATAGGTTTAATGGGATTCTCTCTAACATTTATAATTCTATTTCTAGTTTTTTTTTTCCTGAGTATATTAGATAAAATTGAATCTTCCTTGTCACCACCTCTCTCTCATAGTACCCATGCAGAAGCCACCACAATGTTTCAGCAGCTTTTGTCATCTGGGATTCTTTAAACTGATCTCTAACTGCAAGTAATTTATTATACGTTTTGTCTTTAGGACATTTCTGATATTTCTTGGTCACTATCTTCAATTTCATTTCCAATTCACTAATTTTATTTAAATATTTTTTTCATTCAATTGAGAAAAAATTGATTGGGATCACTCTGATAGTGGCCTTCCCAAAATCACAAAGAACATATCATTAGTATAATTTATTTTAATATATTCTTTGATGGTCTAGTAGATACTTTTTACAATACCTTTTTGAAGAGAGTGTTATTTTTGAGACCCCATTGACCTCCTCAATCAGTTTTTCACTCAGTCAATAACAGAAAATATTTGAGAAATAAGATAATTAACATTATTATGGAAGGAGATGCAAAATGATATATGTAGATTTAGCAGGTGACAAGAATTGGGAAGTGAGATTGTCATTAATAACTCTAGTAATTTTAAAAGATCTTATCTGATTAGTCTTAGCGGAGGGACAGTTACAATCATGGGATTATCCTAGTACAGTTTACAACTGAACAGCTAATCGTATTTTAATGCTACACTTAATAAATGAATCCAAATTTATAAATGCACAAATAACCATCTAAAATAAAGAGCTTCACCATTTTCCAGGGACAGTTCCGACTGAACTCCACCAAAACAGTAGGTCAGAGTTCATAGCTAGGTAGCTGTACAAGCTCTCAAATTAGATTATATTAACATCGCTTGCACTTCAAAACTGAAAACTTAAGGCATTGTTTCATTATCAAAAGATATTACATTCCTTAAAAACTTAAAAATAATAATGTGCTGAGAGAATAGAAAGCTTTGTTGTTGCATCTCTAAAAATGTTAAAATTAAACATCTATTGAGAAATGTAACGGTGATTTAATTCCATAATATCTTCTACTCCCCATAGTAATTAATTACACATTGCATAGGGATATGAACTGTATAAGTATAATTCCTTCCTTTCCTGAGTTCTGTAATATGACTATCTAAAGGTGAGTTAAGACCTATCTACTACATTGCAATAAACAAGACAATATTACTGTGACTGATATATGGCTGTGATAGTGTGGTATATGTTTCGAACATTATGTGTGATATTTTTTAAACTACAATGAAACCATATGACATACTTTTGTTGTTTCCCTCGGTCTTCACTTTTTCAATGTGTAGCAGAACATTTTATTACAACTTTTATAAGACCACAAACATGTAAGATACACTGCCTTAAGTAAAAGGCTAACAAGTATATTTTAAAAACATGTGTCTGTAAAAGTATCAGGAGTTTATAAACATGTTCATTTAAGTTAAGATTGTGACTGTGTGAGAAGAACATTTTCCTTTCTAGGTCTTATAAGAAATATTTTGTTTGCACTAAGCTGCATAGTAAAATTAAATACAATGTAGAAGATTTCAATACCTGGGATCAGATCTGATTTATAACCTTTATTTCATATACATATATAGAAATGTGTTTGCAACCACAATCTCCTTCAACCAGCTTTACAGGAGGCTCCTAACAATACTCAGTGCTATAGGGGGACACTGATATTTACTCCATATACCGATCAGTCTGTGACTTCCATTTATGCTTGCTCAAATCCTTTTGTCTCTTCATGTAATCCCAGACAGACTTGATGATGTTGAGATCGGAGCTCTGTGGGGGCCATATCTTCACTTCCAGGTCTCCTTGTTTGTCTTTACACTGAAGATCATTTTTAATTACACTGGCTGTATGTTTGGGGTCGTTGTCTTGCTGCAGAATAACTTTGGAGCCAATCAGACGCCTCCCTGATGGTATTGCATGATGGATAAGTGTCTGCCTGTATTCCTCAGCATTGAGGACACCATTAACCCTTACCAAATCTCAAACTCTATTTGCTGAAATGCAGCCCCAAACTTGCAAGAAATCTCCACCATGATTCACTGTTGCCTGCAGACACTCATTATTGTACCACTCTCCAGCTATTCAGCGAACAAACTACTGTCTGGTACAGCCAAATATTTCATATTATGACTCATCAGTCCAGAGTACCTGCTACCATTTTATTGCAGCCAGTTCCTAAGTGTTCAAAAAAATAATATTAACATTTCTATTTTACAGCATTTTTCCACACCTGCCTAAAACTTTTGTACAGTACTGTCTATATGCTTTTACTTGAGACAGGACAAAAATAATTCATTGAAACATATTCCCCTACAGTTAAATGAACAGAAAAATATATATTAATACTAAAATAGTATAGAAATAATAAAGCTGGAGCAGAAAGAGTGAGATACTGTTCCTGAGAGGTTTCTGATTATGAGATAGAGATGCAGAGATATATACCTGAGTGTTAGGCAAAGCATGTGGCTAAAGTGAGGTAGGGGTAAGTTCAGGTTCAGCTAAACTAATCTAAGCGAGAGTTGGATGCTAAAAGTATGGGACCATGCTGGAAGTTATAAATTCATAGACTGCAAATAACTGTTCAACTGTTGCATTTGAACCAGGGCAATGTTTGAGTTGGAATCCTAGAACCTGGTTGCACGCTACTATGAAGTCTAAGTTGAGATTGACTATACTGCATTGGGTATCCCAATATATAGGTTCATTTGGTATAGCAAGATACATTAGTGAGATAAGACCTACAAGTGAGGACATGATAATCAGCACACCAAAGTTGTATAACAGAAGATAATAAACTTCTTAAAGAAGTTGACTTGACACCCACTGTATTCATCATTTGTGCCACCTGTCACACCTATGCTACATCTTTGTCACACCTGCAAGGGGAGGCTTCTGTTTGTCTAACACTGACCTTTATAGCCTGAGTTGAAAGACATTGGGCTACAGCTGTGTAATTGACCTAAGAAAAAATACTACCACCCTACATACTTGTAAATGGTTTAAAGATAATAATGTTTCTTTCAGAATAACTTTAATTTGGCATGGAGAATCAGACTTACTTTGAAGAATTCCACTTGTTACCATTTTATGCAAAATCTAATTATATTTTGCTAATTATCTTTGTTTTTCTCTTCCTATACATGTTTGGAATGTTCATTAATTCTATCCTAATAACTGTGATATATACTGATGGACAGTTACACACCCCCATGTATCTATTTCTCTGCAACCTGGCCTTAGTAGATATCTGTTATACATCCTCTACTGTCCCTAAACTGTTGTATATATTGTTATCTGGAGATAATACAATATCCTTCATACAATGTTTCATCCAGATGTACTTTTATGTGTTGGCTGGCTCTACAGAGGACAGTCTCATATTTATTATGGCATATGACCGATATGTTGCTATATGTAATCCTTTACACTATCACTATATCTTAAATAAGAAAAACTGTCTCATGTTTGCATCTGGTACTTGGATATCAGGATGCTTAAATTCAATCCTGCTCATAATTCCAGTATCAAAAATGTTCTTATGTCGTTCAAATACCATTCAGCAGTTTTTCTGTGATGCTAAAGCTGTGATTAACATCTCTTGTCGTATCACTGAAGAATTTTATATTGTGTTCTGTGAGGACACCGGGGTTATTACCAAAGCTCTCTAGATACCCGGTCCTCTAGGTTCACAGGTCACACAGGTAAGGAGACAGGAAAGAAATAATAATCCCTTTTATTAAACAAAGTGCACACACTTAGTAAAATACAACAGTGCTCCCCAAGGAGAAACTTGTTCCCCCCGCCAAATATATCAAGTGTCAGAAAATCACCAGTGCAAGTAAAACTCCCCAACAAAATCCCCAGCAGGTTACCTCCAAGCACAGAGTCCTAGCAGGCCCAAACTCCTGGTAATAAAATCCACAGCTGACAATCCAAGTGGGCCAGGGTTTCTGATCCTTAAGGTGGGTCTGTGTATCTTGCTGATCCCAGCCGCTCGGCCAACTCTCCACCAGCTTGGTGGGACCCTGGGTATCAGTCTCCCTACGGATGTAGGCTCACCAATTCCCCAGAATCTGCGAGTGTCTCCCGATGGAGTGGTAACAGAATCAGTCCTAGAGGTACACTGTCCGATCTCTGTCAAGAAGCTCCTGCCTCAAGCATTCCTTTAAGGCCCTGCGAGAATACGGTTACTCTCTAACAGGTCCTTGCTGTCTCCAGATTCTCCAACAACAACCCCCATCCCCCAGACAGCTCCTTTTTGGTCCCTTCTCACCACCCCCCCCCCACTCACTGTCCTCTTGTGATTGGTGGTGTGAAGAGTTTGGGTGGTAACCGGGGTGGAAATAGTGCATGACATCAGTGGTCACCCCTTGCTGTGATGGTGCCATTCAGACTGTGTTGCAGACTTGCTAGAACAATAGTTAGCAAACAGGGAGAGACCCCCTACTGATTTTAGATAAGGTCCTGACCCTCCTTTTTTTAACCCGTTCCACTACTTTTTGATGTCACAGGGTCCACAGCTGATTCACACTTCCTGTGAGCTGCCTCTCCCCTCCCTCTCTGGACACCACAGTAATAACAGATCTGGCCACCGGGCGGCATTTAATAACAGAGTGGGCCATGGTTGTTCAATTGGCCCACTGAGGACAGACCGGGTTGGCACGATATTCTCAATATAAGGCCCGGGTCTGTCACATACCTCCCCCTTATTAAATCAAGGGGACAGTTGGAGTCTGGTGGTCGGGCTCCAGATGTTCTCCTTGGCACGGTGGGTTCCTTAATGAAGGGTTCTCCTCCTCTCTTCTGGAGAGTCCGTCCGCATTTGAGTGGTCTTTTCCCTTTTTGTGCGAGATAGTAAAGTTATAACCTTGTAATGCTAAACTCCACCGTAATAACCTCCCATTTTCCCCAGCAGATCTTTGTAACCAGTAAAGGGGGTTGTGGTCTGTAATTACTGTGAACTCTTGCCCATAAATGTAGGGTTGTAATTTCTTTAGGGCCCACACTATGGCCAGGCATTCTTTTTCAATGGTGGCATAGGCTACCTCTCTATCCACCAGCTTTCGGGATAAATAAACTACTGGGTGCTCATGCCCATCCTCCCCCACTTGGCTGAGCACAGCACCGAGTCCACACCCTGAAGCATCTGTCTGTACCAGAAATCGTTTCTTGAAGTCTGGGGCTGCTAACACTGGGGACTGGGTCAATGCTGCCTTCAGAGCGTCAAAGGCTCCCTCGCACTCTGGGGTCCATTCTATACGTCTAGAGTATTTTTTCTTTGTCAAGTCAGTCAGGGGCCTGGCAACAGTGCTATACTGCGGCACAAATTTTCTGTAGTACCCTGCGATCCCGAGGAACGCTCGTACTTGCTTTTGGTTGGTGGGTCGGGGCCACTGAACAATGGCTTCTACTTTTGCCGGTTCAGGTCGTATGATTCCCCCACCAACACGGTGCCCCAAGTATTGCACTTCTGCCATGCCCATGAAGCATTTGTCTGGGCGAATGGTCAACCCTGCCTGCCTGATTCTCCTCAGGACCTCTGACACCTGCACTAAGTGATCCTCCCACGTCTGGCTGAAGATGGCAATGTCATCTAAGTAAGCCTGGGCAAATTCCTGACACCCCCCCAACAGGTCATCAACCATCCGTTGGAATGTGGCTGGAGCATTTTTCATCCCAAACGGCATTGTCGTACATTCAAACAATCCCAGTGGGGTTATAAAGGCTGACCGCTCCTGAGCCTCGGGGGTGAGGGGAATTTGCCAATAGCCCTTACTCAGATCCAAAGTTGACACAAACTTGGCTGCCCCTAGCCTGTCTAGTAGCTCATCTATTCGGGCCATGGGATAAGCATCAGTGGTGGTGACCTCATTTAGTTTACGGTAGTCCACGCAGAAGCGGGTGGTCCCATCCTTCTTCGGGACCAATACCACCCCTGCAGCCCATGGACTATTTGACTTCTTAATTACTCCTAAGGCCAGCATTTCCTCTATCTCCTTCCGTACTTGGGCCAGTACAGCGGGGGTCATGCGGTATGCTACCTGCCTTATGGGCTTCTCCTCCCCCGTGTCTACATGGTGGGTGGCTAGGTGGGTACGACCGGGCTTACAGGTAAATTGGGCCTGCTCCTTCTCCAGTACCTCCCTCATTTCCTGCCTCTGTCCCTCTCCTAGCTGCGTCCCCACTGTCACTGTCTCCACCCCCTTTTCCTCTCTCACCTCCCCTATCATCTCCAGTAGGGGGTCTACCTCTGTGGGACCCATGGGGGGACAACACACCACCATTGCTGCCACTTGCCGTTCCACATAACCTTTTAGTCGATTGATGTGGAAGGTTTTCAGCCAGGTTTCCTCATCATCCAGCGCTACTACATAGTTAACCGGCCCTACCTGCCTCACCACTTTGTATGGGCCATCCCAGGTGGCTTGAAGTTTATTCCGTCTCATTGGGATTAGCACCATCACCTTCTGTCCTGCGTTCAGCTTCCTATCCTGAGCGTGGGCATCGTACCACTCTTTTTGTCTTGCCTGGGCTCCTTTTAAATGGCCTTGCGCCAGCTGCGCTACTCTCTTCATCCTCTCCCTCATCTTCTCTACATATTTAAGGATAGGCTGCTCATTGGCCTGGAATGTTCCTTCCCAGCTCTCTCTAACCAGGTCTAGGAGGCCTCGTACCCTCCGGCCATACAGAAGTTCGAAAGGAGAGTATCCGGTGGACTCCTGGGGTACTTCCCTGTATGCAAACAGGAGCTGCTGCAGGGCCCTGTCCCAGTCTCTCCCTTCAGACTGTACATATGCCTTCAGGAGGTGTTTCAGCGTTCCATTGAAACGCTCACATAACCCATTGGTCTGGGGATGGTACGGGGTGGTTCGTAGGGGCTTAATGCCCCACTTTTCCCATAGGGTCTGGACTAGGTCCCCTTGGAATTGGGTCCCCTGGTCAGTAACCACTTCCCTGGGATATCCTACCGGGCTGAAAATGTCCACCAGAGCCTGGGCCACATGCTCTGCGTCTATGGACGACAGGGCTACTGCCTCTGGGTATCTGGTGGCAAAGTCCACCAGGGTGAGGATGAATCTTTTTCCGGTGTAACTGGGGATGGCTAATGGACCTACGATATCTATAGCCACCCGGGCAAAGGGCTCCTCAATTATAGGCAGGGATTGTAGTGGAACTTTCTTAGGGGCTCTCCCTATTCTCTGACAGGTGTCACAGGAGGCTTTGTAACGTTTCACATCCTGGGTGACTTGAGGCCAGAAAAAAGTCCGCAACAACCGGGCCAACGTTTTTCTGGTCCCAAAGTGCCCCGCTGCTGGAATGTCATGGGCCAGCGCTAATAAATGGGTCCGGTAAGCCCATGGTACTACCAACTGCTTCACTTCTGTCCCTGGGTCTTGATCTAGGGTGGGGGTGACTACCCTATATAACAGTCCTTTGTCCCACACTACTTTACTGCCTGCCACTTCCCCTCCCCCAGCGTCTGCTGCACTCCTCAGTTTGGCTAGGGATGGGTCAGTCTGTTGGGCCTTCCTAAATTCCCTTCTGTCCTCCTCCCCCAAATCAATTTCTGGTACAACATCAGATATTTCTGGGTTACTCACCAACGGTGCTGCCTCTGGCTCCTTGGTTCTGGTTGCCGGGGTTAATCTTGGTGGTCTCCTTGGCGTTGCGGCTTCTTGTGCTGCTGTGGCTTGTGCTCGGCTCTGGCTGCGGGTCACAGCTTGCACAAAGTGAGTTACCAATCCCTGGCCCAAATCATTCCCCAAAATCACTTTTGCTGGTAGTCCATCCAGAATGCCCACCTCCACCATTCCAAATCCCGCCCCCCAATCCAAATGTACCCGGGCCACCTGAATATCTGCAAGATGGCCCCCCACCGTGGAAATCCGGACCTGCTGTCCCTCCATAACTTGGGATCTTTTAATTATATCAGGCTCCACCAGGGTCAGGGATGCTCCTGAGTCTCTCAACCCCTGGACCTTGCAGTCCCCCACCCACACGTCCTGTAGATGACCCTGCACATTCCTAGGGCTCTGCCTCCCCTTCCCCAAAATCAGGTTCACCACATACACCCCGTCCCTTGCCTCTGGCACATCAGGACAGGGTGGCTCGGCCTCAATGCCGATTTCAAAATCTCCTGGGGCATACTGTACAGCGGCCACTGGTGCAGCTCTGGCTCCTGGGATCGGACTTCTGGTACGGGGGCAATCTCTCTGGAAGTGCCCCACCTGGTTGCACCGAAAGCACCTCTTTGGATTCAGGTCCCAGGGTCTGGATCGGGCTGGTTCATCTCTTGGATTCCGGGCAGAGTTCTCTCTAATAAAGGGGGCTCCCGGTGTCACTAGACCTGCTGGAATTGTTCGGCTCCCCCTCCCTGCAGCTGCTTGACTAGGCATACTAGGGGCTCTCCATCTTGGTCGACTCACCACATACTCATCAGCTAGCCCTGCTGCCTCCTCCAGGGTCTCAGGTTTTCTGTCCGCCAGCCATTCCCGGATCTCTGGGGCCATTTTTAGAGTCAGCTGCTCCAGCATAATGAGCTCTTTAATTTGCTTAGCGGAGCGGGCCCCTTTCCCTTCCATCCATTTCTCGCAGGCCCTCTGTAGCTGGCTGGCAAATTCCTGGTGCGACTGTGACCCTCCTTTATTCAAAGTCCTGAACTTGTATCTGTAGGTCTCTGCATTTAACTGGAATTTTACCATCAGTGCCTTTTTCACTGTACCATAATCCCCACATTCGTGAGGGCTTAGAGCCTGGTAAGCTTCCAGCGCTCTCCCAGTCAGGCTGGGTCCCAGATATTTGGACCACTCTTCCTCCTCAATCCCATGGACTCCCATCAAGTTTTCAAAAACCTGGAGATGGGTATCAATGTCTGTGTCTGCCTCTTTAAAAATTGGGACTCCACTATATCCCAGCTGAGGTCTCAACCGGGCCTCTCCCCGACCTTCTACTCTCTGAATCTGGGGTACCTCATATGCTACCCCCAACATTGCTTGGAGTACGGCTGCCCTTTCATGCAGGGTTGCCCTTTCCCCCAGTGCTGTCAGCCAATCTTGCAGCACTGCTGGAGTGCCGGACGGTGGTCTGGGTTGTGTCCCACTAGGGGGTCTCTGTGGCTGGTCTTTGGCCTCCTCCTCTTCCACCTCTGACTCTTCCATCTCCTCAGGGTGGGCCTTTTCCCATTCCATTAGTTTGGCCACCAGAACTTCACGCACGTCTGTGTCATCAAAGTCCACCCCTTTGGTTCTGCAGAACCCCTGCAAGTGTTGTTTCCTTGCTTTCATATAGAATCTCTCTGTGGCTTTTAAGCTGATCTGCTCTGCTTCTGTGGCCATTCCTGCTGACTTCCTAGCTAGGGTTTTTTTTTTTTTTTTTTGTTTTTTTTTTTTTTTTTACTAACACTGGTGCTGACAGACTGTTGCCTTGTGTCCTTACAGAGCCTGACCGTATCTGGATACGAGTCCCTGCGCTCTACCCAAACGTTGGGACTGTGTGATCCCACTGCTGCCACCAAAATTGTGAGGACACCGGGGTTATTACCAAAGCTCTCTAGATACCCGGTCCTCTAGGTTCACAGGTCACACAGGTAAGGAGACAGGAAAGAAATAATAATCCCTTTTATTAAACAAAGTGCACACACTTAGTAAAATACAACAGTGCTCCCCAAGGAGAAACTTGTTCCCCCCGCCAAATATATCAAGTGTCAGAAAATCACCAGTGCAAGTAAAACTCCCCAACAAAGTCCCCAGCAGGTTACCTCCAAGCACAGAGTCCTAGCAGGCCCAAACTCCTGGTAATAAAATCCACAGCTGACAATCCAAGTGGGCCAGGGTTTCTGATCCTTAAGGTGGGTCTGTGTATCTTGCTGATCCCAGCCGCTCGGCCAACTCTCCACCAGCTTGGTGGGACCCTGGGTATCAGTCTCCCTACGGATGTAGGCTCACCAATTCCCCAGAATCTGCGAGTGTCTCCCGATGGAGTGGTAACAGAATCAGTCCTAGAGGTACACTGTCCGATCTCTGTCAAGAAGCTCCTGCCTCAAGCATTCCTTTAAGGCCCTGCGAGAATACGGTTACTCTCTAACAGGTCCTTGCTGTCTCCAGATTCTCCAACAACAACCCCCATCCCCCAGACAGCTCCTTTTTGGTCCCTTCTCACCACCCCCCCCCCACTCACTGTCCTCTTGTGATTGGTGGTGTGAAGAGTTTGGGTGGTAACCGGGGTGGAAATAGTGCATGACATCAGTGGTCACCCCTTGCTGTGATGGTGCCATTCAGACTGTGTTGCAGACTTGCTAGAACAATAGTTAGCAAACAGGGAGAGACCCCCTACTGATTTTAGATAAGGTCCTGACCCTCCTTTTTTTAACCCGTTCCACTACTTTTTGATGTCACAGGGTCCACAGCTGATTCACACTTCCTGTGAGCTGCCTCTCCCCTCCCTCTCTGGACACCACAGTAATAACAGATCTGGCCACCGGGCGGCATTTAATAACAGAGTGGGCCATGGTTGTTCAATTGGCCCACTGAGGACAGACCGGGTTGGCACGATATTCTCAATATAAGGCCCGGGTCTGTCACATTTTCTATCTGCAATTATTTGTATTTTCATTTTTCCCAGTTGTTTTAAGTTTGACATCTTATACAAAAATTATCATGGTGATTTTGCAGATTAAATCTAAAGATGGAAGAAAAAAAACCTTCTCCACCTGCTCATCCCACCTCACCATGATTATTATTTATTATACAACAGCTTTGTCTGTGTACATGATGCCCTCATCAGAATACTACAATGTCCTAGAACAGGTGTTTACAGCACTTTACGCAGTTTTCACACCCATGATAAACCCTCTAATCTACAGTCTAAGGAATAAAGATGTAAAAAAAGCTCTGCTGAAATTACTTGGATAAAATAGATTTGAATAGTATGGGAGAAATTGCAAAATGGTTAAATAACACAATGTGAATGCTAAATTAATTTTTGTAATCTGTTGTTTGTGTGTATAAAATAAATGGCGATAGACTTTGAATCCACTCTTATTGATCCTTATATTAATGAAGCCTGTGTCATTCCTATGATCTGCGTCAGAGGACCACTTTTATTTAACTTTTATTAATAAGCCACAATTTGAATGTTTTTTGTTTTTATGTATTGTTATGTTGTGGCAAGTTTTACTTGGTTTATTTGAAACAACTGACAGAAATGGCTGAGTTTGACACAATTGCACTTTGAAGCTATGCAGAAAAGTGTTGTATGCCAAAAAAGCATACTTAAGTAGTTATGTTGAGTTTGATTTATCACAAGATGTGTCACGTTTATAGACAGTAGTATATCTGTCAGGGGTCAAGCTTGTATTCCTATGCTTTATGATATGCAACAATCTAGATATTGACATGAGGAATTTCCATAGCCACATTTCCACCCCAGGATTGAATTAGCCTACTAAAAAAGCCATACATGTGCACAAGACCTGTTATTTTCTTCCAGATATTACTGTTACATGGAATATCCCCTAAACAAAGTGACTGGATGGCAGGTAATTGTGTTATTTTACTAGATAGGAGCACATGTAAATCCATTTTAGGTCCCTTTACAAAGTGCAATTAAGTCTACCACTAGAATGTGCAAGTTTTATTCCTAGCCATCCTGGCATCAGTGAAAGCAAACAAGCCGCTCCACATAACATTGGTAATTATTTAACTTCTCCAGAGTTCAATTGCAACTGTAACCAAATGTTGGCTTGCTACTATTATTTTGGGGGTTACCAACAACATGGGATACCTCCAATCACAGGTGCTAGCCATTTGGCTATTCACTGCAGGACTGAATTATTTTAGTAGACAAAATTGGGGGTCCCCTTCAACTAATTGAGACCAGCGCTGCAAAATACAGGGACTCTTTCTAGCCATCCTAGTGCGTTGGTGGCTATAAAACAAGCATGACCTCCAAGTAATCGTAACTATGTCATTTCTTTTGATCTATATGTGACAGATATGAACACTACTGAACCCCATGACCTTTGCACAATAATCCCTACATTTGCCAATATGGGCTGGCCCCATGATTTTTGTGTGGCTCAAATCAAGGTTCGGCTAATCGATGGACCAAAAATTATAAGAGAATTGATGTGGGTTTGAATTCTACCAGGGCCCTATCTGTGTGGAGTTTGTATGTCTTCTCTGTGTTTGAGTGAGTTTCCACTGGGTATTCCGGTTTCCACCCACATCGTCCAAAAATATACTGGTAATTTTATTGACTTCTGATAAAAATGAGCCATAGTGTGTGTTTGTTTTGTAGACAACTTAGACTGTAAGCTCCAATGGGGCAAGAAGTGATGTGAATGATTTCATAGAAAAGCAGCTCAGCATGTCTGATATTGCCGCTTCACCCTCGGCAACAGTGTAAAGTGCTTTGGGCCCTAATAGGAGAAAGGCACTAAATAAATATTATTATATATAATTAATGAGAAACTAAGATAGGACAATTATACAGCCCCTTGTGTAACAAGTAGATATGGACATGGGAATTTTCCATAACCACATTGCCACCCTGGTGTTGACTTTGGCAGCTGTAGCTATTATAAAGCCATATATGTCACCTGTTTTGGCTATCAAGATATTACTGCTACCCTAAGCAATAAATGAGAGACCTGGGTCTATCTGCTTCTATTAAGCCGCTGAAAACAAGCCTGAAGATGGTATGGTAACCGCTGGGAAGCTGACAATTGAATTGTATCGCTGGACGAGAGATTAGAAGATCAGCTGCAGCCTGCAGTTTAAAAAAATGCCAAAACAGACTGTCATTGTCTCACCTTCTAGTTTGCTCCCTTTGAAGAAAACTTTGTCTATGCCTCTACTAACTGTGGATTGCATCCCTGAGTAAGGCTCATTGATTTTGTGGTTTTGATCTGGAATCCCATATACCTATTTTTTCTTTCTTTGTTGCTATTAAGATTTGGGGGTAAATGTATGAACATGCGGGTTCTTCAACACCCGCGTGTTCAGTGTGTTCGGCGATTAAATTTCAAGCGGCGCTGCATTGTAAAGGGAAACTTCCCTTTACAATGCAGCGCCGCTTGAAATTTAATCGCCGAACACGCAGGTGTTGAAGAACCCGCATGTTCATACATTTACCCCCAGGAGTCAAGTAATTGGACTGAATTGCTATGGGTGATTCCCCTCATGCACTAAAGGGAGGATGAATTAGATCATAAATAGGGGCCTGATTCATTAATCATCTTAACTTAAGAAACTTCTTATTTAAGTCTCCTGGACAAAACCATGTTACAATGCAAGGGGTGCACATTAGTTTTCTGTTTTGCACATAATTTAAATACTGACTGTTTTTTCATGTAGCATACAAATACTTGATAGCTTATTTGTACAGTGAAATTTAAAGTTGATATTTGTGTGCTACATGAAAAAACAGTCAGTATTTAACTTATGTGCAAAACAGAATACTAATTTGCACCCCTTGCATTGTAACATGGTATTGTCCAGGAGACTTAAATAAGAAGTTTCTTAAGTTAAAATCCTTAATGAATCAGGCCCTAGATGATTAAGTTAGGTCCTTAAACTTTGTATATCTTAGTGGACTAGATGAATTTGAGCTATTATACTATGGGGTACAATATGTTCCAATAAATATTTGTTTATTAATAAAGTGTATTTTATAATATTATCTCAGGGTGTGGTGGAATTTATAATTGGGGAAGGTTTTTTATAACGGTCTGTTCTAGTTAAGTTATTTTTTGGAATTGACACACAAAAATTCCAGCGAGAAGCAGCAAACACCTTCTCCAAGTTTGTATAGATATGTGGCTATTTCTATGATATGTATTATAGTACAGTCACGGCCAAACGTTTTGAGAATGACACAAATGTTATTTTTCACAAAGCCTGCTGCCTCAGTTTTTATGACGGCAATTTACATATACTCCAGAAAGTCATGAAGAGTGATCAGATGAATTGTAATTAATTTCCCTCTTTGCCATGACAATGAACTTTATCCCAAAAACAACATTTTCACTGCATTTCAGCCCTGCCACAAAAGGACCAACTGACATCAGGTCAGTGAGTCTCCGTTAATACAGGTGAGAATGTTGACGAGGACAGGGCTGGAGATCACTCTGTCATGCTGATTGAGTTAGAATAACAGACTGGTGGTGCTTGAAATCATTGTTTTTCTTCTGTTAACCATGGTTAGCTGTAAGGAAACACATGCAGTCACCATCACTTTGCACCAAAAGGGCTTCGCAGGCAATGATATTGCTGCTAGTAAGATTGCACCTAAATCAACCATGTATCGAATCATTAAAAACTTCAAAGAGAGAGGTTCAATAGTTGTAAAGAAGGCTTCAGGGCAACCAAGAATGTCCAGCAAGCGCCAGGACGTCTCCTAAAGTTGATTCAGCTGCAGAATTTGCGCACCACCAGTGCAGAGCTTGCTCAGGAATGGCAGCAGGCAGGTGTGAGTGCACCTGTACGCACAGTGAGGCGAAGACTTTTGGAGGATGGCCTATTGTCAAGAAGGCCAGCAAAGAAGCCACTTCTCTCCAGGAAAAACATCAGGGACAGACTGATATTCTGCAAAAGATACAGGGATTGGACTGCTGAGGACTGGGGTAAAGTCATTTTCTCTGATGAATCATCTTTAAAAATGTTTGGGGCATCTTTAATACACTTGTCCGGAGAAGAAAAGGTGAGCGCTACCATCAATCCTGTGTCATGTCAACAGTAAAGCATTCTGAGACCATTCTTGTGCAGGGTTGCTTCTCACCTAAGGGAGTGGACTCACTCACAATTTTGAAGAATACAGCAATAAATAAAGACTGTTACCAAAACATCCTCAAAGAGCATCTTCTCCCAACCATCCAAAAACAGTTTGGTGATGAATAATGCCTTTTCCAGCATGATGGAGTACCGTTCTATAAGGCAAAAGTGATAACTAAGTGTCTCTGGGATTAAAACATCAACATTTTGGGTCCATATCCAGGAAACTCCCCAGATTTTAATCCCATTGAGAACTTGTGGTCAATCCTCAAGAGGCCGGTACACTAACAAAAACCCACAAATGTTTACAAATTCCAAGCATTGATTAGACAGGAGGTCTTCAAAAATAAGGGTCAACACTGCAAATATTGACTCTTTGCATAAACTTAATGTAATTGTCAATAAAAGCCTTTGACACTTATGAAATGCTTGCAGTTTTACTTCAGTATACCATAGCAACATCTGACAAAAAAGTCTAAAAAACAGTAAGCTTTGTGAAAACTAACACTTGTGCCATTCTGAAAACGTTTGGCCATGACTGTATATTAAGAGATTAGGCTTCTTCTTATTCTTGTGGGTTATTAATATTAATAAGAATTTTAGTTAGCACCCATTGTTATCTACTTTTTGGATAAGAGTACTCAGTTTAATTGTTTATTGTTAGATTTCTTTTCATAAATAGATTTGTATAAATGGAACTAATAAAAGGTTTGTTTGGAACCTTTGCTTAATTTTAACACTCTTTGCATTAAGGTGCACATAAAAACGCATGCAATACTGTTGGATTATAACTGTGCCATAGCATGTCAAAATCTCTCCCTCATTGGTTAGAACATTTATTTTTGAACAATACTCATATGTAATTATTATTTTTCTCTTCAAAGGAGACAATGCTTACTCTTCCTGCCCTTGGCTCCTCACTCCTATTTTACATCTACACACAGAGCAAGACGTTGCTTATAATGTCATACATATCTCAACCAGAATGATTATAAAACAGACTTTTGGGCTTTTAAAAGTCTGATTCCGGTGTCTTGACCAATCTGGTGGAGCCCTTAGGGATGCGTTTGATATTGTGTGCAACATAATAGCTCTATGTGTAATATTTCACAATACCATCCACAGTGGGGTTCCATCGGTGGAAGAGGCCAAGGTTGCTGGCAGGGATTAAAATGACGCCAATCCTGGTCCTCCAGAATTATTCTGCTTTCAAGGCATATGGGATTTCAAGTTACTTTTCATGTAAGTACCTTTTGGGTTAACTTATGGAATACTTACAATAAATGTACAAAAAACTAAGGAAACCAGTTTTGTTTTTTTCAAAACAGTGAATTTAGTGGTAAAAAAACAAATTAGTGACACAAATGCAAGTGAAACACACAGATATCATTTTGTTTTGTGCACTCACTTTCCCTTCAGCCCAATATTCCCAGTCCTGGAGGACCATAGCTGGCAGGGGATGGAGCAGGCACAGAACCAGATGATGCAGCCTTTGGCTCTACCTGCTCAGGCACCCTGGAAGCAGCTGGTGCAGCAGGTGCCACAGGGGCTGGTGTCATGCCACTCAGTTTCTCCAAAAAATTGATTATAGGGTCAGTCAAATTTTCAAAAGTTGCATAAATGCGAATTTGTGGAATATCATATTCATTTTTGATTATACATTAGTGCTGTTCATATTCATTAGCTGCATTCATTTTTGAGGTACTGTCAGATATGCACTGAGATGCAACTGCATGACTTCCAGTTTCCTCAGGTGCCTCTTGTTCTTCAGAAACATCACTGGTGTCCGTGAAAAGGGGGTCATATTCTGCCTTACTGCGATAATCAGCATATACAGCTCACATAAATGAAGAAAAAAACATTAAAATCAAGAATGTTTTAGTCCACAACATCCACATTTTAAAACCATATAAATAAATTAGTCTATTAGTAGGACAGCACGGTGGTTTAGTGGTTAGCGTAAACCCCATTGCACACATTAGTAATTTTTCATATGAAATGTAAACTCTTTTTTTCATATGTGTATACTAGCTGAAGTACCCGGCATTGCTCGGGTTTAAATCTTCAAGTTATTAAGGTATCAATGAGTTGGATGTAACTGTCACCATTTTAAAAATAATTAGCTGCTTAGTAGCTCTTCCAAAACACCCATGAGGTGACTGCCCCATGTTGTTTTTGTTTTTATATTGAATGTCATAAAAATCCATCCAGTGGAAGGCCTATAACAATCTCCCAGGTCAAATTTCTGCCTAGCAGACACCAATGTGAGGTCCGACCCCGAGCTCAAAACCCTAGTTTGTCTTCTGGGACCAGTGTTACCAGTCTGTGAAATTTTCCTCAAATTCATCCAGTGGAAGGCTCAGAACAGGCTCCCCAGGTCAAAGTTCTGACCAGCATACAGCAAAGGGAGGTCCAACCTTGACCCTGACCCCCTTAAAACCTGGCCAGGACCCAACTGGACCAACTCACACTGGTTTCATCCCATTCGTTGCAGGGGTGTCTGAATGCACACCCAGACAGACAAACAAACCAAATCCATCCAGTGGAAGGTCTAGAACAGGCTTTCCGGGTCAAAATTCTGGCCTGCATACGTCAATGGGAGGTCTCACCAGTACTTCAACCCCTAGTATGTCTTCTGAGATCCAGTGTTACCAGTCTGGGAAGCTTTTGTCCAAATCCATGTAGTGGAAGGCTCAGAAAGGGTTCCCCTGGTGAAGGTTCTGACCAGTGTAAACAAATGGGAGGTCTGACCAGGCCCCTATCCCCCTTAAAACCTGATCAGGATCAAAATGAACCACCTCGCATTGCTTTCATCCCAATCGGTGCAGGGGTGTCGAGGATATTCACCTACAAACAAGCAAACAAACATCTTCTTTATATATATATATATATATATATATATATATATATATATATATATATATATATATTATTCTTCCTTTTCTTTTTACAAGCCCTTTTGGAAATAGAAGCAAATTGGATAGAACACGTAAATAGTTCCTGGATCGGTGTAACTGGAGAAATTGTAGATTGCATGAATGAACCAACCACAGATTGGAACTACAAGAGCATAGGAAAGGAAAATAAGATGCACAAGACCTCTAAAAGGCACTTAATTGAGAGATGTTCCCATCTTAGGTAGGTGACCGGGATTCAGGACACTCTGGCTGAGAAGCGGACTCTGGAGAGTCAACGACTGGGATGGCAGAGCAGGACTCCCTGACAGGGACGGAAATAGGACTCAAACATTTGACCTCAGGTGGAGTAGAAAAGTCAGATTCAGACTGAGCACCAGTCTCTGGGGACTCGGACTGAGCACAAGTCTCATCGGGCTTGGATTGAGCACCCTTGGCAGGAGATGGCCTGGACTGGGCACCCTTGGCAGGAGACGGCTCGGACTGAGTAGATGACTTGGAAGGCCTGGACAGGGCACATGGCTTGGAGGGCTCAGGTTATGCGCACTACTTGGAGGGCTCGGTTTGAACACATGACTTGGAAGACTCAGGACTATGAGGCACCTCTGACAGAACAGAATTTTGAAGCACCTCTAACTGAACAGCATCCTCAAGCACCTTGGACCGAACAGCATCCATAAGCATCTCTGACTGAACAGCATCCTCAATGCATTCCTCTGGTTGTTAACACCAAGATTAATATTTTGAATAATTTCTATTAATTTAGCACATCTGAATTTTGCAGAGCTAGAAAAATTAGGGACCTCACTACACCAATAGAGAATATATTATGTCTTAAGTCTCAGGAAATCTTGAGATCAGTGTTTATGAGTAATAAGGTAAATTAGAGTAATTAAGAAATGCACGGATGTGCGTTCAGATGTGAATTAGGAGAAAATATGCATGTAGTGAATAAAGGTGCAATTGCTCCAAAAAAAATTTTAAATAGAAAATAATGCGCAATTGCGCTTACGTGTAATTTGCGCCATATAAATGAGTTACTAGAGTATTCACATCAGAACGTATTCCTCAAAAATGCTTGGATTTAAATACGGGTGTATGTATGCACAAGTTACATGCTCTTTTAAAAAGCGCAAGTTGTGTCCAAGTTGCATTCAGATTTGAATCAGGTCCTGTATTCACATGTCTGGATATACACACTGGGGCTTAGCAAAAATACACTCATTTACTAAATTAAGCATATTGCTGCACATTTAGGAACTATCTTGAGCACAATGGTCTCTTAGTAGGTGTGAATCTGTCAACAATGACCGTGAGGATAATCTATTTCCCTGCACAGCTGCACAACGTTAGCATATGGGTGTTATAGTGCGACAAGGTCTCTTTGAGGTGTTATTTAGCAACAGTATATGTGAATGTAGCAGTATTTCCACTAAAAATTATAACATTGCTGATGTGATAACCCGCATAATATAAATGTACTTTGCACAATATTTGCATATGGTCATCACTGTGCATAATACATGCACATTTGTAACTTAGTTGAATACATTAAATCCATTGGCCTTTTTTAAGTGTGATATTAACTGCAACACATTTTCTATCATAATGAAGTCTGTGATAAAATGCATAGCAAGTCATCCTTTATTAGTGGGAGAAACAATGTACTTTTGGGTTATCTTGTTTTGTCACACTGAAATATTGTGAAAAAACATTATAGCACATAAACACACAAAGGGGGGAAATCTGCCTGGGAAACTGCCTGAAATATATAAATAACTTGCAGTATTTTCATATAATCAATGTTTTTTTCTAAAACTAAAAGGTTACAACAAAACAAATACATTTCCTAAAAAAATGAAAATTAATAATGTGCAGAGAGAATAGAAAGTTATTGTATATCTTAAATGCTTTATAATTAAAACCCAGGGGAGAAATGTAAGGGTGATGTAATTCCATAATATCTTTTACTCCCCATAGTAATTAAATACACATTATATAGGGATTTACACTGTATAAATAAGATGTATTCCTTTCCTGTGTTCTGTTTTATGACAATCTAAAGGTAAGTCGTGATTTACTATATTGGGTCTACCATAAGGACCCTTGGGTGTATGCAGTCTAGACCTGGAGCTTTATTTATCTTAATTTTATTCAGTTGCATTTGAACTTCTTCATTTGTCAGCCAAGTACTAATTAATGGTAGGGTTAATTTCCGTTTATTATGTATTATTCCTACTATTTGTTCATCTCTATTAAATACTGAAGAAAAGAAAGTGTTTAATAGCTCTGCTTTTTCCTTAGTATAATTTATCAATCTTCCAATCATACTTCTTAGGGGTCCTATATTGTCTCTTTTAATCCTTTTGCTATTTATGTACTTAAAAAACTTTTTGAGACTTTTCTTACTTTCTTTTGCAACTTGTTTTTCATTTTCTAATTTAGTCAATCTAATTTCCTTTTTGCAATTTTTATTACATTCCTTGTAGATACTGAAGCATTCCTCAGTCCCATCAGACATGAAAAAAATAAATGCACACTTCTTTCTTTGCATTTATTCCCTTACCTTTTTATTTAGTCACATTGATTATTTTTCAATTTGTTTGCCATATTAATGAACTTATAAGTAGATTTTCTCAACAACCTTTTAAAGACAGCCCACTTTTGTTCTGCATTTCTTTCCTTCAAAAGCTTTGTCCCAGTTTATGCACTTGATAGACTCCTTTAGCATATTAAAATTTGCCTTCTAAAGTTTAAAGTCCTAGTTGATCACTTATATCGTTGCTTCTGGAAACTAATTTCAAATGAGACCATATTATGATAATGGTTTCCCATGTCCAGTCTTTTAGCGTGCTCAGAAACCTGTTGCCTATAGCTGTATTGCAGGTCTCAGTACCCCAATAAATGTCTGGATAATTAAAATCCCCCATTATTAAAACCTAAACTAGTTGTGTAGCCTTTTCAATTTGCTGAAGAAGCTGGGCTTCGTCAATCATACTAATATCTGGCAGCAACTTCTCTAAAACTTTTTCCTCCACTGGATATTTCCACCCACAATGCCTCTATATTATCACCAATATTTTCATAAATAACTTCCTGTATACATGGTTTTTACTCTGACTTAATATAAAGACATACTCCTCCTTCCCTTTTATTTACCCCATCCCTTCACATAGTGAGTGCGATTCTTCTACGTGAATGTGAACAAGATTTTAACATCAACACTTATTATTTGTCATTTTTTCTTATTGAAGGTTTACCCAAGAAACACAAGTCTGTGATGGATGAGGAGGGTTATTTATTAAATGCATGTAGATAGCATAGGATGTATTCTGTTCATTCCATATTGTTATTTTACATCCAAATATTTTTAGTGTAGCTCACTCCATGTTATACATTATATAGTTGTTAGAAGTTTCCAAGGAGTGATCATATAAATGCACAAGGATGCAGCCTGAGTGCTGCTATACAGGTCACAGAAATTCAAGGTGACTTCTAATACCCATAATAATTTATGGTAAAGGGTTTATTATTCCCTATTTTACCTACAGTTTCAAATAAAGTGATTACATCAGGATTTGCTGTTTATACAGATATATACACATGAAAATTGACCCTGATCTAAACTTTTGCTTATTCTCCAAGATATATTCTAAAATGGGCTGGACAACAGATTTGTCTGTAAGACCATCTCCATGCAGCTTGGTGTTACTGCAACTACAGCTGCAAATATTGTAATTGTAAAGTCTGATTTATTTTACATATGGAATAAACATTTGATGGATACCAATTATTTTTGTCAGTGTCAAATTATTTCAGAAAAAATATGGGTCCTTCTTTTTTCATGGAGAGGTACCAGCAAATGTGTTCGTAGTGGAAATTTAGAAGTGGCAGTATGAAAATATATCTACAGTATTTGAAGAAGAAACTTAGAAGTGGTGGTATGGAAAAAAGCAGGTGCTCACTTAAAGCACTAAGAGCATATTTAGAAATAATAAGACACATATATGGTATATGTTAAACTCTACAATATGACTTCTAGAATTTATATTATAGTACAATGACAATTGCAATTACTAGGGCAATGACAATGCAAAATATCAAGGTATCACTTATATAGAATTATACCAGAGCTAGAGCAGAAGGTACATGATGATGTTCTGACCATGAGATAGAGATGAGATAGGCCTGAGTGTTATTACAGAGCATGTGTCTGCACTGCAAGATGGGGTAGCTCAGGGTTCAGCTAAAGTAATCTAAGTGAGATGGTAAATACCTATTCTAAAGTTGCAGTTTGTTAGATCTATGAGGGAGTCTGACTCCTAGAATGTGGGTACATGCTACTATAAGGAATAATGTGAGATTATGCAGCACCTGGGTTCCCCAATATATGGGATCACATGGTATAGCAAGATAAATGAATGAGAGAAGCCCGGCGAGTGAGAAAGTGATAATCAGAAAATCCAAAGAGCAGCAGAAGATAATCATTTTCTCAAAGAAGTTGGCTTGACACCCATTATATTCATCAGTTGTGTAACATGTCTCACCTACATTACATCTTCTTCAAACCAGCAAGTGGAGACACTGACAATTTTTACTCTGAAGTGAGAGAGACATTGAGCTTCAGCTGTGTGATTGACCTAAGGAGGATACCCCATATCCATGCAAAATGGTTAAAGTAATAATAATGTTTCTTTACAGAATACCCTTAATCTGACATGGAGAACCAGACTTACCTGAACGAATTCCACTTGTTACCATTTAACGTAAAATCAGATTATATATTGTCAACTATCAATGTGTTTTTGTTCCTATATATGTTTGGAATCCTCTTCAATTCTATTATAATTACAGTGATATATATTGATAATCAGTTACACACCCCCATGTATCTATTTCTCTGCAACTTGGCCTTAGCAGATATCTGTTATCCAACCACTACTGTTCCTAAACTGCTGTACATGTTATTATCTGGAGATAATACAGTATCCTTCATACAATGCTTTTCCCAAATGTTCTTTTATGCATTGGTTGGCTGCACAGAGAATGTAATAATATTCATTATGGCATATGACCGATATGTTGCTATATGTAATCCTTTGCACTATCACTATATCCTAAATAGGAAAAATTGTCTCTTATTTGTATCTAGCAGTTGGATATCAGGATGCTTAAATTCCATTGTGATTACAATTTCAGTATCAAAAATGCCCTTCTGTAATTATAATACCATTCACCACTTTTTCTGTGACGCTAAAGCTCTAATTAACCTCTCTTGTCGAGTCACTGCCGAATTTTATATTGTTTTCTATCTGCAATTAGTGGTAGTTTCATTTCTCCCAGTCATGTTCACTATGACATCTTATATAAAAATTATCAGGGTCATCTTGCAGATAAAATCGAAGGACGGAAGAAAGAAAGCCTTCTCCACCTGCTCATCCCACCTCACAGTTGTCATTATTTACTATATAACAGCTTTATCTGTGTACATGATGCCATCATTGGAAAACTCCAATGTCCTAGATCAGGTCTGTACTGCATTGTACTCCGTTGTCACACCCATGATAAACCCTCTAATCTACAGTCTACGGAATAAAGATGTCAAAAGGGTTCTGCTGAGAACAGTGAGGGAGAATTTGCATAATGGTTGAATAACACAATGTGTATGGTAACTTAATTTTGGTAATTTGTTATTAATGAGAATAAAGTAAATGGTAAAATACTTGACAATGGTCTTATTGATCCTCATAGTATTGAAGCCTGAATAATTCCTATTTTCTAAGGTGACATACAAAGAAAAAAAGTCACCCAGGAGACCACTGAAAAAGTGATAGAGCAGCTATTCTATTTGTGCATAAAATGCAGGGGTCTCAGTTACACACAAATACAGATATATTGCCACATCAAGGTACTCCTGCTAATAGAGTGCTTCTAACTCTAAACAATTACATTACCTATAATAGTTCCTATATTTACATGTTTTTAAACGGAGAGCTAACTCCAAGAGACTCCAAAATGGAAATACAATGACCAGGAGCCCCTGTCTGCTGTTGATCATATAGATGTCTCACAAGAAACAAAGCAGAAATGGAAGTTGATAATGAAGATATGTGCAGGAGAGCTTGCTGTGGTTATGCCATGGGATGAATAAAAAACCAATATTAAAGCATAAACTGAACAGCACTGATTTGAGAATTGATCCAAATTACATAGATGGCGCTAGGTTAATATGTGAATTAATCAATTCTTAAAAGGACCTTGCTGATTATTATTTATATATGTCTAATCATATAGCAGTCAAACGTTTGTCCAATCAAGCCAATCATTACCACCTGATTGAAAACCCTAGGTCCTATAAATACTGGGAAGGGTGACCGGTTTGACTATACCAATCCCTGAGGAAGCCCACCTGCATTAGCCACGGACGAAACGCGTAGGTTTACTATTGCTTTTTCAAAGAATTACTACAATATCGTCGAGATCGAACACTATTTGGATTTTCTAGCATGCTAGACTATTTTCCATAATACGGCAGTACTCAGGCACCTGTTGTCCGCAAAGAATTTCACAGAGCACGTGCACGCCAACTCCGTAACACACACAGGCTGCGGGACCGCCAGCAAGTATCCACCCTACTAGGAGGAAAGAGATGCTCCCCCACCCCAGGAGGGACTATCACTTCGGACAGGTCATGATGCCAGCATCTGCCATGTAAGTCGATTCGGATCTTATTCCGCACTACTTGGAACTTTTTTACTATCGGACATTTCATTGGAAATTATTGCAATTGCATCACCACAGCCCGCTCCACTTCAATGTGGCCTTTGCAGCATCTATAGCGGGTTGGATTACTACTATCCAAGGACTTTGACATTCATTAACATATCCATTGCCATATTTATGTGCACATATTGCATAACTCACGCACATATTTGTAGTCTTCAATTTCAATGTTTTTTATTACGTTCCGGCCGGAACGAGGTTTATATAAGTGTGTTTTGTAATAAAAAATTTCATATTTTACATCACTCAGCGCCTAGAACCTGTATACATCTAGCCTCTATTTGGGAGGGTAGGGATTCCCTCCCATACATTCTCAGGTTCATTATTTGGCTGCATTTACACCCAGAGGAAGCGCAACCTATCCCGATTTTTTCTTTTCTATTATTTAGTAGTGAATGGATAGCACAATGAGGCATGTAAATTGGCAAAATGAGCAGGAATTAGATAAAATTGAGGCCTGATGTGATAAACAACTGGGGATTGTTATAAACTGTCATATTACTCGTTACTGTAATCACCAATTCATGCAGGAGGCTCACTCCTTATGGGACATTCTGAATGGCCCTCATTAGTTTTAATGGCAGGGAGGGCTAAGAGTTTCAGGCCTGCATTTACGTGAAGCATACTGTGCTGTTGAAACCTTCTGATTTATTACCTGTTGCCTGACATTGTTGTCCCTGGGTATTCGCCTTGATTTGCTGCCAATCTCGACCCTTGGTTTTGTTTTCGAACCTTCCTTGCACGCGTCTGCCTCTGACCTACAGCTTAACCTTGGTATCCCTGATTGCTGCCATTTGTATCTGTATTGCTTCACCCTCTGAATACCACCTGGTGCAATATTCTCCCAGAATATTGAAATCAGTAATAATCCTGCTGGAGTTATTTAAGGGTAATAAAAGTCCCTTAAACAACTTTATATTTACTTCTTTGACCTATCCCAGAGAAGAAAAGATAGTGTCATTTATGGTTAAAAATATTTTTTTTAAAAAAAACAATAGTGGTTCCATTATGATCAATCTCACAGTTGAAGAAATGATGCTCAAATAGAAAGAAAAAATATAGTGTACTCTGTATGTGAATGAATATAAAGGTGAGCTCTGAATATATACTGACCTATCTATTGAATGGAAGGACCTTTGATGTATATATACCCCAGAAGTCCACAATTCTTGGAATGTTATAAAATGTTCTTTATTCTGGAGCAGACAAAATTAAAGAAAGAAAACAGCACTTCAACGCATTTCGAAGGGATGCCTCATGCTTCATCATGATGACAGTGCACTGTATAATGTGAGTATATAAGGTGACATGGAGAGTAGGCATATCATCTTCCTTCCCAACAATAAAACACATCAATGCTGTACATACAGCATATTCACAGACATAATATTCCTCATTGTATATTCATTTCTCTCAATACAAGCTTTAACAGAGAGGATTCTGATATACTGTATGTATCACTGGAAAACAGGTGGAATGGTCACCTGGTCCTAGAAATCTTTCTCAATAAGGCTGACACATGTTCCCAAATTGCTAATACATTTTGTTTTTCCATTTCTTCATTAACAGCATGGTTGTTTTTTATAGAACAAATAACTATAATTATTAACAGGGTACACTTCAGAACAATACATTAAAAACTACATTAAAATTGAAATAAAATAGATATTAGAATTTGTTTATATTAATAAATTGTTCAAAATCTAAACTTGTTTTGTTATTGTGATCAATCCACCAAAGAGTCAAAACTAAAAAGATTTATTCCTTTTGCATCACTTCAAAAAGTTAAAAAAGTGTATAATGATAAAGATTCATGCATCAAAAAATAGAATAATACATTTATTAAGCTATTAATAGGGGAATTTGTTTACCTTATGTAAGTCAATCTAGATAAAACAATTTAATATCTATCAAGTTAAAATGATAAAAACAATAAAAAAATTTAAAAAATAGCTTTTTTGCATGTGGATGCAGTTTGAGGGGCATTCCCACTCCCAGACCATACTGAGACATGAATGACGTGATACAGTCAGCTTCTCCAATCAGAAGTCTCAGCTTTTTAAACCCACCAAAGATATTACCATACTTACATGCACCTAAATAAGGATGCGGCCTGGAGTGAAAAATCGACAAGTTTATCATTACACTTATTCCAGGTTTTACATTAGCAGTAAGGTAAAGGTTGGCTCTTATATAGAAAACTTGAGAAGGCTAAAAACTATGCGTTGAAGTATCAATAGGTATTAATAATCTACAACTCAGGACTATACAATTAAAACAAATTTAGAATCCTCTGGTTTTCTACTTGTGGTTTGATTTTACTAAGTCACCAAAATAAAGTGTGTTTGCGTTCCAGATATCCCACTCTCTCTTAGTCATCCTCCACCATACTTTATACACTATTAGCCACATAGACGGTGCCATCAAGTCTGACATGGAGCAAACAGAATATGTCTAGATCCCTGCACACAATTTGCTGTACGTTTTAGGATTAACAGCAGCTCAGCCAAGGAATATTATCTGGTGTTAACATGGATTCTCTAAATTCTAACACAGAAGCTACTAGCCCCTCAGCTCCCTTGGAGACAAACACTCTGAGTTAATCAGACTGGGTAAGTTTGGGTCTGTAAACAATGACTGTATGGGTAATCTGTTTACCTGCTCAGCTGCACAGTGTCAGCACCTGGGAAATGTAGTGCCACAAGCTCTCTCTGACAGTGTTATTTAACTATATGTAAATGCAGCCGTACTTCCACTGCATACTGTTACATTGGGAATATACAGGGACACAAACTGTGTATTCGCGCCCATTGCAATAAACTGCGTAATATAAATGTACTTTGCACAATAATTACATATAGACATTGTAGCAACATAGAATTGTTTAAGTAAAATATCAATTAATATTAATTGATTACTTGTTAATGGATACTGTAATCATAAATTGGAATAAATAAGTCTATAAAATGAGAAGAAAGGGATAGGGTGTCCAAATAGTGTAGACGTTAAAAGATACCATCCAATATCCTAAAGTGACTATGGTATGCATACCAGATTGTGAATATAGACATGTCAAAATCTTTTCCCAGAGTCTTAAGACCTCATAGCAGACTCTGTGACATAAGTCCGAAAACAAATAGATAAAGGAGTCAGAGATAGTGTGTTATCCTTTTTAGGAAATCACTCTCAAACGTGCACACCACTCCCAACCAAAGGTATATATGCGTACCAGATAACTTTAGTGCTTATCTCTATGCAGTCTAGTAGTCCTTATATGGTTGTTGATCATATCAGATAGAAATATCAAATAAAAACTGATATGATGTAGTATGTTCAAACACAGAATTTTAATTCACAAATAGACATGGGGTTAATGCACTCACAATTTCACAAATAAAATACATCTTATTTGGGATTTTATACTCGGCAATGCGGTAAGTCCTTGTTGAGGAATATCCCAGGTTGGTTATATTAGTCCTCTCTCCACACAGAATGGATCCAAGATAAAAAGTCCCATACAATCCATACAGTATAAATGTAACCAGGTCTCAACTCGTTTCGTCTAATGGATTTCTAGACTTCATCAGGAGGAAATTGATATACAGCCTCACTCAGTTCTCTTATATAATGCCTTATGCCTTGAGTCAGAAGGCATTATATAAGGCATACTTATAATCAATTGTGACAATTCCTTTCAGATGGACACACACAAATATTCACAATAAGTGAAACAGCTTAGTTCATTTATTTGCCATTGTATATTCCCAGTCCTCACCCTTGCCTAGTTCACCTAGTTCCCAATTGACAATATATTGCTTTAATAATTCATTTAAAAAAATAATAAAAACACAGCTCTAAGGCACACTTATGCTCAAGTTAACAATATGTTATACATTTAGATGATAGGGCATCCACATACAAAATGACTGATTAAATACAATAGTAACTTAACACCGGGGTCCCTTTCACAGAAGGTAGACATTGAGAAAGACAGACAAATTACCCATCCTCTCAATGTTATCGCTTTTGTCATGTGATCAGTGGCCTTTGCCATATAGATCTAAATCATTGATCTCACAATTACACAGCATCGGTTTTCTTTTGTGGTTTAGGTGGTAGATGGTTTTAAAACTAAAATGAATCTAACTACCACTTTGAAAACTCCTCATGGATGTGTGCTTGTTAGACATAATCTAACAGCAAATGAAAATTGTGTGTTAATATATCCACTAATTTTTTTATTCAGAGCTTTGTGAAGAGGCCTGGCTGCCTCTGCTGCAAATTGTGTTATAATATCATTCCTATATGTTTATGTATGGCACTTACAATTAAAGCAATAATAAACCTTATAATTCCCGAAGGAATCATATTTTAGTGAATCTGTTTAGTCTTTGGATTTGTAGTTTGCCTTCTTACCAGAAACCTTGACATCCACGTGAAAAGACGCCCCACTCTGAATAGCGATCTCCACCTTGCCTTTGTCGTAACTTATTCCATATGACTAATTGACTCATGACAAATTTTTCCTTGGCACTTCCTGGATATTTTGGCATCAAGCTCTGCATTTGGAACATTGATGAATGGAAATGTTTCCTTTTTCTAAAAATGAATTAATTTCTTCCCAATGGTACCAGGGCTACATGAGTTCCTTCCACTGTCCATAAGTTGTGCGGAAAACAAGCCAGTTGCAGGAACTGCTGTTCTATTGGCAGAAGGGATTCCTCATTCAATGGCAGATTAATAATGTTGGTGCTGCATGCCAGGAATGCAATGTATTACCTGCTTCAACCCCCACTGTAGACAGAACCAAATACACAAAAATATAACACGGCAATCAATGAAGTCAGCAGTAGTATTGCTGTGCAGATGCCAATCACAGGTTACTCTGCAAAATGGTTAGAGTGTCCCTGATGATATGAGGTGGAATCCAATAGCAGCATTAAACCTCAGCATCTGACATCCCAAAGAGCTTACGTGTGACCTGTAGACATACTCGTTGGCCCTGCAATGTTGCTGTAACTGCTGGTGGCAATGATATGGAATAGGCCCCTGTACGTTCACCCGCAATGTACTATATGTCAGAAAAATGGCAAAGCAAAATTTAATTTATAAAAAAAAGTATCAAACTTGTTTAAAAATTTATTTTTTCAAACATAAATAACATTGCATAAACAGAGGGAATAATTATTACTGAAAATGATGACTTTCTGTTCTCAGTTTTCATTAGAACATCCCTTCCCTCCCCCATTACACCTCTCTAGTCGTAATAAGTGATAATTGTCATGACTGCATTCATACATTTGCATATGTTCATTTTGTGAGAGTGCAGAGAGCGAATCCATGCTTTATATGTTACACAAACCACTTCAGCACCTTATTGTACATATGTAAGGTCTAGAATCTAACCAACTCTGGTCAATGTGGACTCTTCCTAATAGTCCACTGAATTCCAAGGAAATCTGAAAGAAGACTGCTCTCTCATGCACACACAATTTATAGAAGCTCAAGCATGTACAAGAAGCAGATGATATCCACAGAAGGAATAGCAATGGCTACTGCCATGATTGTACTTTGTTCAGAGGCACAGAAATGCATGTTTCTAACAAAAATTAAGTAGACATTTAAGTACACATATAAAAAAAGTCCCTCAATTTTTGAGATCTGAATCATTCATGTTACATATTCAAAGAAAGTCCACAATTTCATTCACTGAGTTTAAATACAAGCACATTGTATATTCAACAAGACAACAGTAATTAAGAACCCTTTTCAAATACTTAAATGTGCACTAAGTTTCTCAAGTCATTTTTTTTTTATCATAACAATTGATAAATGACAAGGAGACAAAGCAAGCACGCAAAAAGGACAAGAAGGAATCTAGTTGCTGTGTGGAATTCATTCAAACTGCAGGTTATACTATGCTCAGATGTTTTAATGAAATTTATTTAATTTCTACTCAGGTAAACACTAAAAGGTGTTTATTTTATAGGCGTCAACAAATGTCATAATTTCACTGATTTAGTAATAATAAAATTTATTTACAAAACTACCTAAATATGGAAAACCAGACTTCTACAACAGAATTCTACTTGCTGCCATTTTCCTCCAAATCTGATTACGCATCATTAATTGCCATTGTGTTTTTCTTTCTATATATGTTTGGAGTGCTCATTAATTCTATTATAATTATAGTGATATATATTGATGATCAGTTACACACCCCCATGTATCTATTTCTCTGTAACCTGGCCTTAGTAGATATCTGTTATACATCCTCTACTGTCCCTAAAATGCTGTACATGTTATTATCTGGAGACAATAAATTATCCTTCATACAATGCTCCATTCAGATGTACTTATATCTTTTGATTGGCTGCACAGAGGATCTTCTAATACTGATTATGGCATATGACCGATATGTTGCTATATGTTATCCTTTACACTATCACTATATCTTAAATAGGAAAAATGTCTCTTATTTGCATCTGGCACTTGGATATCAGGATGCTTAAATGTATTTGTGTTTACAATTCTATTGTCAAACATGTCCTTCTGTCATTAAAATATCATATATCAGTTTTTCTGTGAAGCTAAAGCTTTGTTTAACATCTCCTATACTGGCACTAAAGGAAATTATATTGTAATCTATATGGAAGCATTGATATTTGGATTTTTACCTGCTATGTTCAGTTTGACATCTTATGTAAATATTATCAGGGTCATCTTACAGTTAAAATCTAAGGATGGCAGAAAAAAGTCTTCTCCACCTGCTCATCCCACCTCACCATTGTCATTATTTACAATATGACAGCTTTGTCTGTGTACATGATACCACCATCAGAATACTCCACTGTTCTAGAACCGATCTTTGCTGCACTGTACTGTACTGTACCCATATTAAACCCTCTAATTTACAGTCTACGGAGTAATGATGTGAACTGGGAAAATGGAGAGTAATTTTTTTGCATTGTTGTTAATAGATATAAAATAAATGACAATAATCTTTCAAATGCCTTTATTTACTGTTAGGTTTCCTTACTCTGCATTCAGCCTAATTTGTCCCCTTTTTTGTTTATTTATCAATAAACCTCAATCTCATTTGTTTTTGTCACATCCCTCAAAAAATTGAAGACAACATTGGTTTGTGACACATTTTATTAAGCGAAAATTAAGCAACTTGCAGAAACGATATCATTACCAATATTTGATTTCTTAAAATGCTTGCATGAAAATCCAGATCACTGCTTTGTATTATCTTTATTTTTTTTGCTGTATTTGATATTTTTATTACTTTAATAGTCAGAAACAGATAGATACAACTGCCTTAGTCAGCGCACATAAACTTCTCCTTTGAATGGCTCAGTATATAATGGAAACCCCAATAGCAGGAAACAACTGTCCCTAACATAAATTTTCCATACCAAATCTCAAAATCAAGTTAATGTAGCCAAAAGAAAGGTATAAAGTACTTTTTGTACACGCACAAGATCTTCACTCATGGACTCCAGGCTTACAATCATCAGCACTTCTTGTGATGGCCACCTTACACCTCCTCTGTTTGTCTGGCTGTGGCTCTAAGAGTAGGCAGTTAATACATGACATGGCCCTGCAATTTAACGGCGATTATAGCTCTGTGTCTCTAAACCTGGGATACCGGCTCATACAACGCACTGTTACCATGGCACTTTGTACCAATAGAAAATAGATTCCTGCTTAGTACCCCTAACACACAAGTCACTCGAACTATGCTGACAAGTATATTCCCACTGGAATCAGATATACCATTCCCACTGCACAATTTTGGACATTGGTACAAATAATGCCATGGCACATACAGGTAGTAGTAATAATAATAATAATAATAATAATAATAATAATAATAGTATTTGGAAACAATCTGTACTGCTGTGAACATTCTAATGATTCCACATTGTAGACAGAAACTATTAGTTGTGGACAAATTAACATTTATATCCTTTGCGGTAAGCAACACATAACTGGTTATTTATGGGTCTTTTTAAATCAACTGTTGTCTTTTCCAAGACAAAATGTTCAAGCAGAAGGTAAGGCCTTAGAAAATGTGTGTAGTATTGTGCGTTAAGGGTGGGTGATTATGGGCCTTCTCTTCAGTTTCATAAGTTAGCCTTAAAACATTACTTTATGTTAAATTTCAAAAACAATGTTAAAATAATTTGGATATCTCACATTTTTCATTGAACATTTGTAAATACTAATAAACAGTTGAAATGTTGAAGATCTTCCTCTTATTATTATTATTATCGTAGATTTGTAAGGCGCCACAGTGCTCCGCAGCGCTATACAGTAGGGAAGACAGGGATATACATAAAACAGGACATATGTAAAACAAGAACAGACAAGGCAGACAAAATGACTCGAGACATGTAAACAAAGGATATGGAGGACCCTGCTCATTAGAGAGCTTACATTCTAAAGGAAAGAGGGCACAGCTGAAACAAGAGGAACAAGTGTATTTCAGAGTGGAGATTGGGATAGTTGTGAGGGTGCATTAGTGTGAATAGTGTTATCGAGGATACCTCTACCTCTAAAAAAGAGATGGGTTTTCAAAGAGCATCTCAAGATTTTAAGGTCGTGGGAAAGACTGATTGAGTGTGGTAGGGAATTCCTTAAGTAGGGTGCAGCAAGGGAGAAGTCTTGTAGGCGGTAGTGAGAGGTGTTATCAGAGACAAGACAAAGTACAGGTCAGAGGTAGATCTAAGAGGGCAGGAAGGAGATTTGAGATGTATGCTGGGGTGTTGTTGAGGGCTTTGTAGATAAGGGTAAGTTATTTGAATTTGATTCTGCAGGACACAGGGAACCAGTGTAGGGATTTGCAAAGTGGTGCAGCAGATGTGGAGCGGTGAGAGAGGAAGATCAGTCTTGGAGCAGCATTTAGGATGGATTGAAGTGTGGATATATGGTTGTCAGGAATGGCAGATAGCAGGGGGTTGCGATAGTCAAGAAGGGAGATTGTGAGAGAATGGATAAAAGTTTTGGAAGCATATTGAGTAAGCAAAGGGTGTATCCTGGCAATGATTTTAAGGTGGAGTCGACAGGACTGGGAGAGAGTCTGGATGTGAGGAATAAATCAGAGGGTGGAGTCAAGTGTGACACCAAGGCAGCGGGCTTGGAAGACTGAGGAAATTGTGGTGTTATTGACAGTGAGGGAGATTTGAGGGCAGGTGGTGACTCTGGCAGGAGGAAAGATAATAAGTTCTGTTTTGGACATGTTAAGCTTTAGGTAGAGTTGGGACATCCATGTGGAGATAGCGGAAAGACAGTTGGTTTACACGAGATAGTATAGAAGGAGAGGTCAGGGAAAGAGATATATATTTGGCGTAAAGGTGATATTGGAAGCCGAATGAATGAATTAGTGCCCTAAGAGAAGAGGTGTACAATGAAAAAAGTAAATGACCAAGAACAGAGCCTTGTGGGACCCCAACAGGTAGTGGGAGTGGAGGGTAGGATGTGCCAGAGGTAGAAACACTAAAGGAGCGGTTCAATAGATAGGAAGTGAACCAGGAAAGGACTGTGTCACGAAGGCCAATGGAGTGAAGGGTGTGCAGGAGAAGAGGGTGATCAACAGTACCAAAAGCAATAGAGACGTCTAGGAGAATGACTATGGAAAACTTATCATTAGATTTTGCAGTAAGTGGATCATTGGTCACTAATGTGAGAGCAGTTTCAGTGCAATGTTGGGGGGGGGAGAATTAAATGAGAGGAGAGAAAGCGAGACAGGCATTTGTACATTAATCGCTCAAGTAGTTTGGAGGCAAAGGGGAGAGGAGAAATAGGGCGGTAGTTGGAGAGAGAGGCTGGATCGAGAGATGGTTTCTTTAGAATAGGTGAGACGAGCGCATGTTTAAAGGAGGATGGAAATGTGCCAGTGGGGAGAGACAGGTTGAAGAGGTGAGATAGAGGTGGGTATGCAGTGGAGGAAATAGGGTCGAGTGGACAGGTTGTAGGGTGAGATGACAAGATGAGTGCAGAGACTTCGTCTTCAGTTACTGGAGAGAATGAATTAAAGGTGAATTGGAGAGTGTAGGCAAAGGTGGGTAAAGTGAGTGGAGTGAGTGAAATTTGGCATGACGAAATACCTTGTCGAATGGTGTCAATTTTGTCTTTGCAATAGGTGGCAAATTCATGGGCATGGAGGGAGGAAGGAGGAGGAGGTGCATGTAGGCAGAGAAGTGAGTTGAAGGTGGCAAAGAGGCGACGTTTGAAGACTGGGTAGATATTAGAGATTTGAAGAATGTTTGTTTGGCAATTGAAAGGGCAGTGGTGTAAGATGAAATTCAGTGGCGCTCTGCGGTGTGGGAGCACTTTTCAAGGTTGCGGGTCTGTTTGCTGTGCCATAGCTGGGGTTTGGATTGTCGGAGACTATATGTAGTAGCTGGAGCTGCATTGTCTAGGGCTGAAGTGAGTGTTTTGTTATAGAAAGAGGCAGCCTCATTAGGACAGGACAATGTAGTCATTGGAGAAAATAGTTGTTTTAATGAAAATGAGAAGTGGATTGGGTTAAGAGTAGTTAGGTTCGGTGTGTGCGTGTGTATTTGGGTGCAAGGGGAAGGGCATGAGGTAAGGTGAGGCTGAAGGAAAGGAGGTTGTGGTCGGAGAGTGGGAAGGCTAAATATGGAGAAACTAGAGATGGAGTAGTAGTGGTAGAAGACAAGGCCACGGGAGTATCCATCACAGTGGGTGGGAGATGAGGTCCATTGGGAGAGACCAAAGGAGGATGTAAGTGAAAGAAGTTTAGTGGCAGAAGAGAGAGTGGGATTAACAATGGAAATGTTGAAATTACCTAGTATAAGTGTAGGCAGGACAAAGTATAGGAAATAAGTGAGCCAGGCTTTAAAGTTGTCAAGGAATTGGAAAACTGGACCTGGGGAGTGATAAATGACAGCAACATGAAAGTGGAGAGGATAAAAAAGCACTACGGAATCTGCTGGCGCTATATAAATAAATGTTGATGATGAGGATGATAGTGTGGACTTCAAAGGAAGAGAATGAGAGGGAGTGTTCAGAGGGTATGACTTGGAAGGTGCAACTTGGAGAGAGTAGAATGCCACCTTGTCTAATTCTATGTCTGGGAGTGTGGCTGTGGGAGAGTCCTCCTTAGGAGAGAGTTGCAGGGGGTGTAGTGTCAGAGGAGGTGGGCCAGATATCTGTAAAGGCAATAAAGTTGAGGGATTTAGAAATAAATAAATCATGGATGGATGTAAGTTTGTTATAAACAGATCTGGCATTCCATAGTGCACAGGAGAAGGGAAGAGATGGTATTGGAGATATGTGGATAAGGCTGGCAGGACTGGAAGTACGGAATGGATGAAAAGGTTTGTGGTGCAGCGCGGAGCGTGAGCTTATAATGAGGGTTGTACAGAGACCAGGGTTAGGCGAGATATCACCAGCAGCCATGAGAAGGAGCAGGGTGAAAAAGAGGACATGCAAGGAGGATTTGTAGGTGTGAGGTTTATTTCTGTTTATGTAGACTGGTGAGTGTGGTGTGTGCAGGAGACAAAACAGTTCTAGTGTACAGACTAGCGAGAAGGGAAGTAGTAAAGGGGAAATCATAATCGGGAAGGGAGGAATAGGATGATGGAGAAAGAAAAGCAGTTTGGAGAATAGCTTGGTGACAGTAAATAGTAGAGCCTGTAATTTTAGTAGGTGCATGATAAAGAAATGTGAATGAATGTGTATTAGTTTGGGTAGGTAATAAGAGAGTAAAAAGGAACAATTGATTCAAATTGTGTAGGGCAATGGAAGAGGTGAAGGATACATTACCGCCCCCTGGCTGGGTTTAATGGAGTAGGCAGTTTCTGCCGCTCTAATAGGACGAGGTCCAGGAGGATGCTGACAGTTGGGTGCAGAGGGTTGAACAGCCAATCAGAGATGGTAACAGCGATCAATACAGAGCACAGTGAGTAGCTAAACAGATGTTGAAACAGCATTGACAGTTGAGCTCTGTGGGTCCCACAGCTGGACAGAGATGGTAGTTCTGTAGACCCTAAAACAACCTTGTTTTTTTAGTATGCAGTCAATCCTCAGTGCTGCTGTGACATTTCCAACAGTATCAGAAATATCCAAAGAGTTGTATTTGTGAGAATAAGGAAAAGTGGGAGCTTGGGCTAAGAGCTGAGCCAGTGTACAGCTTACACCAGATGTCGTCTGCATGCCACAATAATAATAAGGTGTTACTGTATGTCATCTAGGGTTAAGATCCGCTATAACCAGATGTATCTTCGATTGTTCTCACCAGGACTGTGTCAGACTCCTGGACACCAAACCAGGAGGAGGCTAACCCACAAAGGGATGATATCTCTTCAGCCCTGTCAAAAACCCCTAAGGATTTGTGAGCCAGGAGCATCCTAGATGAACTTGGTATAACTTTGCAGGGGGGATTACACCTATAGGAATTCTGGACTGTTTAAGAGATTCCTGAAAGTAGACCAAGGGTGTTTAAAGAACAGCCAAGCTTGGTGTTGGAGTTCTAACTTCTAGCAGCTCATTGTGAATCCTGCCCAAAATTCTACATATGAGTCACAGCTGGAGCAGAACATCTGATTTAGCAAATCATGACTTCACTGAGAGTTGTTCATGGGTCTGTCCACCTAGTAATCCTACAAGAGTAGGGGGACTAGATTTCAGACTCCTACCACATTGATAGAGAGCCAAACGGTTGGTACCAGCAAATTGCAGGAGCAGAATATACAGCTTGGCCAGGAGTGCCCCTTTATACTGTGAGTGTCCAAAGAGTGTGAATCTGTGGGAATAACAGCTTGACAGAGAGTTTCATTAAACAGCTTACCTGGAGTCTAGAAATTGGAGGGTTCCATAAGACTCTAATGCTTTGTTGCTGAGAAAACAGCATCAACACCACTAACTTTGCTCACAACTTGGCTGGACTTAAAGGATTCTCAGTGGACTGGTGTACCACCATTGGGATTGCTATTGGATCTCTCTCTACACCATTTCTGCAAAACTACAGCTTAGCCCAGAATTCCACAATTACAACTTTACCGGAGACAGTTGTCCATATATTTATAGAGTGTTTTGCGTATAATACATAGAAGTGGTCCATTGAATCTATTGCTTCAATTTGGCTGGGGTAACTCTGGCTCTTCAGTAATTCCATAAGGACCATTTGTAGATCTACAACATGGCCTGGCCAAATAAAGATTGTTTAAACAGTTGCTGATATATTTATCTGGGGGGTAGCTTTTTGATGTTGGTGAGTGTTCTGGAAATTGTTTAAGTGCACTCTTTGTGTGATCCAAAGGACCCCAAAATTTCAGGGCTACTCTGTGAGTTTTGACTTTAACAGTCCTGGTATTGTGACAAGTGTAAAATACACAAATCCCCTCCCCCCCAAATCCATGTTTCATGAAAGAGTGCAATGTTAAAACAAACAAATAAATTGACTAAAACACACTAATGAATAATAAGCATAAACAATGAATTGTAAAGAAATATAGATTGCATTTTTTTATTGTTATAATATGAAAATATTTATATTCAAAACTCAAGGGTAATACATATGGGTGATACCATTCCACAATTTTTTTTTACTCCCCATAGTAATGTGTTTATTATTATCACATTGTCTAGTGATTCACACAGTATATATATATGATTCCATTATTTTCTGTGTTCTGTTTATGCTGATCCAAAGGTGAGCCATAAACCTTGTACTACATTACATTATGCAATGCAACTTTATGGGAGAATATTTTCAATACATTCTGTAATTTGTTTTCTTTAAACTGCAAGCCCACAGTACATGAAATTATTGCTTTCTGTCAATAACTTTTTTTAAAGTTAGAGTAAAGAATTTTATTTCCGACTGGGTTTTTTAGAGACATATGTGTGATATCTCACTAACAGTTTGACAGTGTGGGACCATAGCTTAGCATAATTTTTTTTTATAATGTATTTTTCCAATTTAAGCCAAGGAAAATGACAGTTTTGGAAATATGCTACAAAAATAAATATTTATTTTGCTGTGAAAATAAATCTTACAGTTCATGGGTCATTAAGGATAGTAAGGCAATAAAAGGAGTAAATGCTCTCCAGGACAAACCATGTTACAATTCAAGGGGTGCAAATTAGTTTATTATTTTGAGCATAAGTTAAAAGCTGGCTGTTTTTCATGTAGTACACAAATACTTGATAGCTTTATTTTTACACTGAAATTTAAAGTTGATCTAGGACATGCCCTACCCCAACTATAAATCTGTCCCCACATTTTAAATTTACCTCCCCCTAAAATGCAACATGGTTTTGCCCGGGTGCAAAGATACTCCTTTTTAATGCTTTGCTCTCCTTAATGACTCAGGCCCCATGTATTAATCTCTGCAGTTTATGAATTTAGACACTAAACTCAGTGGTTGTTACATAGAACGTAAAGGAGCAGGACAATAGTAACATTGCTTTATGAAATTTCCATCACTACAACTATGTTAGTTATGTGTAAACCAGCATTACTTAGTTTATACAGCATGATAATTGACAGGTTTATAAAAAAGTATTATTATGAAAAAAATGGTACTAATTATTTCAAGTCTGCTGGGTTTCCAGACTATTTTCTTTTTTCAGCCCAGATTTAAAATTAGTGTTTAAAAATTAAATTAGATCCTTTACTGACACATTTAAGCTACAAAAGCTGTGAAGAAAACAGATCATTGATACAAAGTGAGGGTTAAATTCCTTCGACTTTCAAATCAATTTGAAAACAATCGTACGATCAACAATTGTATTCACTGCAAAATACAGTTAAAACAAATGGTAGCTGGTATCAAATTATATGGAATGTAATACATCAGGAAAATGGAATGTAAGTAGGAATGAACACAGCTTTTTGGGCCAAAATAATGTTTACAAAAATAACTATTTTAAATGTATTAATCAGTTTGGAAGTAACATAGTCACTTAATATGCTAACTATAGTCAGACACAGTAAGTACTAACACAGTAATAGTAATATTTTTTTTGCAGTATTGCCTAAAATTTGCATGGAGAATCAGACTTACATTACAGAATTCCGCTTGTTGCCATTTCCCTCCAAATCTAATTACAGATTATTAACTACCAGTGTGTTTGTCTTCCTATATATATTTGGAATCTTCATCAATTCTATTATAATTGCAGTGATATATACTGATGGTCAGTTACACACCCCCATGTATCTATTTCTCTGTAACCTGGCCTTAGTAGATATCTGTTATACAACCACTACTGTCCCTAAACTGCTGTACATGTTATTATCTGGAGATAATACAGTATCCTTCATACAATGCTTCACCCAGATGTACTTTTATCTTTTGGCTATCTCCACAGAGGATGTTCTAATATTCATTATGGCATATGACCGATATATTGCTATATGTAATCCTTTACACTATCACTATATCTTAAGTAGGAAAAAATGTCTCTTATTTACAGCTAGCACTTGGATATCAGGATGCTTAAATGCAATTGTGTTTACAATTCCAGTGTCAAACATGTCCTTCTGTCATTCAAATACCATACACCAGTTTTTCTGTGATGCTAAAGCTCTGTTTAACATTTCCTGTGCTGGCAGTGAAGACTATTATATTGTAATCTATATGGAAGCATTGATATTTGGATTCTTCCCAGTCATGTTCAGTGTGACATCTTATATGAAAATTATCAGGGTCATCTTGCAGATAAAATCTAAGGATGGCAGAAAAAAAGCCTTCTCCACCTGCTCATCCCACCTCACAGTCATCATTATTTACTATATGACAGCTTTGTCGGTGTACATGGTACCATCATCAGAATACTACAATGTCCTAGAACAGGCCTGTACAGCAATCTACTCAGTAGTCACACCCATGATAAACCCTCTAATTTACAGTCTACGGAATAAAGATGTGAAAAAGGCTTTGCTGTGTCTATTAGGGTTAAAAGTATTAAATAATTAGGGGATTTTGGAAAATAATTAAGTAACTTATTTTTAATAAGTATTAAATCAACGGGAAATGTCTTTGAATCTGCATTAATTGACCCTTATATTTCTGAAGCTTTTCTCACTCCTATGTACAGCCTGCTTTGGTTCCTATTTGTTAGGAATTCACAGTAATATGAGGTGATGTTGTAGTAAAAACATAATGAAGTTTATTGCAGTTGAATGAATGTACACTAAGTGCATGCATACTGGATATTGGGGTCATCAAGAGAAGCCAGAAGAAAACAAAGTTACTGAGGTACTGCAGGAAGGAGTCACAGCCTAAAGACAATGCATATACAATGTTTGTGGTTATACAGGTACAATAGTTTTATAGCATTGCAGAACGGTCTTTAAGAAAATGCAGGTATCTAAAACTGTATCTGTAGTAATGCTACTATATAACAGTCTTTATAGCAATGCAGACATATACACAGTCTTTATGGATATAAAGGTATATAACAGTCTTTACTGAGAATGCCCAGCAGAGTGAGCAATAATAATTACTGTAATCTGTGTCTGAGAATACTGTGTAAAGCTATATGAATATCATGCAGATGCAAAGCCAGATATCAGGAACCAACAGACTATAATTTGCAAATCCAGGTATCAGGAGACAATAGGTTGCACAACCAAGTATTAGGAACCAGGAGACTGTTGAATGCAGAGCCAGGAGATGTTTGACGGAAGGCCAGAATTATACAGGATACAATTACAGGAACCAGGAAGCTATAATGTAACCATATCACTGGCAGTATGTGTAAGACAGGTGAGAGTTTATAAAGTGAAGCTTTGCGATCAGCAGTCGGAAGAAGACACATCTGAACTGCATCACAGATCTGAGTTACAAGCAGAATGCAAAGTAAATGAAAACCTAGCACTTTTACTTTAACCATTAAACCTAAGTTTAGTGCATATTTGTTGTTTCCTGTTGCAGCCTTGAAAATGGTTATTATAATTAGTTTGGGACAAATGTTTTTCAGGGAACCTTAAGCAACTTACCGAAATAGTGCCTTTATTTGTTTGCTGAAAATAAATTTAAGTGACTTCATTGCATTGTTTATTTGGTTAACATTTGTAGTATTAATTGTTAATTATTGATTTATTTATTTTATTAAATTGATTAGTGTTAAAAATCTGATTAAATTAATTTAAATATATTAACTTTGCTATCCATAATGAGCTGTATTATTGTAAATTACTTTCTCTATCATAAAGAGCTAGCATAACACTATACTACAATGTCAGACTTATCTATTGAGAAAAAAGTTTTACATACATACATACATCAAGTTTGCCTTTACAAGCCATCGCCACTTTAAATTCTCACTGCAAAGTCGCCGATTTCCGGCGAGTTGAAAAAATCGGACGTTCATACATTTACCCCCCAGGTATCACTTCCATTTGTCCCACTTATATCACTGATTTTTTTTTTATTTCTTGTTCAAATCTTAATTTTTATTTAATTTTAGATCTTACGTATATTGTTTAAGAGATTGCTCTTTCCCTGTCTGAATTAATATCTTCAGGTACCCTCTTTGGATAAAATTTTCTCTCATTATTTCTGCCTGATTGCTAAATTCATCTTGCAGGGTGATAGTACACCTCATTCTACTCATCTGAGAATATAAAATGACCACTTTTAAAATGCAGATATTTGCTGGAGTATTATTATTGCTTGAAATAATTTTATCTTCCTTTGCCGAGAGGTTGATATTCAGGATGTTATATGTGTTGGGATGGTATATATGCGTGATTTTCAATTCATATGTGTTGGAATTTTCCAAAAAAAAAGCATCTATATAATAACCATAGAGCACCAGGTTCACACCATAAGGATCAACCCAAATGTAAAGATACTACATGCAGAGGTTCACAGAGCTAGCGGCAAATTTGCTGCCCCAAACTATTCCCAGCGTTTGCAGGGAAATTGCGGAATCAAATGTAAAGAGATTCTTAGGATAAAGGGAATTCAGAAAAAAAGTCTCCCTGAGATTTTTCCATTTGAAAAAGTGTACTACTAATGGATTCTACTCCAGTCTGATAAGGAATGAGGGTATGAAGAAAATCCACAGTTATGAAGATATGGAGTGCTGTAGATCACTTAGACAAATACAAGGTGTAGCACCAATTTATCAGTACTGAAGGTGTACTTTAACACGGCACAGGAAAACAACTAATTTCTAAATATACAAAACATGATAGCCAGGTAAGCAACAACGCCCTGTTGATGGCAGTTCAGTGTCTCTGGGTATGTGATGACAAGGTCCTTGGTAACATCTCTCATCCTGGGATGCCAGTTCACACAAAGCATTGTCACTAAAAGCACTCTGTACTAATGTAACTTAGATTCCTGCTTGGTATCCTTAAAACACGAGTCCCTCAAACTGTGCTGACAAGCATCTTCCCCACTTGCGGAAGATCTACTTCACTCCAGATCTCTCCCTCTATATCTTAGTTAACTCATAACATTCACTATTTTCTTTGATGCCTTCCTCACCTCCCCCACAAAATACATGACAGCCAGCTCACTTGGTGTGCTGGGCTCCAACTAGTCTAGTGATGATAGGACAATGCACTAACCTGGATGGGAACAAAAGTACAATACTAAAATAGCCTAACTAACAAATAACTAGATGTGCAGATACTTGCTTACCCTGCAGTTAACTGTGGACAATAGTCTATTACCTTTTTATCTATTGCAATATATTTTGTCTTTTCAAAGGAGCCCGCTGATTGGGCCCCATATGACATTCCTCGGTCTATATGGGGATACATTTACAATAGTTATCAACATAAGTTACAGGTTACAATCTTAATACTATGGTGCCTCACTGACAATGAATGCGTCTTTTACTATATCTACTTGCAGATTGTCCACATTTTATAATTTCAACTACAACAGGTGATTTATACTAGGCAATAGTTAAATACATAATGCCAAATACATAACTGTTTTAATAATTACATAATTTTACCTTAAAACTATATACAACAATATTTACAATACATAGCAACATATACGATACAACTTTAAAACACATGGATAATATTAAACTATATAAAACAGCTGGATATCTTGGGCACTAGTAGCGCCAAAGTTCTGTGCTTGGAGGCACTGCTTTAATCCAAGTTGAAGGGTAGTGGTGGAACTGGCCAAGGGCTATAAATGTCCATTAGCCTGACCCTTGGTTTAGTCACAAGAGTCAAAAAAACTAAATCTGGATTCCAACTCACCTGTTCCACAAAATTCAAAACATATGTGGTAGCATGAATGTAGGATCTGAGGGAGGCAATGTGGCTCTGGAGAAAATGATCAACATAAAAAGATAAAGTAGAAGTAAGTGACCCAGTAATGGTGGGTGATGAAGTGACATTGGTGTAACAGGTTGTTTAATGAATAAAAAGTGATATTTTTCCTTGGATATTATCCCAACTGTAAGGGGGAGTCCGAAATATCTTTCAAATTGATCACACTTAAAAACTATCATCAGATAGTTACCATAAAAACTCTTGGACATGCTCCTTCCTATCAAGGAGTTTAACACCACCCTCTGTTTCAGCCGGTTTGATTACAAGATGGGTGACATCCTGAAGATTCTTCAAAGCACATTTCTCCAAACTAGAAAGATTAATTTTGACACAATCCTAATTGAAATTTCTGCTGCATAATATTTTGAAATAGTTTAATTTGGTATTCTTAAAAATATGTATAGCTGCACTTTTTTGTCAATAGGATAAAAGTCAGATTATGTCCTAAGCCATGTCCTGTCTACTTGCATCTTATAATTTTTCCACTAATAAATATAAAATATGGGACAGTTCTCTCTTTCTAAATTATTGTTTGGTATCACTCTAACGTCATCCCATCTGGGCCGCACGGTGGCTTAGCGGTTAGCACTTCTGCCTTACAGCCCTGCGGTCATGAGTTCAATTCCCGACCATCGCCTTATCTGTGAGGAGTTTCTATGTTCTCCCCATGTTTGCGTGGGTTTCCTCTGTGTGCTCTGGTTTCCTCCCACACTCTAAAAACATACTGGTAGGTTAATTGGCTGCTAAAAAATTGTCCCTAGTCTGTGTGTGTGTGTTAAGGAATTTAGACTGTAAGCTCCAATAGGGCAGGGACTGATGTGAGTAAGTTCTCTGTACTCTATGCAGATGCAAAGCCAGATATCAGAAATCAACAGACTGTAAGATGCAAATCCAGGTATCAGGAATCAGGAGACAATAGGTTACACAACCAGGAGACTGCTGAGTGCAGAGCTAGGAACTGTTTGATGGAAGACCAGATTCATGTAGGATACATATACAAGAACCAGAAAGCTAGTGTGTAACCCTATCACTGACAATGAGTGCAGGACACATGAGAGCTTATAAAGTAAAGCCTTCCAGTCAGAAGTAACGCTATAGACCATAGGAGCTACAATAAGCTGTGTTGTAAGCTTTGTTCTAGAGTCACAGACCATGTGGTGTAGCTTTTAAGAAGTGTTTTGTTTAGGGTAATGCTGTAAGCATAAACAGTGAAGTTGCACAGGATAGTCATAGAATTAGATGTTGCTGTTGTAGTAAATGTTAGTGTGCTTAAGAAGTAATGCAGTTTAAGGGTTTGAAATTAGTAATAGTTCAGGAGTTGATTGTGCCATACAATAGACCTCATGTCCCTGCTGGAAATGGCAGCAAAAGATATAGAGAACAATAAACCACGTGTAAGTGTTTCAATAGTATTGTATTAAGTGATGTTAGATACAAGTTAACAAAAAGGTTATGGTTGGAGTGAATATCTGTGTGGTAAAAAGAATACAAAAAGTTTTTTGTGAAATAAGTTAGTTTAAGGATAAGTTAGATTACGTGAGTAATGGCTGCCATATGGTTTGGTGTTAACAATCCGTGAGAAAAAAGAAATATTAGTAGACAATGTGTGATGACTGCTAAATAGAGAGATATTTGTGGTGGACTTGCAGTTAATGTGTTATATTATTTCAGTTGAGATTTATTACTAATAAGTGCCATGATTGTGAAGGTTGCATTGTTAGGAAAATAGACAGCATTGACTCACATGGTGCTGTCCTGTGCTTGTAACAAAGTATATGAGGTCGGACATTATGGATGGTGACTTTGCACTGTAAGATGATGGAGATAATGCAGCTAACATGGTAATGGTTTGAGATACATACACACAGTCACATGCACGTACACACACATACATAATTAGCAAGAAATTAATAAGATGCTGTACCTACACACAGAATGTCATCTATTAAATTTATTAAATGTACCGTGTGTAAAAAGATTATGTTTTCGAAATTATATTATTAGATTATTGTACAAGTAAAGATTCAATTTCATACATATATATCTGTGTTGCAGTTATTAATTTACAATGTATTGATACAGGAGAAATTATATATAGAAATCTGTGTGATACAGTAAATTAGTTTTAAAGAACTGAAGTAGGCGTGTCATAAGTGGGAAATTGTAAATGCGTATGATAATGTAACCAGTGTATCCAGAAATAGAATAAGAAGATAGCGTGCGCAATTATGGCATAAATACTGATTCATTTACAGCATCAAATACATCCTCAAACACAACTACTTCATATCCCAGGATACATACTACCTATAAACACAAGGAACAGCTATGAAAAATAAATTCATCCTTAACTATTTCTACCTCTATATGAACACATGCAAAGAAAATTTAAGTTTAATTTTACGGGGATAACTTGTAAGTACAAAACACAATATTCTGGAAGCGATACATTGATGATATACCTTTAATATGGGATGGTACATAATCTCAACTAAATGAATTCATTATGCACAATAACCAGAATAGACTTGGACATTACTGAGGAACATAGCATCACTAGTACTATCTTCCTGGACCTAACATTACACATTGAGAACTAAAACACCCATTCCAAAACATTTGACTAGCCTATGGACAGCAACAACTATGTATTTAAGAATAGCTGCCTTAATACAGTACAGGCAGATAAGAAGGAACTGAACACACAACACTATGTTCCTAAACCAAGCCCAAGACTTGACAGAGAAAATCAAAGAAAGAGGGAACAACTCCCCAACACTGAAATCGACAGGTCTAAACTAATAAACTTAAAACCAGATCCCGAACCCACATCTGGGCAATTAGAAAACAGAGAGAAAATTAGATACATTATGCATTAAATAAAGACAGCTTTAAAACAAAGAGTATATTAGAGAAACAAAGTAATATACTAAAGTGATGAACACATAGGCCCCTAATAACACTCAGAAAAGCAAAAGACCTACTGGGATTATTGATACATAGCCACCTTCACATCAACAATAGTAAAGAAAACACCAACAAATACATTGTAAAGGATACACCAGCTATGCTGAAAGCAAAGCCTATAAGAACCACACCACAAAAAATGTAGCCAGTTTAGATCCACAACAACAAGAGAAACAATAACAATAATAAAATGCATCACTTACAAATCCACAAGATAGTTAGTTTACCCTATCACCTGCCCATGCAATCATGAATACATAGGCTGCACAGTAAGACCGCTAAACAGAAGAATGTAAAAAAACAAATTAGCAACATACAAAAAAATAAACAACCCCAAATTCTAGTAGAACATTTTAAAACAACATAAACCATTAAAATAGACCAAATTGATGTCTTAGGAATAGACACATTTGCAAACTCTAAATGTAATAGCAACATACAAAAATACTCTCAAGATTTGACACAAAATGGATATATAAACCCAAAATGCTCATGACAAGTGGTGTAAACACATACATAGATATTTGGAGCTTCTACTAACACCAATAAAACATCACAATATATATCAATAACATACTCTAACCCTACAGCTTCCTTCTTCATTGCTATCCCTCCCATCTCCTTTTGCTACTCTGATACTTATCCCTCTGAATCCTTCTGCCCTCCAACAAGCATCTGATTCCACTTCCTCCACCTTTTCTCAAATCCTTTTTATTCTCCTACCTCATCCAACTCTGTCACCCATACCCATCTGAACCATCTCACACACATTTCAAAACATGTATTACCCTCTTCCCATTTGGCCTCTTACCTCCTTCCATGTTCCCACTTTTACTCCTCCAGCCTTTACCATTACACACATCTTCCATTACTCAAAGTTATCTCTCTACCTTTTATACTTTTAGATTTCTGTACCCCCAGCTACTTACTATCAACAACGGCACTATATATCTTTAACCAACACCAGCCAAAGTTCTAAACTATGGACAAAAATGATTACCTACCTCCACATTTACGATGCGATATGTAGTACTAAACATGATTATTCCACATAGTGCCTAGCAGTACTGTGACATCTAAAATCAATTTAAAAACTACTATGCTGTATTGAAATTTATTTGGGGCTAATAGAATTACTGTAAATCATTTTTAAAGTAAACATGTCTTGAAAACTAGATATCTGCATTGGTAGTGTTTTATCTATTATTGTGTGTTATTTATAAGCCCCTCTTAATAACAATAACTCTTTTTTCAAGTTAAAAAGACACTGGTACATCTCAAATATTTTTTTTTGAATGTCTTATTATAATAAAAGCACAACCAATAGAAACTTTAAGAGATAATATTGCACTTAGTTCCTTCAGCTTTAAATGCACTTTAACCTCAACTTTTGTTAATAATTAGCTTTACTCTAAGTACCCTCAACAAAGCACTTTTTAAAACTTTATTCCGTAGACTGTAGATTAGAGGGTTGATCATGGGAGTAACAATTGCATACAGTACAGTAAAGAACTGTTCTAGGACATTAGAGTATTTTGATGGTGGAATCAGGAACACAGAAAAGCCTGTTATATAGTAAATACTGATCATGGTGAGATGGGATGAGCAGGTGGAAAAGGTTTTTTTTCTGCCATCCTTAGATTTTATCTGCAAAATGACCCTGATAATTTTTATATAAGATGTCAAACTGAGAACAATTGGGAAAAATCCAAATAACAAGAATTCCAGAGATATTATAATATAAAAAGTTCCAGGGCCATCACAGGAGATGTTAAAAATAGCTTTAGCATCACATAAAAACTGGTGTATGGTATTTGAATGACAGAAGGACATATTTGACATTGTAATTGTAATCACAATTGAATTTAAGCATCCTGATATCCAAGTGCCAGAAGCAAATAAGAGACACTTTCTCCTATTTAAGATATAGTGATAGTGCAAAGGATTACATATAGCAACATATCGGTCATATGCCATAAGGAAAATCAGAGCATCCTCTGTGGAAGAAACCAAAAAATAGAAGTACATCTGGGTGAAGCATTGTATGAAGGATACTGTATTATCTCCAGATAATAACATGTACAGCAGTTTAGGGACAGTCGTGGTCGTATAACAGATATCTACTAAGGCCAAGTTACAGAGAAATAGATACATGGGGGTGTGTAACTGATCATCAATATATATCACTGTAATTATAATAGAATTGATGAGCACTCCAAGAAAATATAGAAGGAAAAACACACTGGTAGTTAAGAAAATATAATCAGATTTTGCAGAAAATGGCACCAAGTTGAAGTCTTTAATATAAGTCTGGTTCTCCATGTCATATTCAGGATATTCTGTAAAGAAAAAATATAATTACTATATTGGTGGTCACTATGTCACTATGGGATATATTATGATTTGAGAGAATATGTCCTTAATTGTTAATTGTATATCCTTTGTGTTCATGCCCTTCTCTCCTGCACCAGCTCCTCCATTCACAGTAAAAAATATAGATAAACTACTAATAAAATCAGCACAAAACAACATATTTGCTGCCCCTTGACCTATGGTGCCCTTGTCATATCTCTAGTTTGTCTACATGATATATAGAACAGTGTACTGTGTATAAAATATGTCAGAACTAAAACAGTAGAAATTAAACTTACTTTATCAAGGAAAGATACATTCATATTTTAAGCTTGAACCTTACTGATGTCTCCTACAAATGCTGAATTACATGTTGAAAGGAAAGAAAGTTATCATTCAGTTTACTTGAAAATTTGTGATCTTTGCTCAACAATTTGCTTTTCAGGGAATTAGTTCACAAATCTGTATTAAGGATTTATCTAAAAGAGTCACTTAGCCATAAAATACCGCTGATATCTATGCTGCTTTGCATAAAAAAATTACATTTTAACAGATAACTTTGTGCTGGTCCCCAGGACCTACTTACTCCATGGTCCACTCAGTCTCTGATTAACAGTACACACAAATGGGTACGTACACTGGCGCTACCGTCTTAGACTCACAGGGAACCTCTAAAAAGAGGACTGTATCACCTCAATCCTCTCGTCATGCGAGGTACATAATACAAGAAAAAACAAAAAAAGAAACAAAGAAAAAACATGGCATAATAACGTAGGACACTTGATAAAGTCCACCACCACTATGGGGTATAAGATAATCCTCAAGAATAGGTGATGTCAATGCAAACTTCCAGTAAGCACCCGTGGTATATTCTTCAATTCACTCCCCCTTAGGGTATATGCTTACATAACAGAAGATCAATATGCGCCTGTAGGGTTGTGCTCTGCTCCCTTAACAGTGTTGCAGTGTATGTTTTCTTTCACTCAACTCCAACATGTAGATATAAAGAGAAGAGAAAGCAAAGCAACCACAATAGTGCATTATCACAAAGCACATTTATTTTCCATAAAAACAATCTGAATGATTAGAGTCAATAGTGTGGACCCGTACCAAGTGTAAAGCATAAAAGTGCATGCGTATAAATATTCACTGCTGCAGCTCAGTTCCAATATAAACAGCACTGTCACCTGTACACACGATAACCGGGTCACCAGCCGCCAACGCGTTTCAACCCACAGTCCAGGGTCTTTTTCAAGGCATGACTCTTACAATCCAAGTCCCAGTTTAAATACTTTTCATTCCCCGCTGATCACGCAGAGGCGCTGACGGAGTGTTCACAGCGTGACTCACTCAATGACCACGCCCCCCTTCCAAAACGAGGTCTGGTTGAGAATAACTTTATGCATCCCAGACATCTGAACATCACACTGCTAATACGGAGATCACATCGTCTGTCTGTTCTTTTTTCAGACTGAGATCTAATACATGAGATCTCCTGGTGCTGTATAGTAATGGGATATGAAAGAGAGCAAAGGGATTCCAGAGTGCCTGTAAGTTTTCAACTTAAAAAATTGTCTATTCCAAATAGAGTAGCCTGTGCTGTGGATGATCCCTCCAGGGACTTTCAGGAAGTCCTACACAGTGCCAGGCAGAAACTGTTTGCAGAGAGTGCTGGGCGTCTCTGCAAACAGTTTCTGCCTGGCACTGTGTAGGACTTCCTGAAAGTCCCTGGAGGGATCATCCACAGCACAGGCTACTCTATTTGGAATAGACAATTTTTTAAGTTGAAAACTTACAGGCACTCTGGAATCCCTTTGCTCTCTTTCATATCCCATTACTATACAGCACCAGGAGATCTCATGTATTAGATCTCAGTCTGAAAAAAGAACAGACAGACGATGTGATCTCCGTATTAGCAGTGTGATGTTCAGATGTCTGGGATGCATAAAGTTATTCTCAACCAGACCTCGTTTTGGAAGGGGGGCGTGGTCATTGAGTGAGTCACGCTGTGAACACTCCGTCAGCGCCTCTGCGTGATCAGCGGGGAATGAAAAGTATTTAAACTGGGACTTGGATTGTAAGAGTCATGCCTTGAAAAAGACCCTGGACTGTGGGTTGAAACGCATTGACGGCTGGTGACCCGGTTATCGTGTGTACAGGTGACAGTGCTGTTTATATTGGAACTGAGCTGCAGCAGTGAATATTTATACGCATGCACTTTTATGCTTTACACTTGGTACGGGTCCACACTATTGACTCTAATCATTCAGATTGTTTTTATGGAAAATAAATGTGCTTTGTGATAATGCACTATTGTGGTTGCTTTGCTTTCTCTTCTCTTTATATCTACATGTTGGAGTTGAGTGAAAGAAAACATACACTGCAACACTGTTAAGGGAGCAGAGCACAACCCTACAGGCGCATATTGATCTTCTGTTATGTAAGCATATACCCTAAGGGGGAGTGAATTGAAGAATATACCACGGGTGCTTACTGGAAGTTTGCATTGACATCACCTATTCTTGAGGATTATCTTATACCCCATAGTGGTGGTGGACTTTATCAAGTGTCCTACGTTATTATGCCATGTTTTTTCTTTGTTTCTTTTTTTGTTTTTTCTTGTATTATGTACCTCGCATGACGAGAGGATTGAGGTGATACAGTCCTCTTTTTAGAGGTTCCCTGTGAGTCTAAGACGGTAGCGCCAGTGTACGTACCCATTTGTGTGTACTGTGTATTTGTTTTTGAGTTTTTGGTGGAAGCTCTGGGGTCAGTACACGGCTGCACACTTTAGTGAAGCGCCCTTAAGGTCTGTTCCATTATACTTACAGTCTCTGATTAAATTGAAGTCCTTGAAATAAGCTGGACTCTTTTATAGGGTTGACATTTAGTAGAATTGACCAAGATAGGAAAAGGCAGGGAGATTTGGCAAGCATCACAATTTCAATAATACTTAATATTAACTGTGTACAATCTTTCTAAAACACTAAATATGTTATTTATTTAATTATTCTAAACAATAAATTAGATTTAATTGATGTCTATTTGTACTATCGATCAAATTTAGTTTTACTAAGGGTTCAGAGCTTTGGGCTCCCAAAGATTTCAAATATAACAGAAACATTTAATATTGCAACTTTTAATCTTGAGCTAAAATACTCCAAGTGGAAAGGTCTCTGCTCTGGTTGACAATTCAATCCCTTAATTTGTAGTAAATAGAGAATTCAGTCTTTAGTCCTTTATTCACCTGGCCATAGCTGATGTGCATGGACTGTAGTCTATCAAATAATGTAAGACTGGGTGGTATCTTTTGCATAAACAATGTCCTGGTTAGTCATTCCCAGAGGTTTCATTGCCAGCCATTGTGAAGCTTTATATGTGGCTGATTTCTCATCAATACTCTTCCTTTACTTGCCTTGATGCAATCTTCTAGTTAATGTTCTGGTAAAAGTATATAGAATTTCTCTCACTAAGTTCAAACTGCTATTGACATTTCCCTATATCAATTATTATATATCCTTACTAGTAGTGATTAGCAACCACTCATCACCCTACTGCTCTTATCACTACTTATATTCTATTGCTTACTGGTATCTAACTTCCTAACAGATATTCTAACCAGTAAACAAGCTATTATAACTTAGAATATAATGATTAAAAATAACAAACAATGTATCACTCACTAACAAATATCTTTTTGCAAGTCGGAGAAGTTCTGAGACAAATATTATTAATAGTATTAATCCCTGTATTTGTCATTTCTGAAGGGGTATCATCTATCTTCATTTCTTCAAACTTCATTCTTACAGTTGGAAGAAAAATATACAATTTTATATGGACTTGTAGTAATATTGAAACATTTATTGGATCATGAAGAGTTGGATGCATTTACAATCCGACCATACACAGGAGAAAGGCATATTTACATGCATATGTTCAGTCGGACGGATCTGAAAATACACAAGTTAATTATGTAAACTATGTATATGTGAAGCAAAATATAACCCCTCTTTTTGAAAAATATTCTGAACATTAGAAGTCACCTTTGATTTCTGTGACATGTATAGCAGCCTTGTGCATTTACATGGTCACAGAACACCTTGGTAAGGTATAATAGCCATATAATTCATTGCACATTATACAATTTTCCTCTGCATTATAATTTGCAGATAAATTAACAGCGGGGAGAGAGAGTTAGGAATTTGTGTCATGCTCTCTAATCAATAATCCTCAACTGCAATCATAGACCTTTGTTTTATAGGTAAAACATCACTAACCAACAATAACAAATAATAATAACAAATAATAATAACAAATAATAATAATAATAGGAGGAAGAGAAAGAAGAAGAAATAGTATTATTGATGTCAGGATCTTAGCATCTGAAAGTGTAAAGTGACACACACCATGAGTTAATTAGCTGTTTTGTTTACATCTTGTCAGAAACGGGCCAATGCCTTTGCAAATCACTGACAATATTTACATCTCATCATCATCATCATTTTTTTATTTATATAGCGCCACTAATTCCGCAGCGCTGCACAGAGAACTCAATCACATCAGTCCCTGCCCCATTGGAGCTTACAGTCTAAATTCCCTAATATACACACACACTCACACACATATACATACAGACAGAGAGGTAGAGACTAGGGTCAATTTTTGATAGCAGCCAATTAACCTATCAGTATGTTTTTGGAGTGTGAGAGGAAACCGGAGCGCCCGGAGGAAACCCACGCAAACACAAGGAGAACATACAAACTCCTCACAGATAAGGCCATGGTCGGGAATCGAACATCTGCATTGAAAAAAGAAATTGGTTTTAAACACAGCTGACTTGAAATTTGATTTTACCATAATCATTAACATTCTATTCATAAATATACATTTTATAAACAACTGATATATGATTCTATATAATGCAATCAAAGCTGGTTTGCCCATTACTCGAATATATGAAAAATCTAGGTTCAAAAGGAAACGTAACTTTTGTGCTGATAGTTTAAATCCAAAGTAACGCCCATTGAGTTGAGTTGAATATCTGATATGAATGGGTATGGTTGTGGAGCTTTTAAGGGATGTCTAACTAAGAGAACACTTTTTTTCATATTTAATAGAAATGCTGAAGTTTTATTATTTTATTTTAATGTGTGTTTGTAACCACTCTTCATCTACTTTCCAGATTTAAAATGAGTGGGGACAGAGCAACCTGCAGCTAGATACTTAGATCATTACAATGTGCACAGCAGCACAGAATATTTTAAAGGATAAATGAGAAAGATAGACTCTTATGGCTGTCAGTGACCTATCCAATGGAGACAATCAGAAAGTCACATACTGATGAAAAAATGCTATCATACTAATAATGAAAACAGCAGGATCACCCCACAGCACAATTGATACTGTATGAGGCTCCTGTTCAGTTGGTGCAGGAGGACTGTGGTTTCAAACACATCTCTATATAAAATAAAGTGTACACATCAAGCGTGTTTCTTATATTTGTTGCTCAAGCATTAGATGCTAATGACATCACGGTTTTGTACTGCACCCAGTTTTGTGCACTTCCAGGGGTCATTGTAAAGCACTAAGGGGTATATTTACTAAACTCCAAGTTTGAAAAAGTGGAGATGTTGCCTATAGCAACCAATCAGGTTATAGCTTTCATTTATTTAGTGCATTCTACAAATTTACAGTTAGAATTTGATTGGTTGCTATAAGCAACATCATCACTTTTTTCAAGCCAGCAGTTTAGTAAATATACCTCTAAATGTGTCTCATTAGGAATGCTCGAACTCCCAGACAGAAATCTAGTTATATGTATAGTAACTATTGCATCTACAGATCTCCATTAATATGTGCACTGTCAAGTTTATAGGTGTTTACAGCTATCTAACCAAAGCAAGGAAAAATGTACAAAAATGGTAAGACATTTAAAAAAGCTGAAGTAAAACCTATGAACTTCAATTCAATTAATACACTTATTCTTTAGTGTAGTTAGAGACAATATGTGGAGAGGATTTATAGTATGTGTATATTATAAACTGTATATTATATGCATACACCAATAATCTGACTTGGAATTCTGCAAAAATAAGTTTTAGATTCCAGCCTTCAAAAATCTTGTACTTCTCAAATGTATACTTTTTTAAATATTACTATTTAAAATTAAACAATAATGCTGTGTCCTATGGTCTCATTGCAGTTTATAAAAAATACTCAAGATATTCTTCAACTTTCCATGCCATCACAACCACAGATCAATAGCAGTAACATTGTAATGTGCATTGTAAATTAATAGAAGGTTTACAACTCACCGTTAGATCAACATAGAAAAACTAAGCAAAGCACAACACAGGAGAGAACGGAATGTTACTTATAAAGTGTGGATCCCTATGCAATGTGGAAGTCATTAAGATGTTACAATGGGGAATAGAAAAAAATAATGAAATTGCATCACCCTTTCACTGTGGCCTTGGGTATTGAGTAGAACATTTTTAGAATTATAACAACAACATTATATTCTTTCTTTCTGTACATTTTTAATTGTCAGTATTTTGGGAAAATTAAGAAAGCACAGATTTAGTGAAACACTGCAAAATATTCACAGACAGTTTTTCACAGGCAGATATAAGATTTGACATATGTTTAAGTGTTTTTATGCACCAATGATATAGATTTGTTTTCAATCTAATGTTTATTTTGATACAATTTAAGAGTGCTTCAGTTTTTATGATGATAAAAAATATAAAACAATAGGGTTTAAGTATCAAGACAAATATGGAGGAATGAGCGGCACATTTCCAGTCTCGCCACCATATTTGCCTTCAGATGGCCACTTTACGCAGTCTTACATTGGGAGCATCGACAAAGGAAGAGTATGAGTAGTACGAGAGCAGATACGTGTGGCAATGATATTGGTTTGTTATGCTACTCTCTCCTGACCCACCTGTTCTGAATTCCTCCTCACCCTAAAGTAACTTATAAAAATTATTCATAATTGTTTTCAATTCCATTGCCTGGATTAGTGCAGGAAATAAGTTATGATGCCAGCCAGGCAGTGGAAGTTCTGAAAATGGCTTTGAATAAGTTATAGAGCTACTTAGTATGTCAGTGGCACCTGTATCATAGTGCTTTGAGCCAGTACCTAGCTCAGTAACTTATACAATATTCTTTCTTTCTAGTAGTGTAAACAGCAATTTGAACTCAAGTGGCTAATTTCCGCTGCTCCAATCATTCCCGATCACCTTCTACAGAGAAGCTACTGTTGCAAATTGCAGCTAAAATGTGACACCATGACAATGATTGGCTATAGCGCATTAACAGTATAATAATTTACTGCATAGGCTGCACTAGAACCTGGTGGGACCAAAGCTCTAACTGAGGTGACATCTTGTACCACGTATGCTGCTTTCAGAGATTTTGATGGCATGTAATGAACCATACCAGTTTGCCCAGTTACTGCTACAAGAATTTGCAACATTTGATATGAACATGACTTCGCCTCACACAGTGAACTACAATGGCTACATGTAAAAGTGTGCAATGCTAGCCAATTTATGGGAAGCATTTGCCAATGAAATGCGTTCCCATTTCCTAATGTCTACAGAAATAAATATTAAGGAAACATTGAACGGTTTTCTCAAATGCTTGTATAATCTGCTTTGGTCTAATTATATTATTTCTTCCCAGACTATTGAAGGCTCTGCTAAATTAATTTCAAACCTCACTCTTAAAGATTCTCAACTTTTATCAGAAGTGCCAACATTTTTGTGGACAAATTGACCCAATAATGTGGCTAAGATGATGATAGATGTTAGGTATACACAGAAATAATGAGCTTGTGATGCAGTGAAAAACAATATGGAGTTTATTGCAGAATCAAGAGTAAATAAGAAAATCATAAACACTGAAGTAATGCAGGAATGAGTGATTGCCACAATGAAATGCAGCACTTAAACAGTCTTTGGTTGCATCACTGCAATAAACATTATCCATTTAAGTAATACTGGAGCAGTTATTTAATCTAGATAAGGCAAGACAATGCACAATTTCTATTGAAGCAATACTGATGCATATTAACACAATGTCCAGTAATTTATGCAAAACCATTCTTTGAGTAATACTGAAATAATTGCCAAGGCAAGATAATGCACAATGTCCATTGGAGCAATGCAGATACAAATTCACACAAAGTCCAGTAATCACTGAGAAGCACCTATTTGCGTAATAATGAAATAATTGGCAAGGCAAGATAATGCACAATGTCGCTTGCAGCAAGACTGGTGCAAATTAACACAGAGTTCAGCAATCACTGTTAAGCACCTCTAGAGAGGAAAGGATGGGTACCCGAGTCCATGCTTGTGGATTCTGTGCTGAGCTATATGTGAATAGTTTGTAGATGCTATCACAAGATAGACATTAATTCTTATGTTCTTGTGTGAGATTACAATGATTGACAGACATCGATAATTGTAAAAAGGATAATTCAAATATTTATTATAAAAGATAAATATAAAATCAATAGGTGCTGTGGAATACAGTTTGATTGTTGAGAAAATTATTGACCTGAGAAGCCCTGTTTCTAAATATCACTCAGTGAATTCAGGATAATTTATTGGACAAAACTGTCTCCGAAGTTCCAACTGAGACACATGCTATTTGGATGTTAGCTTCATGTTAAACTCTGAATCCAACCCCCCTTTCTTCCCCCTGAGGCTAGCTAAAACCAATTATTTGCTTGACATATACACCTATCTTTGTATTCCATAAAATGGATCATTGTATGTATGTTATCTCCAAAATTGGGGAGCGTGCATGAGTCACAATACTGTTAACTCTTTCTATCACTGATGCTGACCAGCAGACAGAAGTCAGGTGATAAACAGGAACAGATTTGAATAATGTCATTAGATATCATAAATCAGCTATGAACATAGCCAGAACCCAACATATTTGTATGGTGCAATGCAGACATCAGAATACAAATAACCAGGAACCAGTGCAAAGCCAGGAACAAACTTGGACAAGATGCAGGAGCCAAGAAACATGTTTGTCAAATGCTTTGCAACTCAATCAATCTCTATCCCTGGCCAATCGTGAAGACAAAAGAGGTCTTAAAATACAGCAGCTTACCACTCAGCTATTCAAGGGAGGCACACCCGCATTGCAGCTCAGACTTCATGGAAAGCAAGGATGGAAACAACAATTCTTCAAAAGTAGACACACCCACACTGATACTGATAGAAGACCAGATGCAGGTAACAACAAGCTGAATTCTAACAAGACTACCACAGTATCTGTTAAAGCCAGATGTCCAACAAATCTACATGTAGTCCAGCTAATACACCTATATTCTCTATGAAGAAACTGGGTAAAAACATGTGTTGTTTTATGCAGGATCGCTAAGGCATTTATATTCTTGCTGTACTTTCATTTCCTATAGTTCCTAAATCTGCTGCAATTTTGTCTTTCATTCCACCTGAATCTATCTACTTTATATCATTGATATTTAATTTCTATTTGTATGCATTTTGACTCACAATTTATATTTGATTTTACTTATAGTGCCAGACAGTACATCTAGGCAAGATTATCCCAAGGGTATGGTAGAAGATTTGGTATACATAGCTCATCACTCAAAAGTGTCCTAGATAATTTACCATTATAGTTTAATAGTTTCTAAGTTTATAACTCATATAGTAATTAAAATTATAATGAGGTATCTTCAATCATAAACGCCAATGCACATTTCACTGGATGGCTATTTCAAGGCTCAAAATAATGTTGCAGGACATCCTGCTTTTAAATTATCCTTGTCCATTAACTAAGGAGACACTCACACACCACAATAATTTTTCTGTGTCCTATCAAAGAAACATTGACCAATTAGGATTGTTCTATGAGGTAGTGAACAAGCGGTTTTCTAGTACCATCTGGCTTATCCTGCCAAAAAATATGATTATAACCTAGGATAAGTGCACATAGAAGCTTTTGATCCTCAAGTAGAAGAATATTTGTCCACACAGACAGTTAGACAAGATTTACTGCAAATCTATTTGCAGTTATGATTATAATACACAATTCTCTATTACTTTTTCCACCCTATCTTTATTTTATTTTGCTGATCTACTAATTACTTTACAGAACTAATACTACTTTTAAATGTTTTTAATATACAACAATAAAATGTTTCTGATTTTTATCATATCTGTACACCTCACACAAAAATAATTTATTTTTCCTCTGTGGGAACTGTATAAGATATTAGTGCAAGTTTATTAGAGGTAGCACCCCTGTATATTAATGAATGTAGATTAAAAAAAATATATTTTATTGGATCATCCGAGGTAGAGTAACAAAGGTTTATAATACATGACTAAAATAAATTTTCTGCTGCCAACGTTTATTGTAAATTGATTACAAATTGTAGTATATTTGCAGTGTTAATTCAAATATATCACAGAAATCAGAATCTTACTATTGGCAAATCAATAAAAATGTGTGTTTGAAGTGTTATGTCAAAAATGCGGCAATAGCTGTTACCAAATCAAATGGAATATTATTACCATTACCATTTTTGAACCCATAAATTATAAAAGCATATTTAATAATAATGAAACAGGATATTGTGTGTTTGCAAGATTATGACAAAATGTGACAATCACGCTTAGGACTTGAGTCATTAAGTAGAGCAAAGTATAAAAAAAGAGTAACTTTGTACCTGGGCAAAAAAACATGTTGCATTGGAGAGGGAGATAAATTTAAAATGTGGGGACAGATTGGTAGTTTGGATAGGGCATGTCCTAGATCAATTTTAAATTTCAGTGTAAAAATAAAGCTATCAAGTATTTGTGTACTACTTGAAAAAAGAGCCAGCATTTTCCATATGTGCAAAATAATAAAGCACTTAGCATTTAAACTGTAATTAATTACAAACAGCCCCCACACTCATCGCCTTATGATTATATAAGTTCAGTAGGAATCTTCTTTCCTGTAATGGTTGTAAAAATTACAAATAAGAAATGCGAACAGATATAATATAGCTGCAAAGCAAATTAATATAGTACAATTAACAGGATGGTCAATTCACAATCATCCAATCAAAATCAGCAAGCTAGTGCTGATGATAGTCATCATCATTGGCACTGCATTTTGTTGTACCTGTCCTAAAGTACCTGCGAGAGATATGGCTACTGACAGGAGTTTCACAAAAACTAAGGTTCAGCTGTATAATCAGGTGCAACCATATGAAACAATGATGATGATTGACCTCTTTATATAAGTTCATCGATTTTTCACAGCTATATCAAGTTGCTGACATATATTTGCATTTAATTTTGTAATTTCTATTTGGATGACCTTTGGTAATAATCTTGATATTGCAATGTTATATATTGAATGATGAATCGGGGGTATTTGTTTTTCCATTTTGAATATTATTATCGTGAATGTGACTTTAACATTATCACATGTAAATACAGTCTTCTTTCATGTAGATATGAAAGTGTGAGATTAGGGCATTGCACTTAAGAGTGGGAGTGATTTGTGGCTTTATCAACTGTAACATACAGATTCTTTCCTGTGTGTATAACACACTACCAATAATTTGTTGGGGAGAAAAGGGATAAGGCTATGCCTGTACTGTGTCATGTAATATATTTCTGTGCTTGTTTAGAGCAAAACAAGATGCTACATTAGACCACAGTAAAGTAATATTATAAATGCTATTCTTCCTTATAAGGTTACTTACATTGGAAATATAAGGTGTTTGTTTACCCATATCCATCCATCTATCTATCTATCTATCTATCTATCTATCTATCTATCTATCATATATGCCATGGGGAAGTCATACATGATAGATAGATAGATAGATAGATAGATAGATAGATAGATAAAGCTTAACTGTTTACATTTTCTTGCTTACACACACATTACACAATTTGAACAATGCTAACTTTTGGAGAATGTCTTCAGAGTACATTTTTATTGTCTTTTGAACTTCATCATCATCATCACTCTCTACTCTCTCATTAATATCACTAATTTGTATGGCACCACAAATTCTGCTTCACCAGCAAGTCAAATACAATTACTTGAGTACAAATTAAGCATAATCAATTCACAAACAAAACACCATTCCTCTGTTGCTTGTGACCTTTTTTCATGCAGACTTATTTTGAAGCAAATGTTCTCTTTATCTAAGAGCATTGATGGCGGAGCCAGGAGCAGCAAAGGTCCAGATGCAGGAGTACATCCACAGATCACGTCTCTTTGGGATAATAGCAAAGGTAGGTGGGTTTGCACTCCCTTATTCATTGGGGTAAGTATGTAGGTATGCTGCCTGCAGGGGTAAAGCTAAAGGGAAGTTTCAACCCTTGGATGTAGAGTATGTAGAAACAAAGTAAATAACCCCAAGGCGCAAAGGAGAGGACGGACAAAGTAGGCGGGTGAAACAAGTGTATTAAACAGATATACACTGGTAATAGAATATGTATACAGAAATTCAAATATGCAATAAGTATTGCTCAAGTTAACAAATCAACAAGTATAAACAGAGTATATGAATATACAGGTAAACATTGTCCAATAAATATGAGTTGCCAGAATAAAGGCAACAAGTTCCGTGATAGAATCCGGTTAGCCCAAATGTTCACCTGTTATCCCTGAAGAAGCCTGTCGGTGAAACGCGTCGGATCAGGTATCACCCCCCTTCGTTCAGGGTAAGTGCTGCCCTGCTGCATAGCATTGGTTTTCATAAAGTTTGTTTCAGGCACTCTTGCAATAAATTATACTCCATTCTCATACTAAGCATAATTACATTATGTATTGAAAGGCAAGGTCCCAGCATGTTTTCATTCATTTTTCTCTTCAGCTTTTCAATGTTGACAATGTTAAATAGGAAAAAAGAACACAGTATATAATGACAGAATATAGTGTGTATTTGTGGACATATACATGAAAAACTGTTTACTATATTAATTATTATCATGTTTTAATTGATATAACATCGCTGTACTATGCAGTGTTGTATAGAGAGCATGTAATCATTCACAGGAGTCCCTAGTATTCTAAATTTTGTATCATGCAAATATGTACGGTATGGTCCATTTTTTTCAGCAGCCAATTAACCTGCAAGTATATTTTTGACTGTAGGAGGCAACTGAAGCATCTGGAGGAAACACACACACACACACACACACACACACACGGGAAGATGCAACCTCCACACAGATAGGGCTCTGGTAGAAATTGAACACATTAAGCCAGTCCTGTGAGACAGTAAGGATGGATAACAATTTGGGAGGGTGGGATTTTCCCTCCATATACCACGGGTTCTATTTTTTGGCTGCAACTCCACATTCAAAGAAGCGCGGCCCTTCCCACTACCATTTTCTTAGTCTGTGAGTCAGTAATGCTAACCAATGCACCACAGTGCTGCCAGCACCTATAACTTTAATATGCACGATATAGTGTTGCAAAAGTTACCATAATGCTTTATCTTAAACTTGTATGAGTGTATAAATAATGGACATCCTTAATCACAAACCTGCTTTGTCACATTTGCTATTATGTTTACTTTTTTTACTCAGTTTTACTCCTAATATTTTTAGAAGAGCCTTTTTTACATCGTTATTCCTTAGACTGAAGATTAGAGGGTTTATCATGGGAGTAACAACTGCGTACAGTGCAGTAAAAACTGGTTCTAGAAAACTGGAGTATTCTGAGGATGGCATCATGTACACAGAAAAACTTGTTGTGTAGTAAATAATGATGACGGTGAGGTGGGATGAGCAGGTGGAGAAGGCTTTATTTCTTCCTTCCTTAGATTTTATCTGCAAAACTACCCTTAAAATTTTTATATAAGATGTCAAAGTGAACATGACTGGGAAAAATCCAAATACCAATGCATCTAAATAAATTACATTATACAACTGTTCGGTCCCTCCACAGGAGATGTTAATCAGAGCTTTAGCATCACAGAAAAACTGGTGAATGGTATTTGAATGACAGAAGGACATGTGTGACACTGGAATTATAAGCACAAATGAATTTAAACATCCGGATATCCAAGTACCAGATGCAAATAAGAGACAGTTTTTCCTATTTAAGATGTAGTGATAGTGTAAAGGATTACATATAGCAACATATCGGTCATATGCCATAATGAGTATTAGAAGATCCTCTGTGAACGCAGCCAGAATATAAAAGTACATCTGGGTGAAGCATTGTATGAAGGATACTGTATTATCTCCAGATAATAACATGTACAGCAGTTTAGGGACAGTAGTGGTTGTATAACAGATATCTACTAAGGCCAGGTTACAGAGAAATAGATACATGGGGGTGTGTAACTGAACATCAATATATATCACTGTAATTATACTAAAATTAATGAGGACTTCAAATATATATAGGAAGAAAAACACACTGGTAGTTAACGATGTATATTCAGATTGTTCAGAAAATGGTAAAAAGTGAAATTCTTTAATGTAAGTCTGATTCTCCATGTCAGATTATGGTTATTCTGTAAAGAAACATCATCAGTATGAATCTAACAAGGTTATTATTGCATTTAATGCTAAAGCATCTGTAATCTTAATACAAAACAATAGAAAACTATGACACTAGTGACACATAAGCATTGCATATAGAAAATGCAAAATTCTTTTATTGTACCTGTATCAGTCTGGCTGTATTAGGAGTGTCCCCCCCCCCCGCCCCCACAGCTGATAACTTTACATATGGTATCCGGCAAATATATTAGAACCAGAGGCTTTTGTGAAAATAATGTGAGTGTTTCTCTTGCATTAAGATCACAAGGATGTTCCTTTCAACAAAAATATTGTATTTGCCCATATGTGCAAAACCTTTTATATTTTTTGTGTTTTTTTCCATCCTGTGCATATTCCTGATGTAGTCATTGTTTAAATGTATTGAGCATGAAATGTCATCTTGTAATATTTATACTTTTGTTAAAATCCTCAGATGTTGAAATCTCCTACATTGTATTTATAAGATGCAAATTAGCAAAAAAAGTTACCCGTGTAATCAGCCTTTCCAGACGTTAATGTGAGTGATGGTGCTTCTCATAAAATTATATAGCGAAATCCACACATACATAATTTTCTCTTGAATTAAAGTCTTTATAAGCTCCTCACATGTTTACAAACACCTTTATACATTTTATGAGCAACAATTTTATATAAGAAAATCTGTATTTCACCTGTAGTGGTCTTATAAAAATTCTAGAATAAAATGTTTTCTTTTTCTTAAAAAAGGCATACTGACATAAATCAATAATGTGTTCAATAGGCTCATTGAAATAAATACACAAACTGGGCAGCACAGTGGCCTAGTGGTTAGCACTTCTGCCTTGCAGCACTGGGGTCATGAGTTCGATTCCCGATCATGGCCTTATCTGTGTGGAGTTTGTATGTTCTCCCTGTGTTTGCATGGGTTTCCTCCGGGTGCTCCGGTTTCCTCCCACACTCCAAAAACATACTTGTAGGTTAATTGGCTGCTATAAAATTGACCCTAGTCTCTCCTTCTCTGTCTGTCTGTGTCTGTGTCTGTGTGTGAGTATGTGTCTATATTAGGGAATTTAGACTGTAAGCTCCAATTGGAGCAGGGACTGATGTGAGTGAGTTCTCTGTACAGCGCTGCGGAATTAGTGGCGCTATATAAATAAATGATGATGATGATGATGATCTAGAAATATACTGCACCATCACAACTAACAGTTACAGTAACATTGTACAGTATATTATAAATAAGTAGAAGTATCACAACTCACCATTATATCAGCATAAAACAGAATACAGGAACGGTCATGTTACTTATACTTTGTGCATCCCTATATAATATGTTAGTCATTAAGTTGTTTTTATGGGGAATAGTAGACAACTATGAAATTATATCTCCCTTATGTTTTACCTTTGGGATTTGATTATAAAGTTTTGAGAATTATGACAACAATGCTTTTAGTCTCTATTAATGGATATTAAGAATATTTAACTCTTTAGGAAATTTATTGATTTTGTTTTAACATAGTTTTGGATAGACCATGGGTTTAGGTAAAATGCTGAAAAATATTTGCAAAAATACTGAAAAATTCAAACTGCTTCACAGGCTGATGTTGTAACTTATGTGTTTTATGCAACATTATTGTTGATTTTCTTTTTAATTCTAATGTTCATTTTGACAGTTTGACATCTTTTATCAAATGTAATGATAAAAAAAAATCAAAATAATATGTTTTGAGAATTCAACAATATCTTAGGTTTTCAGTCTTGACGTTCAAGCAATGTTAAATGTAATCTTCAAAAGGGGTTCTACACCTATCTTGCTTGACATTCTAAAATTTTACGAATTAAGGATCGGCCTGGGAATGTACATGCTTAAAGTATAATGCTAAAAGTATAAAAATTCCAGTTCAAAGACCAAGCAAATACTACTTTGGAGCACCCTTTTATATACATTTTCTAGTTTTCAATGTTACTTATAAAATATAGCTTCCTTCACCTTCACTTATTTCTTAAATAAATATTTAGAATAAGAGTGCGATAAACGGGTAGGGCTACTGTACCCTGTTGACATATGGGGCCTGATTCATTAAGGCACACAAAATGAATGTATTGGGTATTTTTTTAAAAATACACATAAATCTAAAAGCAGATCTGAAGAATCATCTTTTGTTGAATACGGGTCTAGGTACGATTTGCATACACAGCACTTGCCATATTCAGAAAGACACAACACAATGTTCTTAAATCTCCTTATCGGATCCTCTCATTGTAATATATTCACAATACACTATGTATAGATAATCAAGGATGTATCCGAAGGACTTCAATCACCATTTGAGCTCAGAATAGATAAAGATAAAAACCAATCCACCAACAATCCTGACAAACAGCTTTCTCTGACACAAGTCAATGATAAATGGAAATAACAGTGTGGCTAGGTAGAGAAATGAGCATAGAGAGCACAGGTAGATCATCAGCACATGACAGCATCCAGTCGTTTAGCAAATTAATCTCAAATGCATATATATAGGTAATCACAGTAAATCTCTGGTATATAAAGAAAGCGTCTTTCTCAGATCATATAAGAACGGGTACCGTATTGTTGAAATCCGGCAATAATGTTTCCTGTAATATGTCTACTTTCTGTGAAATCTTTCTCTGTTTTCCCGCTGACTCACTCACTCCTCCTAATCAGTTAGACTCGGTCACGCTGTAGGCCAATACTCTCGACAGCACATTGATTGCTTGCGTGGATTGGCTACTCTTGTAAGGAACACATGTGTAGAGCATAACAAGGGATATAGAACAGCCCAGAGTACTCTACTTCCTAACTCACAGTAAGTGATTTCTTCAGAGGACCGATCAAGACACTGATATGGCCAGAGCCTGCCAAAATTGAAGCCATAGTCAAATGGCCTTGTCCCACCAAGCAATGGCAAGTACAAGCTCTCCTTGGAACAGCTCAGTACAATAATAAGTTTATACTCCAGTATGATACCATTGCAAAGTCTCTGACCAACTTGACAACTAAAAAGAATGCGCAATAAAATTAATTGGATGGCAGAATGTGACAGGGCCTTCTATAAGTTACCCTATGCTAGCTGCCCTTGACTTCTGATGATGGCTCATTGTGAAAACTGATGCCTCAATTTGTGGATTAGGGCTTGTGCTGAATCAGGTTGGGGAGGATAGGCAGTATCACACCATGGTCTATCTCGCTCGCAAGTTTATGTCTGAGAGATGGCATATGCCATGATAGAAAAAGAGTGCCTAGCCTTGTCAGTTGCAGCCATACTTGTATGGTCACAAATTCTCTGTGGTGACTGACTATAATCCCCTCAGCTGGCTACAGCGGACATTGGGAGGCAAAAGTATGGTTACTGTATTGGAGCCTAGCTTTATAAATATATATCTTTACTATCTCTCAAAAAAGGGATGGGACCATGGAAATGCAGGTGATTTAACAAATCAGGAAGAACCAGAACCTCGTTGTTGCATCCCTTATGATTCATCCATCCTCTGAGCAAGCTTCCACTTCCCAGATTTAAACAGGGGGAGCAGTGTGAGGGAAGCGCAATGCCAGGAATTAAGAAAGTCGGTTATTCCACCCAATGCTCATTCCCTCCGGGGTCATTGTAATTGTGCCCTATTATTCTCCTTCTATAAACTCTGTGACGACTCTGACTGCATCAGTGGGAGACGTGTTAGATAAAAACTATGGGTCATAGGACTCATTATATTTAAATGATGACAGGTGGAAGATCGATAACAACATGACGATATAGACTCCCTTGACCGGAAGTGTCCATGAGGTTTTTCTACCCACAGACAGCAATAGAACACTTCACAGGGCAATGTTCAGCAAAGTTGGTAATAATAATTTGATAACCCCATGACCCATTGCTTCATCCCTAGTGGTCCCATTTTTTGCCTTCTCCCTCAGCAGACTTTCAGGAGCTATAAAACTCATATTACTTGGGGGAGGTGGAAAGGTTTGCAGGGACATGTGTTTTCCTATCAGAGGATCTCTCAGGGCAGGGGGAAGGCTGTCAGCTCCTAGGACCACCCAGGATACAGTCCTGAGAGTTCAGAGGTGTGTTCATTTTGGGAAAGTCTGACCTAAGAGGTGTTTACTCATGTCAGAGTAAACTTGCCATCAGGATTTTATTGGATTTGCGTGTTGTTGGGACTTTTGCCAGTCATCTGCTTAGGGTAATGTAACCTGCCATTTGCCGGACTCTGTTATGCTCTTGTTGATTGTATTTGCTGCTGGTATGTTCTGTTTATGTTCCTGATTTTTAAGTGTACCTTCAAAACTTAATCCGGCATCATTGAGGTCGGGTTATAATGACCCAGGGTGTATTAAATTGTATCTTTCTACTTAGCTATGCAACATTGCCAAACCTCTCAGTAGGTGGAGTTAAGACCCCTCCCTACCCGTTTTCCGCTACCACTCAGTCAGCCGGCGTCATCACAGAGAACTAGATGGGAGCTAACTCCAAAAAGGTTATTATGACTCAACCTCAATGTCGGTGTAACAAATTTTTGCCATTTTAGTATGTGATGTTTTATTTATTCTTTTGATATAATAAAAGACAACTTCCTCCAGAGCTCACTAAAACCCATGGTAGAGATGTTCATATATCTAGATTTGGCTTTCAAAATGATGTTACGAATGTGTCCCATGTTCCTAAAAAAAATAAGGTTGTTTTGCTTATTTCAAGTCTACAACATAATGAACAAATTGAAGAGTTAAACGGAGAAAAGAAGGAACCAGAAATATATACATTTTAGAACTTGACAAAATGCTGAGTAGATGTTGCAGACAAACTTTGCTCGACATATAATGTGAGCCGCAATTTGAGAAAATGGCCTTTGACTATTTTTTATGCCATGCTAAATATGGCTGGAATTAACGCGATAACAATATATTGGTTTAATAATAACAGTGTGTCGTGTAAAAAAAGGCCTAATTTCATCATAAGCTTGGGTCTTGCTCTCCTAAATGAACACTTGAGCATCCGCAAAGATGTATTTCGTTTACCAAGAGAAATGCGCAAAAGAATTAGAAATTTCACTGGAGAATCTTAGGAGAAGCCACCAGCAAAAGTACCAGTAGTTCGAAAAAGAGGTCAAGTGTGTCCTGCTAAGAAATATTGTAAAAACCACTAATGCATACTAAGTGCCCAGAACACCCGATTTCATATTACAGCGATTGTAGTGAAAAGCTGGGTGAAACTGATAAGTTGTAAAACTGATTTTGTTTTTGTATTGTTTAATTTTCAAAGATCTCATACTTAAGTCAACAAAAAAATTACTTTTAGATGAAAGTTTATTTTATATTTGCAATAACACAGACGTTGTCAATTTTGTTGATTTTTTTATGACTACATAGAAATAAAAAAAGTTCCTTCTCTATTTTCTATAACTTTTTTTTTAGCAAAATACCTCATTCTATAGTTCATTATTCCAAATATACTAATAATCTTTTAAAAGTATTCTTAAAATTTCAAAATCAAGCACAAAATATACGCGGGTCATAATAATACCTCAACATCCGTGGATTTATACTTGATGTCGGGCAGAGTGATATAAAGAGCCCCACATCATCACAGGTGTAAGTTGCAAATGTCATTCAGGTGAAATCTTCATTTCAAAAGCCATAACACTGACTGCTTTTATGGTTCACGATCTCAATTTCAAGTAGATTTAATATTTGATTGATTAGGTGCGCCAAGAAGACCAAACATTTGATAAATAAAAGTAAAGAAGAGAGATGGATGGCTTCTTCTAAAATGCAATGTAAATTTATTTAAAATCTTTTTAAAAGATAAAAAATAAAAATAAAAAAACAGATCATATAAGGATAATCGTAGTATCTATCACATCAATAGTGAATATTAAAGACATCACATTCAACGTTAATAATAATTTGCATGTCTAGTAACAAACGACCAATCATAAGAATACAAGTTGTAAGACTATAATAAATGTGCAACTAATTTAAGGTAGATACCTGTCATTTAGAGGTTTCTGGGGTACCTCTCAGTAAGTTAGCTCTCAATTTAAAAACACATATATGTATGGCACAAATGTATGGGACTCTCACTGTTTAGAGTTAGGACCACCCTATTAGAATATGAGCCGGTGGCTTAACTACATTTGCAAATGTGTGCAACTGAGATTTTGCATTTTTACGTACAAGTAGAAATGGCAGCTCCTTTGCTGGCTATAGCAGTGTGCTGGGGGATTTTTCTCTGTGTTTGAAACTTATACAATTCCTAAACCACCCTATTACCACTCTTACAACAAGTCTCTGACCAACATAGCTTTGTGACTGGAACATATAGCGCACTAAGCACTTTTTACATTTGCAGTCTGGTTGGACCAATATGCAGCATTTAACCTCATGTATCAAACTCTTATTATCATATAGATTGTAATCTTGCGAGCAGAGGACCTACTTAGCTCTCTGTCTGTCTGTGTTACCCAGTATTGTTTTATTGCTGTTTTTACCCAATTGTAAAGTGTTATGGAATATGCTGGCGCTATATATAGATAAATGACGATGATGATATTCTTTAATGAATGATGATATTCTTTAATTTGGACTACTACAGGAAAGAAGAACCCCATTGCTTTTTAATGAATAAAATAACAGCTATTTGCATTTAATTTAACCTGTGCTTGAATTTAATTAGATTTTATATGGAAAATTAGACTTTTACTTAACTGTCCAGAAAATATTCTCTCTTGTATGTATGAGAGATTACAACCCCATTTCTGCTTTAAACCATATTCAATTATATCAAAAAACAGTCTTACAAAATGATTATCTTCTATAAAATTAAGTTAAGAATATATTGTATCCTTTTTTAGTTAAATATAATATATAGCACAGAAATACAGACATGTATGAATATATTTAAATACAGATACAAATATTTATTTATAGGATAACAATTCTCTTATATCAAATATAAATTTACTTATATTAAACTACATCCATAATTGTTCATGAAAGCAAATGCTGTCTACTACAAAATGCAGTTTCATCAATTTCTCTATTTAAGCCACAATCTTTATGAACCCAAAAATGAGTAATCCAGTAAGACTCCCTCTTATTTTCATACTATTATGTTATTTATGTCTTTCAGATAACATATCTTTAAATAATGTTATGAATAGAAAGAACAATTTATATATATATTGCACTATAGTGGGCACATCTGAGTCCCATGAATTCCAAACAGTATTATACACATAAGTCCAGACTTTATTATCCCAATGTTGTAGAATACTCTGGAGGGGAAATCCTGAGGACGAGTGTGAGGGGACACGTCATTAATCCATGCTCCATGACGCTCAATGCTATTTTTTGTCATAATATGAATAATACAATATGGTGGGGGTGGGATCAGGAAGCCATTAAGCCCCACCCACTGCACCAGCACAGTGGGCAGAAATGAGGTAGTTTGCACTGCTCTCCTGGAAGTTAGGCTACATGGGCACTCCAACATGTAGATGACCCATTCGGTATTACAATTTCTTGTCTCTGTTGGCTTAAAGTTGCTTTCTTTTGATTTTGGAGTATAGGTGGTGATAGGTTTTGTTGATATTGCTTCAAGATTTTTACAGCCTGCACAGTTGGTGCAGTAAAGGAATCCTCTCGGTATTTCACTTGTTTTACAAGGGTTGGCAACTGGTAAGAAGCTGTTTGTTAAATTGTTCTTCAAATTTTCTGCTGTTTTAAAAACTATTTTTGCATTTTTGGAGATGATCTGTATTAAATCCTCATCTTTCTGTAAAATTTGCCAATGTTTCTCAATAATATTCTTGATGATGTCATAGTTACTATTGAACTTAGTGATGAACATTGTTTCAAAGCCTAATGGTTATTGCTTCTTTTTATATTTTAAAAGATTCATTAAGTCCACCCCCTGAACTTCATCAAATCCTTTCTGTACCATTACTATAGCCACACAAAGGAGGATATCCCTGGGTGCTGATTTAAATCAACCAAAATTTAAACCTTATTATAGTAACATAAGTCATATAAAATATGTAAAATTTGTAGTCACCATTATATTAACGGGGAGAAGAACTTATGCAGCTTCCTATAGAGGTTCTTGTGTAATTGATCTTACTGGAAATAATCTCAGTCAGATGTCCATAGCATAAGTAGTTGGTTTCCTCAGAGATATCTCTGAGGAAATCACAAGTTACTGTGGAGAAACGCATCAGTCATTTTTGAGAATTTGGAGGTACAAGCTATCTTGTGCACAGTGTCATTTTCTCGTGGAATAAGAGAGATAAGTTTTGATCCAGCTATTTAAACTTGATTTCTGTGTCCTATCAAGATCAAATACTTATGCTATGGACATCTGACTGAGGCTTTCATCATATACCCTTTATTACCACCTACAGTCACATTACCCTGAACAGGCCCTATCTTGTCTGTTCTTGGAAGTTAAACAGGGTTGGAACTGGTTAGTACTTGGATTGGAGACCACTTGGGAATACCAGGTGCTGTAGACCGAGGAAAAAATATACAGTAGCTAACCGCTGTCTCCATTGGAGGTGAGCTCGGGGGATACGTCACCCACAGAGCAGGGTAATAAGACGGCTGTTTTAGTGAGTATAATAAAATTAAATAGGAGACAATTTGTGGACTGCTAATTCCGGATGGTGAGTTCATTCATACAACTGTAGGAGGGACTTATAGTTCCATAATTATTGGAAGCTATCATTTTCTCCATGAGTTATAAGTTGTTATACGGCACAGATTAAGAGTTAATCTCTATTGGACTGCTGATAAAGTTAAAGAAACCTCTTTACCATACACTGTTTACCGTGGTAATAGACTATTTTATCTCATATGCACTATTGAGTCTTACAATCAGAACTGTTATATTTAATACCTGCTTTTTTGCTCTTTTGTGTATTTGAGCTCTTAATTTTATTACTGCTTGTTCCTCCATTATCCTATAATTTATCCATAATTTGATTTATGGTTATATATAATTGTTTTTTAATAAAATGTTTTAATAGAATATTGTGTTGGTGGTATATAATTGTCGAGGAGAATGTATTTTTTACACTTCTATTCTCTAGTCTATTTACTTTCTGTATCATGGCTTTGTCGTAACTTCCATTAATTTTTTGCCCTGATGGATAAATACAAGTGGGTCTCAGCAGTTTCTCCTAATTCTCTGAAGTTGACCGTTAGGTATGTTCTTGATCCAATGTGGATGATGGTTGCTATTTGACAGTAGATAATTGTTATAGTCAATTGGTTTAACATGTTGTATGTGTATGTGTCATTAGATTTACTTCTTCTATATATAAGTCCAATAATTGGACCTTCTAAGTGCTTGAGCTTGCTGTAAATTCTAGGTTGATTTCATTACTGTTAAGATAATGAAGGAAGTTATCTAATGTTTGTTTACTTTTCCTCCACATGATGAAGATATCATCTATGAATCCGTACCAGTATAAAAGTTGGCTTAGGTATTCTTCATTGGACCAAATGCTATGTTCTCCTCATTGCGACATAAAAATATTAACATAACTTGGCGCAAATTGTGTTCCAATGGCAGTGCCCCTTTTTGTGGCAAAAGAATGTTCCTTCATGGTAAAAATAGTTATGTGTGAGTATAAACTGAATACAATCCATAATTAATAGAATAGAATAATTTCTTGACATCTGTAGTCCTACATAACATCAGATATGTATAACTGCACCCGTCAACATGGTTAATGCATGTACACAATGATTTGACGTCACAGGTGCATGACATTTATGTTTCTTCCCATAGTATATTCTGGAAGATTTGGAGCATGTGTGTCGTATCACTTAGGTAACTTTTCTGTGACGTAACAACCTTCTGTAAGAAAGTGTTGAGAGATATTGACAATTGAGTTTATTCTAGATATGTCCCGGGTTATTGGTTACACTTTTATGTATCTTAGGGAGGTGGTAAAAGACTGATATTCTGGGTTCCTTTGTGTACAGGAATTCAAATTCCTTTTTTGTGAGGATTTCAACATTTAGTTTTTCTTCTAGATGTTCAAAAAACCTCTTGTTGTAGTCAGTGGTTGGATCTGTTTTTAATTTCATGTATGTTATCTTATCATCTAGGAAGTCTGATGCTTCCTCTAGATATTTCTCCTTGTCCAGGATTACTAATCCTCCTCCCTTATCCGCAGGTTTGATAAACATATTTGTGCTATTCTTTAATTCTTTTATTGCTCCACTTTCTTCTTTGGAGAGGTGGTATTTCATTTTTGGCTTGTCAGGAATATTTTCTATATTGTCTTCGACTAATTTTTTAAACATATCAATAAAAGATCCCTTCATGAAGGTTGGGATAAAACTTGACTTGGGTTTAAGTTCTGTGTGAGTAAAGAATTCTATGTTTTGTGTTATTGGAATTTTGTGTGGATTCTTCTTGAAATATTTCTTCACGTATAATTTTCATGAATATTTATGCAGATCAATATATGCTTCTTTAAACCTTTAATGAGTACTTGTATATGTTCATCTGTAATTTTACTCAAATTGAGTATCCCCTCTAGATTGATGAGAGGTTTTTTTTCATCATCCTCTTTGTGGGGATCATTCTCTTTTTTATTTTTATGCTTGGTGTTTTTCCCTGGGCAGAGGATCTGTTCTAAAAAATCCTCAGCATAATTTTCTGTGTCTGGTGTCTTGTTTTTGATAAATATGATTTCCATTCTCCTATATTATCTTGAACTGATTTTGTAAGTTTTGTTTTTTGTTGCCAATAAAGTTTATTTGATCCCAACCACCGTAAATAACGGCATAGGGATCCAATGTGAATCCTTGATAAAGTCTGGATGAAACGCGTTGGGTCAAAATCATCCACACTAACAACACTTGACTCTTACAGCTCACTGTCACTACAGGAAACTCTGTGCGGTCCACCTGCGCTTAAAACCGGTGTGTGCGAACACTCTCCATCGGCATTAAACTCCAAGGGACTCTTCTTCATGAGAAGAAAACGACCATAAGGAGAAGAATATAGAAGCGCATGAAGGACCAAGATAAGGAAAGTTTAGGGTAAGAATCATTGTTTCCTCATAGTGCTTGGTGCTGTTTATCATCCATTAAATGTTTAAAAGAGCTATAACATTATTTATATGGTATGTGCATAAAGTTTAATTTATCATCCGACTTACATGACCTAGATACCTTTTATACATATGTAAAAGTTTGCACTAGAACTCTACACAGTTTTCTATGCACCGTCATCTACCCCTATACTTTCTATGTTAATTTATTATTTTGAAAACAGCAATGAACTCATTGAAGAAGCACATATGTTTTTATTATTAGGATATTATTCATGTCTACTATACATAAAATGCATTTTTACAGTTGCTCTTGATTGCAAACACATGTTCTAGCATGTATACATGACCGTAATCACTGTCAATCGGCACTTATACCTGCCTTGTAGCTTGTGCAAGTGATATGGCTAAAAATCACGTACCTAAGGGATGCCCAAAACAGGAATCGGATAGATGTGTGTCAGCTTGACCTTGGCACACCATTATGGTACATTGTCTACATCCAGTCACCCCTTCTCTCCCTTCCCGTTCCCCATCGTAGGCTGCTGTTTGCTTTTTAAGATGAATTTGATGCACTTGCACAAAGTCCGTTTCTTGGTTTGCACAGAGCAATATTACGCAAAATGAGGCACAAATCGGCATTTACATTCCATAACAAATTAGGCCCATTGTGTATGGCAGCATATCTGTCAGTTACTTAAGTAACCCTGAATGACATTTGTCACAAACTAAAGACACCAAAATGGCAACCGTGAGGGTACAACAATAAAAACAAACATTAAAATTGAGGTTTAATAATGAAAAGGAAATAAACCTGTCAAAGTAGGCTGATACGAAAAGCTTCAACATTACAAGGACTATTAAGAGCAGATTCCAATATGGCTGCCATTCAGTTTATACTTATTAGCAAGTTATTATTGAAATTAATTAATTATACATATTGTTCTGTATAATCATTTTGGTAATGATTTCTTACTATTCAATGCTTTGTTTTACTCCCAGTGTTCTAAGCAGGGCTCTTTTCACATCTTTATTCCGTAGACTGTAGATTAGAGGGTTTATCATGGGTGTAACAACTGCGTACAGTGCAGTAAGTACTTCTTCTAGACCTTCAATGTTATCTGTTGGTGGCATCATATACACAGACAAACCTGTTGTATAGTAAATAATGATGACGGAGAGGTGGGATGAGCAGGTGGAGAAGGCTTTTTGTCTTCCATCTTTAGATTTTATTTGCAGAATGACCCTGATAATTTTTATATAAGATATCAAACTAAATATGATAGGGAAAAATCCAAAAACCAATGTTTCTAGATAGACAACAATATGAAACTCTTCATTACCAGCACATGAGATGTTAATCAGAGCTTTAACATCACAGAGAAACTGATGTATGATACCTGAATGACAGAAGGACATGTGTGATACTGGGATTGTAAGCACAATTGAATTTAGGCATCCTGATATCCAAGTTCCAGTTGCATATAAGAGACAGTTTTTCCTATTTAAGATATAGTGATAGTGTAAAGGATTACATATAGCAACATATCGGTCATATGCCATAATGAATATTAGAAGATCCTCTGTGAGCCCAACCAAAACATAAAAGTACATCTGGGTGAAGCATTGTATGAAGGACACTGTATTATCTCCAGATAATAACATGTACAACAGTTTAGGGACAGTAGTGGTTGTATAACAGATATCTACTAAGGCCAGGTTACAGAGAAATAGATACATGGGGGTGTGTAACTGATCATCAATATATATCACTGTAATTATAATAGAATTGATGAGGACTCCAAACATATACAGGAAGAAAAACACACTGGCGATTAATGATGTATAATCAGATTTTGTGGAAAATGTCGACAACTGGAATTTTGTAAAATAAGTCTGGTTCTCCATGATATATTTAGGTTATTCTGTAACGAAGCATTATTATGATAATTATATTATATTGGTGGTCGCCATGTCAAGGCCATAATTTGAGTTGGTGCTAATGTAGTCATTGTGGGTGAATAGGACCTTAACTGGTGATTATGCAGCCTGAATGCTCATCCACCACTATTTTACTTTGAAAAATAATGATGATGGAGAAAACTAAAGAACAAAGATGAAAAAGTGAAATCAATTACGCATAAAACAATGATATATACTGCTCTAGGCATCTGTCTATTCTGCCTAAATGAATAATACAGCCCTGTGGAAATTAATGATGTATAATCAAATTTTGGGAAAAATGTCGACAACTGGAAATCTGTAATATAAGTCTGGTTCTCCATGATATATTTAGGACATTCGGTAAAGGAACATTATTTTTACTATATTGGTGGTCCCCATGTCAGGGTCATATTTTGAGTTGGACTTGCAGTTTTGTTTGTGTATATGTGCTAAATTGGTGATTGTGCAGCCAACATGATCGACACATCCAACACCTCATTATCAACTAGTTTACCTTGAAAAATAATTACTAAATCCATTCCACATAAAACAATGATATATGCTGCCCTAGGTATTAGTCTAGTCTCCCTAAATGAGTAATACAGCCTGTACTATGTGTAAAATATGTCAGAAGTAGAACAGTAGAGCATTGAATCACATCTACTATGTCTAGGAAGCATTAATTCTTATTTTACACATGTGAATCTTATTGATGTTTCCTACAATCTCTACATTTGTGCTTAGACTTACTGGACATATAGTTTTGTTGTAAAAGAGGAAAAGGGCCAATCTTGGGTATCATAACACAAATTATATCTTATACTAATAGAAATGTTATCATCAAAAAACAGGTAAGTTTGTGCTTATACTATAGGGATACTCCATAAATCCAAAGAAAAATATTAGGGTCATCTAAAAAAGTTTTACTTAAAAAAATGGAAATTTTCTAAATTGGATACGAAATGTATGAAAAGTTTCTGCAAGTAATCTGTACAACTTTATTAATGTCCGATTGTGTCAATTAATGTGTTTCTGCTTCTAGATATTATATTGTAATTCCATAGCATACATAGATGTAGATAATTAATATGTATCTGTAGTATATCTATCTCAATTTGGGTCAGAGTATATAGTTCCCTGCAGCTATTGATAATATCTAATGATGAATCTAACAATGTTTTGCAAAATGTAAATAGCGAAGCAAAAGGATACAGCAGACATATATCAATTACATAAAATACCTTAGAGCGCTAAAGGGGTCTCACACAGATTATCAATGGATAATCTAAAATAAAATAATACCATGCATAGAGTAGTACAGTAATGTATATGCAAATGCTATCAAAAAGGTAACCCCTCTCCCAAGTGAATATAATGGAATATAATGGAAATCTTCTGAAATTCAATTCACCACGTGGAGGGATTCCCCTAAGGGAATATGTTTACAGAATTCCCCTTGAAATCAGGCACTTCAGGTATTAGCAAAGACTCGTGAAGCTTGCTTCCATGGAAATCCAGCACCTCACATGAATGAAAGGTGGAGCAAACATAGTATAATACCATTTATTAAGAAAGATACCTATGGTACCATATACAAAAGTAAAACAGGAGCTTAATACTCCTTAAGCGCGTTCCACAAAGATTCTTGAAAAAAACAATATAAAACAACAGGAGATGATATAAGTCCACGATCCTACCGCCAGATAATGAACCCAGATCTCCGAGATGAGTAAATAAGCTGCCGCTCCAGACCAACGCGTTTCGTTTCCGCTAAAGGAATCTTTATCAAGGTAGCAGGCAGGCAGTCAGTCCGGTATCCCTTTTAAAATCCATATCGACCAATCCTGTAAATTCTAATCGGCATCGTTTGTCACATGACTCTCCTTCCATGCATACGGAGCTACGTGGAGATCACATGACTCCCTTGTACTGCAGATCGAGGCTTGGGTAAAAGATTCCTCACACATGCGCAGTAGGAACATGATCCATAGAGAGATGTACAGAGGCATATTAGTCCACTTCAAATGATAATCATTATGAAACCGTGGATATGAAAATGGCAATGAAAAAATACAAAGAAAGCAAATAAGACACATAAATATAAATGCACATATATAAATAAATATGTATTGTAAACTCCCCCAGTGCCAATGATGTAAAGAAGGGTCCAATTGCAATGGTATTCATATCACCCCTCAATATCCATCACAGAAACCATTTTAATTCAAAGTCTGCAAATTCCAGATCACGATCATGTTGCAAACGAGCACCAGTTAGCATCTAACCACCACAATATATATTTTTATATATATATTTTTATATATATATATATATATATATATATATATATATATATATAGCATGTACTAGTGATGTTAATACATTTATAAACTCCTCTAATAATAGCTGTTTACACAATGTGCTTCAGTGTCATTGCTTACAATTTGTGAGTTCCATGTCATCACTTCAGTGATCAATACTGGAACATGTGTGTTATAAATAATATGCCCCAGTCTATTAACTATTATGGATGTTAGAATTCACAATTAATGTAAGTGACCTGTACAGTAGCCTATAATCTGAGTGGTCACAGTATACATATAATTCTATTTTTGGTAATTCTATTATCCATATAATTTACAGTAAGTTGTGCTTTATCTCATATACACTCCAATTTGGAGGTGAAATAACAAGAGGAGGAAGTTAAGGAATATTTCACATATGATCTAATTGCATTAAAAAATAACTGTCTACTTCCATCATTGATAGAGAAGCCATAAATGATAAGCTGCATGAAAATAAAAACAATTGTTGATCTTAGGGGCTTGATCAAATCCGTCTGAAAGTAGAAGGAGTTTTACACTCACCATTTAATAATCCTCTGTCACATTTACATCTTGCACAGCTTAAATGTGTCAGAAAAGGTGCCGATTTCTTTATGACTATTTTTTATTAGTTTATCCTGTGCCAGGAATGTACTTTATTAGTGGTTTAGTGTACTTACTTGCATTAAAATTCCTTGTATACGTTTTACTAAAATAAATGAAATACTTTATTTAAATGAACATAATTATTTTTTTCATTTACATTTAGGGGGTATATTATTAAGGATCGAAAAGATAAGGATTCAACAGGAACAGCAGTCTAGACTGTCTTATCTATGGTCATTATCGCAAAGTGACCACCTTTGCGATAGTGACTGGAGGAGAGAGCAGTAAGATGCGGTGAGGGATCCGAAGATCCCTCCCACGTAATGCTCTCCCCATACAGCAGACCTGAAAAATTACACATACGGTTATGTATGCCAGCTTGAGCTGTATGTGCCTGTGATGGCGTACATTACCGTATGTGTAATTGTCTTTTCATAACTTATTAAATTGTGGTATATAGCAGTCCCCATAGACTTCTTTGGGGACTGTTAAAGATTTTGATAAAAAATGCAAAGCTGCAGAAATCTATGAAATCTGCTGTGATGCACTGTTAATAAATGTGCATTGGTCCCCCGAAAATGGCAGTTTTCAGGGGAATTTAATGCAAAAAAGCAATAATAAATAGGCCACTAAGAGAGCTAAATTTGCATTCTAAATACGGTGTGTTTGATTAAGACTATTTTCTAATCAATTTTTATGTCTTTCAAATCCTTAATATTATAATGCTCGAGTGTTGAAGGTGATAAGAATAGAGCAACCTGTAGCCAGATAATCAGATCTTCAGAAAGTTCAAAAGAGCAGAGAGTTTTTCAAAAGGTAAATGTGCTAGTCAGTGACCTATCCACAAGTCTGATTACCTAAGAGAGGACAAGACTACATGTGACTGGGTCAGTGTTATGATTTGGGGAGGCAAGCAGGAAATCACACACTCACATGATAGTTAGATAGTGGACAGAACAGGATTGTTCATCAGCACAAATATATGAGGTTCCTGTAAAGCTGGTGTAGGAGTATTATGGTTTCAAACACCTAGTAGGTTATTTGGCTGCTATCAAATTGACCCTAGTCTCTCTCATCACTAGTGACATATAGGGCCTGATTCATGTTCAAACATAAATGCATTACGTGTTGCATCTTGTGTGAATTCGCTGTGTGCATGCGTTCTGATGTGACTTTATATAGCACATATGCATGTGCGTATCCTGCACTCTGTTGTGTCTGTCTACATACGACAACGTTTAGGCAGAACATTCTTTAACCCAGACATAGAAACACATCTCGAGAGATTACACTCAAATTCTGTGTTCTTCTTTTAACTGCAAGTTGCACTAAAGTGGCGTCCGAGCATGAATTAGACCCATAACCTTGACATATATAAAATGCAGGTTTTTCAATTGCAACCGGTTTTGTGGACTTATTCTAGAAACTTGTGTGGCTTATTCTAGAAACGTAATATGTCTCTGGCTGCATTAGGAGTGCTCAATTCGGCAGTAGTCATAGACACTATCCTCACTTACAACCAACATTGTTATTCTGTTACTGTATGTATTAAGTGTTCCACACACATGTAGGACTGTGGGATTATTTGCAGAGAACCACATTTTCCTTCTGTTTTATCTCATCTTTTCTATTTTTTGTCATGAACCGCTTAAAGTACAGTGCTACATAATATTGTGTTGCCTTATAAATATTGTAAATATATTTTTTGCTTTACCTTGCAAATAAGTGTTGTGTCCTATGAGTTCACTGCAGTTTTAAAAATTATACAAAATATTCTAAAACACCACGACAACCATAGATCAGTTACAGTTGAATTGTAAATTTTCATAGTAGAAGGATCACAACTCCCCATTAAGTCAGCATAAGAGAGAACACAGGATGAGCAGGGATCTTACTTATACCTTGTGGATACATATACACTGTGTAGTTAATTAAAATCTTACTGTGGGGATTAAAATAACGTTATGGAATTGCATCACTTTAAAACTCTGCTCTGGGGTTTTGATTAAAAAGTTTTTAGAATTGTAGCAATAAAACTTTTTACTCTTTCTTTACATTATTAATTTTCAGTTTTTAAGACACGTATTGGTTTTGTTGTAACTTTTTTGCGAAAGCAAGGATTTAATGAAATTTTGCAGAATCTTTACATCATTAAAACTGTTTCAAAAACAAATACTGGGGGGTCATGTAGAATCGGATGTAAGTCCATCTTGTAAGTGCATTTTATAACAGCAATTGCAGTAGAAAAACTAATGTCTCGATCTGCTCTCAGTCTGAGACATAGATCCCCTTGTGCTTAGAGAGGCAGAATGGGGAGGTAGTGGGTGGGCAGGAATTAGCATAATAGAGTCAATGCTCCATGGGTATTATGCTGAGACGTAAGTACCCACAGATGTGCCGCTAGGAGGCAAACCTGGTGTGGCTGCTTCCCCTCTGATGTAAGATCTGTGTTGATGATGATGATCATATTTTTAAAAAGAAAATAATTAAAATTAATAAAAATGAGTGTACCCACAAAAAATAAACCTTCACCATCCTTAGTGCTGCCAGCATAGACTGCCACTGGCAAACTCAGGGGGACAAATAGCATGGAGTCACCCTGAAATTACCATTACCAGCACTAGTTGTGTCAGCATAGGCTGATACCTGAAAAATTGGCTGACAAAAAGCATGGGGTTACCCCAAATTTACTATTGCCAAGCCAACCCTAGGACGGTCAGCAAGGGGATGGATACCTGTGGGGATTGGCCTCCCATGTGTAACAAGCCCTGTGCTGAAAAATACTAGTGCTATTCCCACACACTTGGGGTAAATGTATGAATCTCCGGATTCTTCATCTCCGGCGGTTCAGCCTCTTCAGTGCTTAAATTTAAAGCAGCGCTGCATTGTAAAGTGAAGTTTCCCTTTACAATGCAGCGGCGCTTTAAATTTACCCCTTGGTGTGGCAGGTGTGGGCTTATTATTGAAAATAGGTTAAAGTAACCATTTTGTCCATGATGCACTAATGGTCCCAGTATGGCTAATCCTTCAGTAATTGTCTGGGTATGCTAGCGTTTGTAGTTATACCATTGCCAGCATATACATGGCTGTCAGATCCTCGTCAACTGTTCCATACAGCAATATCAACCATTCCCAGTGTGCTCAAGAATGAGAAGAGAAATATAGTGAGCACTGAACAAACATAGGGCCAAATGTAAAGTTGGATGCAATAAACAGCACTTTATCTACCTTACAGGCCAGAGCGCTTGATTCAGTTAAATGTATCCATTGCAGTAGCCTTGTAAGGAAGATAAATAATTAAATAAATAAATGATAAAACCCCTCAGCCTAGGCTGGTAGTAGCAAAATCGAGGGGACAAAAAACGTGGAGTTTACCGATTTTACAATTACCATCCCTTGGCTTTGCCAGCTGGGTCTGGTGACACTATAGCAGGGAAACCCACAGAGTGGGGCACAATGCCATAATGCCAATCCAGCCAAACTAGACTTATTACCATTTACATTTTGGGAGTTTTTGAATATTTGCTCCTCACACTTCCCTAGTGGCAGCATAATACACATTATCAGGGCATAGTACAGTGCTGACATCTCTTCTACCTTTTTGCCAAATCAGCCCCAGGCTGGTCAGCACGGGGCTGGATTCCCTATGGAGATCAGACCTGCAATAGAAATGCACCACCCTAGGTTTACCCACTCCCGTGCTCGGTAATCCAGCTAGGGCTCATTCCACACCCCTGGCCAGTGGGGGTGAGGTATCCATAATTTTTAATTTTAAAAATAATTTTTGTCCCTGGTGCACTACAGATACCAGCATGTCCAGGCTGCCATTAAGTGTTTGGGCATGCTGGCGATTGTAGTACTAGGTCAGGAGGAATTTTGAACTATTCCTCATTACAAAACTGCACTATTATTTTTTCAGGTTATGCCATAGCATGTCAATCAGGCTGTGGTCAGGATTCTGGCTGGTCCACTCCAGAAGGCTAGTTTTCTTCAGTTGAAGCCAATCATTTGTTGATTTACTTCTGTGTTTCGTGTCATTGTCCTGTTGCATCACCCAAGTTCTGCTGAACTTCAATTGGTGGACAGCTAGACCTACAGCCTCCTGTAAAATGTCTTGATAAACTTTGGAATTCATTTTCCGTCAATTAGAGCAAGAAGTCCAGGCACTGAGACAGCAAAGCAGCCTCAAACCATGATGCTCCCTCCACCATGCATTGCAGTTAGTACGAGGTTTTGATACTGCTGTGCCGTGCTGTTTTATCTCCACACATAGTGTTGAGTGTTCCTTCCAAACAACTCAGATTTCATCTGTCCACATAACATTTTGCCTAGTGCTTGAAATATCCAGATTTTCTTTAGAGAACATCAGAAGCGCAGCAATATCTTTTTGGAGAGCAGTGGCTTTTTCTGTGGTTTCCACCCATTAACACCATTCTTGTTCAGTGTTTATGTATTGTAGACTCATGAACAGATATGTTTGCAAGATGCAGAGATTTCTTCTTAATCTGTTTGAGCATTCTGCGCTGTGCTTCTGCAGTCATCTTTGCAGGATGGCCACTTCTAGGGAGAGTGACAACAGTACTGAACTTTCTCCTTTTATAAACAATTTGTCTTACTTTGGACTGATGAACATGATGGCATTTAGAGATAATAACCCTTTCCAGCTTTATGCAGGTCAACAATTCTTAATCTTTAGTCTTCTAAAATCTTATTTGTTCGAGGTATGGTTCACATCAGGCAATGCTTCCTGTGAATAGCAAAATCCAAATTTGGGAGTGTCTTTTATAGGGCAGGGCAACTGCAAACAACACCTCTAATCTTGTCTCATTGATTGGTTTCCAGGTTAACTTGCTACTAATGCAAATTGCTTTTTTTAGAAGTTGTTAGCCTAGGGGTTCATCTACTGTTTCCAACGTATAGATTGAATTTCAAAAAGATGTGTTCAATATGGACAAGAAATGTACTGTAATTTGTGTGCTATTAGTTTAAGTAGACTGTGTTTGTGTATGTCTATTCTTGATAAAGATCACAAAAATCCAGGTGAATACAAAGGGTTCATATACCATACAGTACAATAAGTCTGGTCTCCAGGACTTTTTCATCCTAGTGTTTAGGATCTAACAAAATTGAAAAGATTCTAGCCTGGGAATGATCTATTTAATGTTTGGTGAGTGTCCATTTCTTTATTATTTTATTATTTCCTTGTAAGAAAAGAAATATTGGGAATAGCACCATATCTGTCAGTTACTTAAATTACACAAAAGAACATTTATCATAAACTAATGATACCACAAAACAACACTTGTGAGGGCGCAACTATAAATACATTACTGAAATTGCACTTCGATGATGATAGGAAAATAGCTGTACAATGGAATGAGAAAAGCTTCAGTAATATAAGGATTAATAGAAGTATATTCAAAGACAACTGTCATTTACTTTATATTCATTAACAACAAATTACCAAAATTAAGTTATCTTTGTTTTACCCCCAGTATTTTCAGCAGAGCCCTTTTCACATCTTTATTCCGCAGACTGTAGATTAAAGGGTTTGTCATGGGAGTTACAACTGTGTACACTGTAGTAAGGACTGGTTCTAGGACATTGGAGTATTCTGATGGTGGCATCATGTACACAGACAAACTTGTTGTGTAGTAAATAATGATGATGGTGAGGTGGGATGAGCAGGTGGAGAAGGCTTTTTTTCTTCCATCCTTAGATTTTATCTGCAAGATCACCCTGATAATTTTTATATAGGATGTCAAACTGAACATGGCAGGCAAAAATCCATATACTAATATTTCTAGATAAATGACAATATAAACATCTTCAATGCCAAAACATGAGATGTTAATCAAAGCTTTAGCATCACAGAAAAACTGGTGTATGATATTGGAGTTACAGAAGGACATGTTTGACACTGGAATTGTAAGCACAAATGAATTTAAGCATCCTGCTATCCAGTTTCCAGTTACAATTAAAAGACAGTTTTTCCTACTTAACATATAGTGATAGTGTAAAGGATTACATATAGCAACATATCGGTCATATGCCATAATGAATATTAGAAGATCCTCTGTGAGCCCAACTAAAAAATAAAAGTACATCTGGGTGAAGCATTGTATGAAGGATACTGTATTGTCTCCAGATAATAACATGTACAGCAGTTTAGGGACAGTAGTGGTTGTATAACAGATATCTACTAAGGCCAGGTTACAGAGAAATAGATACAAGGGGGTGTGTAACTGATCATCAATATATATCACTGTTATTACAATAGAATTGATGAGGACTCCAAATATATATAGGAAGAAAAACAGACTGGTGATTAATGATGTATAATCAGATTTTGAGGAAAATGGCGACATCTGGAATTCTGTAATATAAGTCTGGTTCATGATATATTTAGGTCATTCGGTAAAGAAACATTATTATTGTTATATTATATTGGTGGTCCCCATGTCAGGGACATAATTTGAGTTGGTGCTAATGTAGTCATTGTGAGTGAATAGGACCTAAACTGGTGATTATGCAGCCTGATGGCTCAGGCCCTCATGTCCAACAGTTGATTTTCTACTATTTTACTTTCAAAAATAATGATGATGGAGAAAGCTAAAGAGCAAAGATAAAAACGTTAAATCAATTTCGCATAAAACAATGATATATGCTGCCCTAGACATCTCTCTAGTCTGCCTAAATGAATAATACAGCCTGTACTGTGTAAAAAATATGTCAGAAGGAGAACCTCAGAACATTGAATAACATCTACTGTGTCTTGGAAATATTAGTTTTTATATTACGCATGTGAATCTTATTGATGTTTCCTGCAATCGTTACATTTGTGATTTGGTTTGCTGGGCAATTTGTTATACTTGCTGAATAGAGGAAGAGAAAAGGGCTTATTTTTATAGGGCTAATCTTGAGGATCACAACACAAATTATATCACAAAGTAATAGAAATATTATCTTCAAAGAAACAGGTAAGTTCATGCTTATAGGTGTACTCCATAAACCCAAATAAAAATATTAGGGTGAATTCTTAAAAAAAGATACATTTTCAAAATTGGATATGAGCTATTTAAAATATTTCTGTCAATAATCTTTATTATAATGTGATTGTGTTGATTTATGTATGGTTGCTTTTACATATTATTTTTATTCCACGGCATACTTAGATATAATTAATTAATTAATTCATATATATATATATATATATATATATATATATATATATATATATATCTGTAGTACATCTATCTCTGTTTGGGTCAGAGTATATAGTATCCCTGTAGCTATTTATAATATCCAATTATAATCTAAAAGGTTTTGTAAAACTTAAATAATGAAACATAAGAATACTGTAGACATATATTAATTGCATCTAAGTATGATGCAGAATTACAATAAAAATAAACCCCAAAAAGCCTAGCTACACTTTTGTGCACTACCTCAGGTCTTGGCTGCTGTATACACTCTCTCTCTCTCCAAGTCAGAACTGTAGAATCCTCTCCATTAAATAAAAGATTGTCCACTGCGATCAATGTGGTTCCAAAGCACAAAGAGATTTAATTGCAAAATATAACAAAGTATACCTGATACATATGCTGTGCATTGGATCCAGTAACAGTAATCAATCCTGAAGTCTGTGTAGAGAGAGAGAGAGAGAGACTGATACTGCGTCTAGCGGCCTGTTTTATATAGTTTGAGTTGTAAAAAAACAGTGATAATGTCCCAATGTACACAAAGATAATATCCCTGACGAAGTCCGCCCGGACGAAACGCGTTGGTTGAACACTCACCCACACAAAAGTACCTGCCTCACGTCGTAGATCCTCAAAGCAGCAAGACCCAAGGAGAAAGTATCTCCACACTGAAAGAAGGAGAGTCGCGAGCGGAGAACTGTTCACAGCAGTGGAACGCACAGGCGCCTGTGCGTTCCAGGAGAAAACAGGAAGTGAGGCGTCTGGAGCGCTCCTGCGTTCCAAGAACACGGGGAGAAAGCCGCTGGGCCGCAGCCACCACGAGCGCCAAGATCCTGACTCTGGAGCAGGAGCCAACCCGCCCACCCCAGGTACCCAGTACACATAACTGCTCTTTTTAGAGCTTGTCAGCAAAAACGCTAAACTAACACAGACACACTACAGCAGCCACCACATAGTTATATATTATATATTGTTAGCCTTAACTCCCCACATATCCTCCCCTCATCCACCTCCATCTTATACTTAGAACACACATATCTCCCTTTAAAAAGGGAATACATCCAAATTTTAAAACAAGCTTGCACTACCCCCTCACCCTCCAATAACACAACATAATACTCCAGACAAGCAAGCCAACAATTAGCAGATTTCTGCAAAAGGTCTCACCCTAGAGGCTTAAACCGGGCACCGTAATCCCACTGCCCGGCCCCCCCCCCCAAGAGTCTTATACTCTACATACCCATATAGTCGCCCCAGTATACACGACGAAAGAGCTATAAACAAACTGCAACAGGAGCTATAAACATCTCCCACTCTTAAAGAGCCAAAATACGGCCGATATCGTGTATACTGTCTCGCCTCTCTCCCTTCCCCCCCCTCTTTCCCTCCCTATCTTATCTCCCCACAGGTCGCGCCACGGAAAAAACAGAGAAACAACCAACAAGAACCGGAACTGGAACATCCGGAACATCCGTCAAGGCAGCACCAACCCTCACTAAAACGAAACAAAGCGCAGACGTCCCAGGTAAGCCCTCCCAAAAGGGTCCCTACCACCCACACAAAGATAACACTAAGATCATTCTTCATTATTTCAAGGTTCAAAATAGTTCAGTACAATGCAGGTCATATGTCAGTTCAAACGAAGCTTCTAAAAAGATGGGGCAACTCACTCCAACAGCTGTATACATGCTTTGTCTCAGGGAACCGCCAAAAGCCCAGCTTAAACTAATCTATTAACATTTTCGGTACAGAGTATTTTTGAGAATTTTTTTCATACTTATCCTAACTGGCAATATGTGATCGCTAATCAGATGATACCGGATTTCTGCTGGTGGAATCTAGATTAATATAAGACCAAATACAATACATTTCCTATTACCTAAATATCTTTAATGTAGGTTAACCTTAGTGTTATAAATCTCTAAGCCTCTTATATTATTAATAAAAGAATGTAAGATGATAAGTTTATTAAAAGTGAACTACTTACAAAAGTAAGTGTGAATATAAGTGTATTTACTGTGTTTTCCTAATCGATTGCGTAACAAATCTTTGTACTCGATTGCGCACTAATCGCATTCAAACAGTAAACTATTACAACTGGCATTTATTTATTTAAACGACTTCATCCAATTATTTAAATTTGACAGAACACTGTCCAATTTTCAACTGGTCCATTTTTTCCTGCAGGACACACAACAACATCACATTTGGACCCTCTACTCAGCTCCTCACTGTATCATCCTCTACTCACTCACTGTGCCAATCTTAGCCCCTCACTGTATCATTCTCTACTCACTCACTATGCCATCTCCTTAGCCCCTCACTCAGAGGTCTCTTCAGCCCTTTACTGAGTTGACTGAGTTCTCTACTGAGCTGCAGATTTGTTTGACCACACAGTTTCACAACCTTTTTTGGGAATATCCTAAATTCCAGGGCATGAACAGATTGCAAACTAGCATCCATTAGCATATAACCATCACAATAATTACTAGTAATATTTAATACATTGATAAACTCCTGTAAATAATAATTGTATAAACTATGTGTTTAAATGCCATTGCTTACAATTTGTGAGTTCCATATCATCACTTCAGTGATCATTAGTTAAACATGTGTGTCACAATTGCATCTTGTGCAGCTTAAATGTGTCAGAAAAGGTGCAGATTTCTTTATGACTATTTTTTGTTAGTTCATGCTGTGCCAGAGGTGTACTTTATTAGTGGTTTTGTGTACTTACTATCATCAAAATACAATGTGTAAGTTTTGATGTGGTGTCTTACTAAAATAAATTAAATACTTTTTTTAAAAATGAACATATTTTTTTTTTTTCATCTCCATTAAGAGAGCTGAATTTATATTTTTTATATAGGATGTGTTTGACTAAGACCATAGCACCTTTTGTAATCAATCTTCATATCGTCCAAATCCATAATATTATAATGTCCGAGTATTGAACTTGACAGGAATAGAGGAGCCTGTAGCCAGATATTCAGATCTTCAGAAAGTTCAAAGCAGCACAGAGCTTTTCAAAAGATAAGTGTGTTAGCAGGAAACCACACATTCATATTTACAGGGTCTGATCATCAAATAGGCTGATACGGCTGCAGCCTAGGGTGGAAGGCTTTTGGGGAGCGGAAAATTTGTCAGCCTGAAAAGTACTTATATGGATCCCAGTCATTACATTACAACTATAAAAGGCTTTGTAAAGTCTGTAAACAATGCAAGTGACAGCCATTGCATGGACACAACTTTAATTTTCATGTCTCCTATTTTCACTGTCTCTCCTCATTCAAATTGTACCCTGCCATTGGAACCTGCACCATAATTCCAACTGCCAGTGACTGCTTTAATATTGGAGATTTATAAAGTATCTGTCTCATAGCAGTAATACACACTATACTCACCAACAGCTAAAATGTTACTGTTACTGTATGTAATAAGTGTTCCCCATACCTGTAGGACTGTGAGATTATTTGGAGAGAACCACATTTCCTTCTGTTACATCTCATTGTATGTATTTTTTTTTATCATAATCCCCTTAAAGTACAGTGCTCCAAAATATTGTGGTGCCTTATAAATATTATAGATGCATATTTTTGCTGTACCTTAAAAAGAGTTGTTGTGTCTTCTGAGCTCATTGTAGTTTTTTAAAAATTATACAATATATTCTAAAACACCAGCACAACCATCAATCAGTTACAGTTGAATTGTACATTTTAATAGTAGAAGGATCACAACTCACCTTTATATGAACATTGAAGGGAGCACAGGAACGGCAGGAGTCTTACTTATACCTTGTGGATTCATATACACTGTGCAGTTAATTAAAATGTTACTTTGGGGAGATGAATAACATTATGGAATTACATCACCTTTTTTGATTAAAAAGTATTTATAATTTCAGCAATAAAACTTTTTACTCTCTCTTTCTGTGCATTATTAATTTTCAGTTTTTAGGAAGCACATTGGTTTTGTTGTAACTTTGCGGTTTTTGAGAAAGCGAGGATTTAATTAAATGTTACAGAATATTTAAATCACTATAACTATTTCACAAACAAATACTGTGGGGGTCATGTAGAGTTGGATGTAAGTCCATCTTGTAAGTGCATAGAGCTAGGGCATGCTAACACTTAGCTAACCACAAGTTCTAGCTGTCACGAATCGGGGTCTTAGTGCTGTTTACACCACTCGGTGGTACCATATCACCGTACATCTCCCTCCTGGTCGAATGCAGCATTCTATCCTGGGAAAGTGTGACTTCTGTCTGCAGAACTGGAGGTTGTCATCTTGGGTGAGACATTTGCTTAATATCCTGCTGATAAAACCAAGGAGATGATCGGTAAGCGCTCTTGAGAAAGGTTTGGGGAAAAGGGTACTGGATGCTGCCACTGCCTCACAAGGAGATAAGCCTGTTAACTCCAGATAGATATGATAAAATGAACACTAAGAGACCTGGCGCATAAGGGGAGGGATCCATTGACAAAATTCAATAACATATTCTGGTACAGACCTTGGCGTAGATCATACAAAACCCATTCCACAGTATAACTTAAATGTGGATCCTCAAAGGCTCGGCTAAAAGCTTGAAAGAATAGTAAAAATAAATTTAGCATTTCTAGTAGTGGGTAGCTCAGGCCATAGCTTCCCCTTTAAGAAGGGTCAGGATCATGTCAACTGTCAGGTTGTCAGTACTATAAGGTAGAGGACAAATTTACAAAATTGACTGACAGTGAGCCATGAATGAACTGGTTAACACCCATAAGTCAGTAAACATGCAGACACCAAGGAGCTGCAAGAATCGCGGTCACGGACTAGCCAGAGGTTCGATACACACTAGGACATCAGAAGCATTGTAAGAATGAGAAACTGGTGTAGAGACACATTAACCTGGCAGCTCACTGAACAAGTTGCTGGGTTAATATAATGCCTTAGGCATGCCTGGTGCCAATGATGATGCAATGCCTAAGTCAATAAAAGTGCCTCTTCTCTCTACTGCTGCCTCTTTTGTATGCACACCTGATCGGGGCACCACTGCTGGCCACCACCAACAGCCAGGATCTGTGACACCTGCTCCTCCTGTAACTTAGCCTGGATGCCAACACCTGAAATGTACGTGAACCATATCTAAGAGCTAACTCTTTGTAGAAGCTGGCCCTGATGACATAGCTAACTTGGCCGTGTAATAAGTAGTTATGCGTTACAAATGCTGAAGTTTGTGAAAAATTGTTTGTAGTTACTTTTTATTGAAGTAATAAAATAGTTCTTCTCTAAAGCAATAAAACAACATATCAGCATAAAAAGCACTGGACAAACTCTTGTGTCCACCATACAGCTACATGTTTCTGATTTTCCTTAAATTCACTTTGTCTCCAGGACTTTTGCAATTGATATTTAAAACTCGGGATAAGGTAATTTCAACAAGGACAGAAGAAGTCAAAAAATAAAGGTTGAGGAACCAGATCAGCAATGACAACACAATTATCTGCAGAAGGAATGAATCTGCAATAAGCATGGAGAAAAAAAGAAAGACAGAGAATTTTCTTAGATCAGATAGAAGATTGTATTCAAACATAAACAATATCAAGGATACAAAAACAATCTCTTGACCTTCATGTTCGTGGTTCCACTGTACGCAATATTATTAGGATCTTCCCTTGCCACTGTAGCCAACTTCCTTTGATGTAGCCATAAGAAAAAAACTTAACCGAAGACTGCAGCAGAGAATTGTAGGAATGGGGGATAATTCACCTCAAGCAACTGCCAAAGTATGATCATTTCAACTTGCACCATCTATTACCAACTTAATGAAAGAGGTTTAAATGGTAGGAGACCTTGGAAGGCCCTATTACAAAAGAGAGAGACATAAGAAAGCCAAACTGGAGTTTGCCAAAGCACATATGAACAAGTCAAATTTCTACTGGTAGCATGTCTTCTAGACAGATGAAACCAAATTAGAGATTTTTGATACATCCATTGGCTCCTCTCGTGCCTGCTGTCTGCTTTCCCTCCCTTTAGAATGTAAGCTCTTACAAGAAGGGCCCTCTTCCCTTCTGTCTCAAGACCATTTCTTCTTTTTCAACGTCACTGTGCTTGCTATGCTTAGAGCTATTGAAGTCTTGGTTATACTCGTTTTACTCTGTACTGTTGTACCCTGTTTGGTCTATTGTTTCTACTGTATTATGTATTTTGTACGGCGCTGCGGAAACCTTGTGGGGCCATAAAAAATAATAATAATAATGATAATAATAATAATATTAATTATAATATTATTCCATATGTTTACAGAAAGCAAAATAAAGTTTTCAAAGAAATCAATATCTTCACTACAGTCTAAAAATTAGGACTTTCAGTGTTTTGTGGTTACTGTGCAGGATCTGGCATTGGGTCCCTTGAACGTGTGCATGGCATCATGAAATCTGGAGATTACCAGACCATTTAGAAAGACAATATTGAGTGTCAGAAGGCTGGGCCTCTGTCTAAGGTCATGGGCCTCCCAGACCACAAACACACTTCAAAAAGCACTCCGGAAAAGACACTGGACTATTATGAAGTGGCCAGCAATGAGTACAGATCTAAATCCCATAGAATACCTGTGGAGAAATCTGAAATCAACAGATGGGAGAAGACACTCTTAAAATCTGGAAGGACTGGAGTAGTTTGCACTGAAGTTATTTAGGAGCAGGAACTTCATCCATGGCTATAGGAAGTGGTTGATTCAGTTATTTTGTTCAAAGACTGCAATACTAAATAATATATTTAGAGAGTTAATAATTCTATCAATACCATTTCTTTTAATTTTGTGATTTAAATGGATCTACACTACTAAATTCAGAATCATAAACAAAGGTAAAATTAACAGTTATATAATTGTGGTGATTATATACGGTTGTTAATTTCAACTTATGTATAGAAGAAATTAGGAATTATTTGAAAAAAGCACAAGAGTACAAATATTTTTGCCACAACTCTATGTATAACTATATGATAGCCAAATATAATTTTGCAAAAAACTTTGCTAACCTTTTGCTCCATAGACACAAGGGGCTAGATTTACTAAGCTGCGGGTTTGAAAAAGTGGGGATGTTGCCTATAGCAACCAATCAGATTCTAGCTGTCATTTTGTAGAATGTACTAAATAAATGAAAGCTAGAATCTGATTGGTTGCTATAGGCAACATCCCGACTTTTTCAAACCCGCAGCTTAGTAAATCTAGGCCAAGGTATTCTTGGATTCCAAATATATGGAGAATTTCATAGATTTAGACTTCACCCAAGAAGAAACTTCTATTGGTTATGAAGATCAGACAAATGGCCATAAAAGCTATGGATGGATGACCGCTAACACCATCGTCCGTTACTTAAATGACTACCAGTGTACTGATCTGTGTCAACTCCAGTCAGTCACTAGGAGCTGATCTCAGTGCCATCCATACAACAAAGTGCCTAATAATCCTGGGTTACCAATTATTACAAGTCAGTCCTTGTTAGATACAAGCCCCTATACTTAGGAGGTGAGTGCATCTGATATTAACTGCATTTAAATTAAGTTTGAAGCAAATATGTTGGTGTAGGATTTGCAAAAAACCAAGTACCCTTGATGCTGGATTACAGGCTTAAAAGTTTTGATCAAAATATGAACCATATTTTACTATCTAGTATCTACACACAGACATGCAGTGTTGAGGACAAGCACAAGATAACAACTGTCTTTTTGTTTTATTTACATATAGGAATGAATATTGCTATGCACCATATATATGCTGCCAAAGGAGGGTCAACCATTTATTAAATCCAAGGTTTCACATAGTTTTTCCTTCTTGCATTGTGAATGTTAACACACTGTATTCAATAAAAACATCAAAACCTATAGCCTATAACTGATAGAGTGTTATTTGCTTAAGCAGACTGTGTTTGTCTATTCTTGTGAATTTGACAAAGATCAGATCGCATTTTATGGCCAATTTATGCAACTATCCAGGCAATTCCAAGGGTTTCATATACTTTTTCTTGCCTATGTATTTCGGGTAACATATTTTAACATCATATTGTAAATAAAAATTAAAATGTTTTATATATTTCACCAAGGTGGTTTTATCTCAATTACTTGTCACATTTATTCCAGTACTTTACAATAGGTCTGGTCTCCTGGACTTTTTCATCCTGTTTAGAATATAACTCTATTGCAAGGATTCCAGCCTGAGACTGATCTATTTAATGTTTGTGGAGCATCCCTTTATTTAATATTTCCTTGTAAGCAAAGAAATGTTGGGAGTGGCACCATATCTGTCAGTTACTTCAATTACACTAAATAACACCATAAAAAATGACACTTGTGAGGGCCCAACTATAAAAGGAAGCACTGAAATTGCGCTTTAATGATGATAGGAGAATAGCTGTAAAAAGTAATGAGAAAAGCTTCAGTAATATTAGGGTCAATAGAAGTATATTCAAAGACAATTGACATTTATTTTATCCTCATTAACAACAAATGACTGAAATTAAGTAATCATACACATTCTGTTATTTAACCATTTTACAAATTCTCCCTTACTGTTCAATTCCTTGTTTTACCCCCAAATTTCACAGTAGAGCCCTTTCACATCTTTATTCTGTAGACTGTAGATTAGAGGGTTTATCATGGGTGTGACAACTGAGTACAGAGCAGTAAGGACCGGTTCTACGACATAGGAGTATTCCGATAATGGCATCATATATACAGACAAACTTGTTGTATAGTATATAATGACAATGGTGAGGTGGAGAAGGCTTTTTTTCTTCCCTCCTTAGATTTTATCTGCAAGATGACACTGATAATTTTTATATAGAATGTCACACTGAACATGACTGGGAAAAAAACATGAACCAATAATTCTAGATAGATGACAATATAAAACTCTGTGGTGCCAGCACAGGAGATGTTAATCAGAGCTTTAGCATCACAGAAAAACTGGTGTATGGTATTAAAGTTATAAAAGGACATGTTTGACACTGGAATTGTAAACACAAATTTATTTAAACATCCTGATATCCAAGTGCCAGGTGAAAATAAGAGACAGTTTTTCCTATTTAAGATATAGTGATAGTGTAAAGGATTACATATAGCAACATATCGGTCATATGCCATAATGAGTATTAGAAGATCCTCTCTGAGCCCAACCAACACATAAAAGTACATCTGGGTGAAGCATACTATTTTAAATGAAAGCTTAAAACCAATGTGTTGTATTTAGATATATGTTCATTTTGGAAACCACTTACTTGAAAGCAAATATGTCAAAAAAGCTAATTGTCTGTATTGGCAGGACTTCATTTAAAGTGTTACTTTGTACCATTTTTATGCCCCTGCAATATAACGAAGACTTTTTTTTTACTTAATATACATTGGCACATTTATATTATCATTTACAATACAAACTTAAATTTATATAATTGGATTTAGCTCCTAAAACTTTAATTGCACTTTAACCTCTACTTTTATTAATACTCAGTTTTACTCCCAGTATTCTCAGCAGTGCCATTTTCACATCTTTATTCCGTAGACTGTAGATTAGAGGGTTAATCATGGGTGTAACAACTGTGTACAGTGCAGTAAAGACTGGTTCCAGGAGATTAGAGTATTCTGATGGTGGCATAATGTACTCAGACAAACATGTTGTATAGTAAATAATGACAATGGTGAGGTGGGATGAGCAGGTGGAGAAGGCTTTTTTTCTTCCCTCCTTAGATTTTATTTGTAAAATTACTCTGGCAATTTTAATATAGGATATTAAATTGAATATGACTGGAAAAAATCCAAATAATAAAATTTCTAGATAGATTACAATGTACAAAGCTTCAGTGCCAGTACAGGAGATGGTAATCAGAGCTTTAGTATCACAGAAAAAGTGGTATATTTCATTTGAATGACAGAAGGACATGTTTGACAATGTAATTGTAAACACAATTGCATTTAAGCATGCTAATACCCAAGCGCCAGATGCAAGTAAGTGACAGTTTTTCTTTTTTAAGATATAGTGATAGTGTCAAGGATCACATATAGCAACATATCGGTCATATGCCATAATAAATATTAAAATATCCTCTGTACAGCCAGCCAAAATATAAAAGTACATCTGGGTGAAGCATTGTATGAAGGATACTGTATTATCTCCAGATAATAACATGTACAGCAGTTTAGGGACAGTAATGGTTGTATAACAGATATCTACTAAGGCCAAGTTACAGAGAAATAGATACATGGGGGTGTGTAACTGATCATCAGTATATATCACTGTAATTATAATAGAATTGATGATAACTCCAAATATATAGAAGAAATAAAACACACTGGTGGTTAATGATTTGCAATCAGATTTTGAGGAAAAGGGCAACAAGTAGAATTCTGTAATATAAGTCTGGTTCTCCATGATATATTTAGGCTATCCTGTATAGAAACATTATTATTGTTATATTAGTGGTCATTGTATGAAGGTCCTATTTGAGTTGGTGTTGCTGTAGGTATGGTGGGTGTATATGTAATAAATTGGTGATTGTGCATCCTGCATGTTCATGAACCCATGTCCAATAACCTCATTCTCCATTGCCTTACCTGGAAAGATAAATGTGTTGTAAAGATGATGGACAAGATAAAAAAATATAAATTATGAAAAGTAAATGAAATACATATAAAACATTGTGTTTGCTGCCCCTGGAATTTTGCTGCCCCCAACCAGGTGCATATTCCCCTGTATATAAAATACAGCACGACACCGTGTATAAAAGGGTTAAAAGTAGAACAACAGAAAATTGAATTACACATATTATATCTAGGTCAGATTAATTCTTATTTTACATGTGAACTCTAAAGCAGTTTCCTACAATTGTTGTATTACATGTTGAGAAGATGTGATAAGATTTTCTGGACAATTTGTGCAATTGGCTCAATAGATTGCTGCTCAGAATATAAATTACTAAATCTTTCAGTAATTACATATGTAAAACATTGATTCAGAATACTATATAATGAAAAAATGTATTAAAAAATCAGGCCTTCAAATATATTTTTAATTATTCACAAAGTTTTTTTGGTGTAACCAATTAAGTGAGATATTGATATTTGCATAAACACAAAATTTGCCAGTATGTGCATCCCCAATTGTATGATATGTTTCTGATATATTACCTTCTGTATATAGTATCTATCAACAACATTAAGTGGTCAGTAGAATGTGCATTGTCTTATAAAATAAATTTTATTGCAGCAACTGAACATACGATAGTGCAACTCTGCTCTTGCATATATTTTCTCACATCAACTAGATTCCTACTTAAACCATTTACTTGAATAACTTGAATTCTCATGCCTTTTAAGAGATTATGTTAAAAAAAAAAAAAAAAATGCCAAATCCAGTACAAGCCTTATGCCCATTGCTGTTCCTCACCTCCGTGTGTTCCAAGTATTGTTGAAAATAATCATTAAATATTGTTGTATTGTCATTACCTCTGTGAATATCCAATGCTTCCTCTACATGCTGATGACTGGAACCTACAAAGGTGTCCTTTTAATACAATGAATCCCTTGAAAAAAATTACACATTCAGGGCCTGATTCTTTAAGGCATGCAAAACGAACATAATGTTCAAATTTTTTAAAATCGCACATAAATCAGGTATACACACGTCCGTATTCAATATAAAGTGGATCTAAGATACATCTGTTTATGAAAACAGGTCTAAGTCCACTCTGCTCTAGCAGAAAATACACTGTAGGATACATCTGTGGAATATAAAGTCATGAAAGAATGCACAGAAAAAAAATATTTATTGTCACCTGCAAATAATATAATCATCAATGACATGAGTTGGAAAAAGCCATCAAAACATTGATCACTGTCTTCCACAAATACTTCCATGGAGAGCAAAATATGAAGAAGAAAGACATAAAGAAACTTCTGAGCTTGCCACACCAGTACTGTACATTGAACATGCGCATTAACCCAGTTCCCTCGACGTCCTGCCCATGAAACCATAGACTGCTGTAAGGGTCCATTGAGCTTGAAGATTAATTGGACGTTGCTGCATTCACTGGTCTATGACGCAGATTGATTATACATGAAGTACGGCATGTATCGGAAATTACGTGCCTTAATGAATCATGCCCTACCATCTATCAAGAGTCTAGCAGTCAATCAAATTCTGTCAGCAATCCAGATTCTAGCAGCCAATCCTGCCTTAGAAATCAACAAGATCAATGCAGCTCAACAGCTACAAGAAAATGAGACCTACTTTTTCTTCCAGGAGGTGGAGATGATTGTAAAAAATGTGATAGGTATGCAGCTAAGGGACAGCAGGAACATCTCTGTACCTGACAAGCTGAACATCAAACAGCAGACAAAAAAAATGAGACCAAATGCCAAAAAGGCTGTTGGGGTCTATTAGATGGCTGGACTTGATATCCTTGGAGGAGGCAGACATTATTAGACTTCACTGATCCACATAGATAGAGGGAATTGGTGGAATGGATATAGATTATCCACCACTGGCACAGCAACACAGCAGAGATGTAGGTAATACCAAATTAAGCTCTCACTAACAAGACCCTTTCTCCTTCTTTCTTCTTGTCAACTCTTACCTTGTTCATCTGTGTGGACTAATATTGTGGATCTTTTATGTTCTATATTTTATGTTTGACATGCTAAAATATATATAGTATATATGTAATAAAATGGTCCATGCAGAGAGGTCATGGACCATTTTATTACATGCATTAAAACATATGTTTAAAATCCTACATATTTCATGAACTAAATATACATCATACCCTATATCGAACAGAATACGTTTCCCTAAAAATATATAAGCAGAGTTGCATTACGTTTAATACAGGTTTTTTTTTTGTTTGTTTTGGTTTTTTTAAATGGTTGAAAAAATATACCAAGAAAAAAATTAAGCTTTATTGTGTTCACATTTTCTAATGTTTAAAACACCTGGCCATTACTATTAATGACACACCTGCCTTCAAGTGACTCTAATTGTGTTAGTGTTTGTAACAGATTCATGTAGTAGTAATGTAAACTTCTGACTTGTACCTAAGTTTTATATTTTTGCATCACCCCATCAGGAATGATCCACATGTTGCCTTAGCTTGTTCTGTTTTGCGTTAGTCTGACCGCCTTTTCTTTCAATTCTTAGTTGCTGAGCAAGAACTCAGTTACGATAGACCAGGAACATTCACGATGTGGAGTAGCAACTGCCACCTCCCACCTCCAGTTTTTTCATGTAGCACACAAATATCAACTTTAAATTTCAGTGTACAAATAAGCTATCAAGTATTTGTGTGTTACATGAAAAAACAGTCAGTATTTAACTTATGTGCAAAACAGAAAACTAATTTTCACCCCTTGCATTGTAACATGGTTTTGTCCAGGAGACTTAAAAAAGATATTTCTTAAATTAAGATACTTAATGAATCAGGCCCCTAGTTATTATTTATTTAGTACATTCTACAAAATGACAGCTACAATGTCTATAGGCAATATCTCCACTTTTTCAAACCCGCAGCTTGATAAATCTACCCTTCAGTGTTAGTTGTGAATGTGAAAATCGTAGTACACAGCTTATATGCACTGTTAATCGCATTACCCTAGTCAGGCAGTAGTATTACAATATGAAGAAGACACATATTCCCAAGACACCATAGAAGGCTTACAGTGCTAGTTGTAATTCCATTGTAAATCTTCAATGATTTAGGCTGACATGTTGCATTTCATCATAGAACATATCTAACTTGTGCCTTTATGCAGAAGCACATTAATTAGCAATGATGAACAGATATGCAAATGATGCAAGGAATCATAAATTATTTCAGAAATTATAACTAAAGCATTTTAATACATTGACACTTTTGAATAGCTGCTGGAAGAGCTTTTGCCACGTTAAATATAAATGCCAAAAAATCTATAATTACACTAAAAAATGTGGTGCTTTTTCACCAGGTGCTACAGACATGGCAGCACCACTGGAACCCAAAGACGGGAACATTTCAGGGTGTACCTGAATGGCATCCGACATCATCATGTTAATTGTTTTAAGATATAGTCCCAATACAGAAATCATACACACTGATAGTATAAAATTATATTACTCATACACAATATAATTTTAAGAAGTATAAAAAAGTATCTTATATACAATACAGAATAGTCTATTTACAGTGAGCAGTCTTTATTGAGAAATTTGTTGCATGCTCTAATCTAGATTTAAAATTGCGCTATATTTTTGGCTAGCCAAATCTTTATCTGCATCTTTTCACAAAATACTTTCTGAGTGCAATAGCACCCATCTCTAGGGGAACCCCTAAATTGTTTGTATCTAATACCAGTTTGAGATTGAATACATTTTTTTTCTGTTCAATTGGTGCAAAATTCTATTCCTGTTTTCAGTGATCCACAGTAGTTTATGGGACTGACTGGTTTATGGGGCTGCAATTGAGAGAACCTAAAAATATATTTTTTCCTAACTTGTGACATTTCTTATTTATTCTTTCTACTAACTGTTAAGTACTGATATTATTTAAATACAATTTTTAAATCAATTTTATTCTATTAATTTTATTTCTCTTCTTTGCATTCTCATATTGTTACGTTTTACATATCCTTTGAGTATTACTATAATTATTTAGATTTGACCTAGGGAAAACTGTTTTCTCTTGTGCAATCTCCAAATTCAAATTATCTTATAATAAACTGTTCCAAAAATATTTCAACTTCTTTTTGAGTGTTTAACACACATTTATATATACATATTTATGTGAGATTTTTATCCTTAAGAAATGTATTTTACCCTTTATCACTACATCTATTGTTCCCTCTTTATCCAATCATCCTTTATAATGTGACACTCTCTTACCACCAGGTTTATTTTACATACAAAAGTGCATTGAAATCTATTAATACCCTCCTTGTCCAAAACAGCTTCTATTTTAATTATCTTCTTTTGCCTTACTCAGCAATAGTTCTACTCATTCCCTGAGTTTGATGTCATCACCTGCTCATGCTGGATACAGGAGCATTTTGCTTCCCTCCAATTGAAATGCACTAAAGTCTGTCCATCTCAATTTACTCAAATATCTTATTGATTTATTTCTCTGCTTGCTATAACCAGGATGGTACCCTCAGGGCTCTCACGTTCCATTTAACAATGTCCAAAAGGAATAAGGATCTAAAAGAGATACAACAAGTATGAATGAAAATGTTCTTTTTGTTAGTCAGGTTAATTTCTACTTGGGACAAAGAAAAAAAATTCTTAGAAAAAATGTATCCGTTTTAGAACACAATGAAATATTGATGTCTTCAATGTTCAACAGTTTAGAAGGAGCACTACACTTAAAAATAAGTTAGTGCTGAGTCTTTTTAAAAGGACGAAAGGGTTAAATAAAGATATGTCTAAAAGGTATAGAGAGATTAGGTTGGCTTCCTACAAAAGGTTTTTATAAATGCAATAGAAACTCATGCATTACTTGCTTAATTGTAAAAAATAAAGCAACTGCTTTCTGTTCTTCTGTAAATAAAGAGAATCATGAAATAAAAGATTTCTTGAATGGTCAATCTTAGTTTGTTATATATTTAACTAAATGTATTTGTGGGGACCAAATTTATTGGCAGAACAACAGGAACTGTTATTACACAATTCCTTGAACACAGGAGAAATATCCTGAAAGGTATTGGATCACATAGTTTGGCAAGACATTTTATCCAAAGACACAAGGGATCACTTGATGGCTTACAAATCACTGCCATAGAGCATAAAAAACCAACCATTAGAGGAGGTGATAGATTTGCTTTCCTTTGGATTTTTTTCGTTAGATTCTAATAATCCGAAAGGACTTAATGATTGTGTAGAATTCAATATGTTTTAGTCAGTAGTTTATTTTTTTTCCTATTTAGAGTAACGATTTAATTATATTGATATATAATAGTTTTGGTTAGAAATAACTTTTAGAAACTTTTCCTCTATTTTAGTAATGAATATTTTCACATTGTATTCCACATGTGTTTATAAATTGGATAATGTATGTGCCTCAATACTGAGAAGTTATTTTAACCCTGATAATAGTAGGATTAGATTTTTATTAGGTCTCAAAAGTAGTTATATATTGTTGCAATGTGTTATGGTTAGGATGTCTTATTGTATGTGTCCATAGGTGAACTAAAGAAGTCTGCTGGTATTTGCTTGAGACCTATGATTGAAAGTGTAGGCTTATAGCCTCAATGGCTCATAAACCGTTTAGAGTACACAAAGTGCCCATTTCAACTCCCATATGAGGAATTAGTTTGAAATTTAATTTTTAGTCTATAATTAATATAGGTCTTCAATTATATGTTACATTTAGTTTAAATATTGGGTTGTGATGGCAATGAGTTTCGGTTAATTTTCCTGGTTTATATATTTTAGTGGCAATAATTTATACTTATTTCTGTATTGTACTCAACATATGTTTATAAATTGTGTAAAGAATAATCTATGCACATTGAAGCTGAGATGTTATTATATTCTTGATATTACTGTCAGACTCTTAATAGGTGATAAGAATAGATTTTTTAATGTCTGTGGATTTATAGCCTCAATGGCTAGTGAACCCTCTAGGCTAAATCAGGAGATGAGTTCAAATCCTAAATGAGGGGTTAGTATGAAATTTTAATTTATTGCTTTAAATCATTTTTTTTATTACTAGTTAAATAAAGTTTTATTAGTTGATTGTGATGTAATATTTATTTTATTATTTACGCTGTTTATATGAAGTTTACAGCTACAAGATTCCACCATAATATTAAATAGAGATAGTTTTTCTGAGAATGTTATAGAAATTTATTCATATTTCTGTCTGGATATGATCCACATGAAAGGGTGTTCTGTTTCCAGCTATATATCTCTGATGAAACCAGGAAGGTACTAAGTGTAGAAACTAGTAAGATAAAGCATTCAAGTATTCTACTGACAGCCTGATTTAAATTTTTCAACTGATTTTCCCACTGTGAGACATTGGTCTAGCCTCTCTGAAATATTGACAATTAGCCTGGGGAAACAAGGTAAGAGCTGAAGCCAGATCTGTGTCTGAAAATAGAGATTGTGTGAACAGTTGCATACAGCAGTGCCACTGACTGCTGACACAGACTGTCCTGCCTCAGTCCTAAAGTGCTTCCTGCAAATGAACTGTGCTTTAAGTCTTCTACTGTGGTTTGGATTCCCATTTTTAAGGCAAATGGTTCTTTGAATACGGTGGTTAGAAATTCTGTTATCCAAGCATTTGATATCAGACTGGAACAGAGGCTGTGTACAAGTGACTTTATTAGTTCCCTATATATGCACTATAGGTTGAATTCTTTACCAAAGAATATTGATATTATCAGGTTCTCTTAATTTTTATTAGTTTGAGTAATCTATGTTTGTATCATGTGTTTTAAAAAAAAATGTTTTTTTTAAACAACTGTTATACATCTTTTATTTTACTACTGTATTACGGTGATACTTTTTATGATCTTTGGGTTTTTTCTTTTTATAATTCTTGGGGATTGAAAGGAAACAATCCGTACTAGAAGCGGCAATTGCCCCCTCCAAACAATTGATAATAATATTATATGGTTGCAATTTTGGAGACATTTTAATGTATATTGATCCTGTTTTAGACCTTTGATTGAAAGTGTAGACTTACAGCCTGATTGCCTAGTAAATTGTTTAGGATACACAATGTACAAATCAAGATACAAATTCCATGTGAGGGATTAGTTTGAAATGAAATTTATTGTTTCATAACTAATATATGTCTTTGATTATTAAATTACTTATTAATATTGGGTTTTGATGGTAATTTGTTTTGATTAATATTGCTGGTTCATATATTTTATTGGTAATAATTTATACTCATTTCTATATTGTACTCAACATACAATATGTTTATGAATCGGTTAAAGAATAATCTATGTTCTTTGATACTGAGAAGTTATTATATTCTTGATATTACTGTCAGATATTAATGTTTTTAGTCAGCGCCCATTGGGATCCTTTCCTGGATACTCTTTTTAGTGGTATGCCTCTGACCTCTTCGAAGTAACATGGCTCTTGGTCCATTTGTGTGGGGAACTCCTTGACCTGCTTTGTGTGGGCACATCATTGTGAGCCCAGATTGGTGAATAATCACAATGACACCAGATTTATCACCAGCCAATGTTAGGGGACTAAGTCCCGGTAAAAGTGGTAGTGCCTGGGGCTGTACACTCTTTGGTTTTGCTATTAGTTGCTAGCTGATTCACAATTTTCTCTCACCTTCACTAAAGTTATATAATCAAATTAATAAAACTGTGACTAATTTAGCTAAATTCAAGACATTGTCCATGTCTTTATTTCACTATAGGTTTAAAGTTAAGACTATGCATGAGAGGTTTTGTGCGTGGAGGAAGTGACTGCAGTGTGAAGTTTATTGGGGTCAATTGTGTTTTTTAACTCAGTAGAGGGGGGCAAAGAAATGCTATGTCTCCTTATCTCCTTTTCCAGGGAACAGGAAAAGAGGTAGGTAGACAAGACTTTGGGTAAAGTGTCTATAATATAAATGTCTAGTGGCGTGTGTTAGTCTGTCTGTGTGTGGGAAAAAAAAACCAAGCTGCAGCGCCACCTGCTGGGCAGAGTTATACACTGACCTATATATTTCTTGAAGGAGAAGTGACAGTTGGGAGTGGTTGGTGGTTGCCGGGGGTGACAGTGGGGAGTTTTTAACACCTTAAGTAGCTTGATTTGACTAGAATGCATGAGTATCATGCACGGGTTAACTGACCTACTAAATTCTTAGTGTGTGTGGAAAAAAAACCTCAAAAAGGGCTGAAATTTGGTATACTGACATTATTGACGAGTTGAGGGGTCAAACTCATTTTCGTGAGGTAATTTTACCTCATGAACACACATGTGTACAGTGGCGGATCCAGGGGGGTGCGATCGGGGCAATCGCCCCCCCCTAGCAGGGGTTTGCTGCTGACGACTGCACAGTATGTGCAGGTCCGTTTGGCAGTGACAGTGTGCTGCCCGGCTGCTCTGATTGTGTTTTAAACACAATCAGAGCAGCCGGGCAGCACACTGTCCCTGCCTGTCACTGCTGAGCGGACCTGCAAATACTGTGCAGCCCCCGGCAGCCTTTAGAACTCGGAAAGGGGGCAGGGCCTAAATCGCCCCGCCCTAACATCCCTCCGGGGAACAAACATTTTCTAGATCCGCCCCTGCATGTGTAGCGGCGTGTGTTAGTGTGTGTGTGTGTGTCTGTGGAAAAAACTATTTTCTCAGAAAAGGCTCATCCGAATGACCTGAAATTTGGTATACTGACATTATTTGACAAAAAAATGCATGAGTATCATGCACGGGTTAACTTGTATTATATATGACTATGAAAATCTTTCATGAGTGATGAACTTATTGTCCCTCCAAAGTGTGTCTGTTGCATATTATACTAACGGGGAAAAGTCTAGTCCCTTCATGATAAGTGTGCATGTTACAGTTGTTGGTGCATTGAAAGCTGAGTTCAGGAGTAAAACCACACCCCCTTGTGATGCATGATGGTGAGAGCAAGCTGCAACACCTTAAGGGTGTGATGATAAAATAAAAGGTCCTTCAACGTGTTCTGATGCCTGTTTAGTATAATCAGGCAGTAATTAATTTCTAATTATTTCATAGATAAGTAGTTATGCATTACCAATCCTGTAGTTCATGAAAAACTGTTTGTATTATTATTATTATTATTATTATTATTATTATTATTATTATTATTATTATTATTATCCTTTATTTGTAGAAACTTTTATTGAAGTAATGAATTAGTTCTTCTTTAAAGATATAAAACAACATATCAGCATTAACAACACTGGACAAATTCTCCTGTCCTCCTCAAAGCTACACGTTTCTGGTTTTCCTTTAATTCTCTTTGTCTCCAGGACTTTTGCACAGAGTAATTGATTTTTACAACTTAGGTTAAGGGTATGTCAACAGGTGCACAAGAAGTGAAATAATCTACTGACCTTCATGTTCGTGGTTCCACTGGACGTAATTGTTAGGAAGTGTCCATGGCACTGTAGCCAACCTCCATGGATGTGGCCGTAAGAAAAAACTTGATCGAAGACTGCAACAGAGAATCGTTAGAATGGTGGATAAATCAGGTCAAGCAACTGCCAAAGTATGAGAATTTCAACTTGCATCATCTATTGCCAACTCAATGAAAGGGTTTAAATGGTAGGAGGCCAAGGAAGGCCCTACTGCCAAGAGAGAGACATAAAAAAAGCTCAACTGGAGTTTGCCAAAACACACATGAACAAGCCAATTTCTTTCTGGTAGAATCTCCTCCGGACAGATGAGACCACATTAGAGCTTTTTGATAAAGCACAAGGTCCATATGTTTACAGAAAGCAAAATAAAGTTTTTAAAGAAAACACCTTCACTACAGTACAACACTTAGGAATTTCAGTGTTCTGAGGTTGCTGTGCAGTATCTGTCCTTGAACGTGTGCATGGCATCATGATATCTGGAGAGTACTAGACCATTTTGGAACAAAATGTTGAGCCCAATGTCAGAAAGCTGGGCCTCCTTCTAAGGCCATGGGCCTTCCAGCAGGACAATGAACCCTCAGGAACGGTTCAAGAAAAGACACTGGACTATTCTGCAATGAGAATATATCTAAATCCCATAGAACAGCTGTGAAGAGATCTGAAAACAACTCTAATCTTGTCTTATTTATTGGACTTTAAGGTAGCTTAATACTGATGCAATTTGCTTTTTAGAAGTCATTACCCTGGGGGATCCCATACTTTTTCCAGCGCATACTTTGAATGTTAAAAGATGTATTCAATATGGATGTTAAAAGTACTGTAATTTGTGTGTTATTAGTTTAAGCAGACTGTGTTTGTGTATTCTCGTGACTTTGATAAAGATTGCATTTGAGAAACAATTTATGCAAAAATTAAGGTAAATCCAAAGGGTTCATATACCGTACAATACAATAAGTCTGATCTCCTGGACTTTTTCATAATAGTGTTTAGGATATAACACAATTGAAAAGATTCTAGCCTGGGATTGATCTATTTAATATTTGGTGAGCATCACGTTAATCATTATTTCATTATTTCCTTGTAAGCAAGAAATATTGAGAATGGCACCATATCTGTCAGTTACTTAAATTACACTGAATAACATTTACCATAAACTAATGATACAAAAAAATTACACTTGTGAGGGCAGAACTATAAAAAAAACACTGAAATTGCGCTTTGATGATGATAGGAAAACAACTATACAAAGGAATGAGAAAAGCTTCAGTAATATTAGGGTCAGTAGAAGTAAATTCAAAGACAATTGCCACTTATTTTATTCTCATTAGCAACAAATTACCGAAAATAAGTTATCTGTTTTACTCCCAGTATTCTCAGCAGAGCCCTTTTCACATCATTATTCCGTAGACTGTAGATTAGAGGGTTTATCATGGGAGTTACAACTGTGTACACTGTAGTAAGGACCGGTTCTAGGACATTGGAGTATTCTGATGGTGGCATCATGTACACAGATAGAGCTGTCGTATAGTAAATAATGACAATGGTGAGATGGGATGAGCAGGTAGAGAAGGCTTTTTTTCTTCCCTCCTTTGAGTTTATCTGCAAGATGATTCTGATAATTTTTATATAAGATATCAAACTGAACATGACTGGGATAAATCCATATACCAATATTTCCAGATATAGGACAATATAAACCTCTTCAGTGCCAGCACAGGAGATATTAATCAGAGCTTTAGCATCACAGAAAAACTGGTGTATGGAACTGGAGTTACAGAAGGACATGTGTGACACTGGAATTGTAAACACAAATGAATTTAAGCATCCTGATATCCAATTTCCAGTTGCAATTAAGAGACAGCTTTTCCTATTTAAGATATAGTGATAGTGTAAAGGATTACATATAGCAACATATCGGTCATATGCCATAATGAGTATTAAAACATCCTCTGTGAACCCAGCCAAAACATAAAAGTACATCTGAGACAAGCATTGTATGAAGGATACTGTATTATCTCCAGATAATAACATGTACAGCAGTTTAGGGACAGTAGTGGTGGTATAACAGATATCTACTAAGGCCAGGTTACAGAGAAATAGATACATGGGGGTGTGTAACTGATCATCAATATATATCACTGTTATTATAAGAGAATTGATGAGTACTCCAAATATATATAGAAAGAAAAAAACACTAGCGGTTAATGATGTATAATCAGATTTTGTAGAAAATGGCAACAAGTGGAATTCTGTAACATATGTCTGGTTCTCCATGATCTATTTAAGTTATCCTGTAAATAAATATGATTATTGCTATATTAGTAGTTTCTGTGTCTGGGCCATATTTTGAGTTGGTGCTGCTGTAGGTATTGTGGGTATATATGTACTGTACTGGTAAATTGTACAGCCTGCATGTTCATGAACCCATGTCCAACACCTCATTCTCCTTACTTTACTTGGAAAAATAAGGGTATTGTAAAGACGATGGACAAGATAAAAAAATTAAGTTGAAAAATAAATTTCCACATAAAACATTTTGCATGCTGCCCTTTGAACTGTGTTGTCCCCAGCCAAGCTTATACTTTTGTACACAGTAAATGCAGCACGGTACTGTGTATAAAAAGTGTTAAAAGTAGAATAATACAAATTTGAATTACACATTGTATATCTAGATTACCTATTATTTTACATGTGAATCTTATAACAACCACAAACCAAAAAAAGCAGAGCTGAATAGTGATATATAGGTATATTTAGACTTTATCAAAGATGTCTATCTTTGATAAAGTCTGGGGTCAATAGACGAAACACATCAGGTTTCAACACTGGGATTGCTGTATCAGTTATCTGATATTGGACTTATTTTATATTTATATTGGTACCAGTTTTTTTCCCTCCAGAATTTATGTGCCCTAAATGATCTAATTGAAACTTGCTGCCAATGCTGAACTCAATCACTACAGTACATTGCAAGTGAAGACCTACTCACCTTTGCCACAAGGGCGGATCTAGTCCCTGCTCCCTTTTTGAAAACTTTTGCTGCCGACAGCTGCACACTATGTGCAGGTCCGTTCGGCAGAGAGAGGCAGGGAGAGTGCTCTGCCCGGCCGCTCTGATTCACAATCAGAGCGGCCGGCCAGCACACTCTCCCTGCATTTCTCTGTTGAAAGGACCTGCACATAGTGTGCAGACGTCGGCAGCAAGCCCCTGCTAGGGGGGGGGGGGCGGCGTTGGCCCGATCGCCCCCCTGGATCCGCTTTCTCATTACTAACTTCACTGACAGTGAGAAAACATACTGCTGTGCTTCTGGGTAATGTTCTTCAACGGTTGTGTACAGAGCACCCGGACAGAGCCATAAGCAGGGAGCTGCAACATTGAAACTTCTGAAACATTTAAGTGAGTTATATAATTTATTTCATATGCAAGTTCATGGCCAGTGACGTTCCATCAGGATCTGGACGTGGAATACCATTAATGTACCAGCATTACTTTGATTGCTATATATCTTTCAACTTATGGGCCGATTTGCTGTAAATCTTGGAGGTATTTTATTGTGGGTATATTTTTAATTGAACTACCATATATTTACTAGAGTTACACGAACATACTCATCAATTCAATCCATTTACAGACATTATTTGTAATTCCATTTATACAGCTTTTAGTCCCAGTGCTTTTTAAATGTATGGTTTCAGTTACCAAATTATGAGGCCTATGTATTACATTTATTTACACATTAAAAATATATTTTTTATATACTACTATATCTGGTTTTATGTATCCTGCCATAGTTTCCTTTGATTTTTCAAGTTAAGGACACATCTATATATCACTATTCAGCGCAATTATAATTTTTGCTTTGGATTGTGATTGTTTTTGACCAGGGGCTAGCCATTGGTCCTGCTTTGCAGCTGTGATTTGTGCTTCATTGGTGTGGTGCAGCACAGTGCGGGATTCCTACATCTTTTTTCATCTGTACAGATGAATATATATATATATATATATATATATATATATATATTGGCAAAGAGGGATATTTGCCACAGTTCCCTGTAAAGGAACAGGTAGGAATACGGTTAGTCTGTAACAGCAGGCTGCAGACAGGTTTCATTTTTCCCTAGGTTCCTCTTAGCACACACACACACACACACACACAGGTGTTCCACTTGGGTGTGATTGGTTTGCTGTGATTTGTTGTAGTGCTTGGGGTGGAGGATAAAGACACTGTCTGTATGTGTTGGTGGGACCACTGATGCCAGTAAGTGGCCGGTGAGCAGACAGGGAAGTAATGTCCAGCCAGATGTAGGTGGTGGGGATTTTCTTGTACTGTTACTGGATATGATTGCTGTACCAGCTTTGGAGCTGAATTACCATCCTGACAACTGCTAATAAACAGCTAACTGGTTCAGCATACCTGTGTCTGATTCCTCCTGTGAATTGTGTACTTTCTCACAATATATATATATATATATATATATATATATATATATATATATAAATATATATACATATACAGCAACTTCCTACAATTAGATGTTGAGACGATAGAAATTTTTGTGATCAAGTTTTCTGGAAAATGTATAAAATTGGCTCAATAGATTGCCGTTCAGAATATAAATTCCTAAATCTTTTAGTAAATATATTTTCAAAAGATAATTCAATAAGCAGTGTGAGTGCATGAATAGTTATTTGCATTGTACTTTTATTCAATTTAGTATTTTTTTTTTATATCAAATGCTATGTTTTAATGGATAGGTTTCTTAAAACATCAGGCTTTTAAATATATTTTTAGTGATTCACAAAGCTTTTTTTTTGTGTAACCAAACAGTCAAATGAAATATTTATATTTGTATAAAAACAAAATTTGACAGCATGTTCATCCCCAGTTACATGATATCTTCCTGATATATTATATTCTATATAAAGTGACTATCCCCCACATTTGTCAATTTTATTTAGTGGTGGTTAGAATATGCATTGAGACTTATAAAATTAATTTTATTGCAGCAACTGAACATAAAAAAGTGCAGTTCTACTCTTGTATGTTGTCTCACATCCACTAGATTCCTAATTAAACCATTTACTTGCATGACATGAATTCTTATGTCCCTTAAGTGATTATGTTAATATAAATATTAGAAATATGTCAAACCTAGTACAAACTTGACACCCATTGCTGTTCCTCACCTATATGTATACAAAGTATTGTTGAATACAATCATTGAATATTGCTATATTGTTATTTTCTCTGTGAATCTAATCTGCTTCATCGACATGTTCATGACACCTAGAAAGGTGTTCTTAGAATACAGTGGAATACAGATTCAGGGTCTACATTGACAAGATATAGTGAGAATCTGGAACTAGCATATACTTACTAAAAGGCTTCTTTAGAATTGGACGTAGATCTTATTTGCATAAGATACATATTTTCGCATTGCACATGCATACAAGAACATTTATGGATACGTCCAAATGAAGATTTTTCTGTGACTTGCACTTACAACTCCTTACTCCTAGAGAGGCGAAAGAGGGGAGGAAAGAGTCAGGCAAGCATATTATATATGGTAATTTTATCTTGAAGGACTGAATCAACAACTGCACTGTATTTGTGTGGTCAGGCAGACACTGTAGACACTCTCTCTTCAGGGAGAACAGTGAGTGTCTCCTGCAGCTCACACAACAGTCTCACACTTGGAGCTTCTAATGCACTCTTCAATGAACCATCTCTTAAATCAGGCCCTTAATCTCTACTGTCATTCAAAAGGCAAAATGTCCAATTGACACTGACAAGTCAAAGTTTTCCAGTTTCTGGTTAAAATTTGCATCTTAATATGTACAAGCAACATTACTTTACAGCAGTGAGGTCAAACACACCTTATAGATATAAAATAAGTAAAATTCACTGATGATGTCTAGAAATAATATTAGTATAAACAGTGTATTGTGATGTCACTACTTGTAATTGGTGAGGTCAAAGACATCAGTGTTCATTAGGAAAATGTTTGTGTTTATAAGGAATAATATGCTCCATGCTGTAAATTAGTGCAAATAGTAGAATCCACCACAAATGTCTGTGGTCTGTAAAGCACTACTCAGCCTAAAGCTAAATGCATTTATATGGAAACGAAACTCCTTAGTTACTTTCAAAATTCAAAAACAATTTAATATGGGGTTTATTATACTCTGCCATTTGGAGGTAAAACAAAAACAAGAGGAAATGAAGGAATATATCTCATGCAATGTAATGGCATTTAATCAATAGCCCTCCACTTTCATCAATAACACTCTAAAAATATATTTTTTTATTTTTAATGAGTGTTGACTAAGCCCATTTCTAATCAATCTGCAAATCAGTGATATCAGAGCATTGATGTAGGTGTGGATAGTCCAACCTATAACCAAATCTTTAGGTCATCATAAAGTTCTGAGCAGCACAGAGTATTTCAAAAGATAAGTGTGCACTCAGTAACCTGTCCACTTATCTGACTGTATAAGAGGTTACAGAGCTGCAGGTGACAAGGTAGGCATTATTACCTGAGGAGGAAAATGGAGTCAAGTAGGAAGCTGCACAGTAATATTTATAGAGTGGGAAGAACAGGGTTCCCAAACAGCACTCAGATATAAGGGTCCTTTTAAAGGTGGTACAGGAGGATTGTGGCTTCTAACACATATTTATGTAAAAAAGCGTTAGATCACCAGCATGTTTAATTATTATATTTATGGTAAAGCATGTTAACTTGCAATGCAAACGTTGATGCTAGAGATTATAATCTTGACCTGTTATGTGGAATCTATATAGGCCATTTTAAAAGAAAACATTTGTTTCTTGCTCCATTGCATGAAAAATACTCATATTGTTACTGACCATTGTATTACAACTGAAGTATAGTATCAAAAGTCTGTATACAATTCCTGTGGCTTTCATGCCATCTAGCCATTGAAATGTAACCAAGATCTACATTAAGATATGTTCTGGCAAGTTTAGGGGAAATTATGGCTGGCTGGCCAAGCCAAGTAATATTGTTAAAATATGCCATGCAATAAGGATTTTCAGACTTCCCTGTGGCTCCTACAATGCTTCTATAAAAAATGTAGATAATAAAATGTTCTTACCACACTATTACTGATTCTTACATTTGCTAGTAACACTATTATATCTAGTAATCTGTATTTCGATCCCACCAAGCTGAAAACCATGAGTCCTAATGTATGCTCTCCTGAATGTTGCCTCCTGAGAGACAGCTCCCACCACAACCTTAAATTGTATGCCTCCTACTTATACTTTCTCTTCTTATTCCATCTGTATCATGATCCCTTAACGTACGGTGCTACATAATATGTCAGCTCTTTATATATTTAAAATTAAATAATAATAATTCATGTGTGATGAGCTTATAAAATTTATAGACAAAAAAATGTTTTGCTTCACTTTAAACAAAAAGTCGATTGGCAAACAACAATATTGTTGTGCCCTATAAACTCATTACAGTTTCCAAAAATAAAACAAAATATTCTAAAGGATATACCACAATAATAATCGTAGATAATTTACTGTAACATTGTACAGTGCAATATAGTTTAGTAGAAGAATCATTACTTACCATTAGATGATCATAAAATAGAATACAATAAAGAAATGACTCATATTTATACCTTGTGAATCCCAATATAATGTTTAATTAGTTAAAATGTTACTTTGGGGAGTACAATAAAATTATGGAATTACATCACAAATATACTCTCCCCTTGGGTTCTGATTACAAAGTTTTTATAGAACAAACTTTTTATTCTCTTTAATACATTATTAAATCTCAATTTTAAGTATTTTGTTGTAATATTATATTTTTTGAGAAATCATGGAAAATATTGTAAAATATTTATATAATTTAAATTGGTTCACAGGCATAAACTGGACGTTTTGCCACATATTTTGTGTTTCTCTGGTACAATGTTGTTGGTTTGAGTTTCTTTTTTTATTCTTTTGTTTCTACTGAAAAATTTGCATCTTTCTAATTAATGATTTTTCTTCTTCTTTTCTTCTTCCTGTAGCTGCTATGTGGAGCAAAGGGTATTGGAGAAGCACATTCTTTGGATTCTATTGACAGCAAGGGTCTGTAATTCCTTCCATGTCTTCAATTCTGCCAGGGCTGCCATCTCAATGGTGTTCCAACAGGACTTCTGTCACAACTGTATGTTGTGTACCTGCTAGAGTTGACACTACTTGGAAGAAGGTGCAGAATCTAACATGCCCCTTGTATTCACCAGGGACCCCCGCAGGGAGGTATGGACTCCACCGCAGGAGACACACAGGTCGCGGTCCTTCCCCAAGTCGGGTAGCGAGGCACGTGAGAAGGGTGGTCAGACAAGCCGGGTCGGTAACAATCTGGCAATGCGGTACAACAGGGAAATCCAAAAGGGTAGTCAAACGGTTAAGGTAGAAAGGGCATAGGCAGACAGAATAGTCAATAAAAGGCAATAATACAAGAATGCTGGAGACAGGTAAATAGACCTGATACTCTGTCACTGGGAGACAGACAAGATATGCCTTATAAAGGCTGGGCAGCCAATGGAGGGAGAGTAGGCGGCAGCGCTGTCATCGGTCTCTGCTGGAGATTGTGAGTAGCGTCCCATTGTCTAGCAATGGGATGTGCATGCACAGATGGCCGGGCCGGGTGGCCGGAATTGCCGAATCTGGTTGCCTGGCAAACAGACGCACGGGAAGATAGTGCAGTCAGCCGTCGCGGGAAGGTGACTGATAGTATACCCTCCTCTTCCTCCTCCTTGTTGAAGTAATCTTTTAAGTAGAAGGGGGTCATGAAGATCTTGTTTGTCCACCCAGGATCTCTCTTCTGGACCAAATTCTTTCCAATGGACGTGGAATTGTTGCCGAAAATAAAGAACACAGGAGTCCAGAATCCGGCTGATCTCAAATTCTATTCCTGTGGAAGACTGGATCGAAGAAGGTCGGGAGGTTGAAATAATTTGTTGAGTACTAGAGGTCGCAGTAACGATATGTGGAAGGTATTGTGGCATCTCAGCGAAGAAGGTAGTTTTAGTTTGAAGCAAACAGGGTTGATGACTTGTATGATAGTATAGGGACCGATAAAACATGGAGCCATCTTCATGGATGGGACTTTTAGTTTTAAGTCTTTGGTGGACAGCCAAACTTGATCCCCTACCTTTAGGAGAGGAGTAGGTCTCTGATGGCAATCTGCAAAGGTCTTGTGATGCTGGATGGCTTTTCATGGAGCTGTCTTATTTCTAGCCCAAATGAGAGCAAATTCCCAACAGAGAGTATCCACTTCTGAGGAGGTGGAGGCAGGGAAGGGATCCGGAAAGGTGGGGTGTGGTGTGTTCCAAATACGATGAACAATGGGGAGAACCCTGTGGATTCATGGACGTGCTGATTGTGAGAAAACTCTGCCCAGGAAAGGAATTGAGACCATTTACTTTGGTTGTTAGAAGTAAAGCACTGTAGGAAGCTTTCAAGGTCCTGATTGACTCACTTGGTCTGGCCATTGGTCTGGGAATGATTCCCCGAGGAGAACTTTAAGTCTGTACCCAGGTTTTTACAGAAGGTTCGCCAGAATCGGGAGGTAAATTGGACCCCTTGGTCGGAGATAATCTCTTTTGGGCAGTCATGTAACTTAAAAATCTCCTTGATAAAGATGTCGGCTAAGCAACTGGCAGTAGGCAAACTGGTGAGGGGGATGAAGTGGGCCATCTTGGAAAATCGGCCGATGACAACCCAGATGGTGTTGAATCCGGCACTGGAAGGAAGATCGGTGATAAAGTCCATGGCAACAATTTCCCAGGGGGCATTGGGGATGGGAAGTGGATGAAGCAGTCCAGCTGAAGCTCTCCTGAAGGTCTTATGTTGGGCATAGGTAGCGCAAGCTGCGATAAAGTTACATATGTCTGTGCGCAGAGTAGGCCCCCAGAAACCACGACAAAGTAATGCTGTGGTCTTCTTTACCCCGGCATGGCCGGCAATGCGGGAGGAGTGAGCCCAATGTAAGGTTTTGAGCTGTAGGTGGGGTTCCACAACGGATCATCAGGGTGGAGGAGTGGAAGTCTAGGTTCTGGTGAGAGCAACAATATTAGAGGGATCAACCAACGGGTTTAGGTGATCTGAGTTGTCAAAGGAGCGAGATAATACATCCGCACACCCGTTCTTGGCACCGGGACAGAATGTAAGAGTCATGTTGAACCGAGCAAAGAAGGATGCCCAGCGGGCTTGACGGGTGTTAAGGCACTGAGCCTCTCAGATGAACACCAGATTCCGATGATCCGTGAATACAGTAACAGGATATAGAGCGCCCTCCAGTAGATGACGCCAATCCTCCAGTGCGGCTTTGATGGCAAGGAGCTCTTTATGCCTGATTCCATAGTTGCTCTCGCTAGGAAGGAACCGTCTGGAGAAAACCCCACATAGAGTGTGAGTGTCGGTAGAAGATTTTTGGAACAGCACAGCTCTGATGCCCACAGAAGAAGCATCGACTTCTACGAAGAAGGGTCATTCCTGATCTGGCTGAGAAAGGACCGAAGCTGAGGAAAATGGCTTTTTTAGTACAACGAAGGCAGTAATGGCTTCCGGAGACCAGAACTTGGGGTTAGCAGATTTTATGGTTAATGCCGTGATAGGAGCAATAATGGAAGTCTTGAATGATCTGTCGGTAATAGTTTGCAAAGCCAATGAACTTCTGGATAGCTTTGAGACCCTGTGGTTGGGGTCAATCCACAATAGCAGATACCTTGGTGGGATCCATTCGTAGTTCCTGGCCAGACACGATAAAACCAAGTAAAGGTACTTCGAAGATACATTTCTACAATTTGCAGCAGAGATGGTATTTATGAAAACTGCGTAACACCTCTTTGACTTGTTCCCGATGGGAAATCAGATCTTTAGAAAACACAAATATGTCATCCAAGTAGATTACCACAGAGGTATATAATAAGTCCTGAAAGATGTCATTGACAAATGTTTGGAAGATGGCGGGGGCATTACAGAGGCCAAAGGGCATTACCAGATACTCGAAGTGCCCATCCCTGGTATTGAAGGCCGTCTTCCACTCATCACCCTTCTTAATACGAATCAGGTTATAGGCTCCTCGAAGGTCTAGTTTGGTGAAAATTCGGGACCCACTAATTCTGTCGAAGAGATCGGAGATAAGGGGTAGTGGATAGCGATTTTTGATGGTAATGAAATTAAGGGAACGGTAATCAATACATTGGCGGAGTGAACTGTCTTTTTTCTTGACAAAGGAGAATCCTGCCCCGGCAGGAGAAGTAGACTTGCGGATAAACCCCAATTTCAGGTTCTCAGAAATATATTGGGACATATCCATTGTCCAGTCCTGAGACTTTGGCTAAGTCCGTGCCTTGGGAATGGGTTGACCAGGAGACAGTACAATGGAACAATCTCAGGGACGATGAGGAGGCAGGATCTCTGCTTCAATCTTACTAAAGACGTCCTGGAACTCCACATATGCAGCATTAAGGATAGAGTCTGTTAATGTGGAATGGGCTATCACCCAAGACCCCGGAGATGCATCTATGATGACATTCTGAACCCCATACAGTAACCTGAGAATGGTCAGAATCGATCTGTGGTGAATGCATCCCGAAGCCAAGGTAGTCCCAAGATGAGAGAGTTAATGGACTTAGGCGAAACCAGGAACTGAATCATCTCACTATGAAGAGCTCCTACCATCAACCGGACAGGAGAGGTGATGGAGGAGAACCGTTGACGACACGATCGCCATCTACTGCCGTTAATGACAGCGGTTGAGGCAAAGGTATTAAAAGAAATTTGGAGCAGAAAGGAAATTCCCGGAGCATACGGAATCCACAAAGGCCGTGGTGGGAAAGGGGCCTTTAAGGGTGCTCATGGTGACAGCCATGAGAAGTTCTGGAGTGTTTTTGGAGTAGGAAGCAACTGTGGATTTTCCTAAAGCGGCTTCCCTGCCACTTTAGGAGGAAGGGTTTCCAGGTCTCTTGGAGCAGGCTCTGAGGAGGTGCCCAGAATCTCCACAGTAGAGGCAGAGTCATTTCTTGAAACATCTCTCACGCTCCTCCGGAGACAATCGGTAACATCCAACTTGGTTTGTCCAAGACCAGGATCGGATTTTGGAACTGCGGTGCAAGTCGTGGTGTGACCCGCCTGGTAGTAGAGTGTTCATGCATGCATTCTTGGTAACGCAGGTCCACCTTGATACAGAGGGAGACAAGGGTATCAAGATCCGAAGGGAGATCCCTGGAAATCAGTTAGTCTTTAATTCGGTCGACCAGAACTTGCCAAAATGTTTCCACCAGTGCTTTGTTGTTCCTCTTTAATTCAGATGCTTTAATTGGCCGCCTCTTGTTGTTCAACCCACTGAGCCAGGTGAAGAAGGAGGTCCCGGGCAGAAGGTTCACCAGACCCCTCCGCAGTCATGGCCAGAGTATACAGTCACTACTGTATGTTGTGTACCTGCTAGAGTTGACACTACTTGGAAGAAGGTGCGGAATCTAACGTGCCCCTGGTATTCACCAGATACTGCCGCAAGGAGGTATGGACTCCGCCGCAGGAGACACGCAGGTTGCGGTCCTTCCCCAAGTTAGGTAGCGAGGCACGTGAGAACGGTGGTCAGACAAGCCGGGTTGATAACGGTGCTGGCAATCAAGGTACACAAGGAGTATCCGGAAGTATAGTAAGACAAGCCGGGTCAGTAACAGTCTGGCAATGCGGTACAACAGGGAGATCCAATAGGGTAGTCAAACGGTCCAGGTAGAAAGGGCACAGGCAGGCAAAATAGTCAAGATAATAAAGGAACGCTGGAGGCAGGTAAATAGACCTGATACTCTGGCATTGGGAGACAGACAGGTGGCGGAGCTGTAATCAGCCGGTGCCGGAGATTGTGAGTAGTGTATCGTTGCTAGGCAACGGGACGCGCATGCACAGAAGGCCAGGCAACCAGACGCACAGGAGAGACGGTGCCTGACAACTTCTTTAGATGACCATGTTTCCAAGCTACCTAATTGTTTCAATCCAAGGCTGCCTTCTCTGACTGCTCCATCTGACTAATTTAGAGTGTTTCCTATCCAAGCCCACTCCAGTTTCAACTGGATGTTTCTTGGTTGCTGCCATGTCATATTTAGAAAGTTGTCATTTGATATTTCTTTGAGCAACAGGATGTTAATAATCCAATGAAAGCCCCTATTTACTAATACTTGCAGGAGAACTGATTTAATATTGCTAGCGAACAGTCTCAGCTTAGTTTACTTGGTGATTTTACAGTTTTTACACATAGGATATAATTGTACAAAAGCACCATTTGCCTTGCGGTTCCTTATATCCTCATCCTTATATCCTCATCAGCCCTCATCAACCACTCTTGGCTTGAATTTGGACCCTGCTTGTGAATCTCGTGACCCTGACCTCTGGCTTGAATACTTACCTCCCTGTCTGCTTGTGACCTCTGACCTCAGCTTGTTCCTTGATACCATTGTCTGCTGCCGGCCTCTGACCTCTGCTTAGACTCCACTCCACTGGCCTGGGTTCTCCCTAGCCGGTGCACACTTCACGACCCTCCGCCAGTCCGCAGCCCAGTTTGTCCCCACCATCAGGGGCTCCAGTGAATACCTGACTGGTAGAGTAGACTCCGGGTTGTGTAGTGCCGGCTAGCGGGGTTCCTAACAATGGTATTTCCAATAATGCTGAGCTTGCTTGCAATGTTAGCATTTATCCTCATTTGACAGTGTCGAAGAAAAACCTGGCACTGATATGAGCATCTGAGAAACCAAAATAGGCAGGATTGCACTCGTAGCTCTCTAGGTCAGTGGCGGATCCAGGGGCTTGCTGCCGACAGCTGCACACTGTGCAGGTCCGTTCAGCAGTGACAGTGTGCTGCCCGGCTGCTCTGATTGTGTTTTAAACACAATCAGAGCAGCAGGACAGCACACTGCCACTGCTGAACGGACCTGCACATACTGTGCTGCCGCCGGCAGCCTTAGACATCAGAAAGGGGGCGGGACCTAAATCGCCCCCCCCTAAAATCACCCGGGGTAGGACAAATGTATGGATCCGCCCCTGCTCTAGGTATCCTCAAAAAATCAGAACTATCAACCACTAGAAACAGCACTGAATGCAAGGAAGCCCGTAATTCATAAAAAATATTATGAAATGTGAGTTCATGAATATAAATGAATGAAAATTTATTCAAACCTAATGCAAATAGCTAAAAAACTCTAATCAATTCCTATGCAAATTCCTGTTCAACAGCTACCTCTATAATGAACATATCAAAAAAGGAGCAAACACTCCAACGATATCAGAATGAATGTCACAATGACAAAAGATAAAATAACTACATATAATTGCAGTTCATATATAAAGTCACTATGCAGTGATTGACCATAAAGAAACTTGTATATGTACTGAGCAATGCGTTCCTTTAATCAAGGTCCCGATATATAGGAAATCTGTAGTCTCACCTAAGGAGTTTTGGCAACAACTCTTAAGACCTGGATGGTATTACAATAGTGATCACCTGATCCTCCAACAGAGTTTCCGTATGTTAAGGAGAAAGCACCTGATTAGCAAATGAAAACAGATACAGATTCTGGTGCACCAATCATAGAGATAAAGAGCTTTCAGGGGATGTACTTCAATGGTTATACAGTTTCCACATGGATAACAATATAACGAATATATAGAGCGACACGTTCCCGTCCAACAGAAGAGTATTGAGTCGCGGTATGATGAGCAATCACTGTCAAATAGAATAGATGTCCACCTTCACAACTACAAGGCTGTGCAAACCGCTAGCGCCATACAGCGCACACATTCACGGTGTGGTATCTCGTTGATTCTGCGCCCTTCCAATCCATAAATCAATAGGTAAAAGGACTTCAATTGGAAAGCAATAGTCCACAGCAGAAGTAAACACTGTGATGATCAGACGAACAGTAAAGGCATTCAATGCAATATTGATATGATGACACCCCCTGAAGCGTTTCTTCATTAGCACGATTTCCTCAGAGACAACATAAGAAGTGTCAATCACTGCATAGTGACTGAATTTATGAACTGCAATAATATGTAGTTATTTTTTCTTTGATCATTGTAACATTCATTCCTATATCGTTGGAGTGTTTGCTCCTTTTTTGATATGCATATGTTTATTATAGAGGTTCATATTTAGCTGTTGAACAGGAAGTTGCATAGGAATTGACAAGACTTGTTTTATCTATGTGTATTAGGTTTTAATAAATTTGTATTCATTTATATTCATGAACTCACATTGTATATTATTTTTCATGAATCATGGACTTCCTTGCATTCAGAGCTAATTCTAGTGGTTGATTTATCCTCATTTGCTTTGTTTTGCAGACATTGACTTTCAGCCCAGCCTGCTCATCTTCTCTCTGCAACCAAGCCAGCTTCTTCGTATGTTGAGATTGCTGTGAGACAAGACAAATATCATCAGCAAAACCTAAGTCTCCCAGCATGTTATGTAATCCCATTTGCACACCTCTCTCCTTACCCTCCACAACTTTCTTAATGACTCTATCTAGTAGTAGTAAAACTAGGAGAAAGAATGGATTGTTGGTGTACACCTGACTTCACAGCAAAGTCCTTTGTGAGCTTCCCAGCATGGTGTACCTGGCTTTCGCAGCCATCATACATTTCCCTGATGATGTTAACAATTTTGCAGGTTATGCCATATTTTTTCAGGATGTGCCACATGACTCTTCAGTTGACTGAGTCAAATGCTTTCTCAAAGTCAATGAATATTAGGTAAAGGGTAATCCATATCCAGTTATTGCATTTTGAAGATATCTCCTTCTTGAGCAGCTTAACAATTATAGTCTTCCTCCATTCCCCAGGAATCTTTTCCACTACCCAGATGTTCTCAAGGAAAGATTGCAGCAACCTAGCCTATATTTCAAGTTCTACATTCAAGATTTATGGAGTGATGTTGTCAATTCATTTTCTCAGATGTTTAAGTTCTGTTTTTATTTTTGCTTTAGATAGGGCTTCCAGACTGACATTTGGGTCTTCTTATACATCTTCAGCTTGATTCTCATCTCCTTCTCTCATGGGCCTATCTCTATTTAAAACTTTGGCAAAGTGTTTCTTTCATCTGCTAAACTGTTCTACTTGAGTTGTGAGTAGCTCACCTTATTTATTATTTATTATGAGTATGCTTTTAATGAAGCCTCTTTTGGTTAGCATTTTAGTAATGCAGCACAGTTCTTGTGATTTCTGCTCGTTTTGTCATATCATCCATCCATTTTCTCTTATCACTTCAACCACTTCTCTTAAGCAATTGGTTTGGAGCTGCAAATTTAGCTTGGTTTGTTGCTCAGTGATTACTTTTTTTTGCTTGAAGTTTGATCTTCTTCCTTCCACTGAGATATTCCCAAATTTGCTCACTCATCCAGTCCTTCTTTAGTGGGTGAATGACATGTTCACTGGTCTCTATGTATGCATTTGTGACTGTGCTCAAAACTTGTTCAAAGTCATGCTCTGGTTCAGGTGCCAATGCTTTAAAGCAGTTATTCAGCTCTAACCTGAACTCATCTTTATTTGGTTATTCACTTAGTTTCTATAACACGATGGTCACTTCCAATGTCTGTTCCTCATCTGTTTCTAACATTTGTACAAGATCTTCTTAATTTCCTAGTTACAGCAATGTGTTCTATCAGCTTTTCTGTGGTTGAATCTGGAGATACCCATATGAGTTAGTGCCATCTCTTGTGAAGGAATAAGATACCACCAATCTTCATTTCATGCGCAAAAATTAGAGAACATCTCGTCATTTTTATTCTTTTCTTCTAGGTCATGAGTTCCCATTACATGTTCAAGTCCCTCATTTTAAGAGCCCACTTTCACATTCAAATTCACCACTTTGTCGCCTTGATAATGTAATTTAAAACTTGGCAGAATTTGTTTTTCAAGATGTCTGGCTACTCACTTGGGGCATAACACTTGATGACCATGACATTCTGAATTCAGTTTTAGAACCGTGCTGTCAGGAGAATGTCCAAAACAGCTTCTCATTTGAATAATCTTATTTTGCCCTACTCAGCAATAGTCCTACTCCTTCCCTGAGTTTGATGTCATCACTTGATCATACTGCATAAAGGAGTATTTTGCCTTTCTCCATTGGAAACTCTCCAAAGTCTGTCCATCTCACTTTGTTAGAGTCTATGATGTCTAGTCTATATCCCTTCATTTCTTTCACTGCTTGCTATAACCTGGATGGTACCCTCAGGGTTCTTACATTCCATATAGCAATCCTCATTTTCCTTTTTGTATTTAAGGCTATCAACAGAGGATCCCACCAGCTTTGCTTCTCTTCTGTAGTAGTTTCTTTTTAAGGAGAAAAGGTTTCTAGCCTGCAGCTCCAGAGTGTCTCGGTGGTGATACCATCTTGATTATTTTATTTCCCCAGTACACAGCCATAGTTAGTGAGCATTCCAATTTGCCCATCTGGAAGCAACCAATGGGAGAGAAGCAACGCCACATGGATATAATGAATACAAATTATAATGTTTTTTATGAATTAAAAATTGCCTTATGTTTTCACTTTTAAAGTGCATTCAGTATTAGGTATACTCTAATTATAAGGTATGTACACCAATTTGTCTAAAATTGTGGTCTCTAGTTTTGGGTGGTTATTGGCATGATCTGTCCCTTTAAGAGAGGATGTGTTTACTTTTGCAAGATTGCCGGTCCACTTGTAAATGCACATAGTGGAAAGTCTCCAGCAAATTACCATTTTAGTATTAATCTCATCATTTGAAATTTTACTTTTAAGAAAAATTATAATTTGCTTTTTCCAGCATCATTTATGTATTAAATTGTTCATGAGTGTGAAAAGGTATTAGGGCTGTTTTTTTATATGACAATTTTGTGTGTTTATGCTTTTTATTACATGGTTATTTGTTAATTTAAAACTGTGTTGCTCCACCTCCAGCAGCAGAGAGTGAAGCCACTCCTCCATATGTTGATTTGAGCATCATAATTGCTGGGGCATGAAAGGGCAGAGTGCAGGAATGAACTTGTGATGCAGTGCTTATTGCAAGAATAGAAAATTATGTTAAGACTGATTGGGAATATTATTTTATTAATATTATTATTATTATTATTATTATTATTAATCTTTATTTTTATGGCACAAGGTTTCTGCAGCTCTGTACAGATGAAAAAAGAAACAGTAGACCAAAACAGTAGAGGGTAAGACAGAGCAAAACAAGTGGAAGAACGACTACAAAAGCCACAGGAACAGCAGGTACAGTGATGTTGGAGAAGAAGAAATGGAATTGAGACTTAAGGGAAGAGGGCCCTGCTCATAGGAGATTCCTTACTAAAAGGAGGGGAAATAGACAGCAGGCACGAGAGGAGACAGTGGAGGGGATCAGGTGCAAGAGGAGACAGGGAAGAGGGAGGTGAGGAGAACAAGGCTGGAGAAGGTTAGGTGGATAGCTGGTAGGCTTTGTGGAAAGGATGGGGTTTGAGAGCCCGTTTGAAAGTACTCAGATTAGGGGACAGAAGGATGGAGCGAGTTTGAAGAGGATTCTGTAGGGGAAAGTGAGCCAGTGCAGGGCAAGGCAGAGAGGGGAGGTAGAGGAAGAGTGGTGTGAAAGAAAGATGAGTCTCATAGCCACATTGAGAATTGAGCAAAGGGGGGCAAGATGGGAGTGTGGGAGGCCGGTGAGGAGAAGGCTACAATAATCAAGACGGGAAATTATGGGAGAGTGGATAATAGTTTTGGCGGCGTCCTGAGAAAGGAATGGCCAGATGCGGGCAATATTATGAAGTTGGAAATTACAAGATTGGATAAGAGATTGAATGTGGGGGGAAAAGAGAGGGAAGAGTCAAGGTTGACACCCAGGCAGCAGAGTTGGGGAACAAGAAAGATGATGGTGTTATTAACAGTGATGGAGAGATCAAGGTTGTTAGTAGATTTAGAAAGAGGGAAAACAATGAGTTCAATTTTAGCAATGTTGATTTTGAGAAAACGTGAAGACATCCAGGAGGAGATGGCGGAAAGGCAGTCAGAGACACGAGAGAGAAGAAGGCGTAAAGGTCAGGAGAAGAGATGTAGAGTTAAAAGTCATTGATGTAGAGGTAGTACTGGAGACCCAAGGAAGAAATGAGACTGCCCAGGGAGGTAGTGTACAATGAAAAATGAATACAGTCGAGAACAGAGCCCTGAGGGTCTCCAATGGAAAAGGTAAGTGGTGGATCCTGAGAGTGAGGATGCATAGATGTTTGCCCTGGGCCCTCATGTCCCATGGCCATGTGTAAATGTTTTAACCATGCAGCAAAAGAGAACACAGCAAAGAGATTGGTTCTGTAAGGAGAAGTTTGGACAGAATGAGGAAACGGCCCAGCAGCTGAAGTGAAGACCAGAAAGGATATGAACTCCAGGAGAGTTCAATAGGTGTCCAGTCAGAGAGGCACCTAGAGAGTGATCTCCATAGACAGGCAGGCCACAGTATGAATCCCTGAATGGCAAAGACGAGGAGTGAAGGTGAAACCTCCTGAGACAAATTTGAATGTTGATGTTGAAAATAAAATGTTAACTTCCATATTAAAACTGCTTTGCTGTAATCAAGAGCTATGCAGTTGAGGAATAAGGAGAATTACTTTTCTTAAACTAATTCTAAGAACTGTGTTTCAGTTTACTCTTTTATTTTCATCAAACATAACGGAGTTCTGACACCCTTTATTATATTAACTGCCATTGTATACATAGTCAAGTTAAAGCATAGTGGCCTAGTGGTTAGCACTTCTGCCTCACAGCACTGGGGTCATGAGTTTGATTCCCGACCATGGTCTTATCTGTGTTTGCGTGGGCTTCCTCCAGGTGCTCCGGTTTCCTACCACACTCCAAAAGCATACTAGTAGGTTAATTGGCTGCTATTGAAAAATTGACCCTAGTCTCATCCTCTATGTCTCTCTGTCTGTCTGTCTCCCTCTCTGTCTGTCTGTGTGTGAGCCTGTGTCTATATTAGGGAATTTAGACTGTAAGCTCCAATGGAGCAGGGACTGATGTGAATGAGTTCTCTGTACAGCGCTGCGGAATTAGTGGCGCTATATAAATAAATGATGATGATGATGAAGAGAAACAGAATTCCTTCAGACAACTGAAGAGAAAGAGATAAAGACTCAAGGACACTGTAGAAAATGTTTTCCTCAGAAAGGTACTTTTTGTTTTGCATCATCTCTGTTGCAGTATATGGCCATGAACGTGTGCATGGCATCATGAAATCTGGAGATTACCAGACCATTGTGGAACACAATGTTGAGCCCAGTGTCAGAAAGCTGTGCCTCTTTCTAAGGTCATGGACCTTCCAGCACGACAATGACCACAAACACACTTCAAAAAACCCTCAGGAATGGTTCAAGAAAAGACACTGGACTATTCTGCAAAGAGTACAGATCTAAAGCCCATAGAACAGCTGTGGAGAGATCTGAAAATAACTCTAATCTTGTCTTATTTATTGGACTCCAGGTTAGATAGCTACTGATGCAATATTATTTTTGTAGATGTCATTAAACTAGGGGTTCACATACTTTTTCCAGCACATACTTTGAGTGTTAAAAGATGTACACAATATGGATGAGAAAAGTAGTGTAGATTGTACGTTTAGTAGCGTAAACAGACTGTGTTTGTCTGTTCTTGTGACTTTGACAAAGATCAGATCACATTTTATGACCAATTATGCAAAAATCCAGGGAATTCCAAAGACTTTTAACTGCCAATGTATTTTGGATAACATATTTTAACATCATATTATAAATAAACAGAAACATGTTTTCTATATTTAGGTGGTTTTAACTTATTTATTTGTCACATTTATTCCAAACAGTACAATACAATAAGTCTGGTCTCCTGGACTTTATCATCCTAGTGTTTGGGATATAACACTATTGCAAGAATTCCAGCCTGGGATGGGTCTATTTAATGTTTAGTGAGTGTCCCTGTCTTAATTATTTTATTATTTCCTTGCAAGCAAATAAATATTGGGAATGGCACCATATCTGTCAGTTATTTAAATTACACTGAATACCATTTACCATAAACTAATGATACAAAAGAAATGACACTTGTGTGGGCAGAACTATAAAAAAGTACTGAAATTGCGCTTTGATGATGATAAAAAAAATAGCTGCTCAAAGGAATGAGAAAAGCTTCAGTAATATTAGGGTCAATAGAAGTAAATTCAAAGACAACTGCCATTTATTTTATCCTCATTAACAAAAAATGACCAAAATTAATCTATCTTTGTTTTACCCCCAATATTCTTAGCAGAGCCCTTTTCACATCTTTATTCCGTAGACTGTAAATTAGAGGGTTGATCATGGGAGTGACAACTGAGTACAGTGCAGTAAGGACTGGGTCTAAGACATTGGAGTATTCTGATGGTGGCATCATGTACACAGACAAAGCTGTCATATAGTAAATAATGACAACGGTGAGGTGGGATGAGCAGGTGGAGAAGGCTTTTTTTCTTCCGTCCTTAGATTTTATCTGCAAGATGACCTTGACAATTTTTATATATGATGTTAAACTGAACATGACTGGGAAAAGTCCATAAACCAATAATTCTAGGTAGATCACAACATAAACCTCGGCAGTGCCAGCACAGGAAATGTTAATCAGAGCTTTAGGATCACAGAAAAACTGGCAGATGGAATTGGAGTTACAAAAGGACATGTGTGACACTGGAATAGTAAACACAAATGAATTTAAGCATCCTGATATCCAGCTTCCAGTTGCAATTGAGAGACAGTTTTTCTTATTTAAGATATTGTGATAGTGTAAAGGATTACAAATAGCAACATATCGGTCATATGCCATAATGGGTATTAGAATATCCTCTGTGAACCCAGCCAAAAAAAAAAAGTACATCTGGGTGAAGCATTGTATGAAGGATACCGTGTTATCTCCTGATAATAACATGTACAGCAGTTTAGGGACAGTAGTGGTTGTATAACAGATATCTACTAAGGCCAGGTTACAGAGAAATAGATACATGGGGGTGTGCAATTGAGCATCAATATATATCACTGTTATTATAAGAGAATTGATGAGCACTCCAAATATATATAGGAAGAAAAAAACACTGGTGGTTAATGATGTATAATCAGATTTTGTAGAAAATGGTAAGAAGTGGAATTCTGTAATATAAGTCTGGTTCTCCATGATATATTTAGGCTATTTTATAAATAAACATAAATATTGCTATATTAGTGGTTACTGTGTCTTGGCCGTATTTTGAGTTGATGCGGCGGTAGCTATTGTGGATATATATGTACTGTACTGACAAATTGTGCATCCTGCATGCTCATAAACCCATGTCCAACACCTCATTCTCCTTACTTCACCTATGAAAAATAAAGGTATTGTAAAGATGATGGACAAGATAAAAAATAAAGTTGAAAAGTAAATGTCCACATAAAACAATGAGTATGCTGCCCCATGAACTGTGCTGCCCCCAGCTAGGTGTATACTCTCCTACACGGTAAATACAGCACGGCACTGTGTATAAAAAGTGTTAAAAGTAGAACAATAGAAAATTGAATTACATATTTTATATCTAGGTCAAGTCAGTTATTATTTTACATGGGAATCTTATAGCAATTTCCTACAATTCCTGCATTAAATGTTGAAAAGATAGAACATTTTATGATCAGGTTTTCTGGTAACTTTTTAAAATTAGCTCAATAGATTTGAACACAAAATTTGCCAGTATGTTTATCCTCAATTACATGACATCTTCCTCATTCTATATATAGTGACTATCACCCACATTTGTCAACTATATTTGGTGGTTGTGAGAATGTGTATTTACTCATATAAAATTAATTTGATTGCAGCAACTTAACATACAAAAGTGCAGTTCTGTTCTTTTATGTTTACTTACATCACCTAAATTCCTACTTAAATCATTTACTTGCATGACTTAAATTTTTATGTCCCTTAAGTGATTGTGTTAAAATAAATATTACAAATATGCCAAACTTAGCACAAACTGGATGCCCATTGCTGTTCCTCAACTCTATGTATACAAAGTATTGTTGAATACAATCATTAAATATTGCTATATTGTTATTTCCTCTGTGAATGGAATGTGCATCATCTACATGTATATGACTGGCACTTACATTAGAACTTAGAATACAGTGGAATACAGATTTAGAGTCTACAGTGAGAAGGTACAGTGAGAATTTGGAACTAGCATATACCTATTAAGGGTTCTTTTTTTTTTAATTGGATGTAGGTCTTATTTGTAAAAGTTACATATTCTCGCATTGCACATACATACAAATCCATGTATGGATATGTCCATATGAAGATTTTTTCTGTGACTTGCACTTACAGCTCCTTACTTCTGGAGAGGTGGAAGAGGGGAGTATAGGGTCAGGCAAGCATAATATATATGCTAATTTTATCTTTAAGAACTGTATCAACAACCGCACTCCTTGTATTTGTGTGGTCAGGCAGACACTGTAGATACTCTCTCTTCAGGGAGAACAGTGAGTGTCTCCTGCAGCTCATGCAACAGACACTTGGACCTTCTATTGAGCTCCTCGATGAACCATCTCTTTAAACAGGCTCTTAATGTCTACTGTCTATCCCATGGCAACATGTCCAATTGACACTGACAAGTCAAAATTTTCCACTTTCATGTTAAAATTTACTTCTTAATATGTACAAACAACATTGCTTCACTGCATTGCGGTCCCTCACCTTATGGATATAAAATAAGTAAAATTCATTGCTGATGTCTAGAACTAATATTAGTATAAACAGTGTATTGTGATGTCACTACTCGTAATTGGTGAGGTCAAAGACATCAGTGTTCATTAGGAAAATGATGTGTTATAAGGAATAATATGCTCCATGCTGTAAATTAGTACAGTTATTAGAATCCACCACACATGTCTGTGGCCTGTAAAGCAGTAATGTAAAGCTGAATCCATTTATATGGAAACAGAACCCCTTAGTTACTTTTAAAACTCAAATACATTTTAATATGGGGTTCATTTTACCATATACACTGTCATTTGGAGGTAAAATAAAAACAGGAGAAATTAAGGAATACATCTTATGCAATGTAATGGCATTTAATCAATAACCCTCCATTTTGATCTATAACACTCTAAAAATATATATTTTTATTTCTAAAGTGTGTGTTGAATAAGCCCATTTTTGAATCAATCTGCAAATCAGTGATATCACAGTGTTGATGTAGGTCTGGATAGACCAACCTATAAGATATTATATCATCAGAAAGTTCAAAGCAGCAAAGGAAATTTCAAAAGATAGGTGTGCACTTAGTAACCTGTCCACTTATCTGACTGTATAAGAGGTTACAGAGCTGCATGTGACAAGGTCGGTGTTATGATCCGAGGAGGAAAATGGAGTCAAGTAGGAAACTACACACTAATATTTATATAGCAAAAAGAGCAAGGTTCCCAAACAGCACAGAGATATAAGGGACCTGTAAAGGTGAAGCAGGAGGATTGTGGCTTTTAACACATCTTTATGTGAAAAAGCATTATATGACCAGTGAGTTTATTATTATATTTATGCTAAAGCATGTTAACTTGCAATGCAAACATTAATGCTACAAATTATAATCTTGACCAGTTATAAGGAACATTTGTAGGCCATTTTAAAAGAAAACATTTGTCTCTGGCTGCATTTAGAACCTTGCATCCAAAGACTGAAAAATATTCATATTGTTTCTGACCATTGTATTACTAGTGAAGACTAGTATTGAAAGTCTTTAAACAATGCCTGTGGCTCCCATGCCATCAAGTCATTGAGAGTTAACCAAGATCTACAAGTTCTGGCAAGTTTAGGGGAAATTAGAGCTGACTCTTTTGTGAGTCCCACAATGCTCCTAAAAAAAATTAGATTATAAAATGTTCTTTCCACACTATTACTGAGGTTTACATTTCCTGGTAACACTTTTATAACTAGGAATATGTATTTTGATCCCACCAAGTTGAAAACCTGTAAGTGCTCTCATGAATGTGACCTCCTTAGAGACAGCTCCCACCACAACTTTAATTTTTTTGTCTCCTCCTTATACTAACTTTCCTCATTCCAACTGTACTATACATCATGTCTGGATCATGATCCCTTAATGTACGGTGTTAAATAATATGTCAGCTCTCTATATATTTTAAAAATAAATAATAATAATAATTCATGTGTGATGGGTTTAGAAAACTTCTAGAGAAAATGTTTTGCTTCACCTAAAAAAAAGTGTGACATGCAGGTAACAATATTGTTGTGTCCTATGAACTCATTGCAGTTTCAAAATAACACAAAATATTCTAAAACATATACTACACTATAATAATCACAGATAATTTACTGTAACATTGTACAATGCATTATAATTTAGTGGAAGAATAATGACTCACCATTAGATTATCTTAAAATAAAATACAAGAAAGAAAGGACTCATATTTATATATTGTGGATCCCTATACAGTGTTTAATTAGATGTTACTATGGGGAATAAAATAAAATTATAGAATTACATTAACTATACACTCTCCCCTTGGATTCTGATTATAAAGTTTTTAAATTTATTGAAACAAACTTTTTATTATTTTAATACATTATAATTGTTTAGTCTTTAGGAATTTGTTGTAATATTGTAGTTTTGGAGAAATCATGAAATTATGGAAAACATTGTAATATATTTACATAATTGAAATTGTTTCACAGACATAAGCTGGAAGTTTGCAACATAATTTGTGTTTCTGTGTAATGATGTTGTTGAATTGATTTTCTTTCTTAATTCATTTATTTCTATTGACAAATTTGCATTAATCTAATTAATGACTCTTCTTCTTTTTCTTCCTATAGTTCCTATGTGGAGGAAAAGGCTTAACTTTGATATAGAATAGTGTCAGCTTTATTTATTTGGTGAAATTACAGTTTTTCCAGATGGATTATAATTGTACAAAAGCACCATTTGGAGATGCGGTTCTTTACATCCTCATCAGCCCGACCTGTTCTCGTGACAGTGCTTCCTAGATAGATAAAGGAGTCCGCTTGTGCAATGTCATTTCCAATAATACTGAGCTTGCATGTTAGCGCTGATCCTCATCTCCTTTGTTTTGCAGCCCAGCCTGCTCAATTTCTCTCTGCAACCAAGCGGGCTTCTTCATACATTGATATTGGTTTGAGAGAAGGCAAATATCATCAGCAAAATTTTAAGTCTCCCAGCCTATTAAATAATCTCCATTGAGTGCCAATAAACACAGTATTCTGACACATGGCTTAGTGTGTTAAAATGATGGTGAATGTGAGAGCGCTAAATTTTGCTCCTTCTTGTGGGAAAAGTGTGGGATTTTCTTGAATGCAGGAAATCCAGAGAGATGTGCCTCATACTGCCTTTAAATACAAACAGAGAGCAAATATGCACATGGAGTAAATACCATGATGTCATTTAACGTTCATGTTTTATTGAACATAAACATTAGACTCCAATGAGCTGAAAATTACAAACCCAGTAAAATAGGTTAACTCACCTGTGCATGATTAAGGAAATCCTGAAAACATGATCTGATTCTTGAGGATTGAAGTTGTGAACCCTATCTATATAAAATAAATGTCCTGGTTCACTGAATATCTGTCTGCTTTTTTTTTTTATTTTGGAAGCCCTCTTGCCACCTCAAACTGAATCCTTCAATAACTGAGCAAAGTACCGATAATTGGGTAGAATAGCCTAGGTTGGTTAAGAGGGTCATTCAAGAATATTTATTAGCTTTTCTGAACAGGTGAGTTTTCAGGGAATACTTGAAAACTAGAGGAAAGTCTTGTTGTGCAAGTGAGGGCATTCCACAAAGTGGTTGCAGTCCAAACAGCCTTGATGTAAGAAGCAAGTTTGTTGCTTCTGTGTGCCATGGCTGATATTGAGGTCAAGCCAGAGTGTGAAGAGTAACTGGAGCCACCTGATTAAAGGATGTTGCTAGGGATTGTTTACAATGTTGTACTCTGACAGGTGTTGTAGGGAAAAGACAGAACACAAAAAAGAATCCCTTTCTCGCACCCCAGGAACATTCCAGATCTGGAGAGATGTGTTTGGGAAAAACGTATGTAGCTCACTAAGAGCTCCAGTGGACCACACTCTCCCTTGGTGAGGAGACAATGCACCAGTTATCATTCGGGAGGTAGACACAACAGTCACCTCCACAGTCAACTGTGGATTAATTCTGGCCATAGGGCAGGGACAACCGTGTTTTCCACAAAAACCTTTCTGCAGAAACACTTTACTCAATGAGTGAGGGACACCAGGACTTAGACAGGCCCTTACCTGGCTCGCCACTTCCCATGCGGTACTTGTGGGATGAAACAGAACAGCCCTCCCAGACAATCAAGGCTAACTCTAGTCCCAGTAAAGTAGACCACCCACAGTATATAAGGCTCTAACTGCATGTGCCAAGATCTTCAGAAACATTTTACCTCTGCAGCACAAACTAACCTAAGCCTGGGTGTAGTTCACTACTATACTGCAATCTACACAACCCCAATAAAAAAAAACAAATATACAAAACCTAGGTGAGGCCATGTCCTAGTTCCCAGGGGTTACCGTCGAAGCTTACCCTCTACTGACAATGAGATGCACATCCTCTCTTAAGGACCAATCGACACCCCAGTAAAGCGAGGGCCAAACACAGTATGAGGGGTCCCCATCTGGAACCATCAGTGGCCACTGCTGGAACTCAGGATGAGTGCATCCAGCACCCCACATTGAGAGACTGCCTAAATTGGACTTGCCGGTGTTATGATTCCTAGTAAATTCAGGACGTGGAAATAGCAGTAGAAAATCTAAGTGTCTTTATTTAGTCAAAATATGTAAACAAGGATTCAGTTCATGTAATATGCTGATTTCAGGTAGCTAAATTAACAGGTATACTCCAATACACAAGTATGAGCAGGTGTGATGAATGACAAGAATAGTCCACAGAAGTAACAGGTTCCAAGCAATGATTTAAAAGGCAATACAGTTCAAATTGCAGGAACAAGTAGATTAAGTTACCCAATTTCCAGGAGGCTTGAGGCAGTCCAGGAAAGCAAGACTAGCTGAGTCCATTGACCAGGCAGAGTTCAGGGCAACAAGTGTACAAAGAGAATCCAGTAGCCAGGCAGAGGTCAGGGTCAAGTGAACAAGCATAATCCGGTAAACAGGTAGAGGTCAGGGGAACAGGCAAACAAGCAGAGTCCGGTGAGCAGGCAAAGGGTCACAATGAGAGATCAGACAGCAAAGAAGCAAACTGGAACAAGGTATTAACAGGAGACAAGCAGCAGCGAGGTATAAACGATAAACTACACAGAACACAAATTGAGGCAGGTATATGAAGCTGTGAGACAGGTGCTGGTACTAATCAGGTAAAGAGATTAACTCCTATAGGCAAGGTGTAAAGTTCAGGCGCAGAACAGCAGCACCTCTGGTGGAATTGAGGTACTGCTACCACATACAAAGTATAGGCAGAGTGGTAACATCCGGGTGCTCCACCAGGACTCAAAAATAGGCACCCTCAGGAGATTCTCATCACTCCGTCCCCAGACCCCTGGCTGTCAGTTTTCTTCCTACTGCCGCTGTCTCCTGACTTAAGCCACAGTTGCCTCTTCTTTCACTTGTCTTCTGTCTCCTCTTCCAGACAGGAGCTCTCCTAACCTTGACAAGGAACCCATGTCATCTGCTGCATGCTCTTGTTCTCAGCGCCTTCTGGCTCTGGATGTCCCTCGGCGTCCCCTCTCTCTGGCTCTGCCGATGAACTGCATTTGGCACTGCCCGGGATGACTTCATAATAGCCATCGCGTCAATGCAGAGTTGTGATGCAACAAGCCCTGATTGGCTCATTGCGGTGCTAAAAATTCAAATGGCCAGCCCTGATTGACTCACCGTCCCTGTCATTGATTGGATGGCAGTAAATCTCTTCTGATTCACTGTTGCCAGTACCAGGGAAACCTGCAAGAAATGAACACTTATCCGCTGCCACCCCGCAATCAGATATGAGAAATCTGCTGGAATTAGGAGGCTTGATAGGGTTCTAGTAAATAAATGGAGAAGAACTTGCAAGTAATACGGCAATGATCCAAGAGGGGGAAATGGAGTGTTAAAGAAATCAGAAACTAAGCAGAGTCTAGAGAATACAAGAACAAGGCAGTCGACATCCTGATGATTCTTTTAAACATACAGTCCTGATGGATGGAGGAAAACCTGCCTTGACATTGTAGTTAATTATGCTATGATTTTGGCAAAAAATAACATCCTTCACCATACATTGCATGTATCTCCATCTCCTTTAAAATATGGTCCAGGTAATCCTAAACACGTTTAGCGAGCACTGTAAAAGTAAATCACGAATGGTAACAGTCCAAACACTGTACATGTGTAGGTAAATAAAATTCTTATCTCAGAGTTAATTGAGTCTCACTTCCCATTGGTGGTGACTCTTTCCCCTCAGTTGTGGTGTTAAAAGCTCTTATATAATCCTCGCTGAATGTGCGGATAGTGTTGTGCAAGGTACTTACCAGTAACGCACCACAAAGCAACAAACCAACAGCCATGTCTTTTAAAGATTTACTTTAAAAAACTTTCTCAATATTAAAGATCTTCTTAGCTCTACTTGAGAGGGTCTCAATGTACATTCCGATTCTTAGGCACTTGATGCTTCCAGTTATCTGCCTGAGTGGTTTAACATGCATTCCTCTTTGGTAAGCATAGCGATTTCCAGGTTCCAGTATCTCTGTGTCTCCAATCTTTGTGATGTTTAGTCTTTCAGTGCGCCCTGCTCATAAAGCTATGATATGTGTATATCTGACATGTTTCAGTTGCACCTCAGCTTTTTTAAGTGATGAATGTGTGAGAGTATAAGACAATGAATAATTATTAAAAGTACAAATATATCTGTGAAATACCTTAAAAAACTATAACTACAGATATCAGAATTACGCCATTGACATAAGTGTGGAGAAAAAAACAAGTGTTTCCCATGGAACAGAGAAAATAACAGGATGCAAGACTAAAAACAAAAAGACATTACGCAGTACTCAACAAAGGATATTGCCTTATATGTATTTATTGTTGCAAATAAACATTTGCTGAGCTAAAGAAATTACCTTATATGTAATTGTTTTTAACCAGTTAATGCTCAAGCTTAGGTATAAATAAAGGAACAGTCTGAGAAGTCCCTCAGAGCTGATTCTGAAACTACAACTACTCATTTGTGTTTCATTTCATTCTCTCCAGTCGACCTAAGGAAAACAGGTTATCAGAGATCGATAATAGGGGAACCAAGCCTCTGTGCCCCGACAAATGTCATTCTCCATAGGGAGTCTGGCATTGCTAAATCTTCTAAATTCAGTCTTAGAACTACTATATTGTATTAACATATGTTTATTTTTGAATCCACTTGTATGAAATCAAACATGTCATAAAAGTTAAACATCTACAATACTAGGACATTACACAATTTTGTGTTACTTTGTTTCATTTGCATGTCCCTCAATATAACAAAGAACATTTTTTAAACTTAAAAGACAGTGGCACATCTAAATTATTATTTATGGATAACCATATGATAGAAAAAGCAAAAGCAAATACAAACTTAAAGTGATAACATTACATTTAAAGGCACGCTAACCTCAATTTTTTTTAATACTTAGATTTTCCTCCAGTGTTCTCAGAAAAGCCCTTTTCAAATCTTGATTTCGTAGACTATATATTAGAGGGTTTATCATTGGTGTAACAACTGAGTACAATGCTGTAAGGACTGGTTCTAGGACATTGGAGTATTCTGATGGTGTCATCATGTACCCAGAAAAACAGGTTGTATAATAAATAATGAGCATGGTGAGCTGGGATGAGCAAGTGGAGAAGGCTTTTATTCTCCCATCCATAGATTTTATCTGTAAAATAACCCTGATAATTTTTATATAGGATGTCAAATTGAATATAACTGGGAAAAACCCAAATATTAAAAATTCCAGATAGATGACAATATAGACAGTTTCAGTACCAGTACAGGAGATGTTAATAAGAGCTTTAGTATCACAGAAAAAGTGGTGTACGGTATTTGAATGACAAAAGGACATTTTTGACACTGGAATTGTAACCACAAATGAATTTAAGCATCCTGATATCCAAGTGCCAGAAACAAATAAGAGACAGTTTTTCCTATTTAAGATATAATGATAGTGTAAAGGATTACATATAGCAACATATCGGTCATATGCCATAATGAATATTAAAACATCCTCTGTGGAACCAACCAATAGATAAAAGTACATCTGGGTGAAGCATTGTATGAATGAAACTGTATTATCTCCAGATAATAACATGTACAACAGTTTAGGGACTGTAGTGGTTGTATAACAGATATCTACTAAGGCCAGGTTACAGAGAAATAGATACATGGGGGTGTGTAACTGATCATCAATATATATCACTGTAATTATAATAGAATTGATGAGGACTCCAAATATATATAGGAAGAAAAACACACTGGTGGTTAATGATGTATAATCAGATTTTGCTGAAAATGGCACCAAATAGAATTCTGTAATATACGTCTGGTTCTCCATAACACATTCTGGTTATTGTACATATAAACATTATTATTATTATTACTATTTGTAGTCACTGTTTCAGGGAGTTGAATGAATATGTCATAATTTTACTTTCTCTATGCCCATATCTTTCTGTCTAAAGACACAATGTACAATAAAATAATAAAGATAGAAAAAGCAAATAAATTAAACATAAAACAACACCTATGCTGACCGTTGAATTGTGCTACCCTAGACATGTGACTAGTCTGCCTACGTTGTAAATTCAGCCATGTACTGCGTATGAGATGTGTAAAAACTAAAACAGTAATACTTTGAATCACACCTACTGTGTCCTGGACAAAATTCTTATTATAAAATTGAATCTTATTAATGTTTCCAATAATTGCTACATTACATGTTGAGAGAAAATAAAATGATATGGTTCAGCTTGCTGTGAAGTTTGAGATATTGGCTCAATAGTTTGCTATTCAATGTTTTGTTATTTAGAATATTGGTCCACTCAGTCTGAATGATGTTGAGACCTCCACCAACACAAGCTCCTGCAATAAGGTGGACGGTTTTAATGTTGATATTTTTCATTAGTGACAAATATAGGAAAATTGCGAGAGAACTGGCACACATTTTAAATAATACTTATTTAGTTCTGTACAATATTTATAAAACACTCAAATGATTATTCTAAATGATTCATCAGATTTATCTAATGTCCATTTCACAATCACTCACATTCACTAAGAGCTTTGGGCTCTCAATCAGCTCAATAATAGCAGAATCACTTTTTCCTAGTAGCACAGCTCTCTAATTTTACACTGCAATTTAGGGTTGAACTAAGACACGCCAACTTGAGCTATTGAACTCCAGGTGGAGAAGTCTCTGCTACTGTTGGAAGTTCAATCCCTTAAACAGTTACTCCAGTGTGTGAATCTGTTTGTCCCTTTCTGTGAAAGCAAACTATAATATCTTCACCTGACCAGAGCATGTACTGTGGACCGGAAGTGAATTAAACAGTGTAAGACAGGGTGACGGTGCTACCACTTATCTTTTGTACAAGCAGTGGGACCTTATATGTCCAGAATGGAGTTTACTGGAGCATGTATGTGGCTGTTCTTTACTCCCTTCCCTGTCTTGGTTTCCATTTCTTGCTCTGATGCCAACCTACCGTCCAACTCCCAAGGTAAGAGAATAAAGCTAATGTTCTTGTAAAAGTCTATAATATTTTACTAGCACAGATTTAACCACCAATGAAATCTCCTTACATCAACTATTTTTTATCCCTAATAGGCATGACTGGTAACCATTCATCACTCTACTGTTCTTATTGCTATCTATATTCTACTGCTCTATGTATAATATATTTGCAGCTTAAAAAATAGACTTGATAGCTAAAAATAATTTTGTTTTGCAAGCACAGTAGACTTGAAAATGGACTTATTTATAACCATTCTTTCCATAAATATGTTTTATAAACAGCTAATTTGTAATTCTGTATGAACCAATCAATGCTGGTTTACTCCTATTTATTGTTTAATGTAGTCTAGAGACTAGGGGCGTCATTTAGAGTTAGGAGCCAAGCAAACAAAGAGAAACAACTTTGCTCCTGGACAAACCACATTGCAGTACGAGGGGTGCAAGTGCATTTTTGGTACGCAAGGAAAGTAGTGGCTACTTTTGCATGTTGCAGACAAATACTGAACAGCTTTACTTGTACACTGCCATTTAGGTTCGAACCAGGACATGCTGTCTGCCAAATCTAAATTTTAAATATATACACACACATATATATATATATATATATATATATATATATATATATATATATATATATATATACACACACACACACACCGATTATCAGATTTAGAACTTGGCAAAAAAAGAAGTAGACTAAAATATCTTATATTGCTCACATGTAAAATATTTTTTTTTGTTTGTTTGGTTTCCCCCTCTGTGAAATCTTATGTCTATCTCTGAAGTAGACATGATTTACTCAGCATGACATGTAATATTTAAGGTGCTAAAGTTTCCAGATATTGAAATCTTCCACATTGTATTTCTTTTACTATGCAGCTTAGTGCAAACAAATATTCTGTGTAATCAGCATTTTCTGATATTAAAATGAGTCCTATAGTGCTCCTCAAAAAACTTACATAGGAAAACAATGTTCTTCCCAAACAATCAGATTTGTATATTAAATAAACATGTTTATAAGCTTTTGAAACATTTACAAATACATTTTGAAGTGTGACTGACAGAAAACAATGTGTCCTATGGACTGATTGCAATTTCTTTAAACATACTCAAACTATTTTATTCCGTAATATCACAAACATACAACATATACCAGTTATTTTATCATTTTATTATGTATTGTAAATTTGTGGAAGGGTCACAACTCACCTGTAAATCTGCATAAAGCAGAACACAGGAAAGGAAAGAATGATACTTATAGTGTTTGGATCCCTATAGAATGTGTTATTAATATAGAAGTTACTAGTGGGAGTAGAAGAAAATGATGGAATTACATCACCCATATACTATGGCCTCTGGTTTTGATTATAATGTTTTTAGTTTTATAGCAGCAACTTTTTCTTCTGTCTGCACATTATTATATTTCAGTTTTCTAAGAAATGTAATTGTGGATCCCTATACAGTGTGTAATCACTGTATAGAGATTTTAAAATCAAATAGATTTATTGTTAAAATAAAATTATGCAATTACAAAAACATATATCTGCCCTTGGGCTTTGTGTACAAAGGGAATGCACACTTCTCTCTTAAATTTTGATCAGTTGTTTTGGGCAGTTATTGGCTTGAAGTGCCCCTGGTAATATGGGGTGTGATTACTTTAGCAAGATTGCAGATCTACTTGGAAATGCACTTGGTGGAAAGTGTAAAAATATCACTTCAAAGTCTAGGCTGTTACCCTGTAGGATCACCTTCTTTATTAATTTAAACTTTTAAAATATGATTTCCAAAAAATGATCTGTTTTGCTTATTCCAACCTCATTTATGTCTTATTATTCATGAGAGTGAGAGTAGGACTATCTGTTTTTCTATGTCACTTTTGTGTGTTTACATTTTTTTTAATATGGTTATTTGTGTTGTTATAACTGTATTGTGCCACCTCCAGCAGCATTGAGCAAAGCCACTCTGCCTTATGTGTACATGAACATCATGATTGCAGGGGCATGGGAGGGCAAGAATGGCCTTGTGATGCAGTGGTGCTGGAAGAGAAGAGAGTGATGCCAGACCCTGATAGTGAGCAGGTATATAAGAGGTTGCTCAGAGACTTTGCTCCCCATGGCCATGTATAACTGTTTTAAACCAGACTAACAGAGATAACACAACAAAGTGATTGGCTGTGCAGGGAAAAGTTTGGGAGTAATGAGATAAGAGCCAAGGAGCTTAGGAGAAGTCCAGAAGGGGATTGAGCTGCAAGGGGTGTTTGTGATTGAGGTAGCATTATGCTATCCATGAAAAGTTAGTTCTGTGCATGCGTCAACATAGTCCACTCCAAAAGTCACCCAGTGAGTGATCTCCAGAGGCATGAAGGCCACAGTACAGATGCTTTAGTGGAGAAGGTGGGGAGTGAAGGAGAGAGATCCTGAGACAAAATGGCAGTGCTAAGGTTGAGAATGAAATATTGACTTTCATATTGAAACTGCTTTGCTGTAACCAAGAACTGTGCTTGAGAGGAGTAACGGGAGTGAAAGCTTATAACTGTGTTGACTAGTTTATTTAGTTCAAAATGTGTTTGCTACAAGTGAACTAAGATTCAAATAGCATACTTCAGATTTATATCATAGTTAAACAGGATGTAAAAAGGCGAGGAACACTCTACCTGATATCATTGTTACAGGATGACAAAATCCATCACTCTCCAGTGGGTCCTGTTATCCTTCATCTTAAGCATCTACATGACCACTACCTGGAAACTCCCTATTGATTTCTTAGCATGGGCAAGTTCACTGCTGGATTAATGAGCCACTTGCAAACCTTGCTTCTCAATATGTTCTTTTGTATTATCATGTTATTCATCTGTACTACAAATTACCTGCATCCTCACACCACAGACTGATTTCTATGTTTCTCCATACTGCACCATTTTCCTCTCTTCCCTCCTATCCTGTATCTCCTCCAGTGTTCTCCTTCTTACCTATCCTCCCTGCCCAATAACCTTCTCTAACTCAACCTGCCCTCCTGCCAGCTTGGTTATTTAGCCTCCACCTCCTCTGCTAACCACCTTGGTCGATAATGTCTCTTTAGCTTCTTTTGTCCCTCACTAACCCCCTCCCTCTATAATGTAAGCTTGCAGGGCTAGGATCCTCTACCATATGTCTTGTGTCTGTCCAGTCTCTGTCTTCCATTTTTGTCCCTGTCATGTCTACTGAATTGTTTCTGTATACCATGCAATTTTTTCTGTTAATTACATCTATTAATTTATTTTTCTGCTCTGTACCTAGGTACATGTTATTATGTCTACTTCTACTGTTACATATATGTAACATTTGTACTACTATGTGAAATGCTATGGAATCTGTGGTGTCATGTAAATCAACAACAATAATAATTAATAACAACAATTAATTTAATGCCACTGAGAACTGTGTCCCAGTATATCCTGACACCGTTTATTACCAGAACTGACATGGTATGCGTAGTAAAGTCAAACAGAAATAGCTGTGAAAGAAAACCCGTTGTGCAGGGGAAGCTCGGTTTTTGCCAAATATTTGGAAATGGTCTTTCAGTTGAATGATTTTCGATGATCCGATGCGCTGAAAGGAATTCTTTGCAAATCTGATACCAAGTGTGTGGTCAGTGGGGCTGTTTTTGCCAAAGAGGTGTCTGATGATGGAGATGTGGTCGCTATATGAAGCCAGAAGCTTGTAGAAGTGTTGTGGAGTATTCTGGTATATAAATACATGTTAATAATATTTATTTATTAACATTGATTTATATAGCACCGGAATATTCTGTAGCACTTTACAATTGGAAACAATGCAGTAATAAAACAAGACTGGGTATTAACAAACAGGAAAAGAGGTAAGAGGGCCCTTTTTATAGCCATTGTGTTTCTTCTGTGTGGAAAGTAGCTGAAGCCAATTGATCAAGGGATGTTGCCAGGTTTTGTTAAGATGTGGTCCTACCCTAGCAAAAGACTGTAGTAATTGGAGAGATTAGTTGTTGCATGGAGGTAAAAAGTTGTTTATAAGTAATAGAACTGCATAAGGAGGCTTGGTAGAGATAGCAGAGAAAGTACTGCTATAAGGAAGAGCTTATGGCTGATAAGCTATAACTGACTGAGCATATGCTAGAGAATACAAGTTCAAGGCAGTGACCATCCTGATGATTTTTTAAACATATATCCCTGATGGATGTAGGGCAGCCATCAGTGATATTGAAGATCTATATGCTATGACTGTAGCAGGAAACAACAAGCAAGTAGCCTGGACCAACTTGCATTTCAATTCAACCTGTACAGTTTTAGAGAAGGTACAATAGAATTTGCAGACACTCTGTGGACAGATATGGTCCAGGCAATCCTAAATCTGTCATTGTCACTTGGGGCAATCACACAAAACAGGATTTCTCCATAGGATGTCTGACAGTTCTGTATCTCCTAAATTAAAACTTAGAACTACTATGTTGCTTTCACATATATGATTATTTTGGAAACCACTTGCTTGAAAGCAAGCCTGTCATAAAAGCTAAACATCTACATTGGTAAGACTTTATTATATTATAGTCTTGTAATTTTTGAACTTATCTAATTTCTATGTGCCCCAATATAACAAAGACACTTTTTTTTTTCGCTTTAAAGACCGTGGCCAATCTAAAATCTTATATATGGATTACCATATGATAGTAAAAGCACAACCAATACAAACTTAAAGTGATAATATTGAATTTAGCTCATTTAGTTTTTAATCAACTCTAACTTCAACTTTTCTTTAAAATCTTTTTTTCTTAAGGATTTAGCAAAGCACAAGAACTATCAAGACATATCACAGGAGGTTACAAGATATGCACTAATTAAGAATCAAAACATTGCAAGGGACATAAAAATTAGACAAATTCAAAAATTACACAGAAGATTGAATAAAGTCTGCTAAAGGCACTTGCATAGATTTGTAACAACTGAAAGAAACCCACAGTGTATAAATGATGCAAAGCATTCGGTATGCCTCTTGTGTAGGTCCAGGCGGAAGTGGGAGTAAACACTAGCATGTGGGATAATAGTTTTGCTTATTCAATGCCAGGGAATATGGCACTGTGATAAGTGTGATATGGATCCCAAACTTTATGGAATTATTGCATTGTGTTACTCTGAAAGCTGGTGATTTACTCCATATATGATACGAACCAAATACAGTTGCTTACTTCAGACTTTCTTTTATCCAATTACAATCTATTTGGAGCTTGTCAGTCAACCACATGTGCATAATGAGTTTATCGATATGATGCCTAGGTGAGCACAGTAAGAAGTTGGAAATGGTGAGAATTCAAGTTACCCCTGTTAAGCTGGTAAATTGCTTAGAGATGTCATTCCAGGAGGCGGCAGGTGTGTTCTTTAGGTGTATGTAACATGATTTAGATATAGAGTTGATGTGGAGAATAAACGACAGTTGTGAATCAAGGATTACACCTAGGCAACGAGCTTGCAGGGTGGGATTTATGGTCATGAATCCAATATAAAATTCTTCTACTAACATACAAGGCCATCAACAATATTGCACCGACATACATTTCCTCACTCGTCTCGAAATATCTCCCTACTCGACACCTCCATTCTGCACAAGATCTACGTCTCTCCTCCACTCTCATCACATCCTCCCATTCTCGGTTACAGGATTTTTTCCAGGCTGCACCTACTTTGTGGAATTCCCTCCCTCACACAGTAAGACTTTCCTATAGGCGGGCAGCACAGTGGCCTAGTGGTTAGCACTTCTGCATCACAGCACTGGGGTCATGAGTTCGATTCCCGATCATGGCCTTATCTGTGTGGAGTTTGTATGTTCTCCCTGTGTTTGCATGGGTTTCCTCCGGGTGCTCCGGTTTCCTCCCACACTCCAAAAAAACATACTGGTAGGTTAATTGGCTGCTATCAAAATTGACCATAGTCTCTCCCTGTCTATCTCCCTCTGTGTCTGTATGTGAGTGTGTGTCTATATTAGGGAATTTAGACTGTAAGCTCCAATGAGGCAGGGACTGAGATGAATGAGTTTTCTGTACAGTGCTGCGGAATTAGTGGCGCTATATAAATAAATGATGATGATGATGAGAGGGCAAGACCACCAAATATGTAGGTAGCTGCCACTATGTCCATGCTGCTTCTAGCACAGTTTGGGTGTAGATACAATGAAGATGTTGTGGTACGAGGTACCATCACGAGTAGTAGATCTTGTAAGAATTTTCTCTTACTGTTATGCTAATAGAGTATTTTGCTACTCTAACAAAAATCACCTCCAACACTTCCTCATTTAGGGGGTTCCAATATCAGCATCCAGGCAGCTTCACGGGTGTCTAGTGTTGGTGTTTCCTTTTCAAGGATCATATGATATAAGAGGGATATAACACCCCAGTTGTTAGGTACAGTAGGTAGGTAGTAGTATGTGAGTGGATACAGGTAAAAGATAACTGGCATCGTTTTCTAGGTGGAGCATCGTTGAGGTTAAAATGAACAAAATGGCTTATATACAATTGTTCATTGAATTTTGTCTTGGGATAGAACTGTCTCTCCTGGATATCTGTGAAAGAAGTTAGGGTAATTTCTCCACTAACCTTTCATTTCACCCATAAGCAACATTTTACCTAGCACTGTGTAATATCTAGATGCGCTTTAACTAGAGATGGGCGGGTCCGGTTCTCAGAGAACCGAACCCACCCGAACTTTGGGTATCCGAGTACCGAGCTGAGCAGCTCGGTACTCTCCCGCCCGTTCCGAATCCAAATCGAGGCCGAACGTCATTGTGACGTCGTCGGATCTCGGGGCTCGGTTCTCGCGATACTTCAACTTTATAAATACACGCCTCCACAGCAATCCATCGCCATTTGACAGAGGGAGAGAGCAGGGTGTAGTCATAGGCTAATTAGAGCAGGGACAGAGAATACAATATTGTTCTTGCAATTGCTCTAACCAAAATCGCTAGTGCAGAGAGGAGGATAGAGGTTTATTATTTTTTCTTCATATTTGGCACTCCCCAGCGCTTTTGGGGTGTCCCCCATAATTGTGCATTAATATTTCTGGCTGTCAAAAGTCATATCTGTCAGCAGTATCTACTAAATAATTTTTAGCACTCCTCAGTGCTTTTGGGGTATCCTCCCTAATTGTGCATTAATATTTCTGGCTGTCAAAAGTCATATCTGTCAGCAGTATCTACTAAATAATTTTTAGCACTCCTCAGTGCTTTTGTGGTGTCCTCCCTAATTGTGCATTAATATTTCTGGCTGTCAAAAGTCATATCTGTCAGCAGAATCTACTAAATAATTTTTAGCACTCCTCAGTGCTTTTGGGGTGTCCTCCCTAATTGTGCATTAATATTTCTGGCTGTCAAAAGTCATATCTGTCAGCAGTATCTACTAAATAATTTTTAGCACTCCTCAGTGCTTTTGGGGTGTCCTCCCTAATTGTGCATTAATATTTCTGGCTGTCAAAAGTCATAACTGTCAGCAGTATCTACTAAATAATTTTTAGCACTCCTCAGTGCTTTTGGGGTATCCTCCCTAATTGTGCATTAATATTTCTGGCTGTCAAAAGTCATATCTGTCAGCAGTATCTACTAAATAATTTTTAGCACTCCCCAGTGATTTGCGCTCAGAATGGATTCAAAGCAGTCCACATATGATCTGAATGAGCAACCAGGTTCTGTCACCAGTCCTGATGTTAGTGTTCCCAGTACGTCATCTGGCCAAGGCGATGTCAAACAACAGAGTGTTTTCAAATTAGTGCAAAAAACAAAAAAATTTTACTGTATTGAAGCGAAAAAGAAGTGTAACTGAGCAAAAGTTAAGTGACGATAAAAAAAAAATTGCAAGCATGCCATTCTACACACGCAGTGGCAAAGAGAGAATGAGGCCTTCACCTTTGGCTATTAGTGGCAGATCCCAAAAAGTTACCCAGCCTACAATTGGTGCACAACTACTGTTACGCGTCAAAGCCGAGCTGCAAGATAACAGTGAGGCATTACAGGAGAATATTTGCTCTGATTCACAAATGACAACAATCCCTGTGGAGAGTCCATCCAACAGTGGGATGTCTAATCGTGAGCATTCTGCTGATGTGTGCCTTAATAGCCCGAGTGTAGCCGGTGATACCCAAATTGAGGATGCCACTTTGTAATTAGAAGAGGATGAGGGGGAGATTTGTGTAGGCGACGAGGGCGCTAATGAGGATGTTGATGATTATGATGCAGACAGATACCAAATTGCCTTTCTCAATTTCTATTTATATTCTAGATTATATAACGGCTGAATAGTTTTCTATTTTACTCCTAGTGGAGAGAGGATCTGATACAGACAGATACCAAACTGACTTTGTCCATTTCAATTTATATTGTACTGTATATAACGGCTGAATTTATTAGTATTTTATACAAGTGGAGGGGGGCCTAGAGAGACAGAAACCAAACTGGCTTTCTCCATGTCAATTAATATTGTACAGTCTATAATGGCTGAATTTTTTGGTATTTTATACAAGTGGAGGGGGGCCTAGAGAGACAGAAACCAAACTGGCTTTCTCCATGTCAATTAATATTGTACAGTCTATAATGGCTGAATTTTTTGGTATTTTATACAAGTGGAGGGGGGCCTAGAGAGACAGAAACCAAACTGGCTTTCTCCATGTCAATTAATATTGTACAGTCTATAATGGCTGAATTTTTTGGTATTTTATACAAGTGGAGGGGGGCCTTGAGAAAACCAAACTGGCTTTTTCCATTTCTTTACATATTTAACTATAAGTGTAGGGTGTAATATATATTCAAAGACGATGGCTGCATTGCCAATATGCATAGATGGAGAGGAAGATAATCTGTTTTGTGTGTAGAATAGGCCTACCAACGAAGAATTAAACTTTTTTTTTGGATGATTTATTACCTCAACAATTAGATTACTTGTCTCTAAAACAGTTGGAGCACTAAATTGGGTTAATTTAGGCCCAAAAACATGGATTTTCCAAAAAAATAGCAAAACAAAACCAAAACCAAAACCAAAACACGCAATGGCGGTTTTGCAAAACCAAAACCAAAACACGACGGTAATCCAGATCCAAAACCGAATCCAAAACCAAAACACGGGGGTCAGTGACCATCTCTAGCTTTAACGAACTTCAGAAGAGCAGCAATATTTATTGTTTGGAGAGCAGTGGCCTTTTCCAATGGTGCCCACCCATTAACACCATTCTTCTTCAGTGTTTTACATTGTAGATTCATCAACATACATGTTTGCAAGATATAGAGAATTTTTTGTAAGCCTTTAGCAGACACTCTAGGATTATTCTTAACTTCTTTCAGCATTCTGCATTGTATGTTTGCAAGATGGCCATTCTTAGGGAGAGTGGTAACAGTGCTGAACTGTCTCCATTTCTAAACAATTTGTCGTACTATGGATTTATGAACATGATGGCTTTTAGAGATCATTTTGTAACCCTTTCCAGCTTTATGCAAGTAAAAAATTCTTAATCTTAAATCATCTGAGATCTCATTTGTTCGAGGCATGATTCACATCACGTAAGCAACAAAATCCAAATTTGTGAGTGATCTCTAATATTGTCTCATTGATTGGACTCAAAGTTACCTAACTCCTCATGACAAATAGCTTTTTTTTAGAAGTCATTAGCCTAGGGGTTAACATACTTTTTCCAACCTATACTTTTAATGTACAGGCGGTTTACTCAAACTCACCACAAAATCGCCGGAAATTCACCAGAGAAATCGCTGCATTTTTTAATCTTCTGCTTCTCATTGGCTAGCTATCTCCAATAGCATCCTGTTATGTGTAAGGTTAACCTTTTTTTTATTTCATTATAATATTATGGCATACTAGTTGATTACCATTTGGGCAATAGTAATTTTTTTCTGATGTGGCAACGCTTAATATTTCGTGATGGAGGACACCATTTAAAGTTTATACTTGTGGCACTACAAGTGGCAGCATGCACATAGGCCCATAATTAAAACTTGGATTGTGCCTCCTGTTATGTTAAGAATGGTCAGATAGCTCAAAACACAGGCAATTTGAGCTATCTCGCCTCTCAGAACCAGCTTCATACATTTGCCGACTTGCATTCTTAGAATGACAAAACATCCGAATGGCGATTTGCATCGTTTCGATTTTGGTTACATCAATTTACTGGCGATTTACCATCAACTTGCACTTTCATAAGTCGGTGACTTCAAACTCACGCGCAAAAATCGCTTATAAAAGAAAAAACAGTTCGACATATTTGGCCCCTAGACCTTTTCGTCCTAGGGTTTCCAATTTAACACTATTGCAAGGATCCAGCCTGAGATTGATCGAATTAATTTTTGGTGAGCGTCCCTGTCCTTATTTTTTTATTATTTCCTTGCAAGAAAATAAATATTGGGAATGGCACCATATATGACAGTTACTTAAATTACTATGAATAACATTTACCATAAACTAATGATAGAAAAAATGACAACTCTGAGGTTGCAATTATAAAGCACTGAAATTGCAATTTGATGTTGATAAGAAAATAACTGTACAATAGAATGAGAAAAGCTTCAGTAATATAAGTATATTCAAAGACAATTGCCATTTACTTTATTCTCATTAACAACAAATTTCCGATATTAAGTTATCATACACATTCTGTTATTTAACCACTTTAAAAATTCTCCCTTACTATTCAATTCTTTGTTTTACCCACAGTTTTCTCAGCAGAGCCCTTTTCACATCTTTATTTCGTAGACTGTAGATTAGAGGGTTGATCATGGGTGTGACAACTGCATACAGAGCAGTAAGGACCGGTTCTACGACATTGGAGTATTTCGATGGTGGCATCATGTACACAGACAAACTTGTCGTATAGTATATAATTACAACAGTGAGATGGGATGAGCAGGTGGAGAAGGCTTTTTTTCTTCCGTCCTTAGATTTTATCTGCAAGATGACCTTGATAATTTTTATGTAAGATGTCAAACTGAACATGACTGGGAAAAATCCATATACCAATAATTCTAGATAGATGACAATATAAAACTCTGTGGTGCCAGCACAAGAGATGTTAATCAGGGCTTTAGCATCACAAAAAAACTGGTGTATGATGTTTGAATGACAGAAGGACATGTTTGACACTGGAACTGTAAACACCAATGAATTTAAACATCCAGATATCCAAGTGCCAGATGTAAATAAGAGACAGTTTTTCCTATTTAAGATATAGTGATAGTGTAAAGGATTACATATAGCAACATATCGGTCATATGCCATAATAAATATTAGAAGATCCTCTGTGAGCCCAACCAACACATAAAAGTACATCTGGGTGAAGCACTGTATGAAGGATACTGTATTATCTCCAGATAATAACATGTACAGCAGTTTAGGGACAGTAGTGGTTGTATAACAGATATCTACTAAGGCCAGGTTACAGAGAAATAGATACATGGGGGTGTGTAACTGATCATCAGTATATATCACTGTAATTATAATAGAATTAATGATCACTCCAAATATATATAAGAAGAAAAAAACACTGGTAGTTAAAGATGTATAATCAGATTTTGTGGAAAAAGGTAACAAGTAGAATTCTGTAATATAAGTCTGGTTCTCCATTATATATTTAGGCTATTCTGTAAAGAAACATTATTTTTGCTATATTTGCGGTCATTGTCTTTGGGCTATATTTTGAGTTGGTGCCGCTATGGGTATTGTGGGTGTATATGCACTAAACTGGTGCATCCTTCAGGTTCATGCCCCCAATTTTACCTGGAAAAATAAATGTATTTAATATAAAACATTGTGTATGCTGCCCTTTGAACTCTGCTTCCCCGAGCCAAGTGTATACTGCTGTCCTGCATAGTAAATACAGCATGGCACTGTGTATAAAAGGGTTAATAATAGAAAAATAGAAAATGTAATTACATATTTTATGTCTAGGTCAGATTAATGCTTATTTTACATGTCAATATTATAGCAGTTTATTGCTAATTACATGTTGAGAAGATAGAAACTTTTGTGATCAGGATTTCTGGACAATTTGTGCCATTGGCTCAATAGATTGCAGTTCAGAATAAAAATTCCTAGATCTTGAATTTTTAATAAATGTAAAAAAATCATTCAAAAGATATTGTGAGTGCATAAAAAGTAATTTATAGTGTACATATTTACAATTTACTGTTATTCCTTTTTTATATCAAAAGTTTAATTTAATGGATAAGTTTATCAAAAAAATCAGGCCTTAATAAATGTTTTAGTGATTCAGAAATCTTTATTCAGTGAAACCAAGCAAACATATAAAATATTGAAATTTGTATGAACACAAAATTTGCCGGTATGTTCATCTTCAATTGCATGATATGTTCCTGATCTATTACATTCTGTATATGGTGACTACCACCGGCATTTTTCATCTACATTTAGTGGTCAGTAGAATGTACATTGAGTCTTATATAATTTTATTAAAGGAAGTGTTCATATGAGCAGTTCTACTCTTGTACATGCTTTCTCACATCAACTAGATTCCTACGTAAACCATTTACTTTCATGACTTGAATTGTCATGTCACTTTATGTTAAATAAATATTACAAATATGCCTAACCCAGTACGAACTTGATGCCCATTGTTGTTCCTCACCTATTTGTATATCAAGAATTGTTGAATACAATCATTAACTATTGCTGTATTGTCATTTCCTTTGTGATTATCATTTGCTTCATCTACATGTTGATGACTGTCACTTACAAAGGTGTCCTTGGAATTCAGTGGAATACGCATTGACAAGGGATAGTGAGATTATGGGATTTGTATATACTGTATGAACTAAGGGGCTTGTTTAGAATTAGACCTAGGTCTTATTTGCATAAGATACATATTGTCGCACTGCACATGCATACAAAACATACATGCATGTGTCCATATGAAGCTTTTTCTGTAACTTGTACTTACAACTCCTTACTCCTGGAGAGGTGGAAGAGGGGAGGAAAGGGGCAGGCAGGCATAAGCAAAACACATACTGTGTCATGCTCAAATATGTTTTTTTTTCTCACAATTTAATTAGTCATTATTTGTCTTATTACACTAGCAAGTCACATTTTTGGAGCAAATGTTTAAAGCTAATTTTGTTTCAGGAAACTTGCCAGATATTGTTTTTATAAATATCTTAAATACCATTTGCCTCTTTGCCACTTGCTACCGATTGTTCAAGTCGCTCCACTACCTCAGTAATTTTGGATGGAGCCACTAATTCCTAGGTTTCTGAATATTTTATACACAATCTCATAGGCCCAATGCTTCATAACATTTGTGACAGGTAGCCTGCCCACAAGGTATCTGTCCATGTAGTGCACCATTATCTGTAGCTTAGGTTTAAAGAAGTTCCTGGCTCACATGCCTGCAACTGACTGAGGACTTTCCAAACAACCATCAAATCAATTAAATGATGAGGTCATCATCATCATCATCAACATTTATATATATATAGCGCCAACAGATTCCGTTGCACTCTACAATTGGGAACAAACAGTTATTAAACAATACTGGGTAATACATACATACGTAGAGGTAAGAAGGCCCTGCTCGCAAGCTTACAATCTATGGGACAATGGTTTGATACAGAAGGGTAAATGCTACATCATATTGAATATTTGTCCAGCTAGAATGCAAAGGTTACAAAGTATTTAGTGGGCTGTATGCTCAGTCACACAGCAATGTTGGTCAGAGGGTTGTTGTCTTGTGTTAGCTGTGTAGAGGGTGGTAATAGGGTAACCTAGGGAGATTAAGGGGTGTTAGAGGAATATTATAAGCTTGTCTGAAGAAGTGGGTTTTCAGAGAACGCTTGAAGGTTTGAAGACTAGAGGAAAGTCTTACTGCATGAGGGAGGGAATTCCATAAAGTGGACACAGCCCAAAAATAATCCTGTAACGGAGAATGGGAGAAAGTGATGAGAGTGAAAGAGAGACGCAGATGTTGTGAGGAACAGAGGTGTCGAGTTGGAAGATATTTTGAGACAAGTTAGGAGATGTATTTCAGTGCAATTTTGTTGATGAGATGTTATATGTGAGGGCTGTAAATGACTATATCACTACACAGACTATCCACGGTGAAATCATTGAGCCTCTACCAACAAGGCCACCCTGTGCTCAATATGAAATAACATTCATGTACTAGCATTTACTGTGGGGAAGAATAGCAGAGACTGGGTTCAACCCACCCCGTTCTAAACAAATTGCAAAAATATAGAGGAAAAAACATTTTCCTACTTTTTTCACCCCAACACTGGCTTAACAAAAAGCTATAAAAAATGCAGGAAACTGCAAATCCTCCTAAATAAAGATTGACATTGTGGAGGTGAAACTGGCAGCTTTTTTTTGGGACAGAGAATGATAACTTTAAAATGGAAGGACAGTAAGAAGAATACAGGCCAATAAGAACTGTGCAACCAGGCCCTAACATCCATCAAGAGTCTAGCAGCCAACCAGATTCTGGCAGCCAACCAGGTTCTAGCAACCAACCGAGACCATTGCAGCCAGACAACTTCAAGAAAAGCAGCCCTACTTTTCCTTCCAGGAGGTGGGGATAATTGTAAGAAATGCAGTAGATATGTGGCTAAGGGACAGCAGGAACATCTATGTTCCTGGCAAGCTGGACATTTGGCAGCAGAGCACTATCAATGAAAACGCAGTGGCTCCATTCACTCGATCTGTGGGGTACAAAAAAGTGCCATGACTTTAAGAGCTGACAATAAATCTGAGACCCCATGCCAGAAGGACTGTGGGGGGGTCTATTAGCTAGCTGGACTTAATATCCTTGGAGGAGGTGGCATTATTAGTCTTCACTGATCGACAGCAAATAGAGGGAAATGGTGGCATGGATACAGAGAGGCCACACTTGGCATAGCAGCACAGCAAGTAGGTAATACTAAATCAAGCTCTCACTAGCAGGGACATTTCACCTTCAGTCTTATTCTCAACTCTTACCTTGTTTAACTGTGTGGAATAATATTATGGATCTTGTATTGTATGTTCTATATTTTATGTTTGACACACTAACAAGATGTATAAAACGCATGGACCATTTTATTTCCTGCATCAAAACATTTGTTAAAATTCTACCTATTTCATGATCTAAATATACATCTTGCACTATGTCTAACAATTGTCACTTCGTGTGTTTGCCTAAAGCTATATAAGCAGAGTTTTGCTATTTTTAATACAAGTTTTTAACAAAAATTGTTGAAAAAAATATACCAAGCAAAAAAATGAAGTTTTAAGGTGTTCACGTTTTTTATTATGTAAAACACCTGGCTCCTGCTATTGATGACATACCTGCCTTCAAGTGACTCTAGTTGTGTTAGCGTTTGTAACAATTGCATGTAGTAGTAATGTAATATTTTAATTTCTTAATATTTTTGTGTCGCACTATCAGGAATGATCCGCATGTTGGCTTAGCTTGTTCTATTTTGTGCTAGTCTGACCTCTTATTGTCTGTCATGCCTTAGTTACTGAGCAAGAACCCAGTTACGATAGACCAGGAACACTCACGTTGTGGAGGAGCAACTGTCACCTCCCAGTTCATCGCCTCTGCCACAACGACCGTCACTGCAAGATGAGAGCGCTAGAAAAATATTGGTAAAGCAAAACCAATGTCTTCTTCTATTTTTAAGCTAGAACACATATTGAATTACATTATTCATAAGGTATGAGATACTTTTATTTCATCAAATATGTGGAATTTGACACAAAATATGAGAGTGCATGTGGTAAAATGTGGCACGGCCTAAACCTTTGGAAAGTGGGTTTATCTAAGTCTATTAAACTTTAATAAAGAAGCAACTAACAGCTGACCAGTATTTGTAGGAAATAATCATTATATGGGTTGTATATATGACTTCTTTACAACAGTAACCGCTGCATTGCTACAAAGTCTACCATGGTCTCAGCAGGAAAATGTATTTGATATAAACTAGTAAGCACAATTATATTATACACACCTTCCCTCCAAATTAATATTATGTTGTACTTACAAATGAAATATCTCCATCTTCTTCTCCATAGATTCCTCATTCATAATGTCCGAAGCTATGAAAAATGGTACTTAGATTAATTATGGAGCATACAATTTTTGGCACATACTCAAAGTCTCCTCCAGACTAATCAAGGCGCTGGAAATTGGTTTTAAGCAGACCAAATACTCATTCTATTCTATGAATTAAGTCTAAGAGTGAAGAACCAGGGCCGCAGAGGGAAAGCACTGTCTCCTGCAAGAAAACGATCAGTCTCTGTAATGTGCTGCTTTCGTAAGCATTACGCAGTTAATGGAGTTTAAGTAAAGACAAAATGGGGCAATATCTAAAGGACCAAAACCATGATATACAAAAGGGGTAAAAGTAATCATTTGCCATCAGTATTTTTAGATTAATATTTGTTGAAGCAGCATTCTAAACCATAAATTATTTCGTTAGTATGTAGGTTTTTGGCACAGCTGAATTAATGGTACACATCTTTAGCTATTTGTGCTTCTATGTGGTGGAGCTACAAATTACATTTTTTGCTGCTGTTTTCTTGGTTAACATGACCCCCACTGCCAGTGTAGCACCAAAGTCATAAGTTACAGTTTTTATAAAATATATGGAGCTGTGTTGCTGCAATGGGGCTGTAGGTACAGTAATACAGGTAGGTCCTAATTATTGCAAATAATATGACACATACAACAGAATCTTACAGAGCAATAGGTTCTTACATTATAAACTTATCTACTAACCACTAGTGTTCACCTTGCCTCCCAATACTCTTTATATTCCTTATTGCCTTAGTATGTATGAGTTATGGATAATCACATGATATTGGCAACCAGGCTATGCATGAAGAGAGACATATCACATGTAGGCTGTATATTGATTGATTGTTAATATCTCCAGTTATGAAAGATTGATTTATTTCTTACTGGTAGTTATAATGCTGCCTAATTTAGTCAACTGTGCTACTGCTGTACAGATACCTATCACATTTCATATCCTTCTTCCTCATAATGACCTGGGGTGGGAGCTTGAACCGGATTATCAACTATGTGTTGGGTATCCCAAAGTGGCTTACATATGCCTGTAGATGCATTACCTGCTTCTGGGCCTACATTGCTGGTTTTGCTGCACTGTTCACAAGTGTAGATGTCAATTGTTAGCATAAGTCTATAGGAAACCAGATTATAAAAAAAAGTAGTTATATATAGGGATGTTATGTTGAAATCATACTCTCAAGATTGTTCAGCTAGTGTAATGTGTTTTTTAGCAAGTTTATATAAACAATTAGTACATGTATGATATCTCTATGTCATATATGATGCATAATGTTTCCAGTGGAAGAATAAAATTAATATCACCTTGCTCTTTACTTTTGTAACTTAACAGTCCACAAAGAAATATGTTACTTGACACAGTCCAGGCAAATATTTGTTCATTTACTCTCAAAAAAAAATTCCTGGTGAAATACACAGATGTCACATCTGCAAGACAGAATAATGTATTTTCAGTGTTAGGTGTGACTGTAAAAATCGTAGTACACAGCTTATTCACACTGATAGTCGCATTACCCCAGATGGGCAGTATTATAATATAAAGAAGACACATATCTACAAGTCACCATAGAGGGTTTACCGTGTAGTTGTAAATCCATTGATTGATTGATTCATTCATCTAACTGATGCCTTTTTGAAGAAGCATATTAATTAGCAATGATGAACAGAAATGCATATGATGCAAGGAATCATAAAATATTGCACAAATTATAAATAAACCATCATAATACACATACACTTTTGAATAGGTGCTGGAAGAACTTTATTCTATGTTAAATATAAATAGAAAAAAAACATATTATTACACTAAAAAAATGTGGTGCTTTTTCATTAGGTGCTACAGACATGGAAGAACTCCTGGATCCCATGCAAAGACGGCAAAATTTCAGGGTATACCTGAATGCATCCATCATCAAATGCATGCCATAAGGTTCAGCCTCAGGGCTGCCAAGAGGAATTCAGGGCCCCGGTAGAGCAAATTCATGGGGCCCCCCCTTATAGTTGAGCATGACAAAATATTTTGCACTGCCACTTCATAAATACACCTATTTCCCGCAACCATCAATGCCGTTAAAAAATTCATAATTAAATTTAATAAAGAGATCTCATTCTCCCCAAACTCACTCCCACATTCAATAGCTCTCAAACCACCCCAACTTAAATTAATAGTCCCCTCTGTTAAATTGCCCCACTATCAACCCACAAACAAAATAGCACCCATTAATTAGCCTACACCTACCTCACACACAATACATTGCCACAAGCCCCCTGTGCCATTGCACACACTACATTGTCACAAGCCCCCTGTGCCATCACACACACACATTACCACAAGCCCCATGTGCCATCCCACACACACATTACCACAAGCCCCATGTACCATCCCACACATTACTATGCCCCTTCATCATCAGCACACAGTGCCTCCTTATGATCACACTGTGCCCTTTCAACATCATACTGTGCCCCTTCATCACAACCACGCTGTGCTCCTTTATGAGCACACTGCACCCTCCATGCTGCTTTACCCCCTTCACCTGGCCCCCCTTTATCACACTTTGCCATGCCACTCCCCCCTTCATCACTCTGTGCCATGCTTCCCTCCTCCCCTTCATCACACTGTGCCATGCTGCCCTCCCCCCACTTCATCACTCTGTGCCATGCTGCCCTCCCCCACTTCATCACTCTGTGCCATGCTGCCTCTCGGTGGCCCTGTTCACCCTAAAACAAACTATGGAGCTAATCAAATTGTAACATAAAGTGAACTAGTGCTTTCAGTTTCAATCAGGGTGCATAGTATGCTCTGCCTAAACATTACATGCCGTATATTAAGAGACCCATGTGCAGGATTTTCACATGCATACGTGCAATAGAAGGTTACATCAGAATGCATGCAAAAAAATATTTTAGAAAATAAATTAACAACGCATAATACTATAAATATTAATATCAGTTGTTTTCTTTACCAACATTAAATACATAAATGAAGATGTTCTTAATGTGTACAGTACATACAATCAATTTATATAATCTCTCCGACTTGCATGCACGTGTTCCGTGCTAGTTGCACACATATGTGTACTTTTGAAAAGAAATACTATGCCTTGTCAGTTATCACTATCAGTCAGGACTTAATCCTGCCCTGTAGATGGTGGAAATGATACACCTAAAACAAGAGTGCTTACAAGAAACCCAGGAGATTAATAGGCCACACCGATTTCCACACTTTAAGTCGAAAGGCAGTTTATTTGAGCTCGGATATAAATTGCATGAAATTGCGTTCATTGATGTAAGTTCCATTTTGGAACAAGCGCAGAGTGAATTCATGCAAGATACGACACATAAATGGAATTACGTCTGAACATGAATCAGGCTCTTAATCTCTACTGTCTTTCCAATAGCAAAATGGCCACTGGAAATTCAACATTTTCCAGTTTCTGGTTAACTGTGCTTTCTTATATAATCCACCACAAATGTCTGTGGCCTGTAAAGCATTACTGAGCCTAACGCTGAATACATTTATATGGAAAGAGAACTCCTTATTTACCTTTAAAATTCAAATATATTTTAATATGGGGTTCATTATGCCTTATACGCTGTAATTTGAAGGTAAAGTAAAAACAGGAGTTAAGGAAGTAATACATGCAATGTAATGGAATTTAATCAATAACCCTCCACATACATCAATAGCACTCTAAATTTTATATATATATATATATATATATATATATATATATATATATATATATATATATATATATATAATTATATATTTATTTTATTTTTTAATTTATTTATAATCAATCTGCATACCACAGCATTGATGTAGGCGTGGGTAGACCATCCTATGACCAAATATTTAGATCATCAAAAAGTTCTAAGCAGCACAGGGTATTTTAAAAAATAAATGTGCACTCAGTAACCTATCCACTTATCTGACTGTATAAGAGGTTACAGAGCTGCATGTGACAAGGTTGGTGTTGTAACCCGAGGAGAAAAACAGAGGCAAGTAGGAAGCTGCACACTAATATTTATAGAGTGGGAAGAGCAGGTTTCCCAAACAGCACAGAGACATAAGGGTCCTGTAAAGGTGGTCCGGGAGGATTGTGGCTTCTAACGCATCTTGTTGAAAAATTGTGAAAAAGGGTTATATGACAGGCATGTGTATCATTATATTTATGCAAAAGCATGATACCTTGAAATGCAAACATTGATGCTAGAGATTATAATCTTGAACAGTTATGTGGAACTTATGTAGGCCATTTTAAAATAAAACATTTGCCTCTTACTCATACATCATGCCTGTATCCTGATCACTTAACATACAGTGTTATGAATATGCCAACTCTTTATATATTTAATAAATAACTAATAATATAATAGTTCATCCCATAGATTGTAAGCTTGCGAGCAGGGTCTTCTCACCTCTTTGTCTGTTTTACCCAGTTTGTTTATTAGTTGACTATTTTTTTCCCCAATTGTAAAGCGCTACGGAATATGTTGGCGCTATATAAATAAATGATGATGATGATGATGATGATGTGTGATGGTCTTAGAAGTATTGTAGAGAACAAGCTCATTGCAGTTTCCAAAAATAACACAAAATATTCTAAACCATATACCACTATAATAATCATAGATACTTTACTGTAACATTGTACAGTGCATTATAGTTTAGTAGAAAAATCATGACTCACCATTAGATCATCATAAAATAGAATACTAATAAGAAAGGACTCATATTTATACCTTGTGGATCCCTACACAATGTTTAATTAGTTAAGATGTTTCTATGGGGAGTAGAATAAAATTATGGAATTACAGCATCTGTATTCTCTCCCCTTGGGTTCTGGTTATAAAGTTTCTAAAATTATAGCAACAAACTTTTTATTCTCTTTATATACGTTATAAATTTTCAGTTTTAAGGAATTTGTTGTAATATTCTAAAATATTTACATAATTGAAACTGTTTCACAGACATAAACTGGAAGTTTTGTCACATATTTTGTATTTCAATGTAATAATGCACACAATCTCTTAATTTCCTTGCTGCGCTTAAAATTATACACACCAAACTCATAAACAATTCACTACAGATATAAGCCATGAAAAATAAAGTCCAAAGACAAAGGAGCAGCTCCATTCTTCTAAATATCCACATCCGAAATGGAATAATCTAGATAGAATCAAAAAACATAGGGAGAAGGGGCGCTCATGGTGTAGTAATTAATGTACAATCAATGAAACTATTGAAGTAAAGAGCGTACATTTTTCAAATATAAATAAAGCTTCCCTGTTGAATGCTCAATAGATGTACAGCAGGCAGAATCCTCAGCTCTCATTTATAATCACTTCATTGTCTGTGAATACACATCGAAAAGATAACTGACCATGTGTGAAATCTTTTAAAACAGCCAATTTTTATTTTTAAAAATACTTGAAGTTAAAGACAATGAAACATGTTGGGTTTTGTCGTCACAATTTAATGTTTTAGAGTAATTTTAGAGTGATTTTTAACTGCCAGTGCAAAAATTGTGGAACAGTCACAACTGCTGATCCAAACAGCTTTAAATGTTCTTCCTTGGCATAAACGTTACCGTGGATTCAGATAAGGGCTGTTTTTATGCCACATTTTGTAAGGGTCTTTATTCCTGTTTAAAAATAGAAATTGGCTGTTTTAAAAGATTTCACACATGAGCGGTTGTCTTTTTGATGTGTGTTCCTGTCACACCATGAGCGCCCTTTCTCTCTATGTTTTTTTTGATTCTCTGTAATAATGTTGTTGGTTTGATTTTTCATTATTTTGTTTCTATTTAAAAATTTGCATCAATCTAATTAATGATTTTATTATTATTATTTTTCTACCTGTAGCTCCTATGTGGAGAAGAGGGCTTTGGAGAAGCACATTCATTGGCAAGGTCCTTTACTTCTTTCTACATCTTCCTTACCGCCAGGGCTGCCATCTCAATGGTCTTCATCCAGGTCTTCTTTAGACGACTATGTTTCCAAGCTACCTAAGTGTTTCACTCCAAGGCCCCCTTCTCTAAAGCTCCATCCAACTTCCTTAGAGTGTGTCTCTTTAAAGACACACTCTAAGAGTGGGTCTTTCTTTACAGCTGATTCTATTTAATTTGACTATGTATACAATGGCACTTAATATAACAAAGGGTGTCAGAACTGCTCTGTTTGATGAAAATAAACAAGGTAAACTGACACACAGTTCTCAGTTGCAGTACATTAGTTAAAAAAAAGACCTTAACCTTTTTCCTCACCTTTATAGCTCTTGGTTACAAATAACAGTTTCAGTAGGAAAATTAACATTTTATTTTCAACCTCAGCATTCACATCTTGTTTCAGGAGGTATCTCCTTCACTCACTTCAGGAGTCTGATATATAAGGTTGCATGCCAAGTAATATATATTGGTCCAGCCAGACTGCAATGGTAAGTAGTGCTTAGAGGACCATATGATCCAGCCACAGATAAATGGTGGTCTGGGGATCAGAGGGTTGTTTGAGTATAGAAAGATAATACATGTAAGTTTTTTGTGAAATGTGTAGAGGGATGACAATTGGGTAGTACAGCCTAGGTTGATTAAGAGGGTGATTCAGGAATTTTATTAGTTTGCCTGAACAGGTGAGTTTTCAGGGAATACTTGAAAACTGTGGAATGCCCTCACTTGCATAGCAAGACTTTCCTCTAAAGTGGTTGCAGTCCAAACAGCTTTGATGTAAGAAGCAAGTTTGTTGCTTCAGTGTGCCATGGCTGTTATTGAGGTCAACCCAGAGTGTTAAGAGTAGCTGGAAATTACTTGAACAAAGGATATTACTAGGGATTGGTTACAATGTGGTACTGTGACGGGTGCTGTAGGGAAAAGACATAACACACCAGAAAATCGCTTCCTTGCATTCCAGCTACTGACCAATCCAGAAGGACGTGTGTGGGAAAAACGTATATACCTCACTAAGAGTTCCACTGGGCCACACTTGCCCTGGGTGAGGAGACAACAGGAATTTACCAGCTATTAACTGAGATTAAGACACTACAGTAATCTCTGCTGTCAACTGCTGGATTTATTCTGGCCACGGGGTGGGGACTACCGTGTTTGCCACAGAAGAATTTCTGCGGGAATGCATTACTCACTACGTGAGGGCCACCAGGACTTACCTGATCACCAGTGTAGCCGTCCGGTTTGCCGCCGTCCCACTTGGTATCTGTAGAATGAAACAGAACAGCCCTCTCAGACAAGTAAGGCTAACTCTAGCACAAGTAAAGTAGGCCACCCATAGTATGTAAGGCTCTAACAGAAATTTCAAAGATCTTCAAAACTAACTAACCTCCGCAGCACAAACTAGCATTAACCAGGGTGTAGTGCATTACTCTGCTGGTTGCTGTCTGCATTACACACAAACCCAATTACACAAAGCAAAGATATGAAACCCACTGTCATCAGGTGAGACCATGTCCTTGTTCTCAGAGGTTGCAGTGGAAGTTAACTATCTACTGACTATGAGATGCTCACCCTCTATTAAGGACCAATTGACACCCAATTCAAGTGAGCTCCAGCAAGGAACAGCAAAACTCAGAATTATGGGTTCCCACCTGGTACCATCAGCTGCCACTGCCAGAACTCAGGATGAGTACCTCCAACACCCCACATTGAGAGACTGCCTAAATTGGACTCCTTGGGTGCTCTGCCAGAACTCAAAAATTGGAACCCCAATTGGAACCACCAACAACCTACACCTGAACTCAAAAGTGGCTGTGCTGTACTGCCAACTGGGAGCCTGCCAGACAAGGCTAGCCCACTAGCCATCCAGATACTGTAAACCACCTCAGGCTCTAACAAGCCACAGGGGATTAACACCGCCTAAAAGGCTATAAGGGCAATGAACTTAACACTACTTTACAGAAGGATCTATCAAAGGAGAACAGAAACCAATTCTCTCCTATTTGTGCCTATTACAATCAGCAAAATGGCAGCTATGGGAATGCACAAGAGACCCACTGACCTAAGCCTGCTTAATTAAGTATTGCACGCCTAATAACTAAGCTAATTGGGCCACAGGCCTAGAGGCTGAACTATTTTGGACCACAGGCCTAGAGCCTGAATGTAACTTGCCCCACAGGCTACGTCTGAATTTAAAATAATGGTGCCTAGAAAGGAAGTAATAATTTCCCTGACACACCTAATTACCAAGGGCCTTGTGCCCACAACTGCCTAGTACTCAATATGTGCCAGGGCTTTATGCCCAAAGTGTGAAACCTGAGACAGGACAAAGTGCAGGCATAAGCCTGTAAGAGGTCTACCCAACAAATGCCTTCTGGCAGTCCCTGTGTAGATCCTCACCGCTCAGTCGCCAGTCTCCAGGCTGCCACTGTCTTCTTCACACTGCTGCTGTCTCCTGACTTGTGCTGCAGTCGCCTCTTCTTCTGTTTGTCTTCTATCTCCTCTTCCAGGTAGGGGTGCTCCTAGCCCTGACATGGGCTTCCTGTATTTCACTACGGTGCTCACTGAATTGCTGTTATCCGGAAATAAGGGTATCAGAGGATTATCAGCGGGGCACCAAGCCTCGGTACCCCGACACCAGTGCCAGGGAAGCCTGCAAAAATGGAACACTTACCTGCTGTCACCCGGTGATCAGGTACGTCTTTCTTTTCTTCTGGTTTCACCCTCTTCATGGACTCCGAGAAAAGGGGGGGCACTTTCTTACAGTACTGCCATATCGGGAAAAGACAATGTAGAAATTGGGGAGAGAGCTTCTTGCACAGAGGTGGAGAGCTGTCAATAATTGAGCTGAGAATTCTGCTGGTATGAGGAGACTTGGTAGAGTTCTACAGCATTGAGAGTAAATAAATGGAGAAGAGCTTGAAGGTAATAAGGAAATTACCCAATAGGGGGAAATGGGATGTTAAAGAAATCAGAGCAGAGGTTAGAGAATACAAGATCAAGGCAGTGGATATCCTGATGTTTCTTTTAAACATAAAGCCCTGATGGATGGAGGACAGTCTGCCTTGACATTGCAGATATGTGTGCTATGATTGTGGCAGAAAACAACATCCACAACCATACATTGCATGTATGACAGTAAAGAGTATCTGAGTCTCACTTGTGGCATAATTTATTGGCTACCATTAGCCTGGACCAACTAGTATTTGAATCCAACCTGCACAGAGCCAGCAGTTTTAGAGAATGTACCAGAGATTTTGCAGACACCGTTTCGGAAAAGATTGTTCAAGCAATCCTAAACATGTTCAGCAGGCACTGTCAATGTAAATCTCAAATGGTAACAGTCCAAATACTGTAAATGTGTAGATAAAAAAAGTTTTTATCCCACAATTGATTGAGTCTGACTTCCCATTGGTGGTGATTCTTTCTCCTCAATTGTGGTGTTAATTACTTTTAAATGATCTTTTAAATGATCCTCGTTGAATATGTGTGTAGCGTTGTGCCAGGTACTTACCAGTAACTCACTATAAACCAACAAATCAACAGCCATGAGTTGTAAAGATGTACTTTAAAAACGTTTCTCAATATTATAGAACTCCTTTACTCTTCTTGAGAACGTCCCAATGTACATTCTGATTCTTAGGCACTAGGTGCTTCTTGTTATCTGTCTGAGTGGTTTTACATGCGTTTCACTTTGATAAACACAGTAGTGGTGTCCAGGTTCCAGGTATGTGTGTCTTATCTTAGCGATGTTTAGTCTCTCACTGCATCCGGATCATAAAGCTAAGCACAGTGGCCTAGTGGTTAGCACTTCTGCCTCACAGCGCTGGGGTCATGAGTTCAATTCCCGACCATGGCCTTATCTGTGTGGAGTTTGTATGTTCTCCCTGTGTTTGCGTGGGTTTCCTCCGGGTGCTCCGGTTTCCTCCCACACTCCAAAAACATACTGGTAGGTTAATTGGGTGCTATTAAAATTAATTGACTGCTATCAAAATTGACCCTAGTCTCTGTCTGACTGTACCCCTCTCTGTCTGTCTGTGTGTGTGAGTGTGTGTCTATATTAGGGAATTTAGACTGTAAGCTCTGTTTGGGCAGGGACTGATGTGAATGAGTTCTCTGTACAGCGCTGCGGAATTAGTGGCGCTATATAAATAAATGATGATGATAAATGATGATGATGATATGTGTTTATCTGACGTATTTCTACTGCACCTCAGCTTTCTTAAGAGATGAATGTCACTCTACATAGGGAGTCTGGCAGTGCTGTATCTTCTAAATTCAATGTTAGAGCTACTATATTGTATTAACATATGTTTATTTTGGAATCCACTTGTATGCAATCAAACATGTCATAAAAGTTAAACATCTACATTGCTAGGACTTTTCACAATCTTGTGTTATTTTGTCTCATTTGCATGTCCCTCAGGGTGGGGTATGCATCGCCTATGCTGTTAAATCTGATGCTGAGGACACCTACAAAAGAAAACCAATTTGTGAAGACAACGACAACAATATACACAGACTTACGTGATCAGCAACTGACCAGATATCCGATCGTAGCAGGACACAGACAGCAGCTTCTTCCGAATGCACAGGTGTCCGGTAGTAGTGCCTGACATCAGGGACCATGCAGGTTAACTGTTAAGAGAGGGGTCCCGACATTGACGCTTTAAATAAAAATTAATTAAGGCCGCACTGACATCAGGCACTACTGCCGGACACCTGTGCATTCGGAAGAAGCTGCTGTCAGTATCCTGCTACGATCGGATATCTGGACAGTTGCTGATCACGTAAGTCTGTGTATATTGTTGTCGTTGTCTTCTTAAATCGGCTTTCTTTTGTAGGTGTCCTCAGCGTCAGATTTAACAGCATCGGCAAAGAGACTACCACCGGTCCCTCAATATAACACGGAACATTTTTTTAAACTTAAAAGACAGTGGCACATCTAAATTATTATTTATGGATAACCATGTTCTAGAAAAAGCAAAACCGGATGCAAACTAAAAAAGTGATAACATTACATTTAAATGCACTCTAACCTTAATATTTTTTAATATTTAGATTTGCGTCCAGTGTTCTCAGAAAAGCTCTTTTCAAATCTTGATTTCGCAGACTGTATATTAGAGGGTTTATCATGGGTATAACAACTGCATACAATACTGTAAGGACTGGTTCTAGGACATTGGAGTATTCTGATGGTGGCATCATGTATGCAGAAAAACAGGATGTATAATAAATAATGAGAATGGTGAGCTGGGAGGAGCAGGTGGAGAAGACTTTTTTTCTTCCATCCTTAGATTTTATCTGCAAAATGACCCTGATAATTTTTATATAGGATGTCAAATTGAACATAACTGGGAAAAATCCAAATATTAAAAATTCCAGATAGATGACAATATAGACAGCTTCAGTGCCAGTACAGGAGATGTTGATAAGAGCTTTAGTATCACAGAAAAAGTGATGTATGGTATTTGAAGGACAGAAGGACATTTTTGAAACTGGAATTGTAACCACAAATGAATTTAGACATCCTGATATCCAAGTGACAGAAGCGTATAAGAGACAGTTCTTCCTATTTAAGATATAGTGATAGTGTAAAGGATTACATATAGCAACATATCGGTCATATGCCATAATGAATATTAGAACATCCTCTGAGCAGCCAACCGAAAGATAGAAGTACATCTGGGTGAAGCATTGTATGAATGATACTGTATTATCTCCAGATAATAATATGTACAGCAGTTTAGGGACTGTAGTGGTTGTATAACAGATATCTACTAAGGCCAGGTTACAGAGAAATAGATACATGGGGGTGTGTAACTGATCATCAATATATATTACTGTAATTATAATAGAATTGATGAGCACTCCAAAGATATATAGGAAGAAAAACAGACTGGAAATTAATGATGTATAATAAGAATTTGCTGAAAATGGCACCAAGTGGAAATCGGTTATATATGTCTGGTTCTCCATACACTCAATCTGAAAATAAACATTAATATCATTACTATTTGTGGGCATTGAAAATTGAGTGAATATGTCATCAATTAGTAATTTTGCATGCTCATGTCTTCCTGTTTAAGAAGGTAAATAAAGTAATCATAAACCAACATATATACTGACCCTTGAATTAGCATGTCATAGGCATGTGAGTGGACTGCCTACATGACTATGAACTGTGGTCCTGTACTTTGTAAAAAGTGGAACAGCAGAACTTTGAGTCGTACCTGCTGCATCCAGAACAGATTCTTATTATAAAACCAAATCTTATTAATGTTTCAGATAATTTTAACATTACATGTTGAGAGGGAATAAACTTGTATGATGTGGTATACTGGAAAATTTGTGATATTGGCTCAATAGTTTACTTTTCTGACAATAAATTCTTCAAAGTTTTATTAATAATTTATCTATAAAAATTCATTTAACATACCTTTTTGCATAAAAGTCCATTCTAGTGTAATGTTTTTCAATGTTTTGTTGTTTATAATGCTTTGCATAATTAGTCAAAACTTTTAAATATCATTTTGTGGTGGCCCCTAAATCTGATATGTGTTCCACTCAGCCTCTGCTTCTAAGAGGGAATGATGCTGATCCAAGATGTGAAACCCCGGCCAACACTGAAACAAGGTGGACACTTTTAGAGGGTTAACATTTTTCATACGTGACAAGTGTAAGAAAATGATGAGAGATTTGTCAAAAGAGCCAATTCAAGTAATATTTATTTAATTCTGTACAAAATTTATAAAACACTAAATCAATTATTCTAAAGGATACATCAAATTTAACTAATGTTCATTTCACTATCACTTAAATTCACTTTTACTAAGTGTTCAGGGCTTTGGGCTCTCAATGAGCTCAAAAGTAGTAGAATCACTTTGCCTTGAAGTGTGGCTTTCTAACTTGAGCTAAAGTTCTCCAGGTGGTGAAGTCTTTGTTCTGTTTGGGAGTTCAATCCCTAGCTCAGTTACTCTAGTTTGTATCTGTTGGTCCCTTTCTGGCAAAGCATACTGTATTATTTCCACCTGGTCATTGCATAGTGAATCAAACAGTGTCAACTGGTTGTACCACTTATGGTGCTCCAATGGTGTCTCTCTAATAAATTATTATTAATTAGCATCTAAATAATAATGTAGTATTAAACCTTCAATAGGTATCTCACTCCTCGTCAGCTGATCTAGAAAGGGATGCCAATCCTTATGCACAAAAGTATCACAAAATGTAGAAAGCACCAAGCAGTAAAGGGTTATCTTAAATAAAATACTAATTTAACAGAGGAGTTGTCTGTCTAAAGTATATTGCAAAAAGATGTTCAAAATCTAATAACTATAAATATGCAGAATTCTTAGCTGAAGAATATGGCTCCAGATATAAATCCAAATTATATACTTAAAATCATTTATTTAGATTGCATTTAAAAATAGCACAACTTATAACAACATTCTGTAAATGCATATATTCAAATGACATCTATACATTCAAAATTCAGAATAAACAGACTTCAATCCCAGAATAGCACCAAAGTAATACAATGTTACCTGCAAAAATATTGTCCCAATTGCAACTGTAAGGGATTTGTAAGGTTACCTGTTTCCTTAGAAATGGAAATGTAGCAGAATGCAGTGAATCCCTCAGTGCAGAAGGACTGAGAAGGGAAAATAAAGAGAAATGAAAAATAGTTTAATACGTTCACGGTACATTTTAAAATCATAAGTATATAAATGTGTTCACCTTAGATCGGTGAGTAGTAGGCATATCAATCACTTTAAAGAGTCCAACTCCCAACAAATGCAGCAAGTTATACATAAATTCTTAGTAGATTGTTAGAAGATGAACACTGTAAGCCTAATGCCCATAAAATTGTTTGGTTTGTTAAACTATGCATATATTTTTTTAACATATGAGTGGGTGGGAGGGCCCAAGGACAATTCCATTGTGCACTTTTCTTGCATTTTACTTTATGGCCTTGGTCTATCATCTTGCCTAAATTGTCTATTGATGCCACTGGTGTCCGTCTAATGAGGTTTTATTGCTGCCTCTCTACAATGTGTCACACATGCTGTCTAACATATAAATTATTGTATCTGTGCTCTTTCTTCTTCCATTTCACCTTTTGGTGCAGCCCATCTTCGTCTATCTACTTGTCTAAACTGTCTATTGATGCTACTATCCGTCTTATGAGCTTTTATTACCACCTCTTTACACTGTATCACACATGCTGTGTAATGTTGAAAATATTGTGTCCATGGTCTTTCTTCACCATTCCACTTCTGGGTGAGGACCACATTATTCTATCTTCTTTTCTAAAATGACCATCCTAATAACCAATGCTCTGCCACTATGTTTCATAGTGATCATATCTCTTATTAAACTGCCATGTATTTGTGTCGCTACTCTGACATTATTTTAAGCCAGCAAGCTCTCTGCACCCTTTGGCTGATATTGGTGAAAATATTGACAGTTTGCGGTGAAAATTGACTGTAAATGAATGTTAATGATATAAATACCAATGTAGAAACATAAACCGCTTACAAATTACATGATTTAACTGTTCTTTACATTTTTTTAATGACATTCACATCCAAAATCAAGACAGAGAGGATTTTTAGCCAAAACCAAAACACGAACATGGTTTTAGAACCAAAACCAAAACACAGGGGTCTGCGCACATCTCTATTTCTAACACATATTTACATGAAATAAAGTTTCCACATCCAACTAGTTCTCACTTGAGCAGCTTGAAATCTACTCATATGGACAGTAGCTATCGCATCTACAGATCTACAATAAGATGTACTCCTGCTTAATGTAGGAAATGGGAAATGTAGGGGGTTGACAGCTGCCTGGCCAAGCCAAGGAAAAATATAAAACAACTAGTAAGGCAATACAATAAGCTGCTTCTCTTATGAGCTTCCATTAAAGTTATACATTATTTCTTGAAGATAGTTTGGAGACTAAATGAGGATAAGATTTATAGATGTAGAAAAAAACATATTAATATTTATTCCCAACATGAGATATAATATAATTTATAGCCCTGTGCTAAATATGTTTATTCAGCATGACATGCAGTCTTGCAATATTTATACATGTGTTCATATACAGGGTGGCTCATAAGTGTGTAAACACCCTTTTAAATAGGAAATGAGTAAGGAAATATTAATCGAGTATATACACATATGATCTGGGGGTGGTGGCCATATGGTGGCCATCCTGAAGTGTAAACAATGGATTAATAATTCCTTACTCATTTCCAGTTTAAAAGGGTGTTTCCACATTTATGAACCACCCTGTATATTGCAGTTTAGTGCAAACAAATATTTTGTATAATCTGCCTTTCCAGACATTAAGGTGAGCTCTACAGTGCTCCTCCACAAACCTTACACAAGACAATGATTTTCTTCCCTTACAATCACAATTGTATCTTAGATGAACAATATTATGAGATATGGAAACTATGGAAACTTTTACATATACCTTTTTTAAATATTACTTCTAGTGTGACTGACAGAAAACAATGTGACCTATGGGCTAATGGCAATTATTTTATTTTTTTTAACTTTTTATTTATAACAGCAGATGTGTATAAAGCACAACAGTACATGTCATACATAGTATCCAAGTACCAGGATTACAAAATGTAAAAGCTCAGATAAGAAAAAGAAAAAAAGCAGAAGAACAACAGAAAACATATAAATATATTTTTCACAACCAAGTACATTCCAGGAGGGAGTTAAAGATCTACAAGGTGAATATTGAAGTAGAAAGTTTTCCCAATTCCAAAGGTGCATCTTGTACCATTGTACATATCCAGCGAATAGAACAAACTGCCAGAATTTTTTTATTTGTATTGGCGGTACAGGGGGAAGGAGGGAGTGGGACGGGACAGTCCAAGCTGGGTATGTATCCTTACCTGAGAACTCGACACATCGGTATGATAATAAAAAAGAGGGGGAAAGGTGAACAGAGGGAACACAAAGAGAATAGAAGAAATAGAGTCATAGAGATGGAAAAAAGAAGAGGAGGGGAAAGCATCTAAGGCTTATGAGAGGCCTGGCATAGAACTGTTGTTAAAGCTATACCAAGGATCCCACACTTTGTGGAACGTGGGAACTGTGTCATGGAGGAGACTAGTCACATATTCCATGGATGCCGTGTGCCAAGTTCTTTTCATAACACCCTCTCTAGAAGGTTGTGAGGCCTTCTTCCATTCACTAGCTATTTTTTAACTTAGCTGCATTATATATGTGTTGGACAAGCTTATCTGATGCCTTAGTAATGCCTTTGATAGGTTGGCATAGAAGCACCAAGAGTGGATTCTTAGGCACGCTAATGGCAATTTTTAAAAGATAAACATCTTTTTTATGCCCCACTATTACAACCATATACCAATAACAGTGACAATTTAGTAGAATGTATCATTTTAAAATAGTAGATAGTTCACAACTCACCTGTAAATCAGCATAAAACAGAACACAGGAGAGCACAGAATCATATTTTATACTGTATGGATCCCTATACAATGTGTTATTAATAAAGAAATTACTATGGGGAGTAGAAGAAAATGATGGAATTACATCACCCATATACTTAGCTCTTGGGTCTTGATTATAAAGTTTTTAGAAATATAGCAACAACTTTTTCTTCTCTTTATCTGCACATTATTATTTTTCAGTTATTATAAGAAATTTAATGGTTTTACTGAAAACTTTTCAATTTTTTCTGCACATTGTGATTTTCAGGTTTTATAAGAAATGTATTAGTTTTATTGTAACATTGTAGTTTTTGAACAAGCACAATATTCTTCTAGTATTCTGAAACTGTTTCACAGGCAGATACTGTAAATTCTGAAACTTGTTAATTGTTTTTATCTAACATTGCTATAGATTTTATTTTCATTTGTTCAAACATTTATATAAATTATCAAATTTAATAATGATTAAAAAATACAAAATAATAAGATCTGTCTACCAAAACAAATATGGAGGAAAAGATGATACATTCCCATGCTTTATACCATATTTGCCTTCAGATGCCAGTTCACATATACATTAATCAGGGACATGGATAGAGTTTGGGTGGAATGAGGGCTTGCACACATGAAATTAATCTTATTCACCCCAGATTCCTGTCCTCCTTGTCTCGCAATCCTCAATCACCTAAATTTTACATAATTCAATACTCAGTAGCATTCTATGTCTGTTATGTTTGTGTTATGCTTTGAGAAATAAACAATTTCTTATGTTTTAAGTTTAGAAATGCAAGAAATATTGGCTGTAATATAATTAGAAGGGTTGGACACTGACCTGGTGTTAAATTTTGATGTATTGCTTTAATGTTGATTGGTCAGAATCACCTCATGGAAAATGGGGATGCACTTACTATGGTGAAAACTGTTTGGCTGGAAATTTCTAAGATGTAAAAATGTGAAAATGCCATGTCAAAGTTGAGCATACTACATACTTTATGAGCACTGTCTTCATCTCATATTATTATTATTATTATTATTATTATTGATTTGTAAGGCACCACAGTGTTCTGCAGCACAGTACAGTAGGGAAAACAGTACATACATAAAACAGGAACATACAAGGTAGACAAAATAGTTATATCTATCTGTCTATCTATTTACTCTTCTGTTCTTATTAGACATGGTATGAGAGATAAGTGAATGTTTGCACATTGCAATTGGACTTCAATTACATATTTTTACTGGAATGTATAAGAAGTATAGAGTATATTTATAATGTAAGTCTTAGATGTAGTGTTAAAGTACATAATATTCACATTAAGTTAATACAGTATTTGAACTATTTCTATAAGAAAACTATAAAAAGAGTGCAGGGCGGGGAGCTAATTGGAATATCTCTGGTGGATGATCAGACAATGTACCACAGTGTGCTCAATGTGAAGGTTACCTTGAAAGTGACTTATGATTCATCATGGTACAATGTAGAGTTGTAAACAGAATTACTTTTGTGAAATCTACTCACAGAGGGAATGTTAAATGATTGTGTATTTTATGTATCTATAAAATGGTGATGGTAAAATGTTGATTTCTGGCATTATTTTAGGGATTTTATGTGTTTGTATCATTGCTGAAGTTTCACAGTGACTGCCAGGACTCAATATATACATTCAAGAAATGACCACAATGGCTGGTGACCCCCTTATACCCAATGACCAGTCTCTGTGTATTAAGCAAAACATTTAATAATATATGTAGCCAATGTAAAAGGGGTTGTAGTCCTGGTCAATGGGTTAAAGTTGGTCTGGAAGGGCAGCAGACTTGCCATTTACTTTGTAACATTGATCTTCTTAATAGATATAGTGTTAAAAGAGAGGAAGCAGCACACCAACATTCAGGCACAGTTCCCATAGGATTTTGGGAAAAGCTACAACTAAGGAAGATTAAACAGCAATGACTGACAAGCGGTGAGCAGCCAGTGGGATTCAAATTAAAATTTCAATAACTAATAAGGAATCAGTGACAACAGTTTAGTTGGTAACAATATCTCCCACAATTTCTAGAACATTATATATGTCAAGCACCAACAATGCAGAAGTGGCCACAGTAATGAAGTGAAATCTAATGAATCTGTTTTTTAATTATTTTGGTGGTTAAATAGGAACTGATCATTTTTCCATTTAACTAATAAATAAAAATGCTTTATTTACGGAAACTAGTTTGTGTACCAGTTTTATACAACTGAATATCCCAAATTTGTGCTGCCTTATTCTTTTATTATCCGTATGTATATTTTAGATTGAGATGTGCTAAGAGAGCACATCTCTCTTGGCAATATGTCTCTTGGCACACATTAAGCTTTAAGTAGGATTGGGACATCCATGTGGATATAGCAGAGAGACAGTTGGTTACATGAGATAATATAAAGGAGAAGAGTTAGATTTGGGTATTTTCAGAGTAGAGATTATATTGGAGGGGAAATGGGTAAATTAGTTCCCACGGAGGAAGTGTACAGTGAGAAAAACAGAGGGCCAAAGACAGCTTTGTGATAGTGAAGGGGAAGTTGTGCTAGAAGTAGAGACACTAAAGGAGGTTTTAATAGATCAGAAGTGATCCAAGAATGTGCAGTGTCATAAAGGCCAATGGAGTGAAGAGTGTGCAGGACAAGAGAGTGATCAAGAGTGTCAAAAGCAGCAGATAGGTCCAGGATGATAAGTATGAAGAAGGACCCTGAGATCATTAATCACTTTTGTGAGTACACTCTCAGTGGAATGTTGCGGGTGGAAGCCTAATTGCAGAGAAGCAAGAATGGAGTGAGAGGAGAGAAATTGAGATAGTTGATACGTAGTCAGGAAATGGGAAGAAGAGAAATCGGGTGGTTGTTGTAGAAAGAGGCTAGGTTGAGAGATGGTTTCTTTAGGTTTAGTGAGATAAGCGCATGTTTAAAGGAGGGTGGAAATGTGCCAGTGAAGAGAGACAGGTTGAAGAGATGATATGGAGGTGGAGATGCAATGGGGAACATGAAGCAGAGAAGTTGGTAGTGAATAAGATTGTCAAGAGAGATTATTTTTGTTATTATTATATGTTATTAGTAAAGCCTTAACAAATTTTACAACACTGTATGTTGATTGGATTAGGATACAAATGAATGACATATAATAACATGAAATAGAGGAAAAATATGGCCCTGCCCAAATGAGATTACAATGAGGTTTGGGAACAATTGGTAGATAAGGTAATGAAGTAACAATTGTAGCTGATGGTCGGGAAACTGGCTATTGTAAAGCAAAAGTATTATTAACTACCAATATTAAGCCGGCATTGGCAACTTAGTTTTTTGTGCAATGAACCGTGTTGTGGCACAGCTGAAATGATATTGGAAAGCTGAAGCTGGAGACACGTAAGATGCATCTATAAATATAACTTACTGTCAACTATAGCTTATTGTATGACTACAATCTCTATTGCAATAAAGTCTACATTAACAATACTTGGGTTAACATACAAATTACTTTCTTATCATTTCATTAACAGAGTTCACCAATCACTGTCGGCACAGGTCTTTTGCACGTTAGGCATTTAAATTATAGCACTAGCCAAAAACAATTCAAGGGTGGCAGCTTGGCTTTGGTGTGGTGTTGATCACAATATGGGAGTAAATTACTCTTAAAATAAGAGCAAAGAAAAATAGAACATTTTCCACATATGCAGACACCTAAACATCCCGAGATGTAACTGGCTTGGCATCGACAGCACATGTGCTTGGTTTATGACAAGTCATCAAAGAGTATTTGCACCTGTGCTACCTTCCTTGATAGCTTTCTTAGTTAACCCTTGACATACTGACTGATACACTTAGCTACCCAGTGTCAAGATTATTGGCTGACTTAGACTTTGAATCCGGAATATCACTTTGGAACCTTACAAAATGCTATTATCTCTTCCTGTTTGCTACTGACCACACAACACTACTCCCACTTGATTACTGCTTTCAATTTCCCTGTGTACTGGGCCATCACTTGACAAACAGAACACAGGAAAGAAAGAAGTTATTCCTGATGGTGTGGATCCCAATAGAATGTGTTGTTAATAATGTAGTTACTATGGGGAGTAGAAGAAAATGATTTAATTACACCAACCAAATACTCAGTTCTACTTGATTTTACGGCCAGAACAATTTAAAAACATTTACAGTAATGTATAATTAAAATGAGATTAATCCAATCAATGTAACACAGACTTTATATCTATCTATATACCTAGTGGATCATTATACAGTGTGTAATCAAGTAATATGTTACTATGGGTCTTGAAATAAAATTATGGAATAGCATAACCCATATATTCTGTCCTTGGGTTTTGACTATAAAGTTTTTAAAATTATAACAAGAAAAAATTGTATTCTCCATTTCTAAGCATTATTCATTTTCAGTTTTTAGGAAATATGTTTATTTTGTTGTGACACTCTATTTTTGGATAATCATGGATTTAGGGAAAACATTGAAAAATGTTTATATCATTTCACAGGCTCTTTAAGTTGTGCCATATATTTTGTGTGTTTCTCTATAATAATATATTATTTTGATTTTCTTTTTTTTATTCTTATGTTTACTTTGAGAAATATGCAGCCATTTAATTAATGATTACACTTTATAATGTTTTGAGAATTAAAAATATTTTGATATTTTGATGTGCATGTAGTGTTGGGTAAACTATAATTAGAGGGAATGTACACCTATTGTTAGGATATTAGAATTGCCTCTTTAACTCTGATGAGCATGAGTCATTGACTGTGCCAGCACTTCTTCAGCTGTAATAAGCATCCACTGTACACTTTTCTCATTCAATTAGAATGTGCCACTCTCCTGACCTCATTGGATGTTTGGAGCTTATAAGTTCCTCATCTGTTATGCAGATTTGTCAGTGATAGAGTTTCACTCTGGACTCTGGATTCCTGTAGAGTCTCCTCTCAGGGATTCTTCAGTTTTCTTATCTAAGCTAAAACTCTGGCTCTATAACCCTGGCTACCTTTATAAAAATACTTCTGACTTTGTACCCTGTCAAACAGTATTATAATTCCAATTCATCATTCCTGCATCCTGCTTACTGTGACCTTTCTCAGTGAGTATAGCATTTTGAATATTGCACATCCTATAAAACATTGTTCAGCTGGATATTAAAGTAATCTTTCTATATTGCTCTACTTGTTGATTACAGCGCTGAGGGGCTCTAGGCTCATCTCAGTTGCACTTTTTACCATGTCCAGGTAGATCAGGTAGATTGGATATTCTCCATTACCAAGGCTTCATCCTGTGGGTATTGTGTCTACTTCAACAAGTCTGTGCCTTAATTAATCAGTGTGAAATACTACTGACTGCCTGGATCTCTGCAGATCATTTATTCAATACAGTTGTCAGAGACTTTACTAGAGACTGTGTTTATAAATCAGTTGCAAGCTTTCACAGCATAAGACCATAATTTTCTGTGTAAATTTACATTATATTCAAACAAAATCACAGTCGTTTGAACTTCTTTCCTGCCTTGTTCTATCATAGAGTTACCTAACACCTATCTGTAATAAATTGTGATCGCTTGTTTTGGGTGGCTATTGGTTTGAAATGCCCCTGGTAAAAAGGAATGCACTTACTTTTGCAAGATTGTGGGTCTACTTGGAAATGCATCTGGTGGAAAGTATAACAATCCAACTTCAAAGTCCATTCCACTGCCACTGTAGGACCACACTCTTCATTAATTTAAACATTGCAATTTTACTTCTAATAACTATTCTATCTTGATTATTCTAGCCCCATTAAAGGCTTAAAATAATCATGAGAGTGAAAAGTTATTATGACTTTATTACATCATTTTTGTGTATTTATTTTTTTATTATGTGTTTATTTCTACATTTATAACTATGTTGCGGCATCTTCAGCAGCAGAAAGTGAAACCATTCACCCTTATGTGTATGTAAATATCAATGCTGCAGGGGCATGGAACGGCAGAGTGCAGGAATGACATTGTGATGCAGTAGTTGTTACGAGAGCAGAGATTGAAGCTGGGACCGAAAGTGAATAAGTGGTTGATCCTGTAAGTTGGGAGGAATATAGGTGGTTTCCTGGAACTTCTGTGTCCTGTGGCCATGTATAAAACTTTTATGCCAGGCTGACAGACTATCAGTTTGCTGTTTTCTATCTGTGCCATGAGAAGTTTGGGTTGGATGAAGAACTGGCCTAAGAGCTGAAGAGAAGCCAGTAGGGAATTGAACTGCAGGGGATGGTTGTGATTGAGATAGTGCTACCCTCTCAATGAAAAGTGAGTTCAGTGCATATGTAAACATATTTTCCACACAGAGGCACCAGAGAGTGATCTCAATAGACATGGAAGCCACAGTATGGTTGCTTTAGTGGAGAAGAAGGGGAGTGAAAGAGAGACCTCCTGAGACAAGATTTGAATGCTAAGTTTGAGAATGAAATACTAACTGTGCTGGAGAGGAGTAAGCAGAATGACAGCTTCTAACTAATTTACTGGAACTGAGAACTATGCTGCAGTGTAAAATATGGAAATGTAAATAAAGTTTACCTTGTTTATTTCCATCAGATGAAAAGTATTTTATTATAAAAACTGGCATTATACACATAGTCAAGCCAAACAGATGTGAAATGTTGAAGTCGTATAATTGGATGAACGAAAGTATATTGGTTTAATATTGGTTTGCCGTGCGTATTGTGAAGTGTACGCCACGTGTTGCGTGACGCGATCGCACGGTAAAATACGCACGCACACACTCGCATTACAACAGTTAGTTATTTATATAATTTCATATTGGTTCTGTTACACTGTAATTCAGGAGCAGATAGTATTCGGTTTATTATTAGTCTATATATATAGTGATTATATGTACATTGTAGTGTTGTTATTAAAGGTTTAGGTAATAGGAAAGGTGTCATGCCTGATATCATATTGAAGCCCTAATCATCAGCAGCTGTCCGGTGCAGTCGGCGAAGAGATCGCACATTGCATACTTTAGTTATTGATATTAGAGAGTAAACCTTTGTATGATACTGGCTATGAAAAGGAGCAGACCCCCTGGACAGAAGACCCCCACCTTTGGATTCCTTAGATTGAATCAACCTATTACCTGTCTGGCCTGGACCCACCCAACGTCTGGACCTATAGAAACAATCTACGTCATCTCTATTGTTCACAATGAAACACTGACTGTATATATATTAGCTGCATCCCCCACCAGGGTCTCAGTCTACTCAGACCAGTTATCTAACAGATACACTGTTCCATTGGGACCCATGGAAGCGCAGCGATTGCAGCGGTATGTATGTATGTAACTTTTGGTATTGGCTGTGCTGTACTGTACTTTATCATGATATAATAATGTATTGAATTGTTGACTATTTACATCTGCTAAAATAAACCACCATGTGCTTTGGACACACATACAATTGATTGGGCAATGCTTATTTTAAAACGATAAAATTACTTTAATAATTTGGGGGCTCATGAGTTAGGAATTACGTTACCGGCAGGTATGCAACGCTTACGATATTCGGTTCCTCAACAAAGGGTGGATGGACGGACGCGTCGTATAAAGCAGGAAAGAACGTAATACGTCTAAGACCTGTGGTTCACTGTGTGTTGCGAAACCGAATGTCCGTTGTTGCATAGACTGAAGGAACGCTAATTAGAATCTAGGGACAAGAAAGAAAAATGTTTCTTTTTATTGTCGTTTTATGCTTTAAAAGTGTATTGCATTGCTGTGCGTATGTGTAGTTCCTGCTGTGCGTACGCGAACTTCCGATAGATTTGCCACGTGGTTGAACAATAGTTTTGATAGTTGTTATATGCATACTGTAAGCACTTGGTAAAGTCTCTGAAAAGATAGTGCCATTGTTTGGGAAAGTTATTTTCTGTACAGAAAACAAAGGTTATGTGTGTGTATGTGAATGAATACATAAAGGAAAAAGTATACTGGTAATTATAGGCAACTATAGGTTTTCGCACGTGCACCCAATACTAATCACGACATTCACTGATAAAGGGTATTGTTTGCTGGAAAGGACAGAGCATGGCAGTGTTATCTGTGGTCCGCATAATGAATCATTGAGCTGTGCAAATCGACCGCATGGCAAGGCCGTGATTGAGTATTGGGAGGGCAGTGTGGTACTATTTGAAAATTGATAGCGCTTTAGTTCAGGTGTGTCTGACGGGGCATGTTAAAAAAAGGTGACCTGACAACAAAGGTTCTGTTCTAGGGCTGAGCAGGATATAAAGAAACCTTTGTGTGAGTGGTGTTCTGTTCTAACAAAGAGCAGGTGATAAAGAGACACCACAGAGTATACTTGGCAGGTATACTCAAAGCGAAAATAACAGGTTTTCGCGGCATTCCCAAATATTAATCGCAAAGCTTACCGATAGTTAGTATCCGTAGGCGGTGCGATTGGACCGCATGGTTGATTTAGTGCAGCCGTGATTGCGACTTGGGAGATGTGGGAGGAAATACGCTGCAACCACTGATATTCTTGATTGATATCTGGTGCTGACAGTGGTAAAGTACTCAAACTAGGAAGGGCATTGATATCTTAAGGGGACGTGCCTGTTGAAAACGTCCATGAATAAAAAAAAATCTCTAGTAAGTTCTGTTTGAAAGGAGAACAGGTAAAAGTCTTTTTGTGTAGCGTTGAGAAATAGGTTGTTTTCACAATGGATATGAAGCAAACGATAGAGATAGTTCATGTTGTGCTGCCTAATGAATGGCCGGTTGGTTCGGCAAAATATGTTATGTATAATAAATACGGTGCGTATGCTACGGCATACTGCGACAAATGGGTCAAGATGACCCGGGAGTGTGTGAAACCTTTCCCAAACATAGGTACTCTTGACTCAGAGGTGTTAAATAATGTTAGAGATAAAGTGCGGTTGATTAAATCAACAAAAATGAGAATTGAACATGATGACTGTTTAAAATTGTGGCAAATGGAAGGTAACACGTGGCAGAGCAGCGAACGCACAGCGGAAGTGAGTGTAAGGAAAAACACGTGTTCAGCGGAAGTAAGCGTACCGGAAACAAGCATTCCGGAAGTGTGCGTTGCAAAGCGTGGCGAACTGAGCGCAAACACGCCCCCGATAAATTCGGTTGGGGCGGGAAGTACAGCCAATACCAAAAATTTAAAAATGGTAACTAGTAACTTGTATGGTGTTTTAAGTAATGTTAAAAGTAATGTTTCAGGACAAAGAAGAGGAACGGTCCCACCAGCAGGGGCAGCTGCTGAAAGTGGTGAGAATAATGAAAAGGTTAACACAGGGGGAGACATTCATTGTACTGCAACAGCAATTCCAGCAACTAGGTCAGAACAGAGTGATTTGGTAGGCTTATATCCCATCCGCAGAACAGCAGTTCCCAATGGGAAAGCGGACAGAGATGGTGTAGTTCCCATGAAAGAAGTAGCAGTGTATTCTCCATGGACTAAGACGGAACTATTTACAATTATGTCTGATTTCCCTGATCCTAGAAAAGATTTGGCCAAGTGTCAGAAATTTATTAGACATTTAGGTAATGCACATGAACCTACTAATAAAGATTGGCGAGTGCTGTTTAGAGCTTGTCTTCCTCTCGATACTGATATACAGAAGTTCATTGAGGGTTGTAATTTGGAGAAGGATAAACCCTTAACTGAGGATAACAATCAGCATAATATTAGATGTATAATCAAAGAGTTGGCCGTATATTTTCCAGTGACTGTGGAATGGGGCAAAATATGCAACATCAAACAAAAAGGTAATGAGAATACAACTGATTATTTTTCAAGGGCGCTAGCGGGCATTATTAAGTACACAGGAATATGGGATATAATGGTAAATCCACATTACAGGGAGGTAACTGTTGCAGTACTAATGGACGGCCTCCGGGAGGATCTAAGGACCTGGATACAAACCTCTTTTCCTAATTGGAGAGGTCGCACGGTAACTGATATTAGAGAGCATGCTATAGAACATGATAAAAATATATGTAAAAAGGAAAAAGCACAGAGTGATAGAGGTTAATGATGTTGAGTATCCAGGCATTAGAAAAAACTACATCCACAACCTCAGAATTATAAAAACCACTATAAGGGACGAAAGAAACAGAAATCTTTGAAGTGTTTTAACTGTCTTAAAAAGGGACATTTGAGGAAAGATTGCAAAGAAAATATTAGAGCCAAGGCTAAGAAAATGGGACACGAAGCAAAGAGACTTGGCCCACCTAAGGGGGAATCACATAAACACCCACAGAGACGGCGCACACAAGTCTCGGAGACTTCTCAACAGTTTCCTGTGCACCTCATAGCAGCCAATGCCTTGGGGGAGAACCATAGTCAACCCTGGAGGTTAGGTCAGACCTGTAGTCCTACAAACAGGTGGGGTTTAAACTGTGGTAAGTAGTAGTGTAAAAGAAACTGATTTCTAAAAGGTAACCTTGGTTGATTTTGTTTGTTCATTTATGTTGTGAAATGTTTGTTGTCCTAAATTGCTAGCCGACGGCAAAGAATAGAAATGTTTGTTTTGTATGCTGTTTTAAGATAACTATCTTGTTTTTCTTTTCACAGATAAAAGGGACACAAAAGAAGTATAGACAAGTGTTTAAAAAGGGTGAGATAGAGAAATAGAAGAATTACTCTTGAAAGACTAATTAACAATAGACAATTGGAACACTCTTTTGTTTTAGGCTGCAGTGACTCATGATAATTTGTTTGGCTGAGAATCATTATCCAACAATGAAGTATGTATATACTTTGCTCCAAAATATCGTTTTATGTATTTCAGAGAAAATATGAGTCACTAAGAGTACATTTTTACATTTCTCTATTATAAGTTAGAAAAGTCCGTTGAAAAGGTATGTAGTCAATGAGATACCGAGTTCTTAACGAACAAATGACGGACGACACTGGATTGCACTGTTAAGAACCCCTAGTCAAGTATGGGGAGGGGTCATAGTTAGCAAATAGCTAAGGGGAACAGTGGAATGAATACAGCCATTTCCCCATAGAGTCAGAGTCCAATCCAGCTGTCATTTTGTTGTAAAAAAAATCTCCCTTTCTACATGTATGTTTGTATTCAAACCTTTGTATTCCCATCATTCATTGCTTTCCTATTTCTCATTCTTTACAACAAAGGCTAGTCTCTCTCTCTCTCTCTCTCCCCCCCCTCTCTCTCTCTCTCTCTACTTCTCTCTCTCTCTACTTCTCTCTCTCTACTTCTCTCTCTCTCTACTTCCCTCTCTCTCTCTCTCTCTCTCCCCCTCTCTCTCTCTCTCTCTCTCTACTTCTCTCTCTCTCTACTTCTCTCTCTCTCTACTTCTCTCTCTCTCTACTTCTCTCTCTCTACTTCTCTCTCTCTCTCTCTCTCTCTCTCTCTCTGCTCTGGTAGAGATAAAATCAGACAGTCTCAACAATGGGGCTAAAACATATTTTATGTTTTTACATAAGACAAATTCAGAGATACACACACTAGATTGACATGAGTTACAGAAACAGTCAGGGGTTTTGTTTTCATGTGTATAGAAACTGCTGATTTTAAGCAGAAAGGTTCTGTTGTGGAAATACGATTCATGTGTTATAGATTGCATATCTGTTTTGTTTTTTTTGTTTTGGCTCGTGCCTCCTGTACAAAAATGTGCCTTTATATGGATGCACAAAGGGTGGGCAGGACAGTAGGACAGAAGAATGCTAGAGGTGAGGCATACAGATATGCATCTCTGTATAGAACATTGGAGTAGGATTTTTACCACAAGATACGACATAATGTGAAACCCTAGAAAATGTAGAATTTTCATGTTTTATAATTTTCACTGTTAGACAGGCATGTACTGGATACTGTTATATTTGAAGAAAGTGTTATAGAAAGTGACCTCTTTGCCTTTCCCACTTAGTCAAGTAGCTGAATATGAGGTACTGAGAATGACATGTGAGTTGGCAGAGGGAAAATCGATTGATATACATTGGTCTTTAGCATTTTTCTAGTCTAGAGGGCGATGTTGAGGTGACTGAGAAATCGTTTTATAGCAATACCAGCACATGATTAGGACACTACATAGAGGACTTTATACAGTGACACAGTTACCAACTGAAGTAGCTGCTAGTAAGGTCCACACTTACACGCACAACCATACAGGGCTGTCACACCAGGGAGAACATAGCTGTCAAATAGACAACAGGGTTTTATGTGACAGCTAACAAATCTATGTTTTGTTTGTTTTTCGTTGTATTGTTTTAGTTTTAAAAAGGTGAACACACACACACATGCACGCATGCACATATTGGTTAATATAGGAAGATTTGTGTTACCTGAGGGATAAACTGTCTGGAAGGTGAAGAGATGTGGTGAGGAGTCTGGTGGACTCTGGAGAGATGGACAAGGTAGACTAATAGAGCCATCCCATATCCCTCCTGCTGATGGGTTTTCCTCCAGGTAAAACAAATACACGTCATCCAATTACCACCATGCAGGATCCTCAAGTATACACTGGTGTACCAATGAAATATGTCTGGGTAGAGGTGTATTGAAATGTGTCTAATGTATTACTGTTTCATACTCAAAGCTTTTGTTATTTAATGTGATAGTCCTAGAGTTATAATAGATGATAGGGGTATTCATGGTATTGATAATAGATGTATAATGTATGAGTAGTGGTAACAAATCACATACTTTCAATTAGCCATAAACCAGTGTGAACATAAAGTAGTGGTATTCGGTAGAATGAATTGAATAGAATAAGAGTTGGAACTTGCTTGAAGTGCCACTAGTCCTTTACCGCTACCAAGAGATCACCCCTGGGCAGACTCCTAACCTGTCAGTTTTTGAAATGTTCTTGACCCCTCGTGAGATGAGATTGTAACTGGGAGGCTAGGTTAGACCTTGAGAGAAGGTAAATAGTGAGACAGCAACTGAGAACGTCCAAAACACTGTTTCCTGAAAGGTCACACTAACTGTCAGGATGTTGGATCAGGAGAGTAAGTTGTGGAGCAGAAATTTCTTAAGCTTAGGTTATTTGCCAGACAGGTACCAGGTGTAGGCTACCAGCCTCACGGCTTCAAGGGTAGCAGAGACACACTGGTGCCCATACCACCCACTGCAGAGGGGCCAACACTCAGAGAAGGGTCCAAGGGCACTCATGAGTCTGTACTGGAAGGCCTCGAATGCAGTTAGTAGCACCTGAGCCAAAGGCTAAGACTGTTGTCCAGCATGAAGTTGTAGTTTTTCCTGTTTTGTGTTCTCTCATTTCACTCTCTTCTCAGGACGGTTAATTCTTTTGATTATTAGCAGGTGACAGAGACTGGTTCGGGTAATGATAAGGAGGTATTGGGGAGGAAGAAGTTAGTAGCATAATCAGTCCGGCCAATTACTCTATTCAATTCAGGGGTAAAGGAAAATTTGGAAACCTTGGAGCTTGGAGAAAGTGCGAGGGGCTATTGTCTGAGTAGCATTACGTCCGTAAGTACGGCGACCCCATAGTAAAAAAAAAGAGACACACCCAGCGATGCCAGTCCAGTAATATTCGGACTTGAGCAGGCATCCTTGAGAATGATTATCATTCTTGGGAGGGTAAGGTTTTAGACCAAACAAAGTGCTGGGCGTGCTCACGCGTGCCTCAGTGATTATATCAAGTAGGATTAGTTCTCTTTCCACTAAATATTCTTGAGGTACCCGAACCATGGGTGGGAGGTCACTAGGGGAAAAAGTAGGACACCTAGGTCCCTTAGTCTGAAGTCTCCCAATGCTTTACAAGCCGATCACTGTTAAATCTGAGTATTGGGAGACTGGGAAGAACGAACAGACAATAGCCCGCCCACAAGTGTTGATGAAAAGAACTGGTGACATTATTAGATGTGTGTATATTAACGCAAGCTGAAGGAGATTGCATATGACATTACTGATAGACATAGGATGATGCTATTGATGAACATGAAGTGTTTAATGTATTCTGAGCTTAAAGACATGCGTTGGACAGAAGAACCTGTTAAACTTGAAGAACTATAGTAGAGAATTCTGTATAGCTGATACACGTTCTACTGTACCATGTACCTTTCCAAATAATGTATTAAGTGTTTTATTGCACCCTTGAAGGGCATACAAAAAGTTATCTCCAAGCTCCAGAAGTGTACGGTTTATAGTAAAAGAAGAAGTCGTTTAGAGGATTAAGACTCTCTCTTATGATAATTTGTTTAGATCTACGAACAGCGTGGACATACACCAAGGGGGATTTGCATTACATAACAATGAAACATGGTACTGAGATCCTGCATATAACATCTTTAAGGTGATAGTTTATTGTACTATCAAAGGGTGGACTGTTGAAGTCGTATAATTGGATGAACGAAAGTATATTGGTTTAATATTGGTTTGCCGTGCGTATTGTGAAGTGTACGCCACGTGTTACGTGGCGTGACGCGATCGCATGGTAAAATACGCACGCACACACTCGCATTACAACAGTTAGTTATTTATATAATTTCATATTGGTTCTGTTACACTGTAATTCAGGAGCAGATAGTATTCGGTTTATTATTAGTCTATATATATAGTGATTATATGTACATTGTAGTGTTGTTATTAAAGGTTTAGGTAATAGGAAAGGTGTCATGCCTGATATCATATTGAAGCCCTAATCATCAGCAGCTGTCCGGTGCAGTCGGCGAAGAGATCGCACATTGCATACTTTAGTTATTGATATTAGAGAGTAAACCTTTGTATGATACTGGCTATGAAAAGGAGCAGACCCCCTGGACAGAAGACCCCCACCTTTGGATTCCTTAGATTGAATCAACCTATTACCTGTCTGGCCTGGACCCACCCAACGTCTGGACCTATAGAAACAATCTACGTCATCTCTATTGTTCACAATGAAACACTGACTGTATATATATTAGCTGCATCCCCCACCAGGGTCTCAGTCTACTCAGACCAGTTATCTAACAGATACACTGTTCCATTGGGACCCATGGAAGCGCAGCGATTGCAGCGGTATGTATGTATGTAACTTTTGGTATTGGCTGTGCTGTACTGTACTTTATCATGATATAATAATGTATTGAATTGTTGACTATTTACATCTGCTAAAATAAACCACCATGTGCTTTGGACACACATACAATTGATTGGGCAATGCTTATTTTAAAACGATAAAATTACTTTAATAGAAAAAAGACCCTGTTCTCCAGGAACAACTCATTTTGGCCTCAGGAAAGAACAAACAGAGGGATGAAGTTTGGAGTTACAATGTGATTAAATTAATTATTTGCAAACTTGGTGTGATTAGTGAGGCTGCTCTTGCCAAAGATGTACCTGATAATGGAAATGTGGCTGCTATAAGAAGCTGATAGCTCTACAGCAGACTGCAGATTGTGGGGCAGCACGGTGGCTAAGTGGTTAGCACTTCTGCCTCACAGAGCTGGGGTCATGAGTTAAATTCCCAACCATGGCTTTATCTTTGTGGAGTTTGTATGTTTTCCCCGTGTTTGCATGGGTTTCCTCCGGTTCTCCTGCTTCCTCCCACACTCCAAAAACATACTGGTAGTTTAATTGACTGCTAACAAATTGACCCTAGTCTGTTTGTGTCTGTCTGTATGTGTGTTAGGAAATTTAGACTGTAAGCTCCAATGGGACAGGGACTGATGTCAATGAGTTCTCTGTACAGCACTGTGGAATTAGTGGCGCTATATAAATGAATGATGATGATTGTAGAAGAGAAAATAGAGCATCAAAAACATTGCAGAACACATGTGGGACACAGCAAAAAAATTTTTTAAAAGCATTAAAAAGTGAAGACAAAAAGACCGAGAGAGATAAGGGAGTGCCTGGCAGATGAATAACACTTTGAATGTTTTTGTTTGGTCTTTTCTTCTGTTTTGTAGGGCTCTTAGTCCAGTTTGAGGGAAGTGAGGCGTCTGCAGGTGATCACTTCAGGAAAAGGGCAAACAGATGTATTTCCACTTCTATTTGAATCTAACTTGCACATAGCCAGCGGTTTTAGAGAAGGTACCAGAGAAGGTGCAGACACCCTGTTGGGGGTTATGGTGCAGGCAATCGTAAATCTGTTCTTCATTCACTGTAGTAGGGTTTCTTCATAGGGTGCTAGGCAGTGCTGTATCTTCTAAATTAAATCTTAAAATAAATATTTTTTTATATATATATATATGTTTATGTTGAAAACCACTTATTTGAAAGCAAACCTGTCATAAAAGCTAATCATCTACATTGGTAAGACTTTATTCAATCTTCTGTGGAATTTTGTCTCGTTTTTCATTCCCCGAATAGAAGAGACTTCCTTATTAATTTAAAAGACAATGGCACATATTAATTATTAGATAATTAATAGATAGCCATATGAAAAGCACAACCAATACAGATTTAAAGTGATAACATTGAGTATAGTTTACTCATTTTTAAATTCTCGCTCGCCTCAACTTTATTTAACACTTAGTTTTACCCCCAATATGTTCAACACAGCCTGTTTCACATCTTTATTCCGTAGGCTGTAGATTAAAGGGTTTAACATAGGTGTAACAACTCCGTACACTGCTGAAAGGACCTGTTCTAGGTCATTTGAGTATTTTGACGGTGGCATCATGTACACAGACAAACCTGTTGTATAGTAAATAATAACAGTGGTGAGGTGGGAAGAGCAGGTGGAGAAAGTTTTTCTTCTTCCATCTTTAGATTTTATCTGTAAAATTACCCTGATAATGTTTATATAGGATGTCATACTGAAAACAAGTGGGAAAAATCCAAAGAGTATGAATACCAGATAGATGACAATATAGAACATTTCAATACCAGTACAGGAGATATTAATCAGAGCTTTAGTTTCACAGAAAAAGTGGTGTATTATATTAGAATGGCAGAAGGACATGATTGACACTGGAATTGTAAACATAAGTGAATTTAAGCATCCTAATAACCAATTTCCAGATACAAGTAACAGACAATGCTTCCTATTTAAGATATAATGATAATGTAAAGGATTACAGATAGCAACATATCGGTCATATGCCATAATGAATATTAAAACGTCCTCTGTGGAGCCAACCAAAATATAAAAGTACATCTGGGTGAAGCATTGTATGAAGGATACTGTATTATCTCCAGATAATAACATGTACAGCAGTTTAGGGACAGTAATGGTTGTATAACAGATATCTACTAAGGCCAGGTTACAGAGAAATAGATACATGGTGGTGTGTAAATGATCATCAATATATATCACTATAATTATAATGGAATTGATGAGGACTCCAAACAAATATAGGAAGAAAAACAGACTGGTAGTTAATAATGTATAAGAAGATTTTGCCGAAAATGGCACCAACTGGAACTCTGTAATATACGTCTGGTTTTCCATGTCAGATTCTGGTCATTCTGCAAACAAACATTATTCTTATTAATATTTGTGGTGACTGTTTCATGGACATATTGCAAGTTGAGTGAATATATTGTAAATTAGAAATTGCTCATATCGTACTGTTAAAGATAGAAATCTAGAATAAAATAATAAAATTTGAAAAGTAATTAAACTAAACATAAAGCAAACCACATATGCTGAGCCTTTAATTGTGCTGCCCTAGGAGGAGAGATGCTTGACATAGCATGGAGTCGGTAGAACAGATCCTACTCTCCTGTTACCAAGCCTTCTTTTATTCTGTTTACAGTATTGAATCCTTCTCTACCTAGACAATAATTTGCCGAAAGCAACCTTGATTTCTTTGCCCAGCAATCTGTCCAGTTCTGGGACCTCTAAACTTATTCAATCCCTTTTGCACTACACCCAAGGCCCCCGTTGTATTTCCTGCCGAGGTATGAATGGAAGGGGAGTGCTCTGTCCTATTGCCTGCCATCTATATCTATCTAATAATACTCTTGTTCCTGATGCAGAGTGGAACACAAAATGCACGCAAAGTACGATTGGAAAAGCATGTGTAAATTGAGTCTACATTTTCAGCCATGTAGAGTCGCTAGCAACTAAGGAAAAGTTTCAATCACTATCTTCCGCAAGGCTAGGCATGCACCACATGCATGGGCATATTGTGCAAATGGATGCAGTGTGGATACATTACGTACGGCTCTGTAAGAGCCATGTGTGCATCATAGGTACGCACAGTATAAATACTCTCAAACTTACCCAGTATACAAATGCATTTACACCCCAATTAACAATCATTAGAGATAAAATGCTACAATGTAGCATTTGACTATTTTAATCCTTATAACACTCACTTCTCAAGCTTTTAAAGCACCAACAGAACTCTCAATCGCTATGTAGTTTTTCAAAGTTTTGCACTTTGTTTATGATATGTGACATTGCCATATAATTAATATACATTTACATTATGGAATTCACTGCCAGGGAAGGTTGTGATGGCAAATTCAATAGATATGCTTAAGAAAGGGTTAGACACATTTTTAGCGGAAAAGTGTATCCAGGGATACGGCCGTTAATTATAATGAAGATTAGTAGTGGATATAGGGTAAAAATAGGACTGCAATATTGGGTCTGGGTGGCTTTTCACAATTGAAACAGATTGGCGGTTGCTTACTCTGGATAAATTTCAAATATAAGTGCAGGATCGCAAGAGATCCAAAATAGGTTGAACTTGATGGATAGGTGTCTTTTTTCAACCTCATCAACTATGTTACTATGTTACATATAAAGACCATATTGAATACATGTATAACATACTGTCACTGCAAGTTGAAACCTTATTCTTACATTTTTTTCTACAACAAAATAAACTAGTAGTAGAAAGAAACCAGGCAGATATAAATAAAATATATATTGATTATTATAAATGAAATCAACAATAAAATTCAGTGCCATAACTGTCAAAATTGGGTCTTGCATCTGCAATATTCCTCAGGTATACCTGGACTACATACATTTCCTGTTGGATGTAGTTCAGATATGCTTTAGTTGGTGGGTTTTGCCATCAAAAATATGATTCCCTGGTGCTTTGGAAAGAGAAAAATAAAAAATATAAGTACCCTTCTATGTAAATAGTTGTCAGCAAACAATCTATATGCACATAGTTATGCATCTTGTTGTAATTGGATTTTTTCACACTTGGGGTAAATGTATCAAGCTGCAAGTTCCCGGAAGGTTTGAAAAGTGATGTTACCTATAGCAGCCAATCAGATTCTAGCTATCATTTTGTAGAATGTACTAAATAATTAATAACTAGGGCCTGATTCAGTAAGGATCTTAACTGAAGAAACTTCTTATTTCAGTCTCCTGGACAAAACCATGTTACAAAGCAAGGGGTGCAAATTAGAATTCTGTTTTGCACATAAGTTAAGTACTGACTGTTTTTTCATGTAGCACACAAATTTCAACTTTAAATTTCAGTGTACAAATAAGCTATCAAGTATTTGTGTGCTACATGAAAACACAGTCAGTATTTAACATATGTTTAAAACAGAATACTAATTTGCACCCCTTGCATTGTAACGTGGTTTTGTTCAGGAGACTTAAATAAGAAGTTTCTTAAGTTCAGATCCTTAATGAATCAGGCCCTAGAATATGATTAGTTGCTATAGGTAGCATCTCCACTTTTCAAACCCGCCGGAAAATTGCAGCTTGATAAATTTACCCAATGAGGTATTAGTGGATTTTATACACAAGGAAGCATCAAGTCAAAAGCCAACACACACTCAGAGCTTATGTTAAAAATCATGTAAAAATTATATCATAACGATATAAGAACATGGCATTTTCTTGCAGATTATTTTGCACAATTATTGCTAGACCATTTTTAAATAATCAGAACCACTTTAGGAAAAATAAGTGATTGTAAATAAGACAGGTTCCATACAGAGCTTAACTAAAAGTCTTATATGTTTATTTTGGATGACAATTACGCTGCTAAGCTGCCGTGGATCCCTTAACTGAAAAGGCTGATAAACAAACATTACTACCATGTTACAGAACTCTAGGAGATTAGTAAAAAAGTTGAGCCACATAATTTGGTGATAATTTTTGGCCAAATCATGTATACATACTATATATAAGATCACATAGGCAAGTCACAACTGTTCATGCTACAGGTCAACCAAAGCAAGAACATATACAAAAATGTTGCATTCTTAAAAGAAAATGTCTGAGCAGCCACGAGGAGTGCCCTGGCCTCATCTGTGCCCACGTGAAGAGCCAAATTTTATCCATATAGAGATAGAAGTACTAGTGCCTGTCATGGTGAAGCGCTTACACCATACCACCAACCAAGCGATCTCTGGGGCTAAATTGTGCATATTAGAGGGCATCATTAAGCAGGTCAAAGTGGTAGGCCACATTCACAGGTGCATTAATGTGGTGAAAGCGTTTGATATTACATACAAAGATTAATAGAATTAAGATTTCTACGAGTATGAGGAGGCTTGGTAGAGTTAGACAGTAGAGAGGTTAGAGCAGTGGGGGTGAGAGTGTAGCTGATAAGGTGATGATCCGAGAGGGGGAAGGGTGTATTAATAAAATTAGAAACTGAGCATAGTCTAGAGAAAACAAGATCAAGGCAGTGGCCATCCTTATGAGTAGATGATTCAATCCACTGGGAGAGGTCAAGTGAGGATGTTAGAGAGAGTAGTTTGGAAGCAGCTTTGGAAGGTGGGTTATCAATGGGGATGTTGAAGTCACCCATGATGATGGTGGGGATGTCTGAAGATAAGAAGTGAGGGAGCCATGCAGAGAAATCTCTGCATGGGCAGCACTGTGGCCTAGTGGTTAGCACTTGTGCTTCGCAGCACTGGGGTCATGAGTTCGATTCCCGACCATGGCCTTATCTGTGTGGAGTTTGTATGTTCTCCCTGTGTTTGCGTGGGTTTCCTCCGGGTGCTCCGGTTTCCTCCCACACTCCAAAAACATACTGGTAGGTTAATTGGCTGCTATCAAAAATTGACCCTAGTCTCTACCTGTCTGTCTGTATGTATATGTCTATGTGTGTGAGTGTGCGCCTATATTAGGGAATTTAGACTGTAAGCTCCAATGGGGCAGGGACTGATGTGAATGAGTTCTCTGTACAGCGCTGCGGAATTAGTGGCGCTATATAAATAAATGATGATGATGATGATGATGACCTTAGTTACCTTAAATATTACCTTAGTGTTATTAATAAAGAGTACAGTCACAATTACCATTTAAAGAAAATTTGTATAGAGATGCATCTTTGTATCTTCTTCCCCCGTTTCCTACTCTTTAAACATAAGGAGCCAGAAGAAATCTTGGGCCTTATTCATTAAGGCACACGAAATGAATGCATTTGGGTGTTGTTTTTTTAAAACGTATGCAAATAGGAAGAAACATCTCTTGTTGAATACGGGTTAAGGTACACTCTACATATACAGCACTTGTCGTATTGGGAGAGACATAATACACCGAAGGATACATACAATGTAATAAAAACTCCAAGCAGAACACATAAAAATAACAATTAAATTAATATCACTTGTTAATAATATAGTCATTAATGAAAAATCATAAAAAATACTGTACACATATTTTCCCCCATGAAATAAATTTTATCAGGATGTTATTACTGTCTCCTGTACATAAAATGCATTATTGCTCTTGATTGCAAACACATGTTCTAGCGTGCATATGTAACCGTCATCACTATCACTCGGCACTTACACCTGACCAGTAGCTGGTGCAGGTGATACCACTGGAAAACACGTACCCGAGGGATGCCCAAAACTTGAATCAGATGCTGCATCATGCGCTATAGCTTGGCATGCCCTTACTGTATATTGACTATGTGTATACGCCCCTTGCGCTCCCTGTTCCGGACAAATCATAGACTGTTGGAAGTGTCCTGTGCGCGCAAAGATCAATTTCATACACTTGTGTTCATGGCTTCATGTTCATTTCTGGGTAAGCCCAGTGCAATTTAACACAAAATACGTCAGATATCGACATTTACATTTCATAATGAATCAGGCTTACAATATGCAACAGACTCTGCATATCAGTGTAAATATAATTATGGTTTTGTGTGCATGTACCATGGTTGAATGAGCATTTAATGCTGTACAACTCTCTTTGAGACCAGACACACAGATAACTTCGCCAACACAATGCTATAGCCAGCAAAAGACCTGCCATTTCTACTGTAAATAAAAATGCAAAAGTCTTAGTTGCACACACTTGCAAATGTAAGTTAAAGCCACCCGCCACTCCACGGTGATTTTGCTAATAGGGTGGTCCTAACGCTAAACAATTAGAGTCCCATATGTTTGTTAATAACATATATGTGTTTGTAAATTGAGAGCTAACTTACCAAGGACTACCCCAGAAGCCTCCAAACAGCAAATACAGAAGTTGAAGTTTAAAAAAAAAAAGAAATTACCATCAGCAGTGAGGGCCCGGGCTAGGCCTGAGTAATTAGTGCCCGCTCCCCCCCCTCAGCGGCCCTGCTTGTACCTGTCTATGCACATGTCTCAAGTTTGCGCATTAATGTTGAAATCTTTAAGTTCATAAACAGTCCTCTGAATCTATGCTTTTACGATTCACATTTATAAAGTCATGCAGACTTAATTAACAATGTATTAATGACAGTGGTATTACTACCTAAAATAAGATAAAGCATAATGCGTCACTGGGTTTTTCTGAAAAAGCCAATAGTAATAAATTGACTAAGAGAAATCTGCAGACATAGTGTTTTCAAATAAAATTAAATTTTTCAAAGCTTTCCAGAAACGTTCATATTTGTTAAGGAAGCCCAAACAGACCAGAATTCATCATCATTATCATTAGCAGCAGCTATTTATATAGCGCTACTAATTTTCCTGCGCTGTGCAGAGATCTCATTCACAACAAATAGAGTCCAATCTCATTGATCAACTCAATTCATTATAGTACTCTAACTCAAAGAGGTGACACTATTAAGAAAAAACAGCTCTCTTTATGCAGTGTTCACACTTAGGGCTAGAGTCATTAAGGAGATCAAGGCAACAAAAGGAGTAAATGTGATCCTGGACAAACCATGTTACAATGCAAGAGGTGCAAATTAGTTTATTATTTAGCACATAAGGAAAATACAGGCTGTTTTTTGAAGTATCACACAAATACTTGATAGCTTTATTTTTAAACAGAAATTTAGAATTGATCTTGGACAAGCCCTACTTCAACTAAAAATTTGTCGCCACATTTAAAATTTTCCTCCCCTCTAATGCAACATGTTTTTGCCTAGATGCAAAGTTTCTCCTTTTTTATGCTTTACTCTTCTTAATGACTCAGACCCATAGAGTTTTATTTTGCTTTATGTGTACTCTACGTACTGTTTAATTACTGGCTCAGCAACATATGGGTTTCAAAGTCTGCTGCTATTTACGTTCTATTCATGATCATCAAGTTATTGAATTTAATTATCCTAATTGACAATATTTTACCATTTTACAAATTTTCCTTACTGGTGAAAACTTAGTCTTACTCCCAGTATTCTCAGTAGAGCCCATTTCACATGTTTATTCCGTAGACTGTAGATCAGAGGGTTTATCATGGGAATGACAACTGCGTACAATACAGACAGGACCTGTTCTAGGACATTTGAATATTTTGATGGTGGCATAATGTACATAGAAAAACCTGTTGTATAGTAAACAGCGATAATGGTGAGATGAGATGAGCAGGTGGAGAAGGCTTTTTTTCTGCCATCCTTAGATTTTATCTGCAAGATGACCCTGATAATTTTTATATAGGATGTTAAGCTGGACATAACTGGGAAAAATCCAAATACCAATGAACCCAGAGAGATGACAATATAAAACTGTTGGGTCCCACCACAGGAGATGTTAATCAGCGCTTTAGCATCACAGAAAAACTGGTGTATGGTATTTGAATGACAAAAGGACATGTTCGATGCTGGAATCGTAAATAAAACTGAAAATAAACAGCCTGATATCCAAGTGCCAGATGCAAATAAGAGACAGTTTTTCATATTTAACATATAGTGATAGTGTAAAGGATTACAAATAGCAACGCATCGGTCATATGCCATAATGAATATAAGCAAATCCTCTGTGAGTGCAATCGACATATAAAAGTACATCTGGGTGAAACACTGTGTGAAAGATACTGTATTGTCTCCAGATAGTAACATTTTCAGCAGTTTAGGGACAGTAGTGGTTGTTAAACAGATATCTACTAAGGCCAGGTTACAGAGAAATAGATACATGGGAGTGTGTAACTGATCATCAATATATATCACTGTTATTATGATATAATTGATGAGTACTCCAAACATATATGGGAAGAAAAACACACAGGCAATTAATGATGCGGAATCTACAGAAAATGGAATAATGTGGAATTCTTTAATATAAGTCTTGTTCTCCATGTCAAATTAAGACTATTCTGTACAGAAACAATCATATTGTTATATACATAATTTTATAAACATAAATATATATTATGTATTTAAAAATCTTATATAAACATGACCAACTAGCACAAAGCTGTTTCCCATTGTTGTTCCTCACCTTTATGTATATAAAATATTGAATACAACTTTAAAATGTTGCTGTGTTGTTGAATGAATGTTACTGTATACTTGATCATAAACTCATTACTATGAGTGTATATCATCAGTGGATCAAATTTTAAAAAAAGAGAGACTTTTCTTAAATCTACACCATCTACTGAAGGTTTGTTATGTATTCATACTCTGCAGTTTACTGTTCACAGTCCATTCATGTTTATACCCCTTGCCATTTACTCTCTGGATATAATACATTTCTTCTTTGTGCTTGTTGACTGGTATCTACAATGGAATGCCAGTGCATGGGAAAGCAATATTCTTCCCTAGCTCCTTGTAAAATAGTGGAAAATTAAATAGTTTTTTTGACTGGTAACATATTTAATTTATTCAAACAACTGTTTATTAATCTTTATTTGTATTTCATTATTGCAGTTTTATTCTACTCTAATCAGTTCTAGTGTGACATTAACAAAAAGTGATATAATTATTTTTAAATGAAAACTCTTTTTCATTTCATTTTTAGTCTATTGATCTGATTTCTCTTTCTTGTATTCTCATGTATTTACATTTTACATATCTTGCTTTTACTATTATTTTCAATATTTAGATCTGAACTAGGGAAACAGTTTTGGCTGTGGCATTTCCCAAATTCATATCATTGTAATTAAACTGTGCTCATAAATAGTTCAATTTCTTTATGGCTGCATTTCAAATATCCGTGTATTTAAAAATTTATTTTTAAATGATATATTTCATCAATATTGACTACATCTATAGTACTCCCTTCTAATACCATCCACCTTTATTATGCCACACTAGTGTTCCAACAGGTGTATTTTCCGTGCAAAAATGCATAAAAATGTATTAATCCCATTATGTTATTAATTGTTAATTGTTTCGTACGAAAACATAAGGATATTTACATCCCCAACTGTACTTTAATATGGATATTAAAAGTCACTTGAATGTTTGCATAGCGGTACAGCCAACAGCCTTGTGCTTTCATATGTTATAAGACTTGGTGACTTTTAATATTATATTATTTTCAATAGGGAGTGGAATTTATGATATATACTGGTATTTGCATTTGAAATAGCAAAAAGTATACCTGAAAGTATGAGGAGTCACATTCTCAACATGTAATACTGATTCTTGTTCACATATTATGCAGCTTAAAGACTCAGTAAATGCTGGTTTGCAGATGATTCACATAAATACAGAGATGCAAATGTAAGTTCACAAGTAAATGTAGCTATTGCATTGCCCCTTTAAGTCCTCTACAGTTTCCTATGAGTTTAACGTCTGAATCCAATGACTACAGATATTAAACTAATACACGAGAATTAAGATATTTTTTGGCATTAATTTTTTTCTTTTTTGTAGCATATTTGAATATATATCAGTCATTTTTTAGTCATGAATTCTCACTTCGTTATTGTCACACTGTTAGCAAAATTCCACCTAAATGTACACGTGTCAGACATGTGTACGTTGGGGTAAGTCTTGTCGGAATAATAAGCATCATTATTCCGTACCCCGCCCATTTGATTAAGGAATGGAAAAACAAGCATAATGTGTTTTGTTTTTTTTAATAAAAAACGAAAATAATTTGTACATATGCACACCCATAATCAACTACAAGCGGATCTAAAGAAACATTTCTTGTTGAATACGTGTGTAGGTAAGGGCTGCATATTGGGCACTTGCCGTATTGAGGCTATATAAAGTCTCAGCAGTTGGCAGAAAAATATATTCAATTATTGTCACCTTTTATTAATATAATATAGTCATTAATGAAAAAAACATTAACAAGTTTTTTTAATTAATTTTTTTGACTATGAAATACATTTATCAGGAAGTTGTTAATGCCTAGTGCACTTAAAATGCATTTTTACAGTTGCTTTTGATTGCAAACACATGTCCTTGTATGCATAAGTGACGGTCTTCACTATGACTCCGCACTTAAACCTGCCCTGTAGCTGGTGCAAGTGACAGGACAGAAAAACATGCACTTTAGAGATGTCCAAAGCTTGAATCGGACCATGCTGCATGCGCCACCTTGGCATGCCCTTACTGCACATTGACTGCATATACACGCCCAGCAGTAAGTGTTATTTGCATTTTGAAGACAAATTGAACGTATTTTCCCTGGCATATTGTCTATTTACGGACATATGCAGTGCAATTTTATGCAAAATAGCCACTTACCAGCATTTACATTCCTTAGTGAATCAGGGCCACGGTTTCCATTTAGTGCAAACACTGCTTTAAAAAGTTTGGAAACAATCTGGGTGTGTCTCTCATGGCATGGTGCCGTTCTGAATCTGCAAGGATGTCGCTGCCCATAAATATATAATGACTACCTTTTTCTGTTATGTGAAATCATGTGCTTATTCCCGATATAGTAATAGTTTAAGTGTACTCAACATGAAATGTCACCTTGTAATATTTATACCTATGTTAAAATTCTCAGATACAGAAACGTTCTACGTTGTAATTGTTTTCAAAATGCAGCTTAGTGAACTCAAATATTCTGTTCAATCAGACTTTCAAGTATGCCCCCCAGAGCAGTTCAAAGAAATTTCTATAGGACAATTCTCTTCCCACACATTTACAATCTTATCTTAAAAAAAGTTTGTCTAAGATCCTGAAATATTTACAAACACCTTTTTACATGTTACTTGCAGCTCTTTCACATAAGGAAATTTGAATTATATATTGATATTGCAATGTGTAGCAGGTTTATAAAAGTTCTTGATACATTGATTTCTTTCTCTTAAAAAGGTATGTGGGCCCATTGTATTTTAAAAAAAGAAAATAAACAAAACTATTGTGCAACATACCACACCATCACAGCCCTAGATCAGTTACAGTAACAGTATAATACATTGTAGTTTAGTAAAGATCACAACTCACCCTTAGATCAGCATGAGCCAAAACACTGGAAAGAAGAGCACGTTACTTATACTGTGTGGATCCCTATACAATATGTAACTAATTATTATATAGGGAGTAGGAGAAAATTATGAAATTACATCACCCAAACTCTTGGGTTTTGATTATAAAGTTTTTAGAATTAGACCAACAAATTTATTATTCCCTGTTCTTGTACAACTCTAATTTTTAATCTTTCAGAAAATTTACTTTTGTTCGTACTTTTAACCTTAAACATCACCTTTAACTCTTCAGTATCGCTAATAAAATGCTGCTTATTCATTTTTCATCAATGCCTTAAACTAACTTTTATAGTGCTTTCATGGACAATGTACTTTAAAAAGCCTTGTACATTGTCCATGCCCGCACACTTACAGTACCCCTTTCACAGCACCGATGAAAGCGTCACGGTTATCAGTGTCGCCATGAGCTGCCGCCGGCTTCTTCACTGATTACGATGACTTCCACTCAGTTTACACAGCAGTCGTTCTGGAGCCTGGTCGGGGAAGGAACCCTTCCGTCTGAACACGTTGCGGTAAGTATTGTCGGAAAAATGACCGTCGCTTCTCCTCAACTCTAATTACCTCTTCCCACTCCAGAATACCATTCTCCCGTGCTGCCCCCCTTCACTGGAATGACCTCCCTCGCTCTATCCATCTCTCTCCCACTCTTAGCTCCTTTAAACGGGCACTAAAAACCCACCTGTTCCTCAAAGCCTACCAACCTTCCACATAACTCCTTCTCCCCTCCCTCCTCCCACCCCCTCTTCTCCCCCTTATACGTCAACTCACTTCCTTTATACCTGAGTCTTGTTCACCCTCCCTTAGGATGTAAGCTCATTTGAGCAGGGCCCTCCTCCCTCTTGTGTCCTTACCTGCTCTTCTGCTCTGTCTTTACTGCATTAGCCTGCTTGGAGCTTCTGAAGTGTTAGCATTTTTTGTTTGCTGTTCAGAAATGTTTTACCCTGTATTGTCTACTGTTTGTGCATTTTACGGTGCCTAACAAATAAAGGATAATAATAATAATAATATCATTATTTTGTACCTAACCCCTAACAACGCCCTATTTCTCTCCTCCCCTATGCCTTGAAACTACTGGAGCGATTAATGTACAAATGCCTGTTTTATTTTATCCCCTCTCACTTCATTCTCAACTCTATGCAATCAGGCTTCCTTCCCCAACATCCCACTGAAAATGGTCTCACACAAAGTGATCAATGATCTAATTACTGCAAAGTCTGTTATTATTATTATTATTATTCTTTATTTATATGGCACCACAAGGTGTCCGCAGCGCTGTACAAAATCCAAAAATACAGTACAGACAGACTAAAAAGACTTAATTATCTCAAAGCATAGCAAGTACAGTGACCAAGGAGAAGAAGAAATGGTAGTGAGATAGTAGAAGGTAAGAGGGCCCTGCTCATACGAGCTTACATACTAAGGGGAGGGGAAACAGACAGCAGGCACAAGGGGAGTCAGTAGAGGGGATCAAGTACAAGAGAAGACAGGAAAGTGGGAGGTGATAAGAATGATATGGATATGTGGATGGTTGGTAGGCCTCAGGAACAGATGGGTTTTGAGACCCCGTTTGAAGGAGCCACGATTAGAGGACAGGCGGATGGAGGGAGGGAGGTTGTTCCAGTGAAGGGGGGCAGCACCGAAGAAGTCTTGAATTCTGGCATGGGATGAGGTGATCAGTGCAGAGGAAAGATGATGATAATTAGCCGAACACAGGGAATAGGTGGGAGTGTGGATGGAGCGGAGGTTAGAGATATGAGGGGCAGGGGAAAGGGAGAGGGCCTTGTAGGTGACAGTGAGGAGTATAAAGAGGATTCTGAAGGGGAAAGAGAGCCAGTGAAGGGCAAGGCAGAGAGGGGAGGCAAAGGAAGAGCGGCGTGAGAGAAAGATAAGTCTCGCAGCCGCGTTAAGAACAGAGCAAAGAGGAACGAGATGGGAGTGGGGGAGGCTGGTGAGGAGAATGTTACAGTAATTGAGATGGGTATTTTATTATGAGAGCATGGATGATGGTTTTAGCAGCCTCCTGAGAGAGGATGGGCCAGATGCGGGCAATATTTAGAAGCGACAGGATTGGGCAAGAGATTGAATGTGGGGGCAAAAGAGAGGGAGGAGTCAATGGTGACACCCAGGCAGCGGAGTTGGGGAACAGCAGAGATGGTAGTGTTATTAACAGTGAGGGAAAGTTCACGGTGGGTAGAAGATTTAGAAGAAGGGAAAAAATTGAGTTCACTTTTCGCAATGTTGATTTTGAGAAAACGTGAAGACATCCAGGAGGAGATAGCGGAGAGGCAGTCGGAAACACGAGAGAGGAGGGGGTGGGGGAGGTCAGGAGAGGAGATGTAGAGTTGAATGTCTTCAGCATAGAGGTGATACTGGAGACCAAAGGAAGAGATGAGATCACCCAGGGAGGTGGTGCACAGTGAGAAAAGAAGAGCGCCGAGAACAGAGCCCTGAGGGACCCCAACGAGGACGGCGGAAGGGGGTGAGCATGAGTCAGAAGTGGAAACAGAGAAGGAGTGGTTGGCAAGGTAAGAGGTAAACCAAGTGAGGACATTGCCAGAAAGGCCAAGAGATAGATTGGTATGCAAAAGGAGGGAGCAGATTCAGTTGAGTGGAGGGGGCAGAAACCAGATTGGAGGGAGTCAAGGAGGGAGATAGCAGAGAGGTTACTGGAGAGGTGGATGCAGACAATCTGCTCAAGTAGTTTGGAGGTGAAGGGAAGAAGTGATATGGGGCAGTAGTTAGCTAGAGAGGTGGGGTCAAGGTTAGGTTTCTTAAGAATGGGGGAAATAAGAGCATGTTTGGAGGGGACGATGCCAGCAGAGAGTGTCAGATTGAAAAGGTGTGCAAGGTGGGCGCAGACAGACGGGGAGAGGGAGTGAAGGAGGCATGGTGAGAGCTGGAGAGGGGAAAGGAAAAAAATGAGTGCAGATGGAAAAAGGAGGGAAGGTAAGAGAGTTAGGGAACAAGAGAGAGAAAGAGGCAGAACGTGGAGCCAGAGGCAAGGAGCAAAAATTAGGGCATTAAAATGAAACCAGTGATGAATCAAGCTGTAGAGAATGTGAGTGAAGGACAAAGAAGATAAGACAATAAGGCAGAAACACAGGACAATCAGAGGTAAGACATTAACACAGGGCAATAAGATCCATGGCTAAAAATGAAGACAGGTAGAAACAAGGTAGTACTAGAACAGTAAAGAATAAAATAATGAGTAAAATAAAGAATAAATTTAAAGAAAAAAATCTTAAATGAGATTAAATAGAATGAAATTAAATACTGGCTAGATAGAATGCAAAGCAATAACAAGCTACGGTAATAAAGTAGCAGGGATGCAGGATTCCAGGGGAGCAGGGGACCAGACTAGATAGAGAATGACCATGGAAGTCTTCAGGTACAGGCGAGACCGGAAGGTGAACATCCGCAGGAACTGGAAGAGGAACAGAAGTACAGAAGAGGCCAGGTGAGTGCTTGGTGAGTCCAGGGGAGAAACCAAACCAGGGGAGAAAGCAATCCAGGTGAGTCCAGGGGAGAAATCAATACAGGTGAGACCAGGGGAGAAATCAATCCAGGTAAGTTCAGGGGATAGATCAATCCAGCTAAGACCAGGGGAAAAATCAGGTCGAGAGCGAGGTCCAGTGGTAGTAGAGAGGCAGGGAAAATAAAATGTTCAGGAGGGTGAAACAAAGGAGGCCACATGGCTCGGCCTAAACATGAGAGAAGGTAGTAGCTGGTCAATGATGGATGGGGGCATGGGGGATCCGGTGAGGCATTGCAGGAGAGAAGGGATCAGCAGAGTAATGGTGGCCTGGGGGAAATAAATCAGCCAGAGTGAGAAATAAATCAGGCGGAGGGGTCAGAGGCATCTGGGCATCTGGGAGACACTGGGAGCAGGAGATGGTTGTCCGGAGGCAGCAGGAGTAGAGAGAAGGCCCAAGCCGGGGACTGTAGTAACTGACGGCAGCAGTAGCTCGTGGTCATGGGACAGATAGGCAGGCAACTGGAACAGGCAGCGTTAGTCGGCATCCAGGAGCAATCAGCAGCATACTGTGAGGCATCAGGTAGGGAGACAGGGACTGGTGATAGAATAGGTAGACCCAAGCCACGGCCTGTAGTAGGAGCGACAGCGGGCAGGCAGGCGAGAGGACTCCAGTAGATGCCGTGGGTTTGGTCGCGGATGCATCCATTCAGCAGCAGGAGATCCAAGGGAAAGGAGATAGCAGATGAACAGATCTGGGGGCTACTCCAATTGCGTTCGGAGACCAGAAAGTGAACCCCGGTGGAGAGCACATACAGATGTCCGTTTAGCTCAAGCACAGGAAGCGTTGATCATCTTCTTCTCCTACACACCTTCACTCCATTGGCCTTCATGACACAGATCTTTCTTGGTTCACTTCCTACCTATTGAACTGCTCCTTTAGTGTTTCTACCTCTGGCACATCCTTGCCTCCACTCCCACTGTCTTTTGTTGTCCCACAAGGCCCTGTTCTTGGCCCGTTACTGTTTTTATTGTACACCTCTTCTCCTGGAGCACTAATTTGTTCATTTGGCCTCCAGTACCAGCTCTATGCTGATGACACCCAACTATAGCTCTTCCCCCGACCTCTCCCCTTCTGTACTATCTCGTGTAACCAACTGTCTTTCAGCTATCTCCCCATGGATGTCCCAACACTATTTAAAGCTCAGCATAACCAAAACGGAGCTTATTATCTCCCCTCCTGCCAGTATCATCATCTCCCCTCAAATACTCCCTTACTGTCAATAACAACACAATTTCCTCAGTTTCTGGCATGGGATGAGGTGATTAGTCATCTCATCTCCAGTCACTGCAGCTTCTTTTGCAATTGTTTATTTATAGTTTAACAATAGAGACAAGAAAGGATTCAAATATGAAGAATGTCATGTTAAAATTTATTTTGATAATATTCAACCTTGTCCACTGTATTTGAAAATGTCCTAATTGTCCAAAGAATTGCGTAAAATTATTACTTAATGAAAGAAAAGACAGGTTAGCAAAGATAACGTTATATTCACCTACTTGGTAAACAAATATATGTCCTGATGCTGAGTTGAACATGTACCTACTTGCGTAGCATAAACCCGAACAATTTGCACTGAGCATTCCCACAAAGAGATTGCACTGCTATATGCACATGCAGAGTTGCGTACATCTGACATTTGTGTCTCCTTACGACATGGAGAGGTTGGATGGGGGAGGGAAGGGCAGGTCTATCGTAAAGTACAGTGAGGGCCTGTTCAGCAAATTCAGCTGAGGCAGACCAGCATTAGAGTCATAAATACACCTGTCAGGAGCGGCATCTTTTGCACCTACTATACATTATGGTAATGATGATGTTGATGATGATGATGATGATGATGGTCACTAGCACTAGCTAGCTGCTTCATATTAGCTGACCGTAAATTCATGTATAAAATGGATAGGTGCTTTCTTTACTGATCATGTATATGTTTAAAGATATATATATATTTTTTTCTACTTTTATTTGTAATCAGGAAGGGCTATTATATCTCCTGTATTCAATCAAGCCTAATAGTAAACATGTTTTTAGCTTTCTAAACAAATGCTAACAAACTTTTGTTGTGCTTATGACCTGGTTGTTTGACTATTTAGGTTAAAATATGTATGCCTGACTCAATTCTGGTACATATGTCACAGGAGCAAAGTTAGACATATCTTGTCTCTGACTCAACATTAATTTTAGCAGTGACTTTATTGAGAAGTAATTATGTCCAACATTCATCCAACTCAGCCATCGCCTGTACTTTAATGGAAAAGCTGACATTCTATATTATAGCTTGCATATGTCTACCTTGTGTTTTGGTACCTTTTCACTAACTTGGTAATGTTGGTGCCCTGTGAAGTTTCTCAGAACGTTTAGGATGGAATGTTAGTAGCACCATACACTGGTTCATTTGTAACCATATTTTGGGTCAATGCTTTCTTATTACAATTTTTCAAAGTAGTGAATGAGGTATTGAAAATTAACAAAGATATTTCCCCACCAAACTCTGAAAAGCCATTTTTATATCAGAATTTTGTAGACCATATATAATAGGATTTAACATGGGTGTAATTGCAGTATAGAGTACGGTGAGGACTAATTCCAGAAGATCAGAGTACGAAGGTAACATATACACTGATATTCCTGATGTATAGAAAATGGTGATGACGGAGAGGTGGGATGAGCAGGTGGAGAAGGCTTTTCTTCTTCCATCACTGGATTTAATATGCAAGATAATAGTGAAAATATTTATGTAGGACAACAAACTGCATAGAAATGGACCAAATCCAAAAAACAACGTGTCTATTCCAAATATAATATAAAACATCCCTGAGCTTGTGCAGGAGATCCGAGTCAGAGATTTAGCATCACAGAAGAACTGGTGAATTGTATTAGAATGACATGAGGACATATTTAAAATTGACACTGTAAATAGTAAAGAATTTAAACATGCAGTCACCCATATTCCAATAGTCATCAGGGTACAGTTTCTTCTACTCATGATACGGTTATAGTGTAATGGGATACATATAGCAACATATCGGTCATATGCCATGATGAATAGCAAAATCTCCTCTGTAGAGGCCACTGCAACAAAAAAGTACAACTGGCTGTAGCATTGTCCGACAGATACATCATTATTTCCCGATAACAATATGTCCAGCAATTTTGGAACAGTAATTGTTGTGTAAAATATGTCTACAATTGACAAGTTGCAGATAAAAAGGTACATTGGATTGTGTAATTGTGGTTTCAGACATATTACTGTGATTATTGAAGAATTTACCAGAACTCCAACCAAATATATAATAAAAAATACACTGGAAATAACCGTCTTGTCTTTTTTATTACCAGAAAATGGCACAATGCGAAAATATTTAACAGATGTTGTATAATTCATTATGTTATTCTTCACGTTCTAGAGAAATAAAATGTTTTATTTATATATATATATATATTGTCCAATTTATGTCTCATATACTTACGACAGACGAGGTTGATGAAGATTGTGGAGATATTAGATAAAAAGTCTATAGTCTAGATGGAGAGGGAAATGCTGAGACAATCAAAACATGTGGGACAAGAATGGGCATGGGCCTGGATCTTCTTGAACATTGACCGCCGCCTCTCCTCCACTCTTATCACCTTTTCCCACTCCAGAATCCAAGACTTATCCCGTGCAGCCCCCCTTCTCTGGAACGACCTCCCTCGTTCCATCCGTCTCTCTCCTACTCTGTGCTCCTTCAAACGTGCACTCAAAACTCACCTCTTCCTCAAAGCCTACCAACCATCTACTTAACCCCCATCTCCTCCCTTTAGCTCGTCCTCCCTTCTCTCCTCTTGCCTCAACTGGCTCCTCTTGTGCCTGGTCTGTTTACCCTCCCTTAGGATGTAAGCTTGTATGAGCAGGGCCCCCTCCCCTCCTGCCTCCATACCTGTTCTTCTGCTCCGTCTTTACTGCATATGACTGGCCGGAGTTTCTGAAGTATTGGTACTTTTTGTTCATTGTTCTGTATGGTTTCACTCTGTATAGTCTACTGTTAGTACTGTGTGCGGCGCTGCGGATACCTTGTGGCACCTAACAAATAAATGATAATAATTATAATAATAATAATAATAATAACATGTAGAGGGGGTAGTATCTGATGACAGAAGCATAAACTATAGTGAAGAGGTGGGTTTTGTAGAGAGAACTCGAAAGATTGAAGGTTAGGAGAGAGTCTGGTCAGGCATGAAACGGTGTTCTATAAGTTGGGAGCAGTACAGGAGAAGGTTTTGGAGGCAGAAGTCAGAGGTGGTTACCAAGAAAGGCATAAGTCAGAGCCATTTCACAGAGGGCAATAGGATGTGTATCTTGTGATCAGAGATGTATGAATCGGAGGCGTTGGGGAGGACTTTGATAGTGAGGATGAGGAGCTTTAATTTAATTCTGGAGGGAATAGGGAGCAAGTTACAATTTGTTTTACACTCTGTAAACCTTTTCTATAACAAGAGTTCATAACTTAACAATCAATTTTTGCATTTGCTAGAAACCTGATTTAATTGAACGGTAGAGCTCTGTAATACCTAAATAAAAAGGGCAGAGTTCTCACCACCCACAAATCCTTATCAGCTCCAGCACTAGAGAGCCTGGGGGACAATGAGTGTGGGGTCACTTTGCTAGAGTAGAAACCAGTACCAAGCTAGACATGATGGGTCAAAACACACTGTTATAGTGGCACCAGTCCCAACCTAGTAAGCTTGGAACCATTATACCGAAAGTATAGAAAGTAAATAAAAACACTGAAAAGCATTTAAAAATAAAGTTTAATAGATGATTCCACTAAATCACTATATTGCCACTTTATTGAAAAAAAAAATTCTGGATGTGGATATAATAAAATACATATTACTTATCAATAACTGTAACATTGTGAGCCCCAGAGCAGAATACTTGTGACCTTAGTGAACAAGGATGGACTATTACCCCTCAGCTAGCCATATGTGACCAGCATGGGAAATCACTTGCAATTCAAGTAGTGAAGGCTTGTACGTGTCAATTTAGACTGCACTCATTTTGCACCAGGGCTCTTAGCATACAGTTATCATGCAGTTTGATTTGACCACTAAAAAATTTTTGGTTTTTTTTCTCCCTCTTATTTTCAACTTACTCTTTGGCTATGATGAGACAGTAGAAATAATATTTTATTTTTGAGAGTGTTTTAGGGAGTATTTTATTTAATGATTACTATTAATATCATCTTTTATTTATAAGACACTAAAGAGGGTGTGTTGCTCCATATATGTAATAAAATTAAAAATAATTTAAACCTTTTCTGTTTAAAATCTTTTTCGTTTATCTATTTATTTAGATTTTATTTGTATAATGGGCAGATGTTACACCTCAGTAACATTATACAATGCCATTAAGTTGGCTGAGTTGGCTCTTCAATGGTTTTGATTTATTTCTATTACCTCGGTACCCACAGCCTAGTGGTGTTGGGAAGTATCCAATCAGTTTTCAGGAAAGGGCTGGTAGTCTCTCTGTGAAGACCATGCTGTTATTTTTGGGATCCCATTGAGTCTCCAGCCCATGCAAGTTTGGGTTTTGTACTATGAACTGGCTCATATTTTTTCAAGCCTGCTGCTGGTTTCAATTTTAACATAGGAGCCCATTCATCATTGTCCCACTATATTAGTGGGAACTAGTCCAGTCTGGGGCTAGTTGAGGTACTTGTAGGGGGACAAGCTACACAATTTTTGAATTTTCTTTCTTCAATTTAGGAGCAGAGTTTTCCCATCCACTTTAATGGCTGATTTATTTCAATTGTATCTCCAGCTAGTGCACTAAATTTAAAATCCCCATTAAAATGAATGTTCTCCTTATAGCAAGTCTTGCACATTATCTGGCCACTTAAATTACAGCAATTCAACCCATTTCCCAGCATTCTGTGTATATATAAAGGTTCATACGTAGGCAGATATGCCATTTCCTAAACACCAACATTTAAGACTAATGTACCATGCATTAGCATTAGAAATCATCACCACAATATTGCACATACATAAACAGTAGTGCTAAATAAAGTATGTATAATAGCATACTCATAATAAAAGGCAAGAAATAATATATTTCATCATATCAAATATTAAACAAAAGTTAAAATGGATTTATTAAACTTAAATGAACATTGAAATTGATCTGTGTGTGCTCTGTGATCGACTTTGCATTTATACTTTGCATATACAAAAGTTGATATAAATCAATTTATCTTCAATAATCTTAGCAGAACCTGGAGCCACCGTCCAACTTGAATGGCTCTAAACACATCTCAAAAGATAATGATGTGGTGAAATAAGAAGGCACAGCTGATATAAATGTTTGGGGACTTAGGGCCTGATTCATTAAAGAAAGTTAAGCAAAAGAAAGTAAGTAAGGCAAAACCATGTTGCATTAGAGGAGGTGGTAAATTTAAAATGTGATGGTATAGTTATATTTGGGGTAGGGCATGTCCTAGATCAACTTTAAATTTCAGTGTATAAATAAGCTAACAAGTATTTGTGTGCTACATAAAAAACAGACAGTATTTTCCTTACGTGCAAAATAATCAAGTAATTTACACCCCTTGCATTGAAACATGGTTTTGTCCAAAAAGCTTGAGCAAGAAAACTTACTAAATTTTTTGTTTAACTTTCCTTAATGAATCAGGCCCTTAGTTTCCAAAATAAGTAGGTTGCGCCAATCTAAATGTCATTTAACTAGCCCTTACATAAGCATACATGTTTCAGATAATTTGCATACCCTATTCTGAAGACAGCTGTATGTTGCAACTTTGAAAAACTTAATTAATACCTCTTCTAAACTACTTCAAGATCACGCTGTAGTGGCTGTATACTAACGCTGTGATAGCGGTGTGGAGGTCTTGCTGGTGATGGCACGCTATGCATTTTTGCAGCTAAAAGTGTACAGAACAAACATTTATAATGACCCTTAGGTAGGGAGTGACAGTGCAATAAGAACAGAAGAATTCTCGTCATAGATATATAGGGATTGCTGGATTATAAATTCTCACAAGAAAAAAAAGACATGTAAGTCCATATGGTTAAGGTGCTTATGGTATTGATCTTATCTTGATTGGTAGCTAAGATATCTGCAAGTATTTTATTCTGTTTTATAACCTGAGTGCAAATACATACATCCATAAATCTGAAAATATATATAGTTCTGATTTGTTTCTAAAACTTCAATTTGAAATTAATTTTAAATGTATGCAGTAAAGATGTCGACAATTGAAGTGGCATTTTTATAAAAAATGTATTGTTTTTATTTTGCTTTTATTTTGAAATATAAGACACTGTTATCGATGCTGCAACCGCAAAATGTAAATTTGTTTGTGCATTTCCACAGTGTTTCCACAAGAAATTCTAGGTCTCACTTTATGTTATGTCGCACTCCAGCCACTCATATTGCCAGTCTCAGGCATAGACTAAGAGCAACACTATGGGATATATTTACTAAACTGTGGGTTTGAAAAAGTGGAAATGTTGCCTATAGCAACCAATCAGATTCTAGTTATCATTTATTTCGTACATTCTACAAAATGACAAATGAGTCTGGTTGCTATAGGCAACATCTCCACTTTTTCAAACCCGCAGTTTAGCAAATATACCCCTATATCATTATTTTGGGGCTGATCTATCAAAAAGTGAAAAGTCCAATACATTAAAGGGTTAAAACCGGCAACACTTCTATCCTTGGCGTTAACCCCCTAGCATGGGGAAACCTATTAAACAACTTTTGTGTCGGTACTGGTAGAGAAGAAATACTTGTTTGCATACTGCTATTTAAATTAAATACATTTGATCTATTTTATGCAGTATTTTTTATTAGTAGTGCTGAAGCTGGAATCTGGGCTTTAATTTCCTGTGACCCTGCTCACATCTGCATGACACTGTCTGAGCCAGTAATGAGAGATATTATTTTATAAAGTGCAATTGGGGTTCTAATAATAATAGACCCTTAGGGCTAGATTTACTAAGCTGCGGGTTTGAAAAAGTGGGGATGTTGCCTATAGCAACCAATCAGATTCTAGCTATCATTTTGTAGAATGTACTAAATAAATGAAAGCTAGAATCTGATTGGTTGCTATAGGCAACATCCCCACTTTTTCAAACCCGCAGCTTAGTAAATCTAGCCCTTAGTGATAATAAGTAGAACATAACATTTACAGTATAATGTAAAATCTCAGAGGGAGAGAATTAGCTGCAGGTCCAATAATGACACAAACAAAGACAGTTACATTTTACTCTATTCAAAATGCTATCAAAACAAACTCCCTATAGAGTATTTGCTTTTGTGTTTAAATATTAGTTTATATTATTGAATTTTAATTATGTTTTATATTTAAGGAGGTGATATTATTACTGACACAAATACAGTTTTCTTTGTGAGTTCAAATATGATTTAAATGTTTATAGGAAGTTCATAATGAATAAATATGTCACAAGAAAGTTGAACAGATTTACCCGACAGTGATGCTATTGTCAATTATAAATTTTAAATGAGTGATAAAAATATCATTAATCAAAAAGCAAAAATAACTTTACTGAATCCTACACTTTACCAAAACACTTACAAGTAAAAATAAATATTTTCTTACCTTCTTTGAATATTAATTATTGGATTTCCAAATGTTTTTTTTCCAACAAGACATAAACTGGCCCACTAACATAATATAATATATTAATTATTGGATTTCCAAATGTTTTTTTTTCAACAAGACATAAACTGGCCCACTAACATAATATAATATAATATATTATATCATATAATATAATATCTCTTGCGTGAAATGAAGTTACATTCTTCTCTTACTACATGTAATCACTGAGTAACTCACCATTGCAGTAGCACACAGTGTCCTCTAACATCTAACAGGACAGAGAGGGAACTGAGTAGATTATTTATACCCTGCTAATCTCTGGACGATGATCACACATCAAACAAATATGACCTCTGAGAAATGATAATGTTTGGAATTACATCATCCGGACTGAGCTCTTGGGTTTTGATATAAAGTTTTGTGTATATAACATAAAATGTTATATGACAGTTAACAGTGGGTTTTCAGTAATATCACTGTATTGTTTTAGAAATATTTCTGACACGTGGAATAATGAAAATGGGGTAGACCCCTGTTAGCGTTGAAGTGTATCAGCAATGTAGTTTTGAAAAACATTGTAACATAGTAGTGTGACCCTTTTAAAAGAAAACCTGAGTTTCGAAAACACAGAAACATAAATTTCGGTTGGGAGGGGTTTAAGGAAGTCCAATTTTAAAATAATTTTTAATTTGTTTTACATACCATGTATTAGCCTGATATGGAAAGTGAGGGGGTGCTATAAGCATATTAGCCTAAAGCGGCCTAAACCCTTAATCAGGCCCTGGATACTGCATGCTCTAAATGGGGAACTTTCTTCTTCCTGAATGATAGCAAATGTTACAATAATAATCCTTTGTTCCTACTTAGGAGAATAGACTATGAGGCATCTAAGAGGACTATAATAACTTTTCTAATTGTCTAGTCTGTTATTAATACTAAGATTGTAATACCACCTAAACCAATATAATAAATCACTGTGAAGACAGTTGATTAGAAATATTATATTATATGTTATATTAAGAAATATATTATCACGCTCAGTGTACCTTTGTTTTAAATCACACATGTAAACAATTTGCTGGTTTATTTTATACTTTGGATATTAAAAAAGCTTTTAATAAAAAATAATAAAAGTAAACTTTTAAGGAAAAGACTAACAGTAATAAAACTGTTACTGAATTATATATTATTCTCTTAACTGCACTATGCATTCTAAAGCTTCACTCTGTAACCTGTGATATTCTCTGATGATATTTAATTAGTGGCACCTCCCAGATTATATTTGTAAATTTAGAATCATATGATCATAAACAGAGACTAAAGGGAACTAACAGATCCTCTGTAGAAATTCTTACATTTGGAAATCTAGTGCAGTAATTTTCTTTCATTTGCAACACCACACTTTCCCCTGTTCATCAAGCCTGCTGACTTGGCGACAACATTGACTCTGCCCTTAGCATCACTCGTCACATATACTCCCTCTCGCAGTCCTGTTACCACCTTCTCATCAACATTGTCGAAATATTCCAGTTCCTCATTCAAATCAGTAAATCAGATTTTTAGTAATCTATTATCTCCAGCCTTGACTACTGTAACCATCTGCTTAATGGTCTTCCCTACACTGAACTCTGCCCTCTACAATCACTCCTAACTACTATGGCTAGACTAAGCTTCATCTCCCAGTGCTTCTCCTCTGTTACACCCAGGGCTGGATTAAGGGAATGGAGGCCCCTGGGCTAAGGGGGCCTCCATTCCCCTGTGAGGGCCCCCCCCCAAGCACTTACCTCCTTCCCCGGCGTGCTGTACGCTCTTTACTGAGGAGATCTCGTGAGAGTGAGGCTCACGAGACCTCCTCAGTAAGGAGACTACAGCTCGCCCGGGAAGGACAGCAGTGAAAGTGCTCAGCAGCACTGATCGTGCCGGGGGTGCCCCCGCCCCCAACCGATCAATACTGCTGCTGAGCACTTTCAAGGGCCCCCTGGATGCCATAGGCCCCTGGGCTGTAGCCCAGTTAGCCCTATGGTTAATCCGGCCCTGGTTACACCATACTGTAAATATTTTCATTATTTCCCCATTCCCTCCATAAATCATTGCAAGTTGCTCACCTTCATTTACAAAGCCCTCACTAACGGTTCTACTCCATATATCTCCATCTCACCACGAGCCCAGCTTGACCACTACAATATAGACTATGCTTCTCCTTCCCTCTTATAACATCCTCCCACTGCCATATCTATATCCCATGCTATCGCCACCTATGGAAATCCTTACCTCATCATATTAGACTCTCCCCCAACCTAAAATGCTTTAAATGCTCCCTCAAAACCCACCTCATAGACCCTCATGTCTAATTTCTCTCTTCCTCCACTAAGCACATTCACATGTGTTCCATTTGTTCCTATTGTCTCTCATTTCCACCTCCCTCTAAAATGTAATCTCTAATGGGCAGGATACTATGCCTCTTGTAGGTCATCTCTGTCTACCTGGTATTTTCCTGTTATGTCTTATGATGAATCTTGTGTGAGTGCTAAATTGATTGCTTTATAATGAATAAAGTTAAAGAAGAAAATCTTAAATGAGATTAAATAGAATGAAATTAAATACTGGCTAGATAGAATGCAAAGCAATAACAAGCTACGGTAATAAAGTAGCAGGGATGCAGGAGTCCAGGGGAGCAGGGGACCAGACTAGAGGGAGAATGACCATGGAAGTCTTCAGGTACAGGCGAGACCGGAAGGTGAATGTCCGCAGGAACTCGCAGAGGAACAGAAGAGGCCAGGTGAGTGTTTGGTGAGTCCAGGGGAGAAGTCAAGCCAGGTGAGTCCAGGGGAGAAACCAAACCAGGTGAGACCAGGGGAGAAATCAAACCAGGTGAGTCCAGGGGAGAAATCAAACCAGGTGAGTCCAGGGGAGAAATCAAACCAGGTGAGTCCAGGGGAAAAATCAATACAGGTGAGACCAGGGGAGAAATCAATCCAGGTAAGTTCAGGGGATAGATCAATCCAGGTAAGACCAGGGGAGAAATCAGGTCGAGAACGAGGTCCAGTGGTAGTAGAGAGGCAGGGAAGATAAAATGATCAGGAGGGTGAACCGAAGGAGGCCACATGGCTCGGCCTAAACATGAGAGAGGAAGGTAGTAGCTGGTCAATGATGGATGGGGGCATGGGGGATCCGGTGAGGCATTGCAGGAGGTAAGGGATCAGCAGAGTAATGGTGGCCTGGGGGAAATAAATCAGCCAGAGTGAGAAATAAATCAGGCGGAGGGGTCAGAGGCATCTGGGAGACACTGGGAGCAGGAGATGGTTGTCCGGAGGCAGCAGGAGTAGAGAGAAGGCCCAAGCCGGGGACTGTAGTAACTGACGGCAGCAGTAGCTCGTGGTCATGGGACAGACAGGCAGGCAACTGGAACAGGCAGCATTAGTCGGCGTCCAGGAGCAATCAGCAGCATACTGTGAGGCATCAGGTAAGGAGACGGGGACTGGTGATAGAATAGGTAGACCCAAGCTAAGGCCTGTAGTAGGAGCGGCAGCGGGCAGGCAGGCGAGAGGACTCCAGTAGATGCCGTGGGTTTGGTCGCGGATGCATCCATTCAGCAGCAGGAGATCCAAGGAAAGGAGGTAGCAGGTGAACAGATCTGGGGGCTACTCCAATTGCGTTCGGAGACCAGAAAGTGAACCCTGGCGGAGAGCACATGCAGACGTCCGTTCAGCTCAAGCACAGGAAGCGTTGATCATCTTCCTCTCCTACACACCCTTCACTCCATTGGTTTTCATGACACAGATCTTTCTTGGTTCACTTCCTACCTATTGAACTGCTCCTTTAGTGTTTCTACCTCTGTCACATCCTTGCCTCCACTCCCACTGTCTTTTGTTGTCCCACAAGGCCCTGTTCTTGGCCCGTTACTGTTTCTATTGCACAACTCTTCTCTTGGAGCACTCATTTGTTCATTTGGCCTCCAGTAACAGCTCTACGCTGATGACACCCAACTATAGCTCTTCCCAGACCTCTCCCCTTCTGTACTATATCGTGTAACCAACTGTCTTTCAGCTATCTCCCCATGGATGTCCCAACACTATCTAAAGCTCAACATAACCAAAACAGAGCTTATTATCTCCCCTCCTGCCAGTATCATCAGCTCCCCTCAAATACTCCCTCACTGTCAATAACAACACAATTTCCTCAGTTTCTCAAGCCTGCTGCCTAGTTGTCACACTTGACCCTGCCCATTGCTTTATTCCTCACATCTAGATTCTCTCCCAGGCCTGTCGATTCCACCTTAAAAACATTGCCAGAATACGCCTTTTTCTTACTCAACATGCCGCCAAATCTCTTATCCATTCTCTCATCCTCTTCCGTCTTGACTACTGCAATCTCCGGCTATCTGGCATTCCAGACACCCATATATTCACACTTCAATCCATCCTAAGTGCTGTTGCAAGACTGAACTTCATCTCTCACTGCTCCACATCTGCCACACCTCTTTGCAAATCCCTACACAAGCTCCCTGTGTCCTTCAGAATCAAATTCAAATTACTTACCCTTACTTACAAAGCCCTAAACAACACCACCCCTTCAAATATCTCAAATCTCATATCAAAATTGACTCCCTCCTGCCCTATAAGATCTACCTCTGACGCTCGCCTTGTTTCGTCTCTGGTAATCACCTTGCTCTTGCACCTATACAAGACTTCTCCCGTGCTGCTATCCACTGATGGAATTCCCTCCACGTACAATTAGACTTTACCACAGCCTTCAAATCTTTGAATGTTCTCTAAAAACCCGTTTCTTTTTTGAAGCTTACCTTATCCCTGATGATACTGTTCACACTAATGCACCCTCACAACTGTCCCAATCTCCACTCTAAGCCACACACTCTCATCTTATTTCAGCTGTGCCCTCATCACTTAGAATGTAAACTGTCTAATGAGCAGGGTCCTCTATACCCTTTGTTTTCTTGTCCTTGTTTTATGTATGTCCTGTTTTCCCTACTCTATAGTTCTGAGGAGCACTGTGGCACCTTGCAAATTTACAATAATAATAATATTAATAACTAGCATATAAGTTATGCAGATAAGGCAGCTGTTGTAAGATGGGCTAACATTGTGATTATCTGGAAGGGCTACACTTGAATACTGGATGCGTGCTCCTTTAATGGACCACTATTGTTCCATAATATTACACATTTAGGGCCTGAGTCATTAAGGAAAGTAAGGCAGAAAAAGTTGTAAATATTCTCCGCGACAAACCATGTTACAATTCGAGTGGTACAAATTAGTTTAATATTTTGCACATAAGTTCAATTCTGACTGTTTTTCATCTAGCACAAAAATACTTGACAGCTTTATTTTTACACTGAAATTTAAAGTTGATCTAGGACATGCCCTTCCCCAACTATAAATCTCTTCCCACGTTTTAAATTTACCTCCCCCTCCAATACAACATGGTTTTGCCCAGGTGCAAAGTTACTCCTTTTTTATGCTTTGCTCTCCTTACTGACTCTGGCCCTTAAAGTTTGTAGCAATTTCTAATTCTTAGATTTATTTTTATGGTATAAACATGATTGATCTGTACATACTGACTTTTTATCATATTCATTTTTTTAAATTAGATAGCTTAGACTGAATTTTCAATAAAACTTTATTAAATCGATGAGTTTGTCAGTGCCTCCTTAATTCTTATTTTTTGCTTACACATCCTTTCTTGTTAGGTTTCAGTTACCCTTATAAGAAACATCAGACAATACTTATCAGCGCTGTTCTTGACACTTTGTTAAATATCAAACATATTTTATTAATGCTCAGCATTATTTATTTGTATTTGAATCCAACCTGCACATAGACAATTTTAGAGAAGGTATCAGAGAATTTGCAACCCTGTGGGAAGATATGTTCCAGGCAATCCTAAATTCTGTTCAGCAGTCACTGTTACTCTGAGCAATCAGATTTCTTTTTTTGGGTATCTAGCAGTGCTGTATCTTCTAAATTAAATCTTAGAACTAAATATGCTGAATTCACAAATATACATTTTTTGGAAACCAATTCCATGAAAGCAAACTTCTCATATAAGCTAAACAGCTGCATAGGTTGGACTTTATTTAATATTCTTTGTTATTTTGTTTAATTTTATGCCAACCAATATAACAAAGACAGTTGCATCAACATAAAAAACTATGGCATATCTAAATTATTCAATAACCACGTGATCGCAAAGCTCAACCAATAGAAACTTAAAGTGACAGTATTGAATTTAGCTTCTTCAGTTTTAAATGCAAACAGAACTCAACTTTTTTAACACTTAGTTTTACCCCAATATTCTCACCAGAGCCTTTTTCACATATTTGTTCCATAGACTGTAAATTAAAGGGTTTATTATAGGTGTAACAACTGCATACAATGCTGTAAGGACTTGTTCTAGGCAGGGCCAGAATAACCCGCTGCCTAACTGGACTACACCCCAGGGGCCTCGGGCACCCAGGGTACCATTGACAGAGCTCAGAAGCATTATTGATTGGGCCAGGGGTGGGGGCACCCCCGGACCGATCTATGCTGCTGAGCCTGTCACTGCTGTCCTTCCGTGGCACGCTGTAATCTCCATACCGAGGAGATCTCGTGAGAGTGTCACAAGATCTGCGGTGCGCTGTAAGCTCCTTACTGAGGAGAAGGACAGCAGTGACAGGAGAAGGTAAGCGCTTGGAGGGGGGGAGCAGTGTGGCAGGTGACTAACATGGGGGGGTTCTCAAGATGGAATGGGGCCCCCTTAGCCCAGGGGCCTCCATTCCTCTAATCCGGCCCTGGTTCTAGGACATTGAAGTATTCCAATTGTGGCATCATGTACACAGAGAAACCTGTTGTATAATAAATAATGACAATGGTGAGGTGGGATGAGCAGGTGGAGAAGGCTTTTTTTCTTCCATCTTTCGATTTTATCTGTAAAATGATCCTTATAATTTGTATATAGGATGTCAAGCTAAAAATATCTGGGATAAATCCAAATAGTAAACAATTCCAGATGAATGACAATATAGAAAGTCTCAGTGCCTGCACAGGAGATGTTAATCAGAGCTTTAGTATCACAGAAAAACTAGTGTATGGTATTGGAATGACAGAAGGACGTGTTTGACACTGGAATTGTGAGCATAATTAAATTCAAGCATCCTGATAACCAATTTCCAGTAGCAAATAAGAGACAATGTTTCCTATTTAATATATAGTGATAGTGTAAAGGATTACAAATAGCAACATATCGATCATATGCCATAATGAGTATTAAAACATCTTCTGTGAGCCCAACCAAAATATAAAAGTACATCTGGGTGAAGCATTGTATGAAGGATACTGTATTATCTCCAGATAATACCATGTACAGCAGTTTATGAACAGTAGTGGTTATATACCGTAACCAAATATCTACTAAGGTTAGGTTACAGAGAAATAGATACAGAGGAGTGTGTTATTGACCATCAATATATATCACTGCAATTATAATAGAATTGATGAGGATTTCTATCAAATACAGGAAGAAAAACACACAGGTAGTTAGTGATGTATAATCTGATTTTGCAGAAAATGGCACTAAGTGGAATTATGCAATATATGTCTGGTTCTCCATATTATTTTATGGTTATTCTGCAAATAAACATTATTTATATTATTATTATTATTATTATTATTATTATTATTATTATTATTATTATTATTATGTTTTATGCAACTGTTTAAGGGACATATTGTGAATTGTTTCAATTAGGATTTTTGCATCCTATTATTCTGTCTAAAGACACATATCTACAATAAAACAATACAGGTTGAAAAGTAAATACATTAAGCATAATACAACATATATGTTGACCCTTGAATTGTGCTGCCCTAGGCATGTGACTAGTCTGCTTATTTGGTGAGTATGGCCCTGTACTGTGCATAAGAAATATAAAAAGTAGAACAACAGAACTTTGAATGACACCTACTGTGTAAAGGACATATTGATTCTTATTTAAAACTGAATATTATTGATATGTCTGACAATTTCTACATTACATGTTGATGTGAAATAAACCTTTAGGATTCAGTTTGCTGGAGAGTTTGTGATGGTGGCTCAACGTACCCAAAATACATTCATTAACTATATAGACATGAAAGTTATTTTTGATCAAGTCACTTATTTCCCTCCTTCAAAAATTTGCACCAATGAACAGGATAAACAAATGTTAGATGCATAAGTTCACTTGGGGCTTAACTTTAAAAAAATGTGTAGTTAGGAACCCTGTACAGAGTTAATAAAAAAAAGTCCAGATAGGTTTTGTTGAAGTCAGCAAATTGGATAAAGTCATTTCAATTAATATCGAGCAAACTTGGTTGTCTTTGTCTGAAAATATGCGTAGAGCACGCTACGGTGTGGAAGGGCGTATCCAGCCGCAACACGTGGCAATAACAGTTTTTACCCTTTTACACACATTCACACAAATACACACATTTGTAATTAGTACACATTAATTGTTGTTGCAACACATAGTTATTTATGTCAAAATGTAGTAGTATTTATGTTTAATATTATAAGTTATATGATTGTTAGTTAAACATAAGGTTCAGGTTATAGGAAATGTGTCATGTCTGGTAATCCCCTATTCATCAGCAGTTGTCCGGTTCTTTCGCCGAAGAAATCGCACACTGCATACTCTAGTTAGCGATGTTAGGGAATAAATGTTTAAAGTGATACTGACTATAAAATGCTAATAGACTGGTTGAAACTAGATTCTTGGAAAGTCGGAGCACATTCCCTGGAGAGATGACCCCCACCTTTGGATATTTTGGTTTCAACTGGCCTATGATCTGCAACATCCTGGACCTTCCTGAAACCTGGACCAATAGAAGCAAGCCACATCATTTGCATTGTTTTACTGTATTTCTGACTGCATATAAGCAGGGGCTCTTGAGCTAGTGACCACTCTTCTTTGACCACAGACTTCAGACCTGAATGACTGTTCACTGGATCCAGGGCACCTGCGATAAGTAACGGCTGTGCTCAATTTATTTCGCTTGAATTATTCTGCTACTTTTGGATAATAAATATCTTTGTGCGTTGGAAACATAAATCGAGGTTCGACAATCATTATTGGCTAGCGACAAAACGTTCATGACAGTTTAAACATACTAATGTGAAACAGACATCCACATTATGTCCCTCCCATGCAAAGGGGAGCTACAAAACTACATTCCAAAAGTTGGTACAGGTTAACTTAAAAATAATTAACATATCAAATAAGAGTCATGGGAACAATTTATCGAAGAAAGAAAAAAATGCATTAGATGAATTGTTCTCTAACCATTCCATTTTAATAAAACTAGCAGATAAGGAAAGTGGTATAGTTGTTCTAAACAAAACCAACTATCTTAAGGAATAATATAACTTAAAATATGGTAAAAGTACAAATATAGTTCTTCCCAAAAATCCAATTAGTCAATATCAGCAAGAGATGAATTGTCATCTGAAAATTGGATTAGATATAGTTATCCTGACATAAAATGATTACAAACTTCTATCTGTAAAATGTTCAAAATTGCCTGTTTTGCTACCTTTATAAACTACATAGAGATCCAAAATAAACCATCAGGGTGCCTAATAACTGCAAGGATGAATTTGCTTTTTTCTTCTCAGTTACAATATATTGATCAATTATTACAGGACGTTGTTAAGAAACAATGTTCTTTTACACAACAGAAATTCTAAAAATGCTTAACAGAATAAAATGGAACCTAATTATATATCAGAAAGATTACTGAGAAGAGCATGCACCTATTTCCTGACATGATTTTTATGTTGGCTCAATAGTTTGCTTTTCAGAAAATGAATTCACAAACAATTATTAATAAGTTATGCAAAACGGTCATTTAGAAGACATTTTGCCATAAAAAGTGTGTGCTAGTGTAAATTTTCAATATTTTGATAGTTATAATGCTTTCTATTAAAAAACAAAATATAATTTTAAGGTGACTCAGTCTCTGCTTCCAGAAAGGAATGATGCTGACCCAAGACGTGAGACAATGGCCAACACCGGATCCCAAAATAAATTGATCAATTTTAGAGGGTGGACAGTATTCATGGGTGACCAGTGAGAAAACTTGTGAGAGATTTGACAAAAAACACAATTTAAATAATACTTATTTAATTCTGTAAAATATTTATAAAACACTAAATCAATTTTTGTAAAGGATAAATCAGATTTAACTAATGTCCATTTCACTTTCATTCAAATTTACTTTTACTAAGAGTTCACGGCTTTGAGGTCTCAATCAGTTCAAAGGTAGCAGAATCACTTTGCTTAGTTGTGCAGCTTTTTAATTTGTGCTAAAGTACTCTAGGTGAAGAAATTCTCTTTTCCAGTTGTGAGTTCGATCCCTTATTCAGTTACTTCAGTGTGTTTGTCTGTTAGTCTCTTTATGTGAAAGCATACTGTATTATCTTGACCTGGTCATGGCATAGTGAATCAAATAGTTTAAGATTTGGTGATGGCTGTACCACTTATCCTTTGCTCAAGCAATGGGGTCCTTAAATGTCCTTACTGGTCTGGAAGAGAGTTTTCCTGGAAGTTTTATTGCTGAGAGGCCATTAAGTCTTCACTCCTGAATCTAGTTCTAGAGTATGTCTGGTTTATCCTTTTTACCTAACATGGATTCCTTTCCTTGCCTTGGTGCCTTCCTATCTTTTGTTTAAGAATGATGTTGTCTTCTTTTCTGTATGTCAATAATAATTGATGATGAGCAGGCTTATTTCAAATCTATTTCTTTTTAGTAGATTCAGCACTTAACTAAGTGATATCTGTCCACTCAGGGTTAGCAAGCCAACAACATTAATTTTTGTACAGAGTCCTTTAGATAGACAAACACTACTTGTAATTGTCAAACCACATTCAATCGGGTTTTCTATTATGCTGACGTCTCAAGGATTTTTAATCCTTATTAGACAATTATTATGCTGACTTCTCAATGATTTTTAATCCTTATCAGACATCATTAATTTTCCTTGCATGCAGAAAATTTAATTGCAACTTTTGCATTGTGACATGTTTTTTGTTCAGGAGCATATATTCTTAAATTTTTGTTTTGCTTCTAACTGTAAATGAACCCCTAGTCTTCACACTGTGTTAAATGATAAATATTTATTATTATTATTATTATTGTCATCGTAAATTTGTAAGGCACTACAGTACTCCGCAGCGCCGTACTGTAGGGGAACCAGGACAACCATAAAACAAGGACATACAAGGTAGACAATATAAATGCAGACATGAAAACAAAGGGTATGAAGGGCCCTGCTCATTAGACAGCTTACATTCTAAATGGAAGAGGTTACAACTGAAACAAGAGGAGCTAGTGTGGCTTAGAGTGGAGATTGGGATAGTGGTGAAGGTGCATTTATGTGAATAGTGTTATCGAAGATAAGGATAACTATAAATAGGAGATGGGTTTTTAAAGAAAACCTAAATATGTGAAGGCTGTGAGAAAGTCTAATTGAGCGTGGTAGGGATTTCCATAAGTGGGGAGCAGCACGGGAGAAGTCTTGTAGACGGGAGTGAGAAGTGGTTACCAGAGTGGAGACAAGGCGAAAGTCAGAGGTAAATCTAAGAGGGCGGGAGGGAGAGTATTTTGATATGAGATTTCAGAAGTATGCAGAGGTAGTGTTGTTGAGGGCTTTGTAGGTAAGGGTGAGTAATTTGAATTTGATTCTGGAAGACACAGGGAGCCAGTGTAGGAATTTACAAAGTGGTGCTGCAGATGTTGAGCAGTGATAGAGGAAGATCAATCTTGCAGCAGCTTTTAGGATGGACTGAAGTGTGGATATATGGGTGTCGTGAATGCCAGATAGCAGGAAGTTGCAATAGTCAAGACAGGAGATGATGAGAGAATGGATAAGAGTTTTGGTAGCATGTTGAGTAAGAGAAGAGCATATTCTGGCAATGTTTTTAAGGTGGAGTCGACAGGACTGGGGGATAGTCTGGATGTGAGAAATAAAGCAGATGGAGAAGTCAAGTGTGACACGATTGCAGTGGGCTTGGAAGACTGAGGTAATTGTGGTGTTAATGAAAGAGAGGGAGTTTTAAAGGGAGGTGGGGATTCTAGTAAGAGGGAATATAATAAGCTTCATATTGGACATGTTGAGCTTTAGGTGGTCAACAGTGTCAAAAGCACCAGAGAGTTCCAAAAGAATAAGTATGGAGAAATGACCTTAAGACTTTGCAGTAGGTAGATCATTAATCACTTTTGTGAGAGCAGTTTCAGTGGTATGTAGGGGAAGGAAGCCTGATTGCAGAGAGTTGAGAAAGTGTGACAGGTGTTTTGTACACTAATTGCTCAAGTAGTTTGGAGGCAAATGGGAAAAGAGAACGAGTTGGAAGTTAGAGAGAGATGCTAGTTCGAGAGATGGTTTCTTTAGAATTAGTGAGTTGAGGGCATGTTTAAAGGAGGATGGAAATGTGCCAGTGAAGAGAGACAGGTTGAAGAGGTGAGTTAGAGGTAGGCATGCAGTAGAAGAAAGTGAGCGGAGAAGTTGGGGAGGGAATAAGGTCCAGAGGAAAGGTTGCAGGGTGAGATAATGAGATGAGTGTACAGACTTCGTCTTCAGTTACTGAAGATAATTAGTTGGGTGGATTGGGGAGTGTAGGTAAACATGGGTAAAGTGTGTGGAATGTGTGAAATTTGGAATGAGGAACTATCTTGTTGAATGGTGTTGATTTTTTTCCTTGAAGCAGGTGGAAAAATCATGGTCAGTGAGGAAGGAAGAGGGAAAAGGTACAGGTGGGCAGAGAAGTGAGTTGAAGGTGGCAAAGAAGCAATGTGGGTTAGAAGACTGTGTGGATATTAAAGGTTTGAATAATGTTTGTTTGGCATTTGAAAGGACAGTGCTGTAAGATGAAAGGATGAATTCATTTTGGAGGAAATCTGGATAGGAATAAGATTCCTCCAGTGGCGCTCTGCAGTGCGGGAGCACTTTTCTAGGTACCATGTCTGTTTGGTGTGCCATGACTGGGGTTTAGATCATCAAAGACTGTTTGTGGTAGCTGGAGTTGCATTGTCTAGGGCTGAAGTGAGTGTTTTGTTGTAGAAAGTGGCACCCTGATTAGGGCAGGACAATGCAGACATAAGAGGAAATAGTTGTTTTAGTGAAGATGAAAAGTGGATTAGGTTAAGAGTATTTAGGTTTTCTTGTGTACGTGTGGATTTAGGTGCAGGGGGAACTGCATGAGGTAAGGTGAGGCTGAAGGAAAGAAGGTTATAGTCAAAGAGTGGGAATGCTAAGTTGGTGAAGCTAGAGATGGAGCATTAGCGGGAGAAGACAAGGTCAAAGGAGTGTCCATCACAGTGGGTAGGAGATGAAGTCTATTGAGAGAGACCAAAGGAGGGAGTAAGTGAAAGACGTTTAGTGGTAGAGGAGACAGTAGGAATTTCAATTTGAATCTTGAAATTGCTAAAATCGCCTAGTATGAGCGTAGGCAGGTCAAAAGATAGGAAATATGTTAGCCAGGCTGCAAAGTTGCCAAGAAAGTGTGTACTTCAAAGAAAATTAATGAGAGTGAGACTTCAGAGGGAATGACGTAGAAACAGATCTGGCATTCCATAGTACACAGGAAAAGGGAAGAGAGGGTAGTGGAGATGTGTAGATGAGATTGGCAGGTTTGCAAGTACAGGGTGGTTGGAAGGTTTGGGATGGAGCAGGAGCATGAGCAGAGAGTGGGGATTGTAAGGGGTCCAGGGTTAGGCGATATGTCAGCAGCAGCCATGAGATGGAGCAGGGTGAGGAAGAAGACATGCGCGGAGGATTTATGTGTGAGGTTTATTTATTCACATGCAAAGTTATAAAAGAGCACATCCTTACGGGTACCACAAGCCAAATTCTAGGGTCATCCTCAAAGCTATGTATCTTGGATTCTCCTCTAGCACTCTTTGGTCCAGAAGACTTCTACGCAGAATTTATAAATTTTACAACAAGGTGGGAGGTACAAATACCTTCACTATATGAACTATTCATAGTTTTTACAAATGCACAATTAAAGGTGTATACTAAAATGAACAACCACCCTATGAACTAACTAAATAATACTAAATAAACATTATGGAATTACATCGACCATATGCTCTGCCTTTGGGTTTGATTATAAAATTTTTAGAATTAAAAAAAACAACCTTTTCTTCTCTCTTTGTACAATTTGTTTTTAGTTTTTATTAAAAATGTATTGATTTTATTGCAACATTGTAGTTTTTGAAAAGTTTTAAAACACTGCAGAATATTCACTAACTGTTTCCGTTTCAGGTTCTATAAATTCTGAAATCTTTTAAGTGCTTTTATCTAACATTGTCATAATTTTCATTTTGCTTTTATTCTAATGTTCATTTGTCATAAAAACTGCATTAATTTTAATAATATAAAAAAACAAAACACAAAAATGTGTGGTCTATCTGTCTAACAAGGCAAATGTGGACAAAATGGAACATTTCCACTATTTTTACCATATTTATACCATATTTGCCTTCAGAAGATAATTTACATGAACATTTATCAGGGGCATGAATAGAGGAAAAGATGGGGTGGTGTGAGGGCATTCACAGATGAAAATTATATTAATCATTACAACTCACACCTGTTATCCTTGTCCCAAAATGCTCCATCACCTACATTTTATATAATTTAATGCTTTACAGCTAAAATTAACCACTGGAGGTCTATGTATGTTATGTTTTGAGAAGTAAATAATGTATTGTTGTAAATTGAGAAGTGCAAGCAATATTCAGAGTAATCTAATTAAATGGGTTGGATACTAATCTGGTGTTAAATTGTGATGTCTTGCTTTGGCAGCGATTGGTCAGAACCACACCACACCACAGAAATTGTAGATGCACTTACTATGGTGAAAGTTGTATGCCTGGAAATTTATAAGGTCAGAAAGTATGGAAATTACATGTGGAATTTTCTTTCTACTAAATTACTAAATGGAACAGCCACAACATAACTAAAACATACATACTCATCAGAAATCACTCTACCTAATATACTACTACACACATTGAAATACCTTACCTTCCGGTAGAACATCTTATCTTGGGAGAGTCAATATTTTATTGTGCCACAGATGACCAATGAAGAGGATCTTCTGCAAGAGAAAGACATTATTGAGCCTTATAGCTGCTACCTACATTGAGCAGGATTTATGCAAGGAGAGAAGATACACATTGTTTGACATTTTCATTTTGTGTTTGACAGGAAGCTGAGAATCATTTTATATTCAGTCTCCAACATTCAACCCCAGCTTACCTGGGATGAGCTAACCTCTGAAGTGGGAGGAGATAGAACAACTCAGACAGCAGCAGAGAGTATTTCCAGATGTAGGTGCTGTGCTGTCCTTGTGAGAGGCAGTAATTTGCCCTCTTTTGTGATTACAATTGTGTGGGAAGGACAATGGGTAAGCACATGGTTTGACAAATGATAGAATTTATTATACGCAAATGGAGACAATATAAAACATATATTAATTTAATTTATAGCAGGGGCCACCAGCTACAAACTTGTCTTTATGCGTGGGTGGTGACTGTTGATGCAATACCACATCTGTATTTGTAAGTGAATGTGAATGGTCACTTTCTCTATGCAGTCCCAATCAACACAATTTTCTGACACATGATGTAGCATGATAAAATGATTATGGATGTGAGTGCTAAATTTTGCTCCTTCTCCCAAGAGAAGAGTGGGTTTTGGCTGAATGCAGGCTAGCCAGTGTAATGTGCCTCTTACTGCACTCAAATACAAAGAGAGTGCAAATATAACACATTAAATAAAGACCATTATGTAATTTAACACTTATGTTTTATTAAAGATAAAATAAAATCTCCAATGAGATGAATTTTATAGATAATAGAAAAGATATAATTAAGTGTGTGATCCAAAAAGTATAGTTTCACTTTTTTACAGCAATTGTACTCCTATCTGAGATAGCAATCCTGCAAATGGTCACCTAGTGTTTATGTGAAGACACATTCCAAGCTGAAAAGTGTGAGTGCACATCCTTTTTAATATTAATGTGCTGATTTGCTGAAAGAATTTCTACTATTTCATTTTGGATGTCCTCTTGCCACCTCTAAATCATCCTTCCAAAACTGAGCTATAAATCTTTCCTCCTTCAACCTTTGTCATTGTGTGTGTGGTCCTAGGGTGCATTGGTGGATAATGCACTTCCTCCCTTACACATTCCTCTGCCCTGCCTAGCTTTATGGCTTGGGTAAAAAATGACCAGAGGGTCCTCGCACATGCAGATTTGGTGCACTGTCTCTTTAATGTGTTGGGACACAAGTGTGGTAACTTAGGGTGCAGTACAAACAGATGCATTCATGATTTGGGCACTAGACCATCTCTTTAAAATGAAACTCTTTATTTCCACTCCACTTCACTCACTTACTTGAGCTGAGTTACCTTCACTTACTTGAGTTGCAAATAACACTAAAATAAAACTGTCCATCTTATTTCTGTCACAATAGGGTATCGGAAGGAGCACACTTTCTAGAGTTAGTGATTCTGAACTTGAAGGCGCAGAGGGACCTGCGCAAGGAGGTTTGGTCTTAGCTGCAAGGGACACGCAGGTCGCGGTTCTCCAAACCAGTCGACAGCAAAGCATGGGTGAACACGAGAGTTGTCAGACGAACCAGGGTCGATAGCAGCCGGAAAATACAGCACCAAATCGGAACTAGAGAATAGTCAGACAGGTCAAGGTCAATATCAGCGAAGTAGAATAAAGCCAAATCAGAGGGTAATAACCAGTAACAAATGGAGGCAGGAACGGAATCCAGGAGAAGAGGTATAAGAAGCCAGATCTAAACCAAATGGAGGCAAATATACAAGGAGAGCGCTGGAGTAGAGGTAATTCCATTACTCTGGCACCCCAATGGTGCCAGAGCAGGTTTAAATGATGGCAGGCTGGAAAGGATTCTCCCCGGCAGTCAGTGGCGCCAATGACCACCAATAGCTTATCACAGAGCATTCCTGTTGCTAGAACATAGTGCACATGCCCACAGAAGAAGAATGTCAGGTGGGGAAGCTGTGTCTCTTTGCTAAGCAACGAGATGCTCCCGGATGGAAAAGACAGCTGGCCGTCGTCGGGCAGAGAGAAGGCTGCGGGATGTCAACCGACAATTTCTCACTCCAGGAGAGTTGATCACCGATCTTCTTTGTGGGAACTTATACCTTGGGCTATAACACATGCTTGCAGTTCTTTCTCTCCCCTCCTGCTATTCTCACTGGAATTTGCACTTACTCTGAACCCTCTCCATTCATTGCAGTTCAATCCTTGCTTGGTAGATCCTACATTCTCACTTGTGTTCTCTTGTAACCTAGTCATTCATGCCTTTGGCTTTAACAACCTCTCTGGTGTCCTGTCTGCCCCATTTATCAGTTGTTATTACATTGCTTCAGTGCACCACTGCAGCACTGTTTTCCTCACCATAGGGTCTTTCAAATATATCCAAACTCAGAACAGACTTTGTTAATACAGCCACACTCTTTTGGCAGTGACCCTTACTTCTTTATTTAGGCTCCCCCTTTTTTCTTTAAGGGATTCTTTATTATTATTGGGACGCCTTCAACTTCTAGTGACTCTCTGAACTTGGGACTCCTTCCCCACTTTATTTTACTCTCTGAACTAATATCTCCATCACATCTGTTCCATTTCACATTTATATTTTCTTAGTCATGATGTTCTTTGGTCCCTCATGACAGCAGCCACAGACCAGCTCCCAAATTTGCCGGGGAATCCATGTTCTCTGGTTGTCAGACTTCTCCTCAGTTCATACTAGTCTTATGTTGCTAAACAACTATTTCTGATGTGTCTCCTCTGGGTCCTAGTCCTGGGGCCACACATTCAGTCCCTGGGAGTTGTCAATAGCAGCCTCAGATGGAGCATTATTCAACAACTAATAGAAACTGTTTATCTAACATCACTATTGCTATGAACAACACAAAATAACCAAAATGATTCAATCTTGCTTCCTAGATTCGGAAGTGTTCTTTGTTCCCAGCATGTAAACTTTCTTAAATTCTGCTATATGCTTTTGTATTTCCATAATGCGCACATACAATAAATAAATACTGTATCTGAATATTGAACACTTATTTTATAAAAGAAAAACTTTAAAAACTTTAAAGTGTGCATTCATATTCTTCCACAATCACTTTTACAATCCCCTTTTTACTGGTCTTCCCTAAACCAGCCTTTCACTCTTCAATCCATTTGAAAGCTGTGGCTAGACTAGAGTTCCTCACCACATTCTGATTCATTAGGGCATACATACTGAGCGCAATAAGCATTTGTTTTATAACACATGACAATACGTGGTAATGTATGCCCAAATTCAACAAGGGGTGGATGTGAAGATTCATGTGGTGATGAATGCAGGTGTAAGTCTGCTCCACTCTATTACACAAAACACTACAGGACACGTCAAATACATATGTGGAAGATAAAATCACAAAAGAAAGAACAAAAAAAAAAAATTCAACTAGTATCACCTATTCAAAATATAGGCATTAATGATAAAGCATTAACATTTTTTAAAAAAGTGTTTAACTATATTTCAATTGTAAGTTAATAATATTTATGTATTAACATGTATTTGTATAGTTGCCAGCTTACACTGTAGCACTTTACAGTAGGGAACAAACACAGTAATAAATCAAGATATTATTGACAGAAAAGAGGCAAGTTTGCCCTGTTCGTAAGCTTACAATCTACAGGAAAATAGAAGTTTGGTATATGTGGTTAAGTGTTATGTATTTCATATTGGTCCAGCCAGATAGCAAGGGTAAAAAGTGCTTAGTGGGCTATATGATCCATTCACACAGCAATGTTGGTCTGAGGGTCAGCGGATTGTTTAATTATAGAAAGTGAACACATATTGGACCTGAGTCATTAAGGAAAACAAAGAAAATAAAAAAGGATTATCTTTACACCTTGGCAAAACCATGTTGCATTGGAGGGGCCGGTAAATTTAAAATGTAAGGACAGATTTATAGTTGGGTTGGAGAATGTCCTAGATGAACTTTAAATTTCAGTGTAAAAATAAAGCTATCAAGTATCTGTGTGCTATTTCAAAAAATAGTTACTATTTTCCTTACAGGCAAAATGATAAATTAATTTGTACCATTTGAATTGTAACATGGTTTTCCAGGGAAAAATGTACTCCTTTTTTTGCCTTAAAAGGTTAGTTCAGGTATTTGATAAGCTTGCCCCAACAGAAGAGATTTAAGGAAATGCTTGGAGGTTTAGAGGCTAGAGGGAAGTCTTGTTGTGTGAGGGAGAGCATTCCATAGAGTGCATGCAGCCTGAAAACTGATGAAGCAAGAAACAAGATCTTTACTAGAAAGTTTTAGGAAGGAAATGTGTTTTTTCAGTGTGCCATAGCTGACATTAAGGTCAACCTGGAATGTGAATAGAAGCTGAAACCACTTGATCAAGGGATGTTGCTAGGGTTTGGGTAAGATGTATTACTATCATATCAGGAGAGAAGAATGTAGAATATGGGGAAAGAATTTGTTGTATCGAGGTGTAAAGTTTCTGATAACTAATAGTGCTGAGACTTCTGCAGATATAAGAAGGCTTGGAAGAGTTTGAAAACAGAATGTGTAAAGAAATGGAGAACAGCTTGCAGGTGATAATCCAAGAGGGGGAAACTGAATGCTAAAGAAATCTGAAACTGAGCAGACTGTAGAGAATATCAAAGCAAGGCAATGGCTATCCCAGTTTTTTTTTATCACACTACCCTGATGGTTGGAGGACAGCTTGTAATGATATTGCAGATCTGTGTAGTATGATTGTAGTAGAAGACAACATCCACCTTCATACATTACATTCATATTAGTAGTGCTAAGCCATATCTGTGTCTCCCATGTGGCATCATTAATTGGCTGTCTGTAGCCGGGACAACATGCCACTGGCTGCAGTTCAGCAACTCCTCTGTAGATGCTGCTGTGCCTTCATCTGTTCCTGCCTGCAAGAGGTTAAATTCTCATCTTTGGATCTGGATCACGATCAACTGTATCTGGCCTTTATAAGACTGTCCTTCCTTCCAAATCGGGCCAGTTTTTTAATTGTCACTGCTGCTACTCTCCCTGTGAAAACTCCAGTGAACTGATTCTGAATTCCTCCCTAGTATTTGACTCCAGCTTGTTCCTAAATTTTGCACCTCATCTTGTGACAAACACCCTAGCTTCATTTGGCTTTACTCCAGCTGACTCCCTGGTATTATTTTGGTTCTCTCGACTTCTGACCCCTGGCTTGTCTGACCCTCCTTTTGCCTGATTCTCCAGTGGATAATCAGTTTTGGTGCCTCCAGACACCCTATAGCTTCTCAGCTTAATCTGGCAATCCAGACAACCTATATCTGCAGTCATCTGTCCAACTTGGAAAACCTGGGACTCCAACTTCCCAGATAAAACTGGTTAACCTGGCAACCCACACATGCAGTCATCCTGTTGTGACAGGTTTTTAGCTTCCAAGCCAAACCTGCTTGCTCTGACTAACCTGTACCTGCAAGTGACCTGTTGTGTCATGTATCCAGTACTCTTGTTACTCAGATAACCTGGGATCCTGTATCGGATGTTTCCATGGACTTGTATTAGTTGCCTCATTAATTACAGCATCTCATTTTTAACTGTGTGATCTGTGATTAAAATAAACCGTTTAGTTTCAGTTACATTCTCTTTGTCATCTTCATATTGGAAATGCTGACACATACATTTGAATTAAACCTAAACAGAGACAATAGTTTTAGGGAAATGTACCAGAATATTTGTAGACACCATATAGGAAGATATGGTCTAAGCAGTCACTGCCACTAGGAGAATTAACACTAAACAGGATTTCTCCATAGGGTATCTGGGACTGCTATATCTTAAATAAAAACTTAGAACTACTGTGTTTTATAAACATATTTGTTTATAGCAGAAATCACTTGCTTGAAAGCAAACATGTCACAAAAGCTTATCAACTACATTGGTAGGACTTAATTTAAAGTGTTACCCATTTTTATGCCCCTTTAATATTTCCAATAGTTTTTAAAAAATGTAAAATACATTGGCATATCTAAAAATTACTATTTATGTATATCCATTTGATTGAAAAATCATGACCAATACAAACGTAAAGTTATAACATTGAATTTAGCTCCTTCAGCTTTAATTACACTCTTATCTCAACTTTTTTTAATACTCAGTTTTACACCAAATATTCTCAGCAGAGCCATTTTCACATCCTTATTCCGTAGACTATAGATTAGAGGATTGATCATAGGTGTAACAACTGTGTACAGAGCAGTAAAAATTGGTTCTAGGACATTGGAGTATTCTGATGGTGGCATCATGTACGCAGACAAACTTGTTGCATAGTAAATCATGACAATGGTGAGGTGGGATGAGCAGGTGGAGAAGGTTTTTTTTCTTCCATCCGTAGATTTTATTTGTAAAATAACCCTGATAATTTTTATATAGGATGTCAAACTGAATATAACTGGGAGAAATCCAAAAATTAAAAATTCCAGATATATTATGATGTACAACGTTTCAGTGCCAGTACAGGAGATGTTAATCAGAGCTTTGGTATCACAGAAAAAGTGGTATAAGAAATTTGAATGACAGAAGGACATGTGTGACACTGGAATTGTAACCACAAATGAATTTAAACATCCTGATATCCAAGTCACAGATGCAAGTAAGAGACAGTTTCTTCTATTTAAGATATAGTGATAATGTAAAGGATAACATATAGCAACATATCGGTCATATGCCATAATGAATATTAAAACATCCTCTGTGGTGCCAACCAAAAGGTTAAAGTACAGCTGGGTGAAGCATTGTATGAAGGACACTGTATTGTCTCCAGATAATAACATGTACAGCAGTTTAGGGACAGTAGTGGTTGTATAACAGATATCTACTAAGGCCAGATTACAGAGAAATAGATACATGGGGGTGTGTAACTGATCATCAATATATATCACTGTAATTATAATAGAATTGGTGACCACTCCAAACAAATATAGGAAGAAAAACAGACTGGTAGTTAATGATGTATAAAAAGATGTTGCAGAAAAAGACTTTAAGTAGAATACTGTAAGATACGTCTGGTTCTTCATTCTGCTCATTCTGCAAATAAACATTGTTATTATTACTAATTATGGTCACTGTTTCACAGAGTGAATATGTAGTAAATTAGTCATTTTGCACCCAGTCTTGACTTCTGTCTATAATCAAATATTTAGACTAAAATAATAAACATTGAAATGCAACAAAATGAAACTACATATATACTGACCCTTGAATTGTTCTGCTCTGCTTACATGGTAAATAAAGTCCTGTACTAGTTATAAGAAATGTACAAAGTAGAACAGCAAAACTTTGAATAACACCTATCTAGGACAGAATCTAATTGATATCTCCAACAATTGCTACATTACATGTTGAGAGTTGTTATATGGTTTGCTGGACAGTTTGTGATGTTGGATTTAATAGTTCTCTTTGCTGAGAATAAATTCACAAAACTTATATTAATAACTTATATTCAAAAACTAAACTAAAATACATTTCCACATAAAAAAAAATTACTAGCATCATTTTGTCAATGTTTTGTTATTTATAATGCTTTGTATAAAAAAATCAAAATGTTAAATAATAATTTTTGGTGTCCCCCAGGTCTGTTTGCCAGTCCATGGACCACAGTCTATGCTTTAAAGAGGGGATTATGCTGATCTAAGAAATGATACCCCAGTGAACATAAGATCCCAAAATAAGGTGGACACTGTTAAAGGGTTGATATTTTTCAAGGGATACCAGTGTAGGAAAATAGTCATAGAATTGATGAGAGATTTGACAAAAGTTACAATTTAAATAATACTTATTTACTTCTGTATAATATTTAGAAAACATTAAATCATTTATTCTAAAAGATGTCTCTGATTTTACTAACGTAAATTTCAATATCACTCAAATTCACGTTTACTAAAAGTTTGGTGCTTTTGGGCTCTTAATCAGCTTAAAAGTAGCATAATCACTTGACTAGTAATGCAACAGTGGCCTAGTGGTTAGCACTTCAGCCTTATAGCACTGGGGTCATGAGTTCAATTGCCGACCATGGCCTTATCTGTGAGGAGTTTGTATGTTCTCCCAGTGTTTGCGAGGGTTTCCTACAGGTGCTTCGGTTTCCTCCCACACTCCAAAAACATACTGGTAGGTTAATTGTCTGCTAACAAATTGACCCTAGTCTGTGTGTGTGTGTGTGTGTGTGTGTGTGTGTGTTAGGGAATTTAGACTGTAAGCCCCAATGGGGCAGTGACTGATATGAGTGAGTTAAAAAAATATTAATAATAATAACTTTCTAACATGAATTAAAAAACTCCAGTTAGGGAAGTATCTGCTCCACTTGGGAGTTCAATCCCTAACTTATCTACTCTAGTGTGTGTATCTTCTGGCCATGGTATATGGGCTGTGGACTGTAGTGAATCGAATAGTATACTATTCGATTGACTGCAGTCCACAGCACATATGCCATGGCCAGAAGATACACACACTAGAGTAGCTAAGTTAGGGATTGAACTCCCAAGTGGTGATGGTGGTGCCAAAGGGTGATGGTGGTGCCCCTTATCTTTTCCACAAGCAATGCGACCCTTAAATGTCCTGAGTGGTCTGGAATGAAGATTTCCTTTGAGTTTTTTTCTTCTAGTCTTCATTCCAAGAAATTTATGGAGAGGACATTAGCTGTTGTGTACTGAATATAGTTTTGGAGCATGTCGGTGGCTAGTTCCTCCACCCTATCCTTACCTGGTGTACTTTCCTTGCCCTGATGTCTACCTACCTTCCACTACCAAACCTAATTTATGAGAAGAAAGCTAATGTTCTGGTAAAAGTCTATAATATTTCCCTAACTCATCTTAAACTACCAAATAAATCTCCCTACATCAACTATTTTGTATATAGACTAAGCATAAACAAAATAAAAGAACAGAGCAAAACAGTTACTGTGCAGAGTGACCAAAATAAGATGGACCCATACACAATAAAAATCAGGATAGGAGTAAATTGCAGTATATGATAAAAATTAACCGATATTTATTACATATAAAACAGATGAAGAATATTAGAAACAGTACATTCATTCAAGGTGCAAATGATTAATAGTGTAATCAAATCACCAATGTGTTAAAAAAAATAATAATCATCATAAATAATCACAAATAGAAAAGTAAACTCAGCTCATAAATTCATTATCAATCACAGAGTTCTATAACTGCTTAGCATAGGTACAAATAATGCAATACGGTATACTCTTAGGAACACTACTTAGCTGTTCCCAGAAACATGTACAGTCATGGCAAAAAAAATTGAAAATGACACAAATATTATTTTACACAAAGTCTGCTGCCTCAGTTTTTATGATGACAATTCATATATACTTCAAAATGTCATGAAGAGTGATCAGATGAATTGCAAAAAAATTTCAAAGTCCCTCTTTGCCATGACAATGAACTTTATCCCAAAAACATTTCCACTGCATTTCAGCCCTGCCACAAAGGACCAGCTAACATCAGGTCAGTGATTCTCTTGTTAACTCAGGTGAGAGTGTTGACGAGGACAAGGCTGGAGATAACTCTGTCACGCTGATTGAGTTATAATAAAAGACTGGAAGCTTTTAAAGGAGATTGGTGCTTGAAATCATGTTTTTCCTCTGTTAACCATGGTTATCTGCAAGGAAACACATGCAGTCATCATTGCTTTGCACAAAAAGGGCTTCACAGGCAAGGATGTTGCTGCTAGTAAGATTGTACCTAAATCAACCATTTATTGGATCATCAAGAACTTCAAGTAAATAGGTTCAATAGTTGTGAAGAAGGCTTCAGGGCGCCCAAGAACATCCAGCAAGTGTCAGGACCATCTACAAAAGTTGATTCAGCTGCAGGATCGTGCACCACCAAAGCAGAGCTTGCTCAGAAATGGCAGTAGGCAGGTGTGAGTGCATCTGCACGCGCAGTGAGGCGAAGATCTTTGGAAGATGCCTGGTGTCAAGAAGGTCAGAAAAGAAGCCACTTCTCTTCAGGGAAAACATTAAAAAAATCTGCAAATGGTACAGGGATTGTACTGCTGAGGACTGGGGAAAAGTCATTTTCTCTGATGAATCCCCTTTCAGATTGTTTTGGGCATCTGGAAAAATGCTTGTCTGGAGAAGGAAAGGTGAGTGCTACCATCAGTCCTGTGTCATGCTAACAGTAAAGCATCCTGAGACCATTAATGTGTGGGGTTGTTTCTCAGCCAAGGGAGTGGGCTTACTCACAATTTTGCTTTTGAACACAGCCATAAATAAAGAATGGTACCAAAACATCCTCCAAGAGCAACTTCTCCCAACCATCCAAGAACAGTTTGGTGACGAACAATGCATTTTCCAGCATGATGGAGCACCTTGTCATAAGGAGAAATTGATAACTAAGTGGCTCAGGGATCAAAACATTAAAATTTTGGGTCCATGGCCAGGAAATATATTCATATTAAGGATTCAGACCCTCAAAAAAATGTAATTACAACAGGAGTCTATTTTTTAGGGAGAGATATCCCAAATGGTATGCAAACTTTCATAAAAGAAACAATTCAAAGCCCACCACTTCCAAAGTAATTAAGCTACAAGACAGCGCAGGAGATTACTATTGAAGAGAACTCACAATTTACACATTACTCGGTATCTATTGTTTTTTTTGGGGGGGGTTGTTTTTTTCTTTTGATTTCCATACTAGACAAGATAAGTAATTACTCATTACTCTATTTCTCTTATTACAAAATATATTCTACTTCTAATAAGTTATTACATTCTGAGCAAAAATTTTAACGGGTATATATGCTATTGCTGCTTTTAATGGGAAAATTATAACTATAATTGATATTTTATTACTCACTAACAGGTTTTCATGAAATATCTGTTTTCTGCACATGGGGCTGGGAAAATTATAATATCTTTAATAATAATCCTTATATTTCTCTTTTCATTATATTAATTTATTTAATGTATTTACATGATACTATTTTAATCTGGATTCACATAATACTAGAACTCAATCTAATTCTGATAAGGAAAAGACTGAAATCTTAGCTCTTGCGCTAGATACTTTGTATGTACAGTATACACATATGAAAAAGCTAGACAGGCAACAACTAACTTTATTTCTCCAGGTGTAATCTTAATTGCTGGAAAAGAAATAAACCTTTTTTTGACATGCTCCCATCTTAAATGGAAATTACAACAGAGGGATGGTCATCAGCCGGAAGGAGATTAAAAGGCTGGGGTTTGGAATCAAGACTGGTTGATGCTCCTATGCATGAAAGGGTTAAGAAAAAGGGGCAAGACAGGATTACTTGGACACTCCAATGTTGTATAACAATGGGAGTTGCTTAGCTGACCTGATTCGAAATATTCTGCGAATTTATGACCTTCCTCTTTGATCCTTTGCAAGTTTCCCGCCCTCTTATCCCTGATGTGTTGTGGTTTTGGATGTATCTCATAGTGCAGTAGGGTTTTTGTGTTTATCTCGGCCCGTTCATTTGCTTTCTGGTTGATGAGCGATTTGGGAACCAACACTCGTTTGTGGAAGATGGCAAGCACTGTCTATCAGGTCAATGGATTGTGTGTTGCAGGCTTTCTGGGTGCCAGTCCCTGTGGTGTTGTGGTTGGTGGATGGTTGTCAAAGAGATTACAAAAAATTCAAAAATGATAACCCCCCCAAAAACTTATGTTTTCCATCTATCAAGGCAAACATGAAGGAAAGAGAGGAACATTAAATGTGGTCGGTAGGGTGGTGTGCCCTCAATTTTCTGGATTTGGTGAGTAGTTTTGTCACTGGAAAGGATTGGCAGCAAGAGGCCAGTACCAGGTGGGCGCACAGTTATTTAGATAAAAATCACGATCAAAAGGTTTAATAAAATGAGTTATGCATTAAACATCCTGTAAATATATATATATGTAAGTATATATTGTAGAGAACTAATAGTTTTGATTGTCATGTTTAAAGAGGAGTACACTACCTTTTTAAATAAATATTACATATATCTTTGGTTAATATTGGTATACATAAGTACTAGGGGCCTGATTCCTTAAGGATCTTAAATGAAGAGGATCCTTATTTCAGTCTCCTGGACAAAACCATGTTACATTCAAGGTGCAAATGAGTGTTCTGTTTTGCACATAAGTTAAATACTGACTGTTTTTTCATGTAGCACACACATATCAACTTTAAATTTCAGTGTATAAATAAGCTATCAAGTATTTGTGTACTACATGAAAAAACAGTCAGTATTTAACTTATGTGCAAAACAGAACACTCATTTGCACCCCTTGCATTGTAACATGGTTTTGTCCAGGAGACTGAAATAAGGATCCTCTTCATTTAAGATCCTTAATGAATCAGGCCCTAGATCCAGATTTGAAGGTACATATCCCTGCAAGACCTCAGATTGTTTTTAAAAGGCCCGGGACTTTACAAAATTATTTTATTATTAAGCCATTTGAATATAATTTATGCAGGCCAAGGTGTGCACATTTTGCTATAAAGAAAATAAAATCTTTAAAAAGTTTGATTGTGGGTGTAGCAAAAAAAAACTATTGAAAAAACAGAACTCCTTAAATTAATATATGTAAAAATACATCTGCAACTTAAAAAATAATCTTGTAATCAAAATGTACTTTATGATTCAGACACACAAAGTTTGATGTTTAAAGTATTGAACCTCTTATTAGTTGATAAAATTGGGGGAGATAGACTATGTATGTTGTCACAAGTAACCTACAGGATTTGTTGTCCAGATCCATTTTGGCCAGTAGCAATGGTTGGACACTCCTAATAGCTATATAATTTAGGGACTATACTACCCATATACTTGTATAATATGATTTCTATATAAAGCAACAACAATAGGAGATGAAGAAATATGTATCTAACTGTAATTAATGTATAACCCTTCACATCATATCATGACCACCAGCAACAAACAATGATAAATAATAACAATTGATGATGTTAGGACCTCACACTCACAAAGTATTAATGATCTTTTTCATATCTATATATATGAATTTTTTTGCAAACACAGTGGACTTGAAAGTGAGTTACTAAAAATCATAGCCAGTCTTTCCATAAATATGTTTTATAAAAAACTAATTTACAATTCTATGTAATTAATCATTGCTGGTTTGCTCATGACTCACATAAATGTAGAGGTGCAAATGTAGGTTCAAAGGAAATATAGCTATTGTGCTGGTCCATTAACTCCCACTGAATTTAATGTCATATTCCAATTAGAATTGTACTGCCATTTTTTATGGGTATCTTACTAAAAAAAACAATAATCTATTTTTTTGAAAGAACATATTCATTTTTTTCATCTCTATTAGTGGATCTGAGGTTTATACTTTTATTAATGTGTGTTTAGCTAGATTAAAAACACTATTCATCTGTTTTTGAAGTGTGGTGGAGACAGAACAAACTGCAGCTAGACAATGGGTGCATTAGAATGTTCACAGCAGCACAGAGTATTTCACAAGATAAATGTGCTACTCTTGTAACATTCAGTAACCCACCCATTTGTGTGACTGTGTAATTGGTGATGTGATAAGGTCAGTTTTATAACGTGATGAGGAAAATGGAGACAAGGGGGTAAATGTATCATACCCCGGTTTCTTCAACTCACGGGAGTTCAGCGAGATGACAGCTAAAATTTAAAACAGCGCTGCCTTGTAAAGGCAAGTTTCCCTTTACAAGGCAGCGCCGCTTTAAATTTTAGCTGTCATCTCGCCGAACTCCCGTGAGTTGAAGAAACCGGGGTATGATACATTACCACAAGGAGTTTGTAACACACTGATAGTTTTATTGTACAAACTTCAGGGTCTCCCAAAAGCAACAAGTATTAATCTGAGGATCCTGTGAATTTTCTGCAGAAGGATTTTGGATTCAAGCACAGATCTACATGAAATAAAGTTTACACATCCGATTAGTTTCTTATGATATAAGCTGCTAACGCATTTGATGTTAGTGACTTATTGACTGGCATGTAAAAACAATCATTTATCCTATCTAGGTTATTTTAACTAAACAATGTGTCTATGGGTGCAGTCGGAGTTCTCATTTCTGTAGCCAGAGATCTCCTCATACGTACATAGTAGCTATTGTATCTACAGAGCCACAATAAGATGGTCTGCCTCTTAATGTAACACTGGGAAAATTAGGGATATTTACAGCTGCTTCGCCAAGTCAAGGAAAATTGTTAAAAATATAGTAATTTCATGGGGCAGCACAGTGGCCTAGTGGTTAGCACCTCTGCCTCACAGCACTGGGGTCATGAGTTCAATTCCCGACCATGGCCTTATCTGTGTGGAGTTTGTATGTTCTCCCTGTTTTTGCGTGGGTTTCCTCCAGGTGCTCCGGTTTCCTCCCACTCTCCAAAAACATACTAGTAGGTTAAATGGCAGCTCTCAAAATTGACCCTAGTCTCTCTGTGTCTGTGTGTGAGTGTGTGTCTATATTAGGGAATTTAGACTGTAAGCTCCAATGGGGCAGGGACTGATATGAATGAGTTCTCTGTACAGCGCTGCGGAATTAGTGGCGCTATATAAATAAATGATGATGATGATAGTAAGACAATACAATAAACTGTTATATCTTGTAACACCTTCCATTCAAGTCATATATTTAATCTTTACCGCAGTTTGGAGACTAAACAAGATCTGGAGCTATAGGTTCCTGCCCACAACCATATAGGTTCCTGCCTACAACACATTGCTCATATGTGCTATACCTTTTTCATTTCTTTGGATTGCTTCCTTGTGACATCAATTGCGTGTTAATGATGTAGCAACAATTTACTAAGCATGAAATATACTATACTAAAATCATATTGATAGATGTGTAAAATCCCCGAAATCTTCCACAATTTTTTTATGCGGCTTAGTGCAAACAAATGTTCTCTGTAATCAGTCTTTCAGATATTAAGGTGAATTCTAGAATTCTACAACACCAATCTTACATAAAACAATCATTTTCTTCCTATATAATTACAATATTTATTTTAAACATTTTTGTAAGCTACTGATACTTTTACAATCTCCTTTTTTTAAATAAAAAAGTATATATATATATATATATATATATATATATATATTTTACTACTAGTTTATGTCATATGGGCTCATTGCAAATAAAATAAAAAATAATCAAAAAGTTTTATACCACACAATCACAGACATACACATTATATTGTACATTGTAAATTAGTAGAAGGGTCAAAACTCACCTGTAGAGCAGCACAGAGCAGAACAAATGAATGGAAGAAAGCATATTTATAGCGTGTGTATCTCTAGATGTTATTGATAAAGATGTTACAATGGGGAGTAGAAGAACATTATGGAATTACATCACCCATATACTCTGCCCTTGGGTTCGATTATAAAGTGTTTTGAATTAAAGGAATAAGTTTTTCTTCTCTCTTGCTGAAAATTGTTGGTTTTCAGTTTTCATTAGAAATGTATTGGTTTTCTTGTAACATTGGAGTTTTTGAGAAACCTTTAAACACTGCTGAAGATTCACAAACTGTTTCACCAGCAGATACTGTAAATTCTGAAAACTTTTAAGTGTTTTTATCTAACATTGATATCATTTTTTTTTATTAGATTGTTTGTTTGTCAAAAAGATTACAAAAATTAAAAAAATTATAACCCTCCCACACAAAGTTATGTTTTCCATCTATCAAGACAAATAAGGAGCAAAGAATAGAAAATTCCCACACTTTTTACCATTTTTACCTTTAGAAGCCACTTTACAGGACCATTCATAGGGGCATGATTAGTAGAAGAGTTAGGGTGGAGTGAGGGCATGCACACATGGTTATAATATTAATCTTCTTCACCACACACTCCTGTTATCCTTGTCCCAAAATTTTCCCTCACCTAAACTTTACATCACGTAATGCCTTGCAGTAAAGATGGATGACTGGAGCTCTATATGTGCTATGTTTTGAGAAATGTCTTGTTTTAAGTTGAGACGTGCAAGCAATATTAGGTGTGATCTAATTAAAAGGGTTGGACACCTGATGAAAATTATTTGGCTGTAAATTTACAAAAATTCTAAACGAAAGAGCTGTCGCATGAACTAAGTAAACAATACTCATCTAAAATAACTCTGCTACACCACTCATTGATATACCTTATCTTCCAGTAACACATTTTATGTTGGGGGAAGTCAATACTTTGTTTAACTAGAGCCTCAGACAGCCCAATGATTTGCACCATTCTGCTAGAAAAAGACATTAATTAGCCTCGTAGGTGCTACCTACAATGAGTAGGGATGATGCAAGGAGAGAGGAGAAGCGTTTTTAGACATTTTTATTTTGTGCTTGACTAAAAACTCTATTGAACCCCAGCTCACCTGAAATGTAATAAGTTCTGAATTGGGAGGGGATAGTACAACTCATAGCCAATCAGATCATCAGCGTGCTGATAGCAGCTCAGATAATTTCCAGATGTATGTGCTGACGTTGTAAGTGGCAGCGACTTTCTCTCTTCTGTGATTATGATGGTGAGGGAGGGGCTATTGGCAAGCACATGGTATGACAACTGATGGAATTTGTTATATGCACATGGAAGCTGCCTATAGGGTATATATCCATGTAATTTATAACAGGGCCGCAATCTAGAAACTTGTCTATATGTGTAGGTTGTGACTGTTGGCGCAAATGCTGCAGCTGTAGGTGTAAGTGAAGGCAAATTTTCACTTCCACTGCACAGTTCCAATTAACACAGTTTTGTGACATGATGGTAAATGAGAGTGCTAAATTTTGTTCTTTATGCCATGAGAAGAATGGGATTATGCTGAATGCAGGCTAGCAAGTGTAATGTGCCTCTTACTGCACTCAAATACAAAGAGAGAGCAAATATAATTAATTAAATAAACACCATTATGTAATTTAACACTCCTGTTTAATTAAAGATAAAATTATGCTCCAATGAGCTGAATTTTAGAGATAATAGAAAAGATTAAATTAAGTGGGTGGTATAGTTTTTCTTTTTTCCATCAATTTTACTCTTATCTGAGATGTCAATCCTGCAAATTGTCACACCTAGGGTTTCAGTGAAGACACATCCCAAAAGCAAGTGCACCTACCTTCATATTATAAATATGCTGATTTGCTGAATGCATTTCTACGGTTTCATTTTGGATCTCCTCTTGCCACCTCTAACTCATTATTTCAAAGACTAAACTATAACTCTTTCCAACTGTCACTCATGTCACTGTGTGTGTGGTCCTGGGGAGCATAGGTGGAAGGATTAAAAGGGTGATTCAGGTATGTGAAAAGCTTTGTAGCATAAAGTAGGTGTCCTTCCTGCGCTCCTATAGGATGGGGGAAAGGGTGGGGAATGCAGCCCGATTCTCTTGGGAATACCCACTAGAATTCCCAAAATTATAGACAATAAAACAGAGATTTAGAATAAGGCGCAGCTGGGATAATGAGATGAACAGGTTTTTTTTGAATATCACAACATAAATGGATTGTGTGGTGGCATGTTAAATCAAATATAGAATATAGCATATGAATGCAACAAAACATCCAGTCACAATATTAAATAAATAAAAAGAATGAATAAATAAAATCCTAATATGCAATCTTTTCAGGTCATCTGGATATAGTTCCAAACGGTCACTCAATAAATTCTCATCCGTTCCTCTTCGGATCCACCATATAGTTCATAAATATGCGGAAGACAGGAAGAAACAAGGATGCCCTTACAGTGTAGTATTCCAATAAAAATTTATACGTATGAGTAATGATCAAATGCACTTACATTTAGTAAGGGAAACAATTCCCATCAAGGTATCTTTCACATGCGATAAGGCTAATGCCGGCACGCTACATCACGATCATGTCTCCATATAAGCCCATTGTCTGGTATGTATAGAATCCGGAGTGCTGGTTATATCCGGGACATCAACTATTCTGCACCGCAGACCACCTGCACCTGAGACAAACGGTCCAGTTGGAGAACATCTCGCCGGGCAGCACTCCGGATTCTCTACATACCAGACAATGGGCTTATATGGAGACATGATCGTGATGTAGCGTGCCGGCAGGAGCCTTATCGCGTGTGAAAGATACCTTGATGGGAATTGTTACCCTTACTAAATGTAAGTGCATTTGATCATTACTCATACATATAAACTTTTATTGGAATACTACACTGTAAGGGCATCCTTGTTTCTTCCTTTCTTCCGCATATTTATGAACTATATGGTGGATCCGGAGAGAAACGGATGAGAATTTATTGAGTGACCGTTTGGAACTATATCCAGATGACCTGAAAAGATTGCATATTAGGATTTTATTTATTCATTCTTTTTATTTATTTTATATTGTGACTGGACGTTTTGTTGCATTTATATGCTATATTCTATATTTGATTTAACATGCCACCACACAATCCATTTATGTTGTGATATTCAGAAAACCCGTTCATCTCATTACCCTCCCAGCTGCGCCTTATTCCAAATCTCTGTTTTATTTGAAAAGCTTGCCTCAACAGATGAAGTTTCAGGAAATGCTTATAGGATTGGAGGTTAGAAGAAAGACTTGTTGTAAAGAGAGGGCAATGCATAGAATGTGTGCTGCCCAAAAACCCTGAGAGAATCAAGATCTTTGCAAGAAAGTTTTTGACAGCATTGTGTTTTTTTTTCAGTGTGTCATGGCTGATATTGAGGTCAACCTTGAGGGTAAAGAGTAGCTGGAGTCACTTGATCAACAGATGTTGCTTGGATAAGATGTGGTACTACCATAACAGCAGAGCAGAAAAGTTGCTGATTATTAATGCCAGGAACACGTCGGGTTTTAAAATTAATGTTAAGACACAGACATTTTAAAACCTAGTGTCTAATTAATCTTACCTTCGGAGGAAATGAAGCCTGTTGATTATTAATTGACTGTACCACCCTGAGATTATGACACCAGTCCTATAAACAATCCTCGTACAACTCAAAAGCCACTATATTTGAAAATAACTCCAATATAAACAATTTTTTGGTGAGCCCCTCCCCAACTAGATGGCCATAGCTCAGCGAAAGAAAATTAAATAATATGAAAAAATTACTTCATAAATGCACATTTTGCAGAAAAACATTATGTGTTGTGCAAAATCGGGAGTCATTTTTGTGTTCAGAAGCCAAAAATCTATAAGTGTCACATAAATTTGTTAAAAAGCTTTTTCATCGCAGACCTGTGTAATTAATAGTACTGTGGGTATAAGGAGGCTTTTCAGAGTTCGACAGCAAAATGTGTAAAATATGGAGAAGAGCTTGCAGGTAATATGGCAATGATCCAAAAGGGGGAAAGCAGTGCTAAAGAAATGTGAAACCGAGCAGAATGTAGTGAATACAAAATCAAGGCAATGGCCATCCCATTATTGTTTTTTAGCACACTGCCCTTATGGTTAGAGGACATCCTGCAATAACATTACAGATCTGTGTGCTATGACTGCAGTAGAAAACAGCATTAACCTTCATACATTACATGCATAGCATTAGTGCTAAATAGTATCTGTGTCTCCCATGTGGAACCATTAATTGATTCAAATGGATGTGTGTCCAGGCTACAGAGAGCCAAACCTTTGTTGAGTCACCAGTTTTAAAGATTGTTCCAGAGTACCAAAGTATTTGCAGACACCTATATGGTCCAAGATTTCCAAATACTGTTCAGCTGCCACTGTCACTCTGAGAATTAAGACTAAACAGGATTTCTCTATAGGGTATACGGCAGTGCTATATATTCTAAATGAAAGCTTAGAACCAATGTGTTGTATTTAGATATATGTTCATTTTGGAAACCACTTACTTGAAAGCAAATATGTCAAAAAAGCTAATTTGTGTATATTGGCAGGACTTCATTTAAAGTGTTACTTTGTACCATTTTTATGCCCCTGCAATATAACGAAGACTTTTTTTTTACTTAATATACATTGGCACATTTATATTATCATTTATGTATAACCAACCAATACAAACTTAAAGTTATATAATTGGATTTAGCTCCTAAAACTTTAATTGCACTTTAACCTCTACTTTTATTAATACTCAGTTTTACTCCCAGTATTCTCAGCAGAGCCATTTTCACATCTTTATTCCGTAGACTGTAGATTAGAGGGTTAATCATGGGTGTGACAACTGTGTACAGAGCAGTAAAGACTGGTTCCAGGAGATTAGAGTATTCTGATGGTGGCATAATATACTCAGACAAACATGTTGTATAGTAAATAGTGACAATGGTGAGGTGGGATGAGCAGGTGGAGAAGGCTTTTTTTCTTCCTTCCTTAGATTTTATTTGTAAAATTACTCTGGCAATTTTAATATAGGATATCAAATTGAATATGACTGGAAAAAATCCAAATAATAAAATTTCCAGATAGATTACAATGTACAAAGCTTCAGTGCCAGTACAGGAGATGGTAATCAGAGCTTTAGTATCACAGAAAAAGTGGTATATTTCATTTGAATGACAGAAGGACATGTTTGACACTGTAATTGTAAACACAATTGCATTTAAGCATCCTGATACCCAAGCGCCAGATGCAAGTAAGTGACAGTTTTTCTTTTTTAAGATATAGTGATAGTGTAAAGGATTACATATAGCAACATATCGGTCATATGCCATAATGAATATTAAAATATCCTCTGTACAGCCAGCCAAAATATAAAAGTACATTTGGGTGAAGCATTTTATGATGGATACTGTATTATCTCCAGATAATAACATGTATAGCAGTTTAGGGATGGTAGTGGTTGTAAAACAGATATCTACTAAGGCCAGGTTACAGAGAAATAGATACATAGGGGTGTGTAACTGATTATCAATATATATCACTGCGATTACAGTATAATTGATGAGGACTCCAAACAAATATAAGAAGAAAAATGCACAGGTAATTAATGATGTACAATCAGATTTTGCAGAAAATGCCTTTAAATAAAATACAGTAAAATACGTCTGGTTCTCCATGTCATATTCTGGTCATTTTGCAAATAAACATTTTTATTATTACAATTTGTGTTCACTGTCTCTGTTTATATACAAAAAAAAAAAATACATTTTTACATTAAAAAAATCCATTCTAGTGCAATTATTTAAAATGTTTTGTTATTTATAATGCTTTGTATAAAAAAAATTCAAAATGTAAAAATATAAATTTGTGGTGTCCCCAAGTCTGTTTGTCAGTGCTTAGTATATGGCCCACCAAGTCTCTGCTTCAAAGAGGGAATTGTAATGACCTAAGAGTTGATATCAAGCCCAAAGAAAATCCGAAATTAAGGTGGGATTTTTTTTTAAGATTAACTTTGTCAATGGTGACAAGTGTAGGAAAAAGGTGAAAGATTTGGTGAAAGATTTCACAGATGTTACAATCAATATAGTACTTTTCTACTTCTAAAAGATTTATCATATTTATTTAATTTAAATGTCACTATCACTCAAATTCAAGTAGTATCACTTGGCTAGTAATGCACTTTCTAACTTGAAGTAAAGAACTCCAGGTAGAGAAGTCTCTCTTCTGCTTGGGAGTTCAATCCTTAACTCAGTTACTCTAGTGTTTGTATCTGCTTGCCATGGCATATGTGCAGTGAACTATAGTGAATCAAAGAGTATAATACAGGGTGATGGTGGTACCACTTATCTTTTCCACAAGCAAGAAACTCTTAAATGTCCTGAGTGGTCTGGAATTAAGTTTTCTGTGGATATTTATGGAGAGGCCATCAGCTGTTATGTCCTGAAAATAGTTGTGGAGCATGTCTGGGGCTGGTTTTTCCTCTCTTTCCTAAATGCTGAACTCCTTTTTAATTATTTCAGCTGTCCTCTCCTCCATACCCTAAACTGGTTTAGATTCCTTGCCCCAATACTTACTTACCTTCTACTTCCACTCCCAAGTTATGAGAAGAAAACTAATGTTTTGCTAGGCTATAATATTTTACTAACTCAACTTAAATCTCCCTATGCCAACTATGTTGTATCCTAACTAGGCATGATTTGTAACCACTCATAACTCTAGTGCTATTAATACTAATTGGATTTTACTTTTAACTGATTACTAACTTCCAAACTAAGCTTTTGATGGATAAATATGCTATCAGTACTTCTAATGATGAAGAAGATTAAAACTAACAATTGACAATTTTTAATTCACTGACATGTTATCATTAAATATCTATATTCAGGTCTGCAAAACTGTACATGGGGACTGGTATTATGATGATTTTTTTATAATAATAATCCTAATTTTTCTCTCTTAAATTTATATTAAAAAGTATTTACATTTTTGAAAAATTTCAATAAAAATATTGATGTTAAAAAAAAAAGTATTTACATGATTTTTTGTTATCTGACATAAAAGTAGAAATCAATATTTACTTATGTTCATGAATGTGCATGGCTTTAATTTAAAGTTTGTATCTAACTTTGAATAGGAAATTCAAATCTTAGCTCTTGAGCTCAATACTAGTGATTTTTATATCTCAAACAAAGTTATTAGTTATACATATATTTCTCCAGCTGTCATCTTGCTATCTGGAAAAAAAATATACTTTTTTTTGCATGTTCCCATCTCAGATGGAATTGTAGTAATATTAAGACATTTAGGGCCTCATTTAGAGTTAGGACAAAAGCAGAGAAAATTAGAAAATTTTCAAATATGTCCATACATTTTAAATTTTGAATTTTGCTAATTAAAAATTTGTAGATTCTTGCTCAAAAAAATCTTGTGTTTTTCATATGTCCTATATTTTTTGTTTGTTTGTTGTTTACTTGGGTTTCCCTTCTGTGATATAATATGCTTTTCTCTGATGTAGCCATGGTTTATTCAGAATGATACTCCATCTTGTAATATTTATACATATGTTAAAACTTCCAGATATTGAAATCTTCCACATTGTATTTCATTGTTGACAATGCAGCTCAATTAAAACAGTTACTCAGCGTAATTATACTTTCCAGACATTAAGATGAGTCCTATACTGCTACTCAAATAATCTTACACAAGACAATAATTTTCTTCCTGCAAAATCACAATTTTATCATAAATGAACATTTTTATAAGCTATGGAAACATTTACAAATACCTTTTTTACATTTTCATACTAGTGTGGCTGACAGAACAATGTGGCATTTGGCTCAATGCAATTTTGAAAAAACACCCACCAGACTATCACAACCATATACCAAACACAATAACATTTTATTGTACATTGTAAATCAGTAGAAGGTTCACAACTCACCTGTAAATCTGCAGAGAGCAGAACACAGGAGAGGATGGAATCATACTTATAGTGTGTGGATCCCTATACAATGTGTTATGAATAATAAAGTTACTATGGGGAGTAGAAGACAATTATGGAATTACATCACCAATATACTCGGCCCTTGGGTTCCGATTATAGAGTTTTTAGAATTATAGCAACAACCTTTTCTTCTCTCTTTATGAAAATGATTAAATTTCAGTTTTTATAAGAAATATATTAGTTTTACACTGCAGTTTTAGAAAAAGCACAAAATACTACTAAATATTCACAAACTCACAGACAGATGAATTATAAATAATTATAAATTCTGAAATATTTTAGTGGCTTTATCTAACATTGCTAAACATTTTATTTATTTTCATTTCAATGCTCATTTTCTTAAGATTTCATCAATTGAAATAATGCTAAAAAATGCAAAATAATGTGGTCTAACTATCAAGGCAAATATGGAGAAAATAATGGAACATTCTCACTCTTTTTACCATATTTGCATGCAAAAAACAATTTCGTGACCATTCATCAAGGACATGAATGAACAAAGAGATAGGGTGGAGAGAGGACATTCACAGATAATAGTGATTTGTTTTTTGATTCACCAAAATCTTTCTATCTACATGGCCAAATTATATGGATACCTCTTCTAATTAGTGTGTTTGGCCATTTCAGCCACACCCATTAACAACAGGTGCATAAAAACATTTATACAACCATGCAATCTCTATTGTCAAACATTAGGGTCATAGTGAAGAATTGAGTGACATTCAAAGTGGCACTGTCATAGGATGCCAGCTTTCAAACATGTCAGTTTGTCAAATGTCTGTCCCGCTAGAGCTGCCCTAGTCTAATTTAAGTTCTGTTAAGTTATTTTTTAGTGAAGTGGAAATGTCTATGAGCAGTAACAGCTCAGCCGTGAAGTGGTAGGTCACACAAACTCTCAGAACCACACTACCAAGTGGTGAAAAACATAGTATATAAAAATTGTCTGTCTTCAGTTGTAACACTCACTATCTGTTAGGGCTGACGGCAAGTATCATAAACTTGTAGAACAGGTAACAGAGGTCTTCACCTATAGCAGATGCCTTTCCCGTAGGGCTGATCGTGCTCACAGGTACTCGGATGCCCAAGGTTGGAGAGAAAGGATACTGGATTAGGGAGTCCTTTATCTGCTCTGAGAGGCTCAGGCGGAAATGACTCCGCAGTGCGGGATCGTTCGACAGACCAACGCCTGAATTCTGCACAATATTCTTCGGCGGTACGCCGCCCTTGTCTAAGTGCCCTTAGGTGTGATTTAGCCAAACCACCCGGTCAGGGTCGTCATAAAGGAGACCATTGAAAAAGGCATCCACAGACTGTAGAGCAGGGCTAGCTGGGGCAAGACTGAATGCCCAGGATTGCGGATCACCCTGGAACAGGGAGAAGATTGTGCCGACTCTCTGCTGCTCCGAGGCCGAGGAACGGGGTCTGAGATGGAAGTATAGTTTGCAGCTTTCTTTGAAATTTTGGAACTGAGTCCTATCCCCGGAAAACCGTTCCGGAAGGTTCAATTTGGGCTCAATTGCCGGTGCCAGGATGGCTTGTGAGGCCTTGGCGGTTTCCTCTTGGGCAGAAAATCTGAGCCAGAGGTCCTGAACCACCTGCGAAATGGTTTGGATTTTCCCTGCTAGGACTTTAGCTGGACTAGAATTTACCACAGGTTTCTGATATATTTTTATGGCCGGTAATAATGTTAGGGCTGACAGCAAGTATCATAAACTTGTAGAACAGGTATCAGAGGTCTTCACCTATAGCAGCTGCCTTTCCCGTAGAGCTGAACGTGCTCATGGGTACTCGGATGCCCCCAGGTCTTTAGCTCAGAGTAATACAAGTTTATAACCTTACCATAGCGCAGGCGAAGGTGGTAGAAACAGCGAAGTCCAAAACGGGCCAAGGTCAAACGGTACAGCAGACAGCGGTAGTGAGGTCCAGGCAGAGGTCAGGGCTGGTGGCAAACAGCGTATCCAGGTAACAGGCAGAGGTCAGGGTCACGAGCAATCCAGCAGAGTCCAGTAAGTGAGCCAAGGGTCAAACACAGCAGAATCAATCTAAATATCAAGAGCAGAGGAGCAGGTAAGTACACAGAAACAGGACTTATTACCGTCAGGGAGGCTAAGCCCTGCCTAATATACCAGGAAGGGCCAATGAAATTGGAGGGTCAAGGATAATAATCATTCCCCACCAGAGAATAAGTAACTAGCAGCCTGACACACGCGCCCGGCTGGCCGGCTGGCCAGCTGGCCAGGTCGCAGCGGTGATGAGAGGAGCTTCCCTTCCGTCGTCATGGCGACGGCCAGGGTGAAAACCATAAGTGACACCCCGGTCATCAACGGCCGGGTTGCATCTGTTGAGCCAGAGCAAATCCTTGAGCAACTTGTCAGCATGAAGATGTCTTAGCGGCAGCCAAGAACATTCCTCTGGGCCATAGCCCTTCCAGTGGACCAGAAAGTGAACCTGTCCTTGAACCTTTTTGGAGTCGAGGATTTTTTCAATTATGAACTCTTGGTGTCCTTTGACTCTGATGGGTTGAGGCCTATGGACCTGTTGTGACCTGAATTTATGAGACCATGTAAAGGGTTTGATGTAAGAAGCAGCGGAAGGTATTGGGAATCCTGAGTGAAGGAGGCAGATTCAGTCTAAAGGCCAAAGGGTTAATCTGCCTTGTAATGGCTAAAGGTCCGATGAATCTGGGACCTAATTTTTTGCAGGGTTGTTTGAGCCTGATGTTGCGCGTAGACAGTCAGATATTATCACCAACTTGGTCTGGAACATGGTCCACAATGCAGATCAGCATAATGCTTGGATTTGAACGAGGTTTGTTTGAGGGCAATATGAACTTTCTTCCATATCTGTGAGAGATGGGCAGTGGAGTAATGAGCACCCGGGAGCTTAGAAGGCACCAGAGCAGACAAATAGTTGGACCGAGGATGGAACCCAAAGTTACAGAAGAATGGAGTCACCAGAGTAGAAGAGTGGCATGCACTGTTGTAGGCAAACTCCGCCCATGAAACTGGGTGGCCCAGTTGTTATGGTACTTAGTCACATACAGGTGAATAAATTGGGGGAGAGAATGGCGATGAGGAGGAGTCTTTCTCTGCTTTCCGCTCCTTGATTCTGCAGTCAATTTTGATAACCAGCTGCATGAGTGCCTCCAAGGTTGGAGAGGAAGGATACTGGATTAGGGAGTCCTTTATCTTCTCTGAGAGGGCCAGGCGGAATTGAATCCGCAATGCGGGATCGTTCGACAGACCAATGCCTGAATTCGGCACAATATTCTTCGCCAGTACGCCGCCCATGATTAAGTGCCCTTAGGTGTGATTCAGCAGAAGCCACCCGGTCAGGGTTGTCATAAAGGAGACCGAGAGCATTGAAAAAGGCATTCACCCACTGTAGAGCTAGCTGGGGCAAGGCTGAATGCCCAGGATTGCGGATCGCACTGAGCAGGGAGATGATTGTGCCGACCCTCTGCTGCACCGAGGCCGAGGAACAGGGTCTGAGATGGAAATATAGTTTGCAGCTTTCTTTGAAATTTCGGAACTGAGTCATATCCCCGGAAAACCAATCCGGAAGGTTCAATTTGGGCTCAATTGCCGGTGTCAGGGTGGCTTGTGAGGCCTTGGCGGCTTCCTCTTGGGCACAAAATCTGAGCGAGAGGTCCTGAACCAGCTGCGAAATGGTCTGGATTTTCCCTGCTAGGACTTGAGCTGGACTAGGATTCAACAGAGTTGTTACGAACCGCGGCTCTCCGACGGGCCGCCGCGGCTCGCTTCCGGTCTTCTCGGACGCCCCGGCCGTCTCCATGACGACCGGGGTGTCACTTCCGCCTCTGACGTCCCGGTTGCCTAGGCAACAACCGGGACGCTGTAATCCAGAGGCCGCAGCGCCCGGCCAGCGGGCTGACACCCGGGCACAGATCAGCAAGGAAAGGTAGGGTTGTTATATATATCTATAGACTCTTATGGGAGTCTTATATATTTACTGTATTGGTACTGGCTTGGTTTTTGTCAGCATTGTGTCAGTGCAGAGTCATACAGTGGGAGGGGTTTCTGTTATCATGATTCCTATTGGCCCTTCTTGCTATTTAAGGCAGTGAGGACTGAGCCTCATTGCCAGTTATAGCTTCCTGTTTAGCTAGGCTCCTGTTCCTGTTTCCCTGCTCCTGTGCTTATTCTATTATTGGATTTCCCGTGTATGACCCCTGGCTTGTTTTTGGACTTCGTTGTATTGCCTGTGACCCCTGACTTCGGCTCGTTTTCTGATATCCCTGTCTGCTGCCGGCCCTTGACCTTTTGCCTGGATCTCACATCGCTGTGTTCTACTACGCTGCCTCAGGGTTCTCTCCAGTCAGTGCACACTACACGACCCTCCGTTCGTCTGCAGCCAAGTCTGTCCCCACCACTAGGGGCTCCAGTGAACACCAGACATCGGAGCAGATTCCGGGTTCTGTCGTGCTGACTGAAGGAGTTCCTAACATTATAACTGGCCCAAAAATAAAAACGATCCTATTTTCCACTGATGGAACCCAGTCCGGCTTAAGTCCTAGCAGGGCAGATCCAAGTTGTGTCGCAGATGGTTCAGGATCTTTCACACAGGCTTTCTGCTCAGGAAGAAGCCGCCAAGGCCTCACAAGCAACTCCGGCACCTGAGCCAAAGTTAAATCTTCCGGACCGGTTCTCTGGAGATAGAACCTTATTCCGAAATTTTAAGGAGGGCTGCAAGCTGTATTTTCGTCTCAGGCCCCGCTCCTCGGGCTCGGAGCAACAGAGGGTCGGCATTGTCATCTCCTTACTCCAAGGCGATCCCCAATCCTGGGCGTTCAGTCTGACTCCTGTTAATCCAGCTCTGCAGTCCGTAGACGCCTTCTTCAACGCACTTGGTCTCTTATATGATGACCCAGATAGGGTGGCCTCAGCCGAGTCCCACCTAAGAGCGCTGAAACAGGGACGGTGGACAGCAGAAGGGTACTGTGCCGAGTTCCGACGTTGGTCGGTCGACAGCCAGTGGAATGACCCCACACTACGGAGTCAGTTCCGGCTTGGGCTCTCGGAGCAGATAAAGGACTCCTTAGTCCAGTATCCTTCATCATCTTCCTTGGAGGCCTTAATGCAATTGGTTATTAAAATTGACCGCAGGATCAAGGAAAGAAGGTCCGAGACGGAGGCCGCCTCACCATCCTGGTCCTCTCCAGCCGTCTACCCAGTTCCTCAGGATTTACCAGAGCCCATGCAGTTAGAGGCTTATCGCCTGTCCCCTGAGGAGAAATCCAGGCGGCGGTCATTGGGGCTATGTCTCTATTGCGGCAATAAAGGCCATCTCCTGCATAGCTGCCCGAACAAGGCGGGAAAAGACCAGGCCTAGGAGTAAAGGAGGAGGTACACCTAGGTCTTCAGATGGTCTCCTCCAAGAATTCTGTCTTAATCCCTGCTCGGATCATGTATGGTAATCGATCCGTTTCTATCCCTGCCTTTCTTGACAGTGGGGCAGCCGGAAACTTTTTGGATATAAACTTTGCCAAGACTCTGGGCATTCCGTCTGTAAACTTGGACTCGGAGATCACGGTCTGCGGACTGGATGGCAGACCGTTAACTGACGGAAGGGTCTCATATCAAACGCCTCCTCTGCAGCTTACGGTGGGAGCTCTCCATTCTGAAGTCCTCTCGTTCTTTCTGATTCCTTGTTCCTCCGTACCATTGATCCTCGGGCATCCCTGGCTTCAAGTTCACAACCCTCACATAGATTGGAGCACGGGAGAGATCATACGATGGAGTAAGGCTTGTTCCTCAACCTGTCTTGCTCTTCCTCTCCGGATTGTTCAGCCTTGCCCTGGATCTCTTCCATTGCCTTATCGTGAATTCCACGACGTGTTCTCGAAAAAAGAAGCAGACTCTCTACCCCCACACCGTAGCTACGATTGCTCCATTGATTTGGTTCCGGATGCCAAGCTTCCTAAGGGAAGATTATATGCCTTGTCTATTCCCGAGACTAAGTCTATGGATGATTATGTGGAGGAAAACCTACGTAAGGGATTCATTCAACCATCCAAATCACCCGTAGGAGCGGGTTTCTTCTTTGTGAAAAAAAAAGATGGGAGCCTCCGGCCGTGCATAGACTATAGGGGTCTAAATGGGATTACCGTGAAAAATACCTATCCGTTGCCACTCATCTCCGTGCTGTTTGATCAGCTCAAATTAGCCACAATATTCTCCAAGATCGATCTGCGGGGGGCATATAATCTGGTTCGAATCAAAAAGGGCGATGAGTGGAAGACGGCCTTCAACACTCACTCAGGCCATTATGAATATCGGGTCATGCCCTTCGGCCTATGTAACGCCCCCGCAGTGTTTCAAGATTTTATTAATGATGTGCTACGAGAATTCCTGGGGAGATTCGTTGTAGTGTATCTTGACGACATTTTGATTTATTCCCAGTCGTTGGAGCAACACCGTACTCATGTCAGACAGGTACTTCGGAAACTCCGCCAGCACTGCCTCTTCGCTAAACTCGAGAAATGCGAGTTTGAAGTCACTCAGGTCACGTTCCTCGGATATGTCATCTCTCCTCGTGGCTTCTCCATGGATCCCAGTAAGGTACAGGCAGTTCTCGATTGGATCCGGCCAAGCAATCTTAAAGCCATTCAGAGGTTTTTAGGATTCGCTAATTACTATAGGCGATTCATCCGGTCATTCTCGGTATTAGTGGCTCCAATTACAGCCCTTACCCGTAAAGGGGCCGATACCGTTAATTGGTCCTCTACTGCCTTAACGTCTTTTCAGGAGTTAAAAGAGGCGTTCATCTCTGCACCTGTCCTCCGACACCCCAATCCAGAGTTACCCTTTATCATCGAAGTGGACGCTTCTGACGTCGGGGCAGGTGCCATCCTTTCTCAGAAAGACCTCAATGATCACTGCCTGCACCCCTGTGCATTTTTCTCCAGGAAATTTTCCTCCGCTGAGACCCACTACGACGTTGGAAATAGGGAGTTGCTGGCAATCAAGTGGGCATTTGAAGAGTGGCGCCACTGGCTGGAGGGAGCTAATCATGTTGTTACAGTATATACCGACCACAAAAATCTACAGTATATTCAATCTGCCAAGATTGTTAACTCCAGACAAGCCCGGTGGGTCCTCTTCTTCTCCCGTTTCAACTTTACCATTACCTTCTGGCCCGGATCCAAGAACATTAAGGCGGACGCCTTGTCTCGCAGTTTTTTCGCCTCTCATCCTTCCCTCGCAGAAACCACTTTCATTATTCCAGCATCCAAAGTAGTCCTTGGCCTAACTCAGGATCTTGGCACAACTCTCCGTGGTCTCCAACAGTTGGCACCATCAGCTACTCCCAGGGGTAAATTATTCGTACCGGATTATCTGAGGAGGACGGTCCTCACCGAATGTCATGATAATAAAACCTCAGGTCACCCTGGAGTATCCAAGACATTGGAACTTCTGTCTCGTTCCGTCTGGTGGCCTTCCTTGGCAGCAGATACCAAAGAGTTTGTGTTATCCTGTGAAACCTGTGCCAGGAACAAGTCTTCTCGCAAACGTCCTGCCGGGCCTCTTATGCCACTGTCCATTCCAGCGAGACCCGGGACCCACATATCGATGGATTTCATCGTGGAATTACCGCGCTCATCCAGCTTTAACACCATCTGGGTGATAGTGGACAGATTTAGTAAGATGGCACATTTCGTCCCTCTTGTAGGATTGCCATGTGCTAAAACCTTGGCATCTCTATTCATTCAGCACGTTTTCAAGCTCCATGGACTTCCTGTTAACATTGTCTCTGACCGCGGCTCCCAATTTGTAGCCACATTCTGGAGAGCATTCTGTGCCCAATTAGGAATCAAACTATGTCTATCTTCAGGGTATCACCCACAGTCCAACGGACAAACGGAGAGGGTTAATCAATCCCTTGAGCAATTTCTCCGTTTATATGTAACTAAATGCCATAGTGATTGGGCTGCTCTGCTTCCATGGGCAGAATTCGCCTACAACAACTCGTGCCATTCGTCTACTCTGGTATCACCATTCTTCTGTAACCTCGGATTCCATCCTCGGTCCAACTCGCTGGAGGTCTGGAATCAAGCTAAATCTAGTTCTTCGATTTCTTATCTGTGCCGGATATGGAGAAAGGTTCACCTTGCCCTCAAACAAGCTTCATTTAAGTCTAAACATTATGCTGATCAGCATCGTGGACCATGTCCTTTCAAGGTCGGGGACAAGGTGTGGCTGTCTACCCGCAACATTAAACTTAAGCAACCTTGTAGGAAGTTGGGTCCTAGGTTCATTGGACCCTTCGCCATTATTAAACAGATTAATCCTGTGGCTTTCAAGTTGAAACTTCCTCCTTCACTCAAAATTCCTAACACATTCCATTGTTCCTTGTTGAAAGCAGCCACATGGTCACATAAATTCAGACCACGTCAATTGCACAGACCTCGTCCTGTCTCAGTCAGAGGACACCAAGAGTTTATTGTTGAAAAGATCCTAGACTCCAAAAGGGTGCAAAGTCAAATCCACTTTTTGGTCCACTGGAAGGGCTACGGCCCGGAGGAGCGATCTTGGGTGCCGCAAAAGCATCTTCATGCTAACCAACTCATTAAGGACTTCTTCAAAAAGTATCCTGGGAAACCTGGAAGTCGGGGTGCATTGACCCCTCCTCAAGGGGGGGGGTACTGTTACGAACCGCGGCTCTCCGACGGGCCGCCGTGGCTCGCTTCCGGTCTTCTCGGACGCCCCGGCCGTCTCCATGACGACCGGGGTGTCACTTCCGCCTCTGACGTCCCGGTTGCCTAGGCAACAACCGGGACGCTGTAATCCAGAGGCCGCAGCGCACGGCCAGCGGGCTGACACCCGGGCACAGATCAGCAAGGAAAGGTAGGGTTGTTATATATATCTATAGACTCTTATGGGAGTCTTATATATTTACTGTATTGGTACTGGCTTGGTTTTTGTCAGCATTGTGTCAGTGCAGAGTCATACAGTGGGAGGGGTTTCTGTTATCATGATTCCTATTGGCCCTTCTTGCTATTTAAGGCAGTGAGGACTGAGCCTCATTGCCAGTTATAGCTTCCTGTTTAGCTAGGCTCCTGTTCCTGTTTCCCTGCTCCTGTGCTTATTCTATTATTGGATTTCCCGTGTATGACCCCTGGCTTGTTTTTGGACTTCGTTGTATTGCCTGTGACCCCTGACTTCGGCTCGTTTTCTGATATCCCTGTCTGCTGCCGGCCCTTGACCTTTTGCCTGGATCTCACATCGCTGTGTTCTACTACGCTGCCTCAGGGTTCTCCCCAGTCAGTGCACACTACACGACCCTCCGTTCATCTGCAGCCAAGTCTGTCCCCACCACTAGGGGCTCCAGTGAACACCAGACATCGGAGCAGATTCCGGGTTCTGTCGTGCTGACTGAAGGAGTTCCTAACAAGAGTCTTCTGAAATATATTTATGGCCATTAATAATGTTAGGGCTGACGGCAAGTATCATAAACTTATAGAACAGATATCGGAGGTCTCACCTATAGCAGCCGCCTTTCCCGTAGAGATGAACGTGCTCACATGGTTGGATGCCCCCATGTCTTTAGCTCAGAGTAATACAAGTTTATAACCTTACCGTAGCGCAGGTGAGGGCCAGGTGGTAAAAACAGCGAAGTTCAAAACAGGCCAGTAAGTGAGCCAAGGGTCGTACACAGCAGAATCAATCCAAATATCAAGAGCAGAGGAGCAGAGAAAGAAGCAGGTAAGTACACAGAAACTCTAAAAATCTAACAATAATTGCGGTAATATATCAAAGAAAATCTGCGTACATTGCTGCATTAAAATTAGTTTACAAAACAGTATATGGATGAGCGCTCAAATAAAGATCACAAATTACTTGACATGAGCAGCATATAGAGAGACTTCCCCAAATCTTCAAAAATTACATCTGATTGTCAATTGCTACAGCGCTCAAATGTCAAATATAAACATAACATGACATAAACCACACATTGAAATTGAATTCCTTTGATTGTGTAGACAGCTTTGCCAATGCCACTACCGATATAAAAAACGGATTCACACTATCTCCATATTCTAGGATATTATAAATACCGTCACTGGTTCAGTTGTGTGAGTAGCGTGATTTGTCCCAAAAATGTCTATTTCTTCCAATATTAAACAGACTGGGTTGGTTGAAATAATATTTCCATATACAGACCTTCCCTTCTGTGATCTTAATGCCGCTCCCGAGGATGGCATTCAACTAGACTCACGGCTGATGTTCATACGATGCTTGGGTGTTTGTAAATCATGTCACCCTCGATGTTGCAAGCATCCGTCTCGTCAGGAGATGTTCTTTTACTCCGTTTTGCAGCAGTGGGATCCAATCCACGTGTTAACGGCAAGAGAAGACCAGAGTAATGGATAAATAAAACAACTTTATTCCACTATACAAAACGAGCATCGGTACTTACAATTTAGTACATATTAAAATTAGTTTGACTAACATAAATGCAACTGTCAGGAAATAGTTTCCTTACCGTACACACCAGGTGTATTGTTGATTGATAAATAGATAACAACGATATATAATTAATGTGAGTAAGTTACTAACATTGAAGATCTCTAAATCGTGGGAGCCACAAACATAATTATTATTATTTTTATTTATATGTTTCTGATCTTGAATACATTTAAATTCAGGTAAATACATGTGGTGTTGGTGATGACGATATTCTTATTGTTTCAATTATTATCATTATTTATTATTATCATTATTATTATTCCGTAATCTATTTGATACCACGATAAATGTGGCAAATGAGTCTGTAATATATAATGTGCTATTAATTGTTTTTACTCATATAATTATTTGTGTTTCTGATAGTCATATTTGTTGCGATCTTATTTTGTTTTTCCTGTAGACAGTTAAGCTTTTCTTTGTTTTATATACACTTTTAATTTGTCAAAACAATCAGCAGAAACTGTGTCAGATCGAGGTGTTTCCCCTCCAGTTAATTGTAATGGATAAATAATGTGTATGCTAGCCCCCGGTATTGGCATTTCAGGTCATTTAGTAACTAATAGCCAACATGAAAGTCATTTTTTTCTGTGGGGCATTAACATATGCTAAGACATTCCCAAAGACCTGCACTAAACCAATAAATAGGTGCTTCTGTCAGACTTATAAAAGACACATACACTTCATTAAAACAGGGGTTTCACACTCAGCGTGACAATAGACCCCAGCACAGTGAGTATATTAATGAAAGTATACAAGATGCGACCTAATATTATAAACAATTGAGTAACTTGAAATATCGGATCAAGCAGCTCTCGATTGAAATACCAAATAATGAATATGTAGCAGAATGGACTATAAGCGCTTGATATCAGTGTGTATCCTCGGAGCTCATTAGCGGTTATATTCATCAGAAATGAATCTAACAGATCTATAGTAGGTGTTGGCTTATCACGCTCCTGTCAGTGGGAGTTCATTGCAGCGCTTACCTATCTTCTTGGAATGATAGCTCGGACGGCTACTTTATTGGTATATTTCCTCGCTGACTATCGAGATTTGAGTGCTCCATATTAGCTGCGACTGCGACTTAGAGATGCGGGACTGCCTCCATTGAATATAACCGGAGATTAGAAAGTATTACAAAGTATTATATTAATTTGGTAAGATACTAAAGATTCATTTATAGTTAATATTAATGTGGGTTTTCTAATATGATGTCTCATGTTTCTTGTTTTTATTTAAAAACCTTTAATACATTTATAAACATTGCACTTTTCTAATTGTATTATTAGTGTTGTGGAATTTTTATTGAGCTATTATTGACTTTTCCCTGAAATCAAGCATTTGAAAAGAAATGCTGTCCTTGTCCATGGATCAACAACAGCAGTTTTAAAAATGAATAAATTATCAATCACATTGTGTTAATTTAACCATTTTGAAATTCATCCCTTACTGTTGAATACTTTGTTTTATCCCCATTGTTCTTAGCAGAGCCCTTTTCACATCTTTATTCCGCAGACTGTAGATTAGAGGGTTTATCAATGGTATAACAACTGCATACAGTGCTGTAAAGACCGGTTCTAGGACATTGGAGTATTCCGAAGGGGGCATCATGTACGCAGAAGAACCTGTTATATAGTAAATGATGAGGATGGTGAAGTGGGATGAGCAGGTGGAGAAGGCTTTTATTCTGCCGTCCTTTGATCTTATCTGCAAGATGACCCTGATAATTTTTATATATGATGATAAACAGTACATGGCTGGGAAAAATCCAAATACCAATAATTCCAAATAGATGACAATATAAAAGTCTTCAGAAAAGGAGACAGTAAGCAAAGCTTTAGCATCACAGAAATACTGATGGATGATATTTGAATGACAGAAGGACATTTTTGACACTAGGATTGTATACACAAATGAATTTAAGCATCCTGATATCCAAGTGCCAGATGCAAATAAGAGACAGTTTTTCCTGTTTAAGATATAGTGATAGTGTAAAGGATTACATATAGCAACATATCGGTCATATGCCATAACGAGTATTAGAAGATCCTCTGTGGAAGAAGCCACAAGATAAAAGAACATCTGAATGGAGCATTTTATGAAGGATATTGTATGATCTCCAGATAATAACATGTACAACAGTTTAGGGACAATAGTGGTTGTATAACAGATATCTACTAAGGCCAGGTTACAGAGAAATAGATACATGGGGGTGTGTAACTGATCATCAATATATATCACTGTAATTATAATAGAATTGATGAGCACTCCAAACATATATAGAAAGAAAAACACACAGATAGTTAACAATGTATAGTCAGATTTTGACAAAAATGGCACCAAGAGGAATTCTGTAATATAAGTTTGGTTCTTCATTTTATAGTCAGGTTACACTGTAAAGAAACATTAATATTGCTATAACACTTTGTCATGTTTGTATATTGATTTGATGCTGCCCTAGTTATTGTGTTTGAATATGTTCATAAATTACTAAGTGTATATCTTGCATGCTCATGCACTTATATGCAGCACCTCCTCCTTCCCTACTTTACTGTAGACGAAAAGTGCTTGGTAAAAAAGAAAGAACAAGAATTTAATAAATGTGTTTATTATTGTTTATTTGTAGAGTGCAGCATTTTATGCAGCGGTTTCCAGAGAATATTGAATCATTCACATTAGTTTCTGGTCTATTGGAAATTACAGTCCTAATTCCCTACCACACAAACACACAAGCACACAAACACATACTAAGTTCTTTATTTGTCAGAAGCTAATTAACCTACAAGTATGGTTTGGACTGTGAGAAGAACTGTAGAACCAAGAGGAAACCCATCCAAACAAGTTATTAACATGCAAACCCCATACAGGTAGTGCCCTGGTATCACTCGACCCTGTACCCTAATTACCTTGAGGTTTGAATCTTAAAGGACTGAGTTGCTCTTGGCCTTAGTCTGCCTACACAGTTACTACAAACCAGCACTATATATAAAATATATAGAACAGCGGAACATTTAATCACACCTGTTGTATCTAGGGCAGATGCAAGCTCAGTTTACATGGGAATCTGATTGATGTTTCCTATATTTGATAAGAAGAAAGAAACTTTTATTATTCTGTATGTTTGGCAAGTACTCATATTGAATCAATAGTTTGTTTTTTAACAAATCAATTTGCAAATTGTTTATTTAATTTAAAAGGGGCATAAAAAGTCCTTTCCAAAGTTATTGTTGTCAATGTGTTATTATTTATGATGATTTTTTTTAGCAAATTTGATAAAAGAAACCCTAAAAAATATGAAAAATATATAAATTAGAAAACATTTTCAGTGTGACTTCCACAAACTAATAAATGGCAAAAACCTAAAATCTGCCAAAAGCTTTTGCTCATCTCTAATTACTTAATATTGTCCTGATTTTATATATATTTACATTTCATATATTGTGTATCAAGCCTCATTATCATGAGTCAACTGTATTTAGTGGTGAGTAATATTTGAGATAAGCTTAATACAATGGTTACATTTTAATTTTAGCATTTAACACATGGACATACAGCATGAGTGGGCTAGATGTCAAGAACTGAGAGACTGCTGTTAAGTCTAAACAATCTACTGAAGGTTTTTTTTGAAACATGTACATTCATGGGTCTGTTGCTTGCCATCAAAAGTGGATCATCATCATCAGTTATTTTATATAGTGCCACTAATTCTGCAGAGCTGTGCAGAGAACTCATTCACATCAGCCCCTACCCCATTGGAGCTTACAGTCTAAATTCCCTAACATACACACACACACACACACACACACACACACACACAGACTAGGGTCAATTTTGTTAGCAGCCAATTAACCTACCAGTATGTTTTTGGAGTTAAATAGCAAAATGTTCTCAGCAATAACAATCTTATCAATAGTTAAAGCTTTTATATGTTTGGCTTTACAACTAGCTCTTTTACATAAGGGAATATGGAATTTATTTGTCATCTTAAAAAGGTTGTAGATAATATGTTTCCCTTTTACCTTAAGATAGGTACGACTGAAATAAAACATTAATGTTGTGTCCTATGGACTCACTGCAGTTTCAAAAAAATGACACAGAATATTCTAAAATAATATTCCAAACCAGTACAACCAAAGATCAGTTGCAGTATCATTGTATTTTATATTGTAATGTAGTAGATAGATCAAAACTCACCTTTACATCAGCATAAAACAGAACACAAGAAATGAAGGAATTTTATACTCTGTGGATCCTTATTTGTACTATAGATGATACTATGGGGAGTAGCAGAAAATTATATAATTACATTAATCACCCATATACTATGCCCTTGGGTTTTAATTAAAATATATTTAGAATTTTAGCAACAAATCATTCTCTTTTTCTGTACATAAGTTCTTAATGTGTTTAAGAGTATTTATATTGTTGGTACATTACTAATGTGCTGTGGTCAGTACAGGGATGGGGTCTGCGTAAGGCTTCCACCAACTTAGGATTTTTTAAATTTACATTGTGTAGCAAAGATTATTTTTTTTTGTGTACGCATGGCAAGAAGTTGTTCCTGCGGTATTAGATTATTTAACTTTGATTAGGACAGAGCTCTTTCCTGGGGCTTGTCTGGAATTGCCACGCAGGGGGAATTCTTGAAGAACATGGGCAGCACGGTGGCTTAGTGGTTAGCACTTCTGCCTCAACGCACTGGGGTCATGAGTGCAATGCCCGATCATGGTCTTATTTGTGGAGTTTGTATGTTCTCCCCGTGTTTGTATGGGTTTCCTTTGGGTGCTCCGGTTTCCTCCCACACTCCAAAAACATAGTAGGTTAATTGGCTGCTATTAAATTGACCTTAGTCTCTCTCGATCTGTGTGTGTGTGTGTGTGTTAGGGAATTTAGAGTATAAGCTCCAAAGGGGCAGGGACTGATGTGAGTGAGTTCTCTGTACAGAGATACGGAATTAGTGGTGCTATTTAAATAAATTATGATGATAATGGTGATGAACATGTTCTGTACTAGCAAATACTTGCAAGATTATTATTCCAGCCCACTACTCATTCTTTCTCTGTCTAAGGACCAAGTGAACCCACTACTCTGCATAGGGTTCTAATCTAGGATAACAAGTCCAGAGGTTACATGAGAACATAGATAAAATAAAAAGTTTACCATCATTCAGTGAGACAGACATCAATGGCATTACACCAAGCAATAAACTCCTCCAAGTCATCATGATGATCCATGTGCACCAGATAACAGATAAAATGTAGTCAATTCCCATTTGAGTGAAGTGAGTAAACATTAAAAAAATAAAAGTAATGTTGCAGTAAATAGTTGTACAAATTTATACATTCAAAATGTCCCAATGTGCTAGTTAACAGTATTGATTTTTTCAAATCATTTGGTTGATCATGAAGTTCTGTTTATAACAAAGAGTCTATTGAAGTTCAGGAGGCTGAGATTCACATAAACTTGCATTAAAAAATGCAGTTGCACTAACTACTCCATTAAAAGTAAAATTTAGCATTCCTGTTAGGGTCTGTGGCAGCTCTCTGCTCTGTAGTCAGAAGCAGTGGAAAGCAGGTTGAGCGTACATTTATGTCTTGGAGCCTATAATATACAATATGTTGATTGGGTGATTTTGATAAAAGACTGTCACAGAGGGAAATGTTTTGGATTTTCACATTTCAAAGTATTTCATCACAAGGATTAAACAATGTTTTTGTCACATACTGTATATACACACCATTTTCATATATTTGACTTGATGTATTTTGTGCTATATATATATATATATATATAAGTTAACCCGTGCATGATACTCATGCATTCTAGTCAAATCAAGCTACTTAAGGTGTTAAAAAGGTTCTTGTCATGCATTTGGGCCATAGCCCAGGCCTCCTCAGGGGAAGAGCGTTACTTCCCGACATAAGCGCCCTTTTTTAACGTAGTTTTGTCCACATGTCACCACCTCATAATTCTTCTCCATCACCTCATCCTTCATTTTCATCGCCACATCTATCCAGATGTCTATCCAGACACAGGGATCTCTCTCAGCGGTCCTGAGTATCACACTCCTCTCACTCTGTCACCCCTGGCAACCATCAACCACTCCCCACTGTCACCCCCGGCAACCACCAACCACTCCCAACTGTCACTTCTCCTTCAAGAAATATATATATATATTTTTAAAATCTTTATAAACACTTTTAACAATTAACAAATTAAATTAAGAAATTAAAAACATCTTAGTATACCAAATTTCAGCCCTTTCTGATTTTTTTTTTACACACACACTAAGAATTTAGTAGGTCAGTGTATAACTCCGCCCAGCAGGTGGCGCTGCAGCTTGGTTTTATTTTTTTCACACACACACAGACAGACTAACACACGCCACTAGACATTTATATTATAGATAGTGCTGGAAAGGGTAGTACTGGTCAATTCCACTCCTATACCCTGTTCTGTATCATGATGGTTTTCTTCTCTGTTACCTCCATTACCATGCCCATCCATGCAGACACACCTGTAGATTCACCTACACTATACTTTTATCTGGTCCTGTCTAGTAATTAGAGAATTACCTGGGTTCTTGGGTCTGGTCTCTTTGATTAAGGCACATCCCATGTTCTAGATTATTGAAATACCTTGGCAGCCAGCAAAAAACTTAGGTTAATGTATTGCTTTCAAATTATTACAATACCCAAAATCAACTCCAATTTTGGAGCTTGAGAAATATGGCATAATCACGGACCTCATAGACTGAGAATCTGATATTTGCTGCAATCCTCTAATAATAAAAAATAGCCTTGTTACTTGAAAATGCACTTAGTCTACAGTCTAAGACCCACTTTTGTAGGAACCTGCCTATGATTTGATGATGTGTGTCTTCAGAACTTGGCCACCATTATTGTTGTTACTTTTGACTCTAACGGATGGTACTTGAGTTTCGGATCTAGGGCTTTTCTGACTTTAAGAAAACATAAAATGCAGTAAAAGTAAGTTACTTTTGATATTGTGCAGTTTCTTAGCTATTGAGAGTGCTATGAAGTACTAGGTGAGTAACTAACACTAATTGCTTTTTTATTTAATTGCAAGTGACAGAGAGATTAATATTAATTTTTTAGAGCTATTATATTAATTCGGAAAGATGGTCAAGATTCATTGATTTAATTACGATTATTATTAATATGGGTTTTGCAATGTACATCTTCCTTTATGCCTCAATCTATTTTTCTTTATTAAAGAATATGCTTTAATATATATATATATATATATATATATATATATATATATATATATAGAAACAAAGTGTAAAGAGGAGGCGCACAATAGTGTAATATTGTTACAATACAAGTAACTTTTAGACCAGATTGGTCTGAAATAATCCCCTACTACCAATAGAATAAATCTATGGTCTTAATGTGATATATAGTACATAAACACCAACCACTCGTGTAGTGAATGTGCGTACCAGATAAATGATCTTTAAAGCTCATCAAATGAGGGGAACATCCTGGATGTAGCTGATCATATATCCTTCAGGATTTCCAACGAGCCAGTAGATGTCTCAAAGATAATGAAACCACAGGTGTAATAGCTCAAAAATACAATTTATTGAAAACACAGCATCTACTTACATATCAAGTAGCTGGAAATCAGCTTGGCTGTGTACACATAGCGATAGGCAATAAAATGAAAGTCCAATAATAAAATCCAAGTGTACAGATAAGTTCTCAACGCGTTTCGTCTGTTAATTGTCAGACCTCATCAGGAGAAATCAGAATAGCTATGCCCAGAAGATATATCCATTTTTATAGTGGATTGCGCCATTTCGCGCATGCGTATCAATGACCAAAAGCCGGTAACCGGAAACCGGAAGTGCGTCATTTCGCGCACTAATAACCAAAAACCAGTGACCGGAAACCGGAAGTGGTCATAGCGCTTTTATGTTCCCATGGTGACATGCCGATTAGGCAGCGCTTTTGTATTGCCATGGTAACATACCAATTCGGCAATAGCAAAAACAATCACACAGACATACTATATTAGTACCTGTATATAGTAATACACTAATAGGATTAAAAAAGAATTAAAACAGCAACTGCGTCACTTCTATATAGCAAGGTTAAGAATCTAAAAATCGAAACTCTCATAGCATGGTGGTATAATCATCTCCATGGTAACATAGTGACCCATATGTCCTTGCTAATGAACTTGCTAGTTAAAGTGTACTCAAACACCCTATTCCCAATAGGGACCTCAATGTAATCTAACTATAACAAATAAAGAGAGAAATATCTCCCCTGTAGCAATTCCCCAACGTTCCAAAAATGCACAAAACACTTATCCCGAACACATATATTCCCAATACTGAACTAAGTCAGATATGCATACGATAAAAATATCGAGATCAAGCCAGAGAAACTAACATGTATAATATAACTAATAATGTATCAATACAAATGTGTGTTTCCAAATATAATAAGTAGTGTAGAACAGTAATCCAGTAACTACCACTTTAATTACTTCAAAGAAAAGGAACCACTTCAAAGCTCTCATTCAACCCATAAGGAGATAATGTATTGAGTGTATAAATCCAATACATCTCCCGCTGTGCCAATTTTTTACCCAAGTCTCCACCCCTTGGTCCTAGCTGTACATGTTCAATCGCCATGAATTTAAGATGTTTAGGGTCTGATTGGTGAACTTCTAAAAAATGCTTTGAAACAGAATGACTGGATATTTTGTTTTTTATATTTCTTATATGCTCCTGGATACGGAGCTTAAGCATCCTTTTAGTTTTTCCAATATATCCAAGACCACAAGAACATGTCAATAAATAAACAACTGATGTAGAAACACAATTCATCAGACTTTTTATGGTGAAGCTTTTACTTCCATCTGAATTAAGAAAAGTTTTATTACTCACATTGGTATATTTACAAATATTGCAATGGTTGCACTTTATGCTCCCCTTAAAATCCATAAATGTGGAGCTGGAGGTTTTGCCTCTAGGGTCCTTCAACATGCTGGCAAATATGCCTCTTTGCTAAAGGTCCCATATAAGGGATCTGACAAAAAGACAGCTAGTCTGCAGCAGCAGGCTCCAGACAGGGTTAAAGGTTCCCTGGGATCCTCTTTTAGCAAACACACACACACACAGGTGTTCCACATGGGTGTGATTGGTTTTGCTTTACTGTGATTTGTTGTAGTGCTTGGGGTGGAGGATAAAGACACTGTCTGTATGTGTGGGTGGGACCTCCGATGCCAGTAAGTGGCCGGCTTGCAGACAGGGAAGTAATGTCTAGCCAGGTGTAGGTGGTGGGGATTGTTAATGTTACTTTTTCTGGATGACTGCTGTTCCATCACTGTTTACCATCCTGACAACTGCTAATAAACAGTTATATGGTTAAATGGTTCAGCATACCTGTGTCAAATTCCTGTGAATGCTGTGTTTTATTAAAATATATGACAATTTAGGAATAATCTAAACTTCAAATCTCGCCGTTTTTTTCCACTTCCTGTTTTGCAAAGTCTGCGTTTTTCAGGGTTTTTTGGGAGAGCGAAACTCGGTGTACAGGGCGTTTAAAGACCTGGGGTTTGTTTTGTAAGAAAGCTATTAGGGCTGAGGAGTGCCTTTGAGGGTTTAAACTTTTGAGAAATCTGCAGTTTTTTTACAATTTGGTAAAACATGCCCCATTTTAAATATAGGGGATTTCATAGCATTGCGCATGTCAAATTGAGGTGTGTGCTGGGTGTACTCAGAGTGGCTTCACTTGAGAGTACAAATATGGCTTACTGACCCTCTTGCTAAGAAATTTTCTTCTGTGAGCAAGAGAATTTAGCCATATTTATTGGGTACAGGGGGTCTGGTTTGTGTTTTGGGGGTGAGGGGGGGCACACTATACTAGTATTAGTCCTGACACCACTCTTTTTTCACAGTTTAATAATCTCTCTGAGCGGTGCCAGAGCTGTAATACAGAGCCCGTTTAAACTTACCGCCCCTCAGTAACGTCAGTTAATTTATTCACTGCACTGAACTGGATAAGGGAAATTTGAAAGTGCTCTGAGTTTCCTGCAGTGATTTGAAAAAAAAAAAAAAGCGTGGGGTCCCCCCTCTATTCACTATTAACCCTAATGCTGCCAGTCTACTGCTGGTTCCGTGAAAATCTGGGGAAAATTTTGTGTGGGGTCCCCTGTTTTTCACAGAACCAGCCCAAGGCAAACCAGCCGGGGTTGGTGGCACTATAGCAGGGGGACGCATGGCAGGGGTCCCCCTGCCATAATGACAACCAACCCCAGGATTTTCAGCGCTGGGCAAGATTCCCTAGGGAGTGGAGTCCGCCAAATAAAATGAGCGGGCCCCCTCTCTAGGGACACCCAGCCCAGTGCTGAATGCACTAGTGCTCTTCCTACACCCTTGGGCGGTGGGGATATGACAGATTGGTGCAGGGAATAGGTACCGTTAATGTCACCACATATTAATAAGGACACATGACAGCTCCCGGTTTTCCTTGTGGATTGGATAGGCAGGGATCCTGGGGCTGTCACTTGGGAAAGATTGTGGTTGCTGCTGAGGGTGTAATTGGTCACAGCTCCTGGAACAGCTATTTACACTCTGCTAATTTTATTGATGTGTACCTGACGTGTTTTGCCTCTCAAGCCAAGTGTAACGCTATTAATATGGGAGTGAAATGAAACCAAAACATAGAAACAAGCGATAAGAGAACCCAGCCTGCCCACTTCTACTAAGTGCCGTATTCTGTGCAGAACGTACCTGCTGCCAGTCGGACCACTGGGTACCTATCCCATCACTACATGTCCACAGAGACAATATTAGTGGGGTCCATGGGGGACACATTGTATCCAGTAGTACAGGTAATATAAATAATAATTACATTGTCGACTATTATGTGGTTTATTCCTCGTATTGACCTGTGTTTATACCAATCACCTTTACATTCCTTTACTGTTGTTCGATCTCCTGCTGAGGGTCTGACCCTGGCATCTTCAACTGTTTGATGGATATTTATTTTTTAACACTACAACTAAGGCCGCAGAAAATAACTTCAACCTACAATCTATTGTCAGAGCTCAGGTTAGAGATAAAGAAAGGTGAAGTTGGAAGACGCATTTACGGTCTGTCAGAATAGGAATGTAGATGAGTTTGTTGGAAGTGAACAAAGAGTTATATAGGTGAGGAAATGGATTTCTATGAGCAAAGGGCTGAGAGAAATTTGGTGAATAGTTGGTGACACATTGTAACTATTACCCGTGTCATTGTCACATGTCACACTCTGACCAGGTGACTTGTAACTCCCCCCCCGACCATGGCCATCCATCTGTGGTACTACAAGTCTTAGAATAACCGGCCATTATGGCTCACAAACTGCTGTGGCATTACAAGACCCAGCATGTCTATTTGTCATGGCTCGCCAGTAGTCTCAGGCAAGGCTGGCAGGCATGGACCTGTTCCAGGGGATTCATATATACCCTGTAGCTAGCCAGTTGTTGAACTACAATACCCAGAATTTCCCAGAAATCAGCTCAGTTTGTTAGATTCCATCAAGATACTACATTAACAAACAGCATACAGGGGTTAAGTGGCTGGCATCACCGTGTGGCCCTGGCAGATGTTTGGTCTGTAGTTCTGGGTCTGTCTGATAGTGATCTTCACCACTCAAATTGTTATGAGCGTTTTGTCGCTATCCAATAACGATTGTCGAATCTCAATTTGTGTTTCCAACGCACAATTATTTATTCTCAAAAAGTAGCAGAATAATTCAAGCAAAATAATAGTAAATACAGCCATTACTTATCGCAGGCGCTCTGGATCCAGTGAACAGTCTTTCAGTCCTGAAGTCTGTGGTCAAGGTGACTGTCCAGGGGGTTACACATCATAGGCTGATTCAATCTAAGGAATCCAAAGGTGGGGGTCTCTCCAGGGGATGAGCTCTGTTCTTCCCGCCAAACTGCTCTGTTCTTCCCGCCAAACTCCAATTACAATCAGTCCATTAGCATTTGACAGTTAATATCATATTAAAGGTTTATTCCCTAGCATCAATAACTAGAGTATGCAATGTGCGATCTCTTCACCGAATGCACCGAACAGCTGCTGATGTAAAGGGGATTAATATGATATTAGACATGACACATTTCTTTTAACCTGAACCATATGTATCACTAATATGCATATAACTTATAATATTACACATAAACACTACTATATTTCGACATAAATAACTATGTGTTGCAACTACGATTAATGTGTACTATTTTACAAATGTTATTGTCTGTGCGAATGCATGTAAAAGTGTAAATGCTGTTGTTGCCACGTGTTGCGGCTGGGCACGCCCTTCCACGCCGTAGCGTGCTCTACGCATCTTTTCAGAAAAAGACAACCAAGTTTGCTCGATTTTATTTGAAATGACTTTATCCAATTTGCTGACTTCGACAGCTCCACCCTTTGATAGTGTAATAAACTATCACCTAATCACCGTTTCAAGTTCAGGATTATACAATACATCTTCACAGACCATGATCTCAGTATCTCTCACCACCCTTTCAGTCTCTTTCTCAGTGTTACTCCCAGAAGACTGTTTTCCATACTTCAACACAGTAGGAACACATTTGACACATAAACCAATTGCTAAGATGACACCCAGTATAAGGAGAAGGAGCTTACCTACACTAGCAAACATTTCCTGTACCCACTCCCCCAGACCAGAGAACCATTTCACCGGGTTCAACCATGAGAACCAACCTGCCACCTTTTCCCCAACCTCATATAACGAAGAATTATGGTTCTTTCGAAATTCCCATTTCAGTTGCAGAATTTCATCCATCTTCCGGTCTATAACCTTTTTAGGGTCATCCGTATTATTGGTGATGTACGTGCAACATTTGACACCGAACTGGGTGGCCAGTGTCACACAGTACCCACCAGAAATAGAGGTGAGATAATTTAGTACCAGTCTATGTTGCACCAACTCCTTCTTGTACGCTTGTAGCTCCCTTCCAGTATACCTGAAAGTGTCATCATACATCTCGGTGATATTATCTATCAATTTAGCTAGGTCTTGAATATATTTAAAGTTTAATGTTCCCCGAGCGGTCCTGGTGAGATCTAGAGCAACCATAACTTGGAAACCCACGGGTTTCACTAATCAATTTTGTAGCTATGGGTTCCTCACCAGGAATCATATTTCTCTTGCCACGGTGTTCATACTGTGTGTGTATGTATGGTGGTGATGTAGTCTTGTGAATACCAACCAATTCATCATGAGTAATAGTCATGATTTCAGGAACCAGTTTAGCTAAGAAACACAAACCCTTGGAACTCGGAGTCACCCAGGAATAAGCTTTTCTCCCACAAACAAAGTACACATCATCAGGGAGAACATAAGGAACAGTATGCCCATTAATTATATCACATAAGGTTTTGACAAAACTATCCATGCCTAGTGCCTCCATTTGTTCGAGACACGTGTCAGCATGGATGACATTCTTACAATTACCTATAGAGACCTTTCCAATGGATACTTTCTTATGTTTAGTTACACACCCTAATTTGTGGTGTCCATCAACAGTCCTGCCTATTGGTGACCTTACAAGTCTCCTTCCAAAATGAGTGTGGTGAGCCATTGTCTGATCGGATAGGTCAGCTTCCCAATTCTCCAGACGCTTTGCATGAGAGATGTTTAGGCACAGTAAGGATCTGTCTAAGGAGTATTGTCGAAGCTTCATACTAGGGGACCTAGTGTTATTGTACCTCCCTTCTATGGGCCTCCCTTCCTTCAATTCTAGTACCTCAGAGATGTTTAGTGGGAATGGTACTAGTCCTATGTTATGCTGTCCCTGAGGCACATGTGAGCACACCCAGCACTAAGTTTGATTTAGAACCTTACCCACTAAGGAGTGATAAACCTCCAGAGGATGCCCGCCCATGTCCAGTGTACTGGTGGACTGGCATTGCTGGATGCACGTTTCTTCAACTAGGGAATCACAGAACTTACAGATACAATACTCATCAGACAATAGCCCCTCACACTGTCTCTGAATTCCCGAGCTAGCAGACCTTTTCATAACCCCTGGACCAAGCTTGATAATGGGCTGCTCTGGGTATTCTAATAACTCCATCTCATCTGTATCACTACTAGAACCTGCCTCTGTCCTCCATCCTCCTTCACAAAAATCGAGTGTCCTAGAAAAAGTAAAAACAAGGAAAATCCTGGAACAAAAGAAAAACAAAAACCGCCACTCCATCGCTGGAAAGATAGTTCTGAGGCAACGTCTCTGGTTCAGGTGTCTTGACTGCAGGCTTTAGGTCTCCCGGAACAGGTTTACGAGTGACAGATCAGTGTTGTCGGTCTCAGCTTTATCTCACACTTTCTCCGGGTTCCTGACTCTCCTGCAGTGGGTGGAATGGACCCAAGTGTCTCTCTCTGCAACCTTCAGTGATGTGGTACTGGTCAGCAACACTTGGTACGGGCCTTCCCAACGGTCTGTTAAACAACCTGAACGTAAGAAATTGCGGATCATAATATCCCCAGGTTCAACATCATGACAGTTCGTTTCTGGCATACAAGTGACAGCATTTTGAGTTTTTGTTGTTTTTGTTTCAGCTGTCTGCTCATTTTTATAAGATATTGTACAGTCACTTCATTATTACACTTTAAGTCGTCTTGCGGACTCACAATTAAATGAGGTTGTCGGCCCAACAGTATCTCAAAGGGGGACAGATTAAGAGGAGGTCTAGGAGTGGTTCGGATGCTATGGAGGACTAGTGGCAAAGCTTCAGGCCACGCCAACCCAGTTTCAGCCATTACCTTACCAAGCTTGTTCTTAATAGTAACATTTACTTTATCCACCTTACCACTGGCTTGTGGTCAGTAAGGGGTGTGAAGTCTGCTACTGATTCCCATGAGCTTACACATATTTTGGAAGATATCACCAGTAAAGTGGGTACCCCTATCACTTTCAATGATTCTAGGGATACCGAACCTACACACAAACTCTTGTACAATTTTCTTTGCAGTGAACACAGCAGTATTAGTGGCTGCCGGATATGCTTCTACCCAACCGGAAAACACATCAATACATACTAACACATACTTTAGATTCCTGCAAGGTGGTAATTGGATATAGTCAATTTGTATTACCTTAAAAGGTCAGTCTGTAGGAGGGATGTGGGATGGCTCAGTTGGAATAGTTTTCCCGACATTTTTCCTCAAACAAGTAAAACATGACATTGCTTTCTTACCAGCCTGAGAGGAAAATCCAGGAGCACACCAGTATGCTCTCACCAGTTTGCACATACCTTCTTTACCCAGGTGAGTCAGACCGTGTGCTGCTTCAGCCAGGCTTGGATAGTATGTTCGGGGAGCTACAGGCTTACCTTGTCCATCCCTCTAGAGTCCTGAGGACTCTTGACCACATCCCTTCGTTTTCCAGACCGCCTTTTCCTGCAGGGAACACAAATCTTGCATTTCAATTAATTTCTGCATGTCTAATGTCTGAAAAACCATCATAGTCTCGGTCGATGCAGTCATAGGTTGCCCTGCTGCCCATTTAGCAGCTTCATCTGCCCTGTTATTGCCCAATGACACCGGGTCTTCTTCAAAGGTATGGGCTTTGCACATTATGACGGCTACTGTTCTGGGTAACTGTATCGCTGTCAGAAGTCCTTTTATGTGTTGTGAGTGTGCCACTGGCGTACCTGCTGCTGTCGCAAAGCTTTTTAAGACGCCAAAGGGCCCCAAAATCATGCACTACCCCAAAGGCGTACCTAGAGTCCGTATATATATATTGGCTGATTTACCCTCTGCCAACTCACATGCTCTCCTTAATACTACTAGTTCCGCCACTTGGGCTGAGTGAGGTGGGCCAAGGGGTTCAGCTTCTACCACATCCTGATCGTCTACAACAGCGTAACCAGTACATAGCTCTCCCGTCTCTGTCTGTCTATGACAACTCCCGTCTGTATAAAACGTAAAATCTACATTTTCTAAGGGGGTGTCACGTATGTCGGGCCTTGCAGTAAAGGTCTGGTTCAGGTGTTCCATACAATCATGTGTATCAGTACTCTTGTCAAACTCATCATAAACCAGGGTATCCTCACCTCCCAACCTTTGTGTCTCTAGAGACACATCAGGGACGGACCCAGACATTTGCCCTACCCGGGGCGATTTTAGGGGGGGGCGATTTAGGCCCTGCCCCCTTTCTGTGTTCTAAGGCTGCCGGCGGCTGCACAGTATGTGTAGGTCAATTCAGCAGTGAAAGTGTGCTGTCCCGCTGCTCTGATTGTGTTTAAAACACAATCAGAGCAGCCGGGCAGCACACTGTCACTGCTGAACGGAACTGCACAGTGTGCAGCTGTCGACAGCAAGCCCCTGGTAGGGGGGGCGAACGCCCCGATCGCCCCCCCCCCCCTGGATCCGCCACTGAGACACATATGGAAGGTATGTAGCTGGATTTAAGGTATTACATCGTTTGATGGTGATGTTTGAGGGTGCCATCAGAGCTAGCTCCCACTTTGTGAATCTAGCTGAAGAAACATGTCTGGTTTGAGCTGAATTTAACAGAGCTGATACAGCATGGGGTGTACAGACAGTTGAATTATGTCCTAATACTACGTCTTCGCTCTTACTTACCAGAAGAGCAGTTGCTGCTACACTTCTGAGACATGTTGGGAGGGATCTTGCCACAGTGTCCAATTGTGCACTGTAGTATGCTACCTGTCTGCTAGCGTCACCATGTTTCTGTGTGAGGACACCTGCTGCACAATCATCAGCTTCCGTACAGTACAGCTCAAAAGGCTTTTCATAATCAGGTATTCTCAATGCAGGTGCTCTAGTCAGACTATCTTTTAGATTAAAGAACGCTTGCTCTGACTCTTCTGTGTGTACCACACGTTCTGGTTTTGAGGAAGAGACTAGTTCCTGCAATGGTAATGCCAGAATAGAAAAACCTGGGATCCAGGATCTACAGTATCCACACATCCCCAGGAAGGTACGAATCTGCTTCTGGCTCTGCGGCAGAGTCATATGTTGTATAGCCTCAATCCTGTCGGTTGTCAGGTGTCTTAGCCCCTTGGTGAGGCAGTGTCCTATGTGTTTGACCTTAGTCTGACATGGCTGTAATTTATCCTTTGCCACCTTGTGCCCTGTTTGTGAGAGTTGGAGCAACAACAATTTAGTATCATGTAAACATGAAATAAAAGAATCAGAGCACAGCAACAAATTGTCCACATATTGAATTAGAACAGACCCATTGCAGGGTTGAAAGGATTGTAAACAGTCATGTAAGGCTTGGGAGAAAATATTGGGGCTGTCAATGAACCACTGGGGCAGTCTGGTCCATGTGTATTGCACTCCCCGGTAGGGGAATGCAAAAAGGTATGGGCAGTCAGGGTGAAGAGTGACTGAGAAGAAAGCAGAACATAGATCAATGACAGTAAAATGACTAGCAGATGTTGGAATCTGCATGAGGATGACAGCTGGATTCGGCACTACGGGGAATTGGCTCTCAACAACTTTATTAATTCCCCATAAGTCCTGGACTAATCTATAGCCCCTCCGCCCACTCTTCTTCACTTCTTCACATGGAAAATGGGACTATTTGCTGTGCTGGATGTACGAAGTAAAATCCCTTGTTGCAACAGCCTCTCAATAACAGGATATACCCCCAATTCCACCTCCGGTTTTAATAGATACTGTGGGATTTTTGGAGCTATCCTACCACTTTTTAGATTTACCATGACAGGGGCTACGTTTGCCATTAGTCCAGTGTCCTGTCCATCTCTGGTCCATAGTGATCCTGGTATTTCCAGCAACATCCCCTTTACTTGAGATGGACTTTATTCTATAACAGTAGAGTGTAACATTAACCTTTGAGGGGTGTCCAATATATTCTGTACCTCATGCGCGACCTTCTCTGGTATGTCCAAGAACACACCATCTGAAGTACAGTATATGACACATCCCATTTTACATAACAAGTCTCTCCCTAGCAGGTTAGTAGGAGCCGCTGCAGCTAAGAGAAACAAAAGCTTAGTATGCAGGGGCCCGATAGTAACTTCAGCGGGTTTAGTTAGAGGATAATATAACACTCCTCCCGTTACCCCCATAGCTGGAATAGTTTTACTGGTCACCTGTAGATTAAAAGGAGAGGTTATCACAGATCTGGCCGCCCCTGTATCTACAAGAAAGGTTTGTTTCCTACCAGCTATGTCAACTATCATTGTTGGTTCTTCTCTCAGACTCTCAGTTAACCTCATTGGCTGTAGACTACAGGTATCCCCTGACCCCTAGAGCTGACTATTGCTTTCCTGCGCAGCATTTGCTGCTGTAATATGCGCGGGCAGGTGTGAGTCTTCTAGTCTATGTGAATCCCTCCTTGGAGGATATCTATGCGACCCTTCATTAGGATTATATCTTCCCTTAGTACAATCTTTCCTCATATGTCCTTCTTCTTTGCAATTATAAAATCTCAACATTCTGCGTTTCTTGTGATGTGGGTTATAGGCTGGTGGTCGTGTATGCATTCCCTCTAATGCTTGTATACTCACCGTCATCAACTTGTCACTCTTTTCTTCCTTTTTCCTAAAGATATTTTTATCATGCTCCACAGCAGACTCCCTAAGGGAATCTACTGTGATGCCTCTCCAATTAGGTAATGAGGTTTGTACTCTGGTTTTTAAATTTTCCCTAAGACCATCCATTAGTACTCCTACAGCTACTTCCCTGTGATGTGGGTCCTCACCTATGTTTGATATCCCAGTGAACCGTGTTATCGCTGCTATAGCTCTATTAAAGTAATCTGATGCTGTTTCACTATCTTTTTGTTTTATGGTGAAAATCTTACTCCAATTCACTACTACTGGAAAATAGATGGCTAAATGTTTGACAATCTGTTCTATATTCTCTTGATTAATCTCATCTGTCAAGGTGTCGTCTTCCTCCAACGAACAATCTTTAATAAATTGTTGTACGTTAGTATTGGGAGGAAGACACGCCCTCAACACCACACGCCAATCCTTATCGGTTGGTTCGTGTGCATTTCTTAAGTCTTTAACAAACTTGTGACACTTAGCCAACTCTTTTCAAGGATCTGGGAATTCAGTCATAATGGAACGTAATTCTGATCTAGTCCAGGGACAATGCATTGTAACATTTCTTAAAGGAACTACACCAACCTTATCCGCCTTCCCATTGGGAACTGATATTGTGCGGAATTGGATACGTACCCACCGGTTCACTATCTTCAGGGTTAGCCACTTCAGTACTTTGAATATTATCTCTCCTAGTGGTCACGCTGAACCTCTAACATATTAACAGCATGGGCAATGGCTGAAATTACAGTGGGTTCATCTTCTTCAGAAACACTTGCTTTAAACTGACTTAAAACAGGATATAACTTAGCAATTTCCTTTTTTTCATTTTTAATAACGGCTGTACTTACCCCCCCCCCCCCCGCCACATAGGGTGGCGGGGGCGCCCTTGCACTGAGTTCTCCACGCTTCTTAACGGCTACTTCCGCTGTGTGCACGCTTTTTGCCACACCTACTTCCGCTGTGCATTCGCTGCTCTGCCACGTGCTACCTTCCATTTTCCACAATTTCAAACAATCATTATGTTTATTCCTCACTTTCGTTGACTTAATCAACCATACTTTATCCTTTACGGTATTTAGTTCCTCTGCATTAAAACTCCCTATTGTTGGGAAAGGCCTAACACAATCTTTGGTCATCTTGACCCACGTGTCGCAATACGCAGTTGCGTATGCACCATATTTCTTACACATGAGAAATCTCGCTGAACCAATAGGCCCTTCCTTAGGCAGTACCTCGGCCATCTCTAGCGTCTGCTTAGCACCCATGTTGAACAATAGGGTCCCAGTAATATCACAATATCCTGCCACTAATTTCAACAGTCTGCTACCCGCAATCTACCGCTAGAGATATTTTACTGGCCCGTGAACGTATTTGCTACAAGCCGCGTTCACTCGCTTCCTCTCATATTGAACGAGGACCCCTAATACAGAAATATCAATGCGGACTAAAGGGTTATCAGCTCCTCGATTACCCCTGACTCTCCAACAAAATCTGTTGAGTTTATTACGCCTGGCAGCGTCCGGTAAAGTCAATTACCAGCCTTACCAACGTAATTCCTCCCCGTTACCCCCGTTACCCCCAAGTCGCAATCACGGCTTTCCTTGCCGTGCGGTGCAATCTCAACGCTTAAAGCTTATCAGTAAGTGATGTGATTACCCTTGGGTGCACGTCGTGAAAACTCGCTTAGTTTCCGCCCCCGGTATACCTGCCTTGTATACCGTACACCAGTTGGGCACCTGCCTCATCAGACAGCAACTGACACTCTATTCAACAATAGATCAAACCTTAGTGTATTTAAAGTCAACAAATCACACGACATACACCTTTTCTGCGCAGAAAATCAAAGTTCCCAACAATAGTAATAATGTCCCAGAGGTTTTAACAAGTAATTATACTGTGCATGTATAACAACTAAAAAAACGATTGTTTAACCACGTGGAAAATCTTACCGGAAGTTCACATATGCTAAGCAGGAATTACACATACGCTATGCAATACAATATATCAAAACGCAATATGACAGAAAAAAAACCAGTTTTCTCTTTTGTCCCTAGATTCTAGTTAGTGCACCTTCAAATTATGCAAAACGGACATTCGGTTTCACAACACAGAGTAAAATTCAGGTTTTGAACACATTGAGTTCTTACCCATATATGACGCGTCTCCACCCTTTGTTGTGGAACCGAAATCCGTTGGTCTTGCGTATCATTCGGCAACGAAACCTCCAAACTCAAGAGCCCCCAAATTGTTCTGAGCGTTTTGTCTCTATCCAATAACGATTGTCGAATCTCAATTTGTGTTTTCAACGCACAATTATTTATTCTCAAAAAGTAGCAGAATGATTCAAGCGAAATAATAGTAAATACAGCCGTTACTTATCGCAGGCGCTCTGGATCCAGTGAACAATCTTTAAGTCCTGAAGTCTGTGGTCAAGGTGACTGAACACTAGATGAGAGCTACTGCTTATATGCAAACAGAGATACAGTAAAACAATGCAGATGGTATAGTTTTCTTCTATTGGTCCAGGCATCAGGAGGGTCCAGGGGGTTACACATCATAGGCTGATTCAATCTAAGGAATCCAAAGGTGGGGGTCTCTCCAGGGGATGAGCTCTGTTCTTCCTGCCAAACTGCTCTGTTCTTCCCGCCATACTCCAATTACAATCAGTCCATTAGCATTTGACAGTTAATATTATATTAAAGGTTTAACATCAATAACTAGAGTATGCAATGTGTGATCTCTTCGCCGAATGCACCGAACAGCTGCTGATGTAAAGGGGATTAATATGATATTAGACATAACACTTTCTTTTAACCTGAACCATATGTATCACTAATATGCATATAACTTATAATATTACACATAAACACTACGATATTTCGACATAAATAACTATGTGTTGCAATTACGATTAATGTGTACTATTTTACAAATGTGCGTGTTTGTGCGAATGTATGTAAAAACGTAAATGCTGTTGTTGCTACGCCCTTTTCAGACAAAGACAACCAAGTTTGCTCGATTTTAATTGAAATGACTTTATCCAATTTGCTGACTTCGACAATGTTAGGGAACTCGTGGCATGTTTAACGGAGTATTTGTACCAATTAGGTCAGTAGGACACTGCTGGATATTATACATTACAGGGAAGAAAGGGATAGTATAACAGGATAGAGAGAGAGGAGCCAGGGATCACAACGCTGGGATCAGGGATCTGTCTCCACACAGCTGTCGCTGGACTGTTCATTCCTGTCACATCTGTGCGGAAAATAGTGTTCAATTCACTTCCTGGGATTATACTGATATATTATAAGGGCACAGTCGTGACATTATATTAAGGTTGCATCTAATGAACGACATTCTGCCATTAGAAATCTGTGAGAGGGAGGTCATGGTGTTTGAGGGTCTTAAAGTTTTAAAACTTAATAAAGCTATTAAGCTGAAATTTGGCATGCGAATGGAGAACTGTCCACAGGTGTTGCATGCCAAATTTCAGAAAAAAAGAATAAAATAGGACAAATTAGGAATAATCTAAACTTCAAAATCTCGCCGTTTTTTTCCACTTTCTGTTTTGCATAAGTCGCCGTTTTCCTGGGTTTTTTGGGAGAGCGCAATTCGGTGTACAGGTCGTTTAAAGACCTGGGATTAAATGTATCATACTCCAGTTCGGCGTCTTCGCAGCTTAAATTTAAAGCGGCGCTGCCTTGTAAAGGGAAGTTTCCCTTTACAAGGCAGCTCCGCTTTAAATTTAAGCTGCGAAGACGCCAAACTCGCGGGAGTTGAAGAAACCGGGGTATGATACATTTACCCCCTGGGGTTTGTTTTGTAAGAAAGCTATTAGGGCTGAGGAGTGCCTTTGAGTGTTCACAAGTTACCGTTTTTTTACAATTTGGTAAAATATGCCCCATTTTGAAGATAGGGGATTTCATAACATTGCGCATGTCAGATAGAGGTGTTTGCTCAGTGTACTCAGAGTGACTTCACATGAGAATACAAATATGGCTGACTTTTTTCGCTAAGAGATTTTCATTTCTGAGCTGGAGAAATTAGCCATATTTTCTATTCACATGGGGGCTGGTTAGTGTTTTGGGGCTGAGAGGGGGCACCCTGTAGTATTATTAGTGCTCTCATTTCAAAGTTTAATCTCTCTGAGTGGTGCCAGAGTGGCTGTAACAGAGCCGTTTAAACTTTGCGCCTCTCAGTGACGTTAGTTAATTTATTCACTACACTGAGCTTGGGGGCGGGAGATTTAAAAGTGCTCTGAGGTTCCTGCTGTGATTTTTTTTAAAAAAAAAAAGCATGGGGTCGCCCCTCTATTCACTATTAACCCTGGTGCTGCCAGACTATCATCTGTGTTATGAGCCAAAAGCCAACGAGGTATGTGGAAAATAACATAACACAGCTCTCATTATAGCAGCTCACATGCTCTCCTCCTGCCTGCCTCGGAACCTGAATTTGGGGAGCACACAATATTCACAAGCTGCGCATCACAGCTGGAAAACATGAGCCACTTGGTGTATGCCACTGCATGGCTCACTAACATGTCACACACTCACTGTCTTCATACTCCACTACCTGTCACTCACTGCCCTGGAAATTGCACTGTTTTACAAATATTATAATAACATAATATTCTCTTTCATTTCGGACCTCAACTAACTGTACGCCTATAGATGCACAGGTGTAGACATGTTTACATATATTTACTATATCCTGTCCGTTTATTAAATTCACAAAACGTCTTGCTGTGTCTGCGAGTTATGAAAGGATTAGTGGTAGTATATCTATTTTGTCTTTGTGGGTGGACTTGGGTTGAAAGGAATCGAAGCTTCTGTGCTTGATTTTGCCTTTGTTTTTGCAAAGAGTTTTGTTTGAGTTGTATGGTTCTATGTGCAGGGGGTTTCTTGTGTTCCCGAGCTCAGTTACGTTTATCTCTACAAGGAGATGGGAAAATCTGGCTGCTATAGATGGACATACACTTCAAGTTGTCACACTGGCTGCACTCTGGAGCGATGTATCAGATAGTGTGCAGTATACTACAACATGCAGTATAAATCTCTATCTAGTCCACTGCACTGCAGATAGATTTCTTCTAAAGTACTGTCAATCTCAGTGCATTGCACTATATAATTGCAGAGCGCATGTATATCTAGCCAAGTGCCCATCTCATTCACTGCAGTATCTGGAAGTAATGGTTCTTAGTGGAATGCATAGGATATAGAGAGATGCACCCTGCCAGAGACATTCAAAAGTGTAAGCTGACTGTGATAGTGGAAACAACATGGCAGTGTGTGGACACAGAGAACACTCATGGGAGATCTCCAACGGAAACCACGAGATAAACTTCTGTCCACTAGGAAAACCAACAATAGCTGGACTTTGGGTAAGACCGCATAATTTACATTTACAATTTAAGAGACTAATAGAAGACAGCTTTTATGATACAGATCCATTTATTCTCTTATTGTTTCGATGGAGAGTCTCTGAGATGATTCTATTCAGATTGTTCATATTGAGAAGAATTTTTCTACCTTTGGGATACTAATTTGTGTCCATAGGTAAATGGCACTTGTTTGTACTGGTATTACTATACCCCCTAGGGAAAAGCAAACATAGTGACATTATTAACTTATATCTCTGTACACTTATTATTATTTCTATTTTATACACATATGGTCCATATTGTGACAGGCACTAGGAGTTTAGACCCAGAATTCACCAGATGTAACTTTTACTCATCAGAGGCGTGGAGTCTAACACAGTGGCTGTTCTTCTCCAGTAACTCCCGCAAGGAAGTATGGGTTTTAGCGGCTTTCACTGTGCAGGTCGCGGCCCTCTGGGGAGTATGGTGAATATGCGGATACAGCTACACACAATAAGTACACGGATCTGCTTAAGCTGAATGGAATAAGGAATGTCAACGATATATATATATATATATTTAGTCTCAGAGCAATAGAAACAATGGTAACCCGACAGTATGATGAGCAGTAATAATAGGAGGAGAGAGTTCCAAAGTGCCTAGGATGCAGGTAACTTGAAACAGGCAGATGCTTGACAACTGAAGAAAAGTCTATACGAGCAGCCAATAATACAGTGTAGTAGAAGAGTCAGCGACTAGCAGCTATCACTACAGAGGCACAATAGAACTTAGTCCCGAAAGTAGATAACATACAATGTAGATAGAGTAGGCTGCGGCTGGCAGGTATTACCACTGGCGTGGAGTAGAGACTTTTCCAGGAGCAGGTAGAATACAAGGTAGCATGGAGTGTTCTGCGGCTGGCAGGTATTACCACTGGCGTTGAGTAGAGACTTGTCCAGGAGTAGGTAGAATACAAGGTAGCATGGAGTGGTCTGCAGCTGGCAGGTATTACCACTGGCGTGGAGTAGAGACTTGTCCAGGAGCAGGTAGAATACAAGGTAGCATGGAGTGGTCTGCGGCTGGCAGGTATTACCACTGGCGTGGAGCAGAGACTTGTCCAGGAGCAGGTAGAATACAAGGTAGCATGGAGCGGTCTGCGGCTGGCAGGTATTACCACTGGCGTGGAGTAGAGACTTGTCCAGGAGCAGGTAGAATACAAGGTAGCATGGAGCGGTCTGCAGCTGGCAGGTATTACCACTGATGTGGAGTGAAGACTTGTCCAGGTGCAGGTAAAATACAAGGTAGCGTGGAACAGTCTGCGGCTGGCATGTATTACCACTGACGTGGAGTGAAGAATTGTCCAGGTGCAGGTAAGATACGAGGTAGAATAGAGCGGTCTGCGGCTGGCAGGTATTACCACTGACGTGGAGTAAAGACTTGTCCAGGTGCAGGTAAAATACAAGGTAGCGTGGAACGGTCTGCGGCTGGCAGGTATTACCACTGACTGGGAGTGAAGACTTGTCCAGGTGCAGGTAAAATACAAGGTAGCGTGGAACGGTCTGCGGCTGGCATGTATTACCACAGATGTGGAGTGAAGAATTGTCCAGGTGCAGGTAAGATACGAGGTAGAATAGAGCGGTCTGCGGCTGGCAGGTATTACCACTGACATGGAGTGAAGACTTGTCCAGGTGCAGGTAAGATACGAGGTAGAATAGAGCGGTCTGCGGCTGGCAGGTATTACCACTGACTGGGAGTGAAGACTTGTCCAGGTGCAGGTAAAATACAAGGTAGCGTGGAACGGTCTGCGGCTGGCATGTATTACCACTGGTGTGGAGTAGAGACTTGTCCAGGTGCAGGTAGCATCCACAGTAAACAGGAACCATAAACAGGAACAGGGAACTCCATGGTAAGTCAGCAGAATGAGGACCAAGAACAGGCAAATGTAATAAGGCAACAGGTGTCTTAAATAGTGAGGAGTGATTAATTATCCAATGAGGAGAGGAACAAGGTTTAAACTGTCTGTAGGTCTGTACATGCGCAGACCTCCGGTCAAGATGGCGGGCGGCCGCGGCGCAAGACAGGCGCCGGCAAGACAGAGAGAGACCCACGTCTTGACCCAGAGGAACCAACAGTCCGGTGAGTGACACATATTTACCAACTCCCCTCAGACACACGTCTAAATATCTCTCTGGATTTCTTACCAAACACACAGAGTATAGAGCTAATTTGTTTTCTTTACAGTTGTAATCAAGGATGCTGGATATTGGTGCATAGGCTGTAACAATTGAGAGAAAAGCTGGTGCGCAGGGGGTGATGTGTGATAAAAGCTGGAGCACAAGGTGTGACGTGATAAAAATCATGGGCACATAGGAAAAATGCGAAACAAAATTATACTGCTGCATAGGCTGTGACAATTGAAAGAAAAGCTGGTGAGCAGGTGGTGACATATGAAAGAAAAGCTGGTACGCAAGGGGTGACATGTGAAAGCAAAGCTGGTACGCAAGGGGTGACATGTGAAAGCAAAGCTGGTACGCAAGGGGTGACATGTGAAAGCAAAGCTGGTACGCAAGGGGTGACATGTGAAAGCAAAGCTGGTACGCAAGGGGTGACATGTGAAAGCAAAGCTGGTACGCATGGGGCAACATGAAAGAAAAGCTGTGGCACGGTGTGGCATGAGAAAGAAAAGCTTGTGTGCAGAGGGTGGCAATTGAGAGAAAATTTGGTGCACAGGGGTGACGTGAAAGAAAAGCTGGTGCGCAAGGGATGATATGTGAATGAAAAGCTGGTGCACAAGTGGTAATGTGAGATAAAATCTGGTGGATAGGCAGTGACAAATGAGAGAAAAGCTAGTGCACAGGGGGTGGTTTGAAAGAAAATCTAGTGTACAGTGGGTGACAAGTGAGAGAAAAGCTAGTGCAAATGGGGGTTACAAGTGAGAGAAAAGCTGGTCCACAGGGTGTGACGTGCTAAAAAAAAGCTTGTGCACATAGGAGTGACGTGATAGAAAAGCTTGTGCGCAGGGGGTGACATGGGAATAAAGCTGGTGCACTTGGCGATGGCATGTGTACATGTGATCACAAAGCTGGTGGGCATTAGGGTATGTGTGAGATAAAGCCATGCACTGGAAATGGAGGGTGCTAGGTTTAGAGGAAATCTTAGTAAAAATTACTTTATCAAAATGGTAGGGGATAGGTGGGATAGTCATCCAACAGAGGTGGTAGAGGTTAGTATAATAGAGCAATATTAAAACTCTTGTTTTTTAGGGATTAAGAAAAATAGTGGAATTTATATGGGCCAAGTTATTCTTAGCGGCCGTACAATTCTAGGCTTGTAAATTTATAATCAATATTTTTACTTTACAAAAAGCCATGAATTTCCATAGACAAAAAAACGTTACGGTTTAACATGTCCAATTAAGGCTCCTTACACACCATCTAAAATGTCAGAAAACTATTGAAAATGTTCAACTACAGCTCCAAAAAGCAATGAAATTACGACGATTAAGACAGGAGCTTTAATGGACGTGTTACTTGCACAGTACAGATATGGTTTGACATCACATCCTGTGGTTAGCTGCAGATTCAGCACTAACATGGAGTGAGATTGCTGTCACTCACAAAATGGTGGAGCTGCTAATTCACAGATTTGAGTGTTCACTGGATTATACACATACAGTACTATTACATTTTCTTAGTTTAGCTTTATCGTAGTTTAGAACCTGCGTGTCTTAGAAAGAGACATTACAGCAACTTCATAAAAAAGTAGTACTACAAAATTACATTACAGTTGAATTACATTAAATTGATGCATAAGCCTCTGCTTAGTTTGATTTTCAGTGAGCAATCTTTGCCATTTCATTCTTTTACAATCCCTAAGCTAAGTTTTAAGGATACATAAAGCCAACAAGATTATATCAGAAAATATTTTTGCAAACTGCACAATAGTGTAATCCAAATGCACAGAGAGATTCTCTGCAGAGATATGTCAGCTGCATGAACCATATTTGGTGAGGAAGCATGTATTGCAGCTATCTTTTAGGAGCAGGCACAATATTGGAGGGAGGATTGCTCTACAAGGATCTGTCAGGAGGGGTTAGTATGTTGAATGGAGGGATGCTCTGCAGGATTCTTTCGGGAGCAGATACTGTTTGGTGATGAGCTATGTTCTGCAGGTATCTTCTTGGTGCAGGCACAGTCTTGGAGGGAGGAATACTCTGCAGGGGTATGTCAGGAGCAAGTATTGTATTTCAGGTGGAGGGATATTCTGCAGGAATCTGTTGGGAGCAGGTACAGTGTTGGAAGGAGGAATGCTCTGCAGGGATCTGTCAGGAGGTGGTAGTATGTTGAGTGGAAGAAGATCATCCTTGAAAAAGTCCGTTAAGGACGAAACGCGTTGGATGAGAACATACACATCAGAATACATCTTTGAATTTTGTACACAGTGGGCACCCGTGAGGAAAGGAAGCGCCGGTAGAACTTATGCGTTCCACCACGTGTGAGGACACTGTAACCGGATTGTAACAACACCGTTTGGATAACAAATACCAGGACATCAATACCGGAGTGTACATACGGAAGCTACTGGAATGTGGAAGTAATTCCACCGATACTAAGAGGGAAAGAGCAGGGTAAGAACCTTCAGTTATCACTTTCTCCGCAAAAGAGCTATAACATTACCTCCGTTTGTTTCCTTCACTGGTCATATTGTAAGCTATGCGCTGAACCTTTGTTATTAATTTGAGTGGAAGGATGGTCTGCAGGGGTATGTCAGCAGCTGGGAATGTTTTGAGTGGAGGGATGCTCTGCAGGGATCTTTCGGGAGTAAATACTGTTTGGTGATGAGCTATGTTCTGCAGGTATCTTTTATGAACAGGCACAGTCTTGGAGGGAGGAATGCTCTGCAGGGTTTTTGTAGTTCTACTCTAATGTCTCTTTCTAAGACACGCAGGCCCTAAACTATGATAAAGCTAAACTAAGGAAATGTAATAGTAGTGCATGTGTGTATTCCAGTAAACACACAAATCTGTGAATTAGCAGCTCTACCATTTTGTGAGTGACAGCAATCTCACTCCATGATAGTGCTGAATCTGCAGCTAACCACAGGATGTGATGGCATACCATGTCTGTATTGCGCAAGTAACATGTCCATTAAGGTTCCTGCCTTAATAGTCGTAATTTCATTGCTTTTTGGAGCTGTAGTGGAACAATTTCAATAGTTTTCTTACATTTTAGATGGTATGTAAGGAACATTGATCGGACTTGGAATATATATATATATATATATATATATATATATATATATATATATATATATAGATATATCACAAGGTGCTTTTCCAATTATTATTGTGGCAAGTGCTTTGTTTTGGTTTCTTGCTAAATCAAGCATTTTGCACATGGATTTTGAAAATTCTCCCTTATTGTTGAATATTTAGTTTTACCCCAAGTATTCTAAAAAGAACTCTTTTTACATTTTTATTCCGTAGACTGTAAATTATAGGGTTTATCATGGGTGTGACAACTGAGTATAGTACAGCAAAAAATTGTTCTAGGATATTGGAGTATTCTGATGGTGGCATCATGTACACAAATAAATAAGTTGTATAGTAAATAACAACAATGGTGAGGTGGGATGAGCAGGTCGAGAATGTTTTTTTCCTGCCGTCATTAGATTTTATCTGAAAAATGACCCTGATAATTTTTAGATATGATGACAAACAGAAGATGATTGGGAGCAAACCAAATAACACAAATTCTATATAGATGACAATATAAAAATCTGTAGAGCAGGAGATGTTAGTTAGCGCTTTAGCATCACAGAAAAACTGGTGTACGGTATTTGAATGACAGAAGGACATTTTTGACACTGGGATTGTAAACACTAATGAATTTAAGCATCCTGATATCCAAGTGCCAGATGCAAGTAAGAGACAGTTTCTCCTATTTAAGATATAGTGATAGTGTAAAGGATTACATATAGCAACATATCGGTCATATGCCATAATGGGTATTAGAACATCCTCTGTGGAAGCAACCAGAAGATAAAAGTACATCTGGGTGAAGCACTGTATGAAGGATACTGTATTATCTCCAGATAATAACATGTACAGCAGTTTAGGGACAGTAGTGGTTGTATAACAGATATCTACTAAGGCCAGGTTACAGAGAAATAGATACATGGGGGTGTGTAACTGATCATCAATATATATCACTGTAATTATAATACAATTTATGAACACTCCAAAGATATATAAGAAGAAAAACACACTGGTAATTAAAGATGTATAATAAGATTTTGAGGAAAATGGCACCAAGAGGAATTCAGTAATATAAGTCGTGTTCTCCATTTCATTTTTGGGTTACTCTGTAAAAAGATATAATTAGCTCTTTGTTGTTGTTGTATTATGAATTGATACTGCCCTAAGAATATGTTCATGAAATAGTCATTGTTCATTGTGCATGCTCATCCCTACATTTCCCTCTTTTCTCCCTTCACTATTTTACCAGAGAAGATAAGTGGTTGGTAGAAAGAAAGAACAATCACTTATTTTATGTATTTAATATTTATTATTGTTTATTTGTATATTGCTACATATTATGCAGTTTTTTCCAGAGGAAATTAAATCATTCAATGAAAGTCATTGAAGCTTACAGTCCTAATTCCCTACCACACAAACCCACACACACAACACATTGGGTTTTTTTTTGTTTTAAAAGCAAATTAATCTACAACATGATTTGCACTGTAGGAAGAATCCAGAGCATCCAAAGGAAACCTATGCAAACAAGTTATAAACATACAAACTCCATACAGATAGTGCCTTTGTCAGAATCACACCATTGATCCCATTGCTATCAGGTTTGACTCTTAAAGGACTGTGCTGCTGTTGGCCTGTCTACATGGATAATACAAATGGGCAGTGTACATAAAATATATAGGACAGCAGCACATTTAATTGCACCATTTGTATCTAGGACATATGTTCAACTATCTGAATCTAATTGATTTTTTCTATATTTTACTTATGATTTGTATTATTATATATATTGCATCTTTCTGGAGTGTTTTTTCTCAATGTGTCATTAGTTATGATTTTTTTTGATAAAAAACATAAAAAATGTAAAGCTATTTTTTTAAGATATCTATCTATCTATCTCATATCTATCTATCTCATATCTATCTATTTATCTATCTATCTATCATATATGCTGTAGGGAAGTCGTATATATGTGCCCTAACTGTTTACATGACCTTGCTTACAAACAATTTAAACAAGTTGCACAATGCTAACTTTGGAGAATGTCTTCAGAATAAATTTGTGTTGTCTTTCACACTTCTTCATCATAATCACCCACCTCTTCCTCATTATCATCATTAATTTGTATGGCACCACAAATTCTGCATCACCAGCAAGTCAAATACAAATACTTGAGTACAAATTAAACAAAATAAATTCACAAACAAAGCATCATTCCTCAGTGGGTTTTCTTTCATACAGACGTATTTGGTAACAATTGCTGTCTCTATCGAAGAGCATTGATAGCAGAGCCAGGGTCAGCAAAGGCCCAGATGCAGGAGTATATCTACAGATCACATCTCTCACATCTATCTGTCTATCTATCTATCTATCTATCTATCTATCTATCTATCTATCTATCTATCTATCTATCTATCTATCTATCTATCTATCTATCTATCTATCTCTCTCCATCTATCTATCCCATATCTCTATCTCTATCTACCTCATATTTATCTATCTCCTATCTATCTATCTATCTATCTATCTTAGAACATTTTTCAAAGTCTCTTTCACAAACTAATTAATAAACTGTGAAAATTAAAAATATGTATTGACCCTTATCATCCCGTGTCAGCTGTATTAGGTGGTGAGTAAAATTTGAAATCAGTCAAATACAACTATTACATTTGAATACTAATTTTAGTATTTACCAGCTAGGAAAAAAATATTAAATTCAGTAAACAAATGAACTATTATAGTGAAATATTATAAAGTAAAAATATCATATAATATTATATCATATAATAGTATATGAAATATTATAGAGCAGTTTGACCCTTGTACATATTTTATCACAGCCACTAGGTTCCTCCTTTACCTTTTACATGACATGACTTATACCCTTATTGTCCTCATCGCATTATGTTGATTAAACTCTCTTAACAAAAATATGGAAAGCTAAGGACAAACATGATGCATATCATGTTCTCTATCATCATCATCATCATTTATTTATATAGCGCCACTAATTCTGCAGCGCTGTACAGAGAACTCATTCACATCAGTCCCTGCCCCATTGGAGCTTACAGTCTAAATTCCCTAATATAGACACACACTCACACACAGACAGACAGAGAGGGAGAGAGACAGACAGATGTACAGACTAGGGTCAATTTTGATAGCAGCCAATTAACCTAGCAGTATGTTTTTGGAGTGTGGGAGGAAACCGGAGCACCCTTATTGTCTGCGCCATTTACCGCGCCAAGTATCACCACACCCCCCCTGACTAAAATTTGCCAGCCACCCCCTTGTAAATAATTAAACTTATTTGGCTCAGTAAAAAAATATCTATATATTTCATTTACAAACTGAAAATTAATTATAAAGTGATGTAAGAGTTCATGAAAATTTAGAATACCATCTTTATATTTTCAGTTTTTGTCTGTGTTTTAAACTGATGTCTTAAAGATGGAGCAATATATATAGTCTATCAATATGCTTTTATTGCACTAGTGAATAAATTCCTGTAAATAAATAATAAAGTTATAAAAAAATGGGCTCTGATATTATCACTTATGTTCGTTAAGTTCTGATATCGTCTCATCAGCGTTCCTTAGGAAAACTTATAAGGAATAATGCACCAAACACTGCACCTTATATATTAATATGTATATATTAAAATTGCTGTGACCTCTACAGGTGTAATGCCTTCATATGGCCACTGAACTACATGGCAAATTCTAAATGCATATAATTTACACTATAGTACATTACCCCGAAAAAAATAACAACACAAGAAAACAAACAAATACATCTTAAGCAATTAAAATAAACATTTAATTTATAATCCTCTGCTTCCATCATATACTGTTTTTTTATGATGAAGAACAAGAACCATGACAAATAATGACAATTGATCTTAGGATCTTTTCGAATCCATCTGAAAGTAGAAGTCACTCACTCACCATATATTTATGATCTGTCTTATTCACATTTGCAGCTTAAATATATCAGAAAAGGAGCACGTTTCTTTATGAAACACTGACTATTTTTACATCTTTGTTGAATAAAGAAAGACTGAAAACACAGCAGACTTGAAGGTGGACTGATGCTGGCCATTAGATCAGCATAAAAAAGAACACAGCAAACAAATTCATTTTATACTGTGTGGATCCCTAGAGTATGAATACTTAATGAAAATGTTACTGTGGGGAGTAGCAGAAAATCATATCATTACATCACCCATATACTCTGCCCCAGGGTATTGATTAAACATATTTTGAATAACGACATTTTTCATTCTCTCTTTCTGTACATTATTAGTTTACATTTTTGTTAGGAAATGTATTGATTTTGGTGATAGGCACACTAATGTGCTTGGCAATATAGGCATTATAGGGAAGGCTTACAAAACACAGAGTCCTCCACCTAGTGGGGCTAAGAAATATTAATACTTATTTGATTGTAGCTGTCCATGTGCTTTTTGGATATCTAGTTGATTGATGTCTATGGTGGTGTTGTACTCCAGTTTTGCCTTGTATAATAAGGTGATGGAACATGAGAATCTAGATAACAGTATGAAAAAGAATATATGTGAGTTAGGAAATAAGGAAACATTAGGGGGTAAATGTATCAAGCTGAGAGTTTTCCGGCGGGTTTGAAAAACCAATCAGATTCTAGCTATCATTTATTTAGTACATTCTACAAAATGATAGCTAGAATCTGATTGGTTGCTATAGGCAACATCTCCAATTTTCAAACCCGCCGGAAAACTCTCAGCTTGATACATTTACCCCTAGATGTTTAACCGAAGAGAGACTTTAGTAATCATTTGGACAAAGCTTAGGATTTGCCGAACTTGTTAAAGCAGAGAAAAAATAAATAATTGTATGCATACCGAGAAGTTGCTCCGGCTATATTAGCTAGGTAATTGAAGTTTAATTGATGCTTTATAGCAATTGTGTTTTTACCGCATATTAAATATATGATAAAAGTGCCTGATAGGTGTGTCTGTGCTCAAGTGGATGCGTTTGCTACTCATTCAATCCTGGACGCGCCTTCAAATCTGAATATACATATAGCGTACATACACATACATTTACATGACATTTTTTCAGTCGCGAGTTGCACTTACACTTGTCTATAGTGTGTATGTGGCAAATGAAGATAGCTGAAGAGAAATGGATGAGTGTAGAAAAAAAGGTTTGTGCAGCTGAGATGTCTGGCTTTTAGGTTGTGAATAGGGATACAAGAAAAAAAAATATTTGGGAAATGATCTCAAAAGCGTACACAAAAAAGGAGGTAGAACTGTGACTAACAATTAAGATTATATGGAGAAACATACTAACTGTGTAGCATTTCAAGTGGGGAAAATAACTATAATTAATTGTGGGTATTTATGAGAAATAGATAACAATAAAACTGTGTGATGGTTCTATGTTAAGGTGATGAAATTGATTATATAAGGGTGGCATTAAAATAGAAAATAGAGTTTAGAAAAAGACCCCTAGCGTATGTAAAATGGTGAACACAATATAAATGGATCAAGAACAAATAATAGTGGGGGAAATTAACAAAATAAATAAGGAATAAATAAGGATTAAATAAGAGCAAATAAATATTAAATCTCTACAGTTCTCCTAATATTCAGGTGGTGGTTAATGGGTATATATCTTCATCATTTATAGTGAAAAGAGGCACAAGACAGAGGTGTCCTCTCTCTCCACTACATTTTGCAATAGCTCTGGAACCACTGGAACCATTTTGTGGTATCCACGGGGGACAGAGTGTAAATTAATTAACATTATTTGCTGATGAGATGTTCTCAATGGTTTCCAACCCTCAGCACTTATTCCCACTTTTATTGGATACCATCAATATTTTCGGCTCTTTTGCAGATTACAGAATCTATATCGACAAGTCTGAGCTACTGCCAGTATCGGGGAATGATCAAATTGTTCATCTATAGAGAGTTACATACCAATGCAAACTGTCTCTAAATAACATCAAATATTTGGTATATTTATAACCTGGCCAAAACACATAACTTATATAAATATAACTATCCCCAATAATAGAAAAAAATGACCAAAATGTTAGTAAGTTGGAAACATCTGCCACTATCATTTCTGTTTAGGAACACTGGGCCTGATTCATTAAGGAAGTTAAGCAAGAAATTGAGTACGTTTTCTTACTTAAGTTTTCTGGATAAAACCACTTTGCAAAGCAAGTGGTGCATATTAGTTTATTTTTTACACATAACGAAAATACTGGCAGTTTTCTCATGTAGCACACAAATACTTGATAGCTTAGTTGTACACTGAAATTTAAAGTTGATGTAGGAAAAAAAACCAGTATTCTCCTTACGTGCAAAACAATAAACTAATATGCACCCCTTGCACTGTAATATAGTTTTGTCCAGGAGAAAACTTAAGTAAAAAAAATCAGTTCTTTCCTTAATGAATCAGGCCAACTGTCAATAAAAGTGTAATTTTTCCAAAACTATCATATCCCCTCCAAATGCTACCACTTGGCCTAGCTAAATTGGATGTTCTCAAATGAACCATTGTTTTCATGCTTTTTATGGCTTAGCAGAGGCTAAGGTGGTATAGATTTCCCTGCTATTATGTCATTCACAGGAGCCCTTCTCTTTAGATACATTTCTGATTGGCTTTTGAACAAAGAACATTTCACGAATAAGACTTTTGAAAAGGAGTTATTATTTCCGTATGCTCCTGCTGCGCTATTGCTTCTCCCAAAATGTATTACTCAAACAATTTCACCAACATATTCTAGTTTGAAACACTTATGAAGCCTGGGTTTCTGTCAACAAAAATATGATAGACCCTAGGGCAATCTTTATACCTTTCAAAAATTAAAGGCCAAGTCCGCATCCCCAATTCTCAATTTGTTATGTACAGCTATGCCATTTTATTTTCTCACTAATTGTAGAGGGCAATGTTTTGTAACCCCTCGATACTATGGAGTCCCTAATCTATTTTGTACAATTGCATATAGGATTTTCTACCTTTATGCTGATCTCACACGGCTAACTTAATGGCAATTTGGGCAAAGATGGAGGCCTAGTGTAGGGATGTCTCAGTTTTAAATTAACCAGACTCTCTGGTTACTCACTTCGAGTCCATATTAAAATCCTTCACCTCTGCTAAGTTACAGGAGCTTCATATTAAGACAATCAATATAGCTTATATATCCCAGTCCCAGTCCAAACACATGTATATAATACACAATCTCTGGGATTACAGAAAAATGAATATGCTTTCGAATAAAGTTATTGATTTCATTAATATTACCCTTAATGCAGTGGATCCCAAACTTTCTCAGTTCAAGGTACCCTTAGGGTCTCCATAGTTGTTTCAAGGCACCCCTAAACCAAAATAATTACCAAGTAGTCTTTTTCCTTGCTTACCACCGGCTCTGGTCGTGGCACCCCCTGTGAGATCTCCTTGGCAACCCAGGGAGCCGCGGCACACAGTTTGGGAACCACTGCCTTAATGTAATAATTAGGAAAAAACCTGCAGCTCTCATTTTTGCCAACTTCACTAATTAGAAATTGTTTGAACCATCCTCGGAGATATTCTCTATACTAATTGCAATTGTGATGGTTGTGAAACAATTGATATTACATCAATAGACATCCCCGATTCACCTCCTCCTGAGCTCTCTTAAAACTGGATTATTGGGTATACTCAATCTAGATAGATGGGCGACCCTTCCAGAAGCAGGGGTCAAAAGGATCTACAAAAAATGGGGTTTACATATAAAAAATATATATATAACTTTGTAAATCAGCAAAATAAAAAAAATATAGAGATCAAACTGTGCATTAATCCAAACACGTTTCACCACCTATGCGTGACTTCTTCTGGCTATGATATAAGTATTGATTTTGTTGTAACATTGTATTTTTTAGAAAACAAATATTTGGTGTTAATGCTGCCCAATATTAGCATATATCAAACTGTATTACAGGCAGAAATATATATTTTTTTGGGTGTTTTTATGTAACACTCTGGACTTTTTTCCATTTTTCAATAAATTTTAAAAATGATAAAACATTACAAATGATTGTGTTTTGAGAATTGTTTTTCAGTTTCACGCAATATTATATACAATCTAAATAGAGGGACTGTACATATATCTGGTTTTAAATTCTGATCTCTTATTCTGGCAGTGTTTGGCCGGAACTGCCTCTGAAATAGGAAATGTGCTTATTTTGACACCATTGTGGGTCTGGCTGGAAATGTACATTGTGGAAAGTGTAGAGATGTAACAAAAACACAGATTTCTATAACTTTAGATCCACCCCTTCATTCCTTCATCCCTTTTTAATATATTGGGACTGTCTTTATTTCACATCAATTTTTTCAAGGAATTCAGGTGGAAGCAGGAGTAAATAGCATAAAGTCCCAATTTATTGGTGAGTACACAAAGTAGGATGTCACTGGCAAATCCTTAAGTCTGAAAGCCAAAGCTTCAGGATTATCCTGATTCCCAAGGAATTTTCAAGATATAGCCACCATCTTCTAGCTAAATTAGACCGGTTTGAGCTACACATGTATTTTGTCCTACTTTACTATATAATAGTGTAGCTTTTTATAAATTAGGCTATTTTATGGAAAGCTAGAAAGAAGCCTAAAAAGATCAGCTTCTCCAAAAACTTAAAGATTTGGAAATTAAACACAAATCAGAGAAATTTTAAGTGAACTGATGGAGACGAAAATGGCTCTAAAGAAACTTCTTTATGACAAAATTAAGCTAGATTTCCGCAACTGTTTCTTTCATTGGAGAATAAACCATACACCATTGGCAAAGGCTTTAAGAGCTCAAAGGGTCACTAAACGCATTGCAGCAATTAAGATGATTTTGGGAAAAATTGTTGGATTACCACAGAAATAACTGCTGTCTTTCAAGTCTACTATTCAAAGCTATACAACCTCTTTAGAAATTCCCTCCAAGAGGATCTTATTCAAAGACAAAGAAATATCTCCTCCTATTTAGAGGAGATTAACTTTCCCAATCTCTCAGCAACGGACAACATTTTGTTGGAACCACCTTTCACATCTGGAGAGTTAGGGGAATCCATTAAATCCACACCATCTGGTAAGAGTTAAGGACCAGACAGATTTACAATACTACAAAGCCTTCAAAGACAGTTTGGTTCACCTGGTGCTTCAAGGATTCAACACTATCTCTGATGCTACAAAGTTCTCAGATCAGGCTTTGGAAGGACACATTACTGGCCAATATCAGTATTTAGCTGAACTATCTAACTTCCCAGTTCGATGTACCCTCTATGTTACTGTCCACGGATTCTGAAAAGTCTTTTGACAGAATAGAATGGATGTTTATGCTATGCTTGCTGGTCCATTTGAGAATGGGTCTGAATGGGCTCCATAGAATCCTTGCCCAATATAAATATTCTACTGTCAGGTTCAAAATAATGGACCCTCTCAGAACCCATGGAAATGACCAACGGTACTAGATAGGGATGTCCACTCACACCAGTCATCTTTATTTGTCTGGACATTGGACAGATCCATTAGAGACAATCTCATCATCTCAGGTTTCTGGGTAGGTGATGTTGACCACAAACTATTAGTAATAGTTACCAACCTTGTGATATCTATCCCGAACTTAGTTAAAGAAATTCATAAATTTGGAAAATGTCTCTAATTTCCCAAAAAATTACTCAAAGTCTGTGGTGCTCAACATCTCCACTCCCTCAATACAGTGAAAGGTCTAAATCAAAACCAGTGCTTTGTGCGCTTGTGCAGAAGTTAAAAAGTGTATTCTATGCTAAAAATGCAATCTCTACGTGACCCCTTCAGTGTGAGAACATGCATGCTGGAAACATCAACATTTCTGTCAGTTGCTCAAATTTTATCATATAACATTTGCCACACATGGTACATACAATTTTTTAGCACTGCCACAGTGTGAAACCAAACAGATGCCGCAAAATTGAGCTTTAATGATGAAAATCGAAAAAATTAGGGAATGTGCGTATTTTCATGGGATTACCGGTCTGGCTGGAAATTGACATTATTGAAAGTGTCAGAATTTAGCTACAAAATCCACACTTCCATCACTTTGGGACTACCCCTTCATTCATTTAAAGTCTTTCATTGACTTCTAGAATACTGTTGACACCAGCCTCATTTATCTCTTGAATTATTCATGAGAGTGAGTGGAAATTGGGGTAGTTTTTATTTCACAACACTTTTCTTCAGGGGACTCAGATGAAGGCAAAAGGAACTTGCATACAGTCACAGTTCATTGGTGATCACAAAAAGCAGGATGTCACTGACAAGTTTTTATATCTGAAAGCCAAGATCTTGAGGGCCAGAACAGCCTTGAGACTGGGTGCAGATACTGATTTATGGAGGTTGGGCACGGACATTGAACTCTGGCAGCTTGGTATGGACATGACCACTAAAGGCAGGACACAAATACTGACCTATGAAGGCTGGACACAGACATTGCTCTTTTGTATTCCTCTGCAGAGGAGTTGTCTTTTAGAACTCTGGTAGAGCAGATTTTTTAGGGATTTCTGTGAGAGAAATTGTCTTTCAGATCACTGGCAGAACAGTTGTTTTGGGATTCCTTGAAGGGCAGATTTATTGGAGACATTTGGCAAAATAGTTGTCTTAGCCCTTCTGCTCCATGGGAGGTTTCTGTCCTTCCTGAGCTCGCCTTAGGTCTAGTAGCATAAACAGTGACTGGACACTCAGACAGAAAGTCAGGAATGAGCAAGTCAAGAGTCCAACCCTCTACTAGTGGATCTAGAATTACCATTGGTTTCAGTAAAGCAATTTACAGGCCCTTTCAGATCAGATAAGTTAGGCAAGCCCTCAAGAAGGACAGGAAAGACACACTTTGGGTCAGATGAGGAAGACAAGATGCTCTCCAGCAAGACCACCTCATGCTCAGATAGAGTCGGTGGCATGTTCACCATGATATGGTTGGAGGTCAGGATGTTTCAGCAGTATGAATTTCGAATGGAATGATTCAAGCTAGATATGGCACAATTACCTCTGTATGCAACTTCAGCTGCTTTCACCTTTCACTGTGAAACAGAAATTGGTTTGGGATGCATTGACAGGAACTACTGAGATACCATAGATTGACAGCTGCAAGGTGCTCCTCAGGCCTTGGGCCTACATATATATGTATATATGTATACACATATATATATATAGTTACATTTTATATTGAAAATGTGAGTTTTACATTTATTAATAACACTGTCAAGTCAATATTCTCTCTTGTGTACATTATTATACATATTATGCTTCATTACAATATTATATTATGCACAAATTAGGTAATGCAACTGCATTTACTACTGACGCTGTAAAACCCCACCTCTCTGCTTCCAACGTGCTATAAGCATCATCATCTATTTATATAGCATCACTAATTCCGCAGGACTGTACAGAGAACTCACCTACATCAGTCCCTGCCCCATATGAGCTTACAGTCTAAATTGACTAACATTTAGACACACACACACAGACTGAGAGAGGCTAAGGTCAATTTAATGGCAGCCAATTAACCTACCAGTATGTTTTTGGAGTTTGGGAGGATACTGGCGCACCCGGAGGAAGCCCTCACAAACACAGGGAGAACATACAAACTCCACACAGATAAGGCCATGGTCTCCCCGGTCATACTCATGACCCCAGTGTTGTGAGACAGAAGTGTTAACCACTACGCCACCGTGCTGCCCATCTTTGTGCAAAAGTGTACACATTTGCTATACCTAATGTACGCCTGGCACAAATGTTATTGTTTTTGAGCTGGACAAATCTTGATATATGTTTGAAAATACAGTATGTCCGTGAATTTGTTTTTTTATGTTTGTCTTTTCTCTGCCTGCATTTTGAGTGTATATCCATCCACTTCTAAATTAGCCCCATAGTGTTTTCACTGCATTTTGTTTTTGTTTTATTAAATTAGATCTTCATCCGACTTTCCCAAACACTTTCGAATTTATTAAAGAGTCCAAAACTGGCCAGAATTTCAAAGAGTGCCCAATCTGCTTGATCGTCCCAATTCATTACAAAATAATGATCATCATCATTTATTTATACAGCGCCACTAATTCCACAGCGCTGTGCAGAGAACTCATTCACATCAGTCCCTGCCCCACTGGAGCTTACAGTCTAAATTCCCTAACACACACACACACACACACACACACACACATACAGACAGAAAGAGAGGGAGAGACTAAGGTCAATTTTGATAGCATCCAATTAACCTACTAGTATGTTTTTGCAGTGTGGGAGGAAACCGGAGCACCAGGAGGAAAGCAATGCAAACATGGGGAGACCACACAAACTCCACACAGATAAGGCCATGGTTGGGAATTGAACGCATGACCCCAGTGTTTCAAGCAGAAGTGCTAACCACTAAGCCACTGTGCTGCCCATAATAATTCAGAGAGATGACATTAAGCTTACAGCTGCACGCTGTCTAAACATAGGTATATACTATACTTACTGTGTGCCTGATGGGAATGATCAGACACTAATTGTAATTAGGCAGCACGGTGGCTCAGTGGTTAGCACGTCTGCCGCACAGCACTGGGGTCATGAGTTCGATTCCCGACCATGGCCTTATCTGTGTGGAGTTTGTATGTTCTCCCTGTGTTTGCGTGGGTTTCCTCCGGGTGCTCCGGTTTCCTCCCACACTCCAAAAACATACTAGTATGTTAATTGGCTGCTATCAAAATTGACCCGAGTCTCTTCCTCTCTGTCTGTCTGTATCTGTCTGTGTGTGTGTGTGTGTTAGGTTATTTAGACTGTAAGCTCCAGTGGGGCAGGGACTGATGTGAATGAGTTCTCTGTACAGCGCTGTGGAATTCGTGGCGCTATATAAATAAATGATGATGATGATGATGATGAAGTAAACACATACTGGAAAGGGCAACATTTCTGCCACTTGTTAAAATTTAATCAGATAACACTTGACACACAATTATGACTTCTAAAACTTTCTAACGCTGCAACAGGGTGCAACAAAAAAAAATGTAGAATGATGAAAAGCAAAAAAAAGGGTAAAGCTTGATGAATGTAATAATAACAAAAGGGTTAATAAGTTAAACAAATGACTGCCATTTATGTTATATACTGTAAACACAAATCTTCCAGATTTTATTATCATTGTGTTATTTAACCATTTTGAAAATTCTCCCTTACTGTTCAATACTTAGTTTTACCCCCACCATTCTCAGCAGAGCCCTTTTCACATCTTTATTCCGTAGACTGTAGATTAGAGGGTTTATCATTGGTGTGACAACAGCGTATACTGCAGTAAGGATCGGTTCCAGGACCTTAGAGTACTCTGATGGTGGCATCATGTATGCAGACAAACCTGTTGTATAGTAAATAATGACAACGGTGAGGTGGGATGAGCAGGTGGAGAAGGCTTTTTTTCTGCCATCCTTAGATTTTATCTGCAAGATGACCCTGATAATTTTTATGTAAGATGTCAAGCAGAACAAGACTGGGAAAAATCCAACTACCACTAAATCCAGATAGATGACAATATAAAAGTCTTGAGCACAGGAAATGTTAAACAGAGATTTAATATCACAGAAAAATTGATGGATAGTATTTGAATGGCAGAAGGACATGTTTGACACTGGAACTGTAAACACAATTGAATTTAAGCATCCTGATATCCAAGTGCCAGATGCAAATAGGAGACAGTTCCTATTTTTTAGAATATTGTGATAGTGTAAAGGATTACATATAGCAACATATCGGTCATATGCCATAATAAATATTAGAAGATCCTCTGTGGAAGCAACCAAAATATAAAAGAACATCTGGGTGAAACATTGTATGAAGGATACTGTATTATCTCCAGATAATAACATGTACAGCAGTTTAGGGACAGTAGTGGTTGTATAACAGATATCTACTAAGGCCAGGTTACAGAGAAATAGATACATGGGGGTGTGTAACTGATCATTTATATATATCACTGTTATTATAACAGAATTGATTAGCACTCCAAACACATAGAGCAAGAAAAACACACAGGTAATTAACAATGTATAATTAGATTTTGAAGAAAATGGCACTAAGAGAAATTCTGTAACATAAGTTTGGTTCTCCATGTGATATTGAGGTTAATCTGTAAAAAAAACATCATTATTGCTATATCAATGATTGCTGTGTCAAGGTTGTATATTTCGATTTGGTGCTAATCTCGGTATTTTGGGTGAATATGCTCATTATTTATTAATTCTACATGCAGACTGCTCATGGTCCACATGTTCAGCACCTCTTCCTTCAATAATTAACAGAGAAAGATAAGTGATTGGTAAAATAAAGAACAATATTTTAATACATTCATTTATTATTTTTACTGTTTATTTGTATAGTTCTATCACTTTCCAGTTAATATTGAATCATGCACATGAGTCCCTGGTCCAATGGAGCTTACAATATAAATTCATTATCACAAATACACACACTCACTTCCATTAACTAATTTGTACCCCTTGCATTGTAACATGGTTTGTCCAGGAGAAAATGTACTATTTTATTTATTTTTTTCTCCTAACTCAGCACACCCCCAAAATGTTTGGCGTCTCATAAATATTTGTTTACTTGGTGTTGGATATGATTTTTTTTTATACTGGTAATATTTTCCATTAATTCTCACAACTGTTTAATTTGGCATTGCCAATTATATAATGATAGTTTTCAAACAAATTAAATATTATTTAAAATCATATATTTAATGCTTTCATTTTTCTTCCTTGTAATCTAGTTTTTACATTTTACACATCTTATTTTTTTTATTACTACAATTATTTAGATCTTATAACAGTCACAGTTCCTAAATTATATTATCCCAAAAAAATGTGTAATAGCTAATAATTAACATTTCTCGTCTGTTTAAAAGACAAATCAGTATGTAAAAATTGAGTTTTTTTCTTTAATTATTAAGTGATGCAGTCGTTCATGAAAGTGTACCATACATGTTTATAATACTACCTGTGCTATAATGGCAGTTTTTATCTGTGTTCTAAGCTGGTGTCTTAAAGATGTATATACATGTATACACAAGGATCTAAAATGCAGTATATAAATAAGAAAATTATAAACGGTGAGTTCGGAAATGAGTGTTTATATTCATTGAGGTTAGACGTCGTCAACACATCCATGTTCCCTAGGAACATGGACGCCTTCCACTCTCCCACTTAACTACCCACCTTGTTGATCTCCTCTCCCCCATCCCCCTTCCCTGACTCAGCCTCTGTTCTCCCCCTTTCTTCCTCTCACCCTTGTGTCTCTTTGTCTGTCCACCCCTCCCCTTAGATTGTACGCTCCTTCGAGCAGGGCCACCTCTCCTCCTGTTATCCACCACTTATAACTCTGCTCTCCAGCTACTCAGCCTCCTCCTTGAGGACCTTCTGCCCTTCGATCCCTCTCGCTACTCTCTTCACCCTTCTGTGGCTCTCACCTGTCATCTGCGCCCCCTCTTGGGCTCAGTCTAGCAATGTATGTGGACTATCCGCTTCCCCCACTCCCTCTAGCTGTGTTTTGAGCTTCCTGAGCTACTTTGCTTCTTGTTAACTGTACCGTGCTGTCTCACTCTGTACTTGTCTGTCCCTGTACGGCGCTGCAGGTACCTTGTGGCGCCCTATAAATAAAAGTAATAATAATAATAATAATAATAGGAAAACTTGCAAGGGATAAAACACCATTACTGCACTAGATATATTAAGAGGCACTTTAAATTGCTGTGGCATGTACATTCGTACGCCTTCATATAGCCACAGAACTCCTTGTAATCTTCTAATATGCATATCATTTAGAGTAAAGTACATTACCCCATTAAAACTCATTTGAAGGTATAATAACAAAAGAAGGAAACCAAGAAAAAAATCTCATATCATCTAATGCATTTAATTTATAGTCCTCCAATTCTATTATATACATTATTTTTATGGGAAAACAAACAGCAAGGACAAATAATAACAATTGTTGATCTTAGGATATTGATCATATCCACCTGAAAGTAGAAAGACACATTCACCATGTATTAATCATAAGTGTGCTACTCTTCACCATCATCATCATCAACATTTATTTATATAGCGCCAGCAAATCCTGCAGCGCTTTACAATTGGGAACAAACAGTAATTAAACAATACTGGGCAATACATACAGACAGAGAGGTAAGAGGGCCCAGCTCGCAAGCTTACAATCTATGGGGCTCTTGCGGCTGTGAGTAAAGTATCCACTTATCTGATAATGTGAGGACAGAGCTGCATGTGATCAGGGTACATCTTACTATTTGAGGCAAGCAGATCGACTCAGCAGCCAGTTTTAAAGGAAAACAAATGCAGATGGCCAGTGACCCACCCCAAGGTAGCCCATTACCATCATCATCATCATCATTTATTTATTTACATATCGCCACTAATTCCGCAGCACTGTACAATGAATGCACTCACATCAGTCCCTGCCCCAATAGAGCTTACAGTCTAAATTCCCTAACACACACACAGTCAGACTAGGGCCAATTTGATAGCAGCCAATTAACCTACTAATATGTTTTTCAATTATGGGAGCGCCCAGTGGAAACCGATGCAAACTCTACACAGACAAGGCCATGGTTGAGAATAGGTTCAGAGGAAATTTGAGGAAAAACTACTTCACCAAAATGGTAGTGGATAAGTGGGATAGCCTTCCATCAGAGGTGGTAGAGGCTAATACAGTAGAGCAGTTTAAACATGTTTTGGATAGACATAAGGATATTCTTATGAAGCATAAAGGATGAAATAGGCTTTGAGGTTATCATAGGATAAAAAATAGGCAGACTAGATGGGCCAAGTTGTTCTTTTCTGCTGTCAGATTCTATGTAAAGTGTTTTGCTGGCTGTAATAGAAATGCTGAATGTTGCATACTGAAAAATACTCATATGGTGGGTGACTATTGCATTAGGACAAATGTATTCTGCTTTTAGATGTGTGAAAACAATGCATATGGCTGCCATGGTATTGAGCCACCCTGATTTGTACAAGATGTGTATTTATTTATAGTGCTATGAGGTTGAGCATTATGCTATACACTGGCAATTTTATGGGGGATTACAGCTGCTTGGCCAAGTCAAGATTTTTTTTTTTTTTATAAAATATAAATTAAAAACTATACATTGAAACTGTATATTTATTCTATAATGTTATTTGAAGACTTTTGAAAAGGAGTTATTATTTCCGTATGCTCCTGCTGTGCTATTGCTTCTCCCAAAATGTATTACTCAAACAATTTCACCAACATATTCTAGTTTGAAACACTTATGAAGCCTGGGTTTCTGTCAACAAAAATATGATAGACCCTAGGGCAATCTTTATACCTTTCAAAAATGAAAGGCCAAGTCCGCATCCCCAATTCTCAATTTGTTATGTACAGCTATGCCATTTTATTTTCTCACTAATTGTAGAGGGCAATGTTTTGTAACCCCTCGATACTATGGAGTCCCTAATCTATTTTGTACAATTGCATATAGGATTTTCTACCTTTATGCTGATCTCACACGGCTAACTTAATGGCAATTTGGGCAAAGATGGAGGCCTAGTGTAGGGATGTCTCAGTTTTAAATGAACCAGACTCTCTGGTTACTCACTTCGAGTCCATATTAAAATCCTTCACCTCTGCTAAGTTACAGGAGCTTCATATTAAGACAATCAATATAGCTTATATATCCCAGTCCCAGTCCAAACACATGTATATAATACACAATCTCTGGGATTACAGAAAAATGAATATGCTTTCGAATAAAGTTATTGATTTCATTAATATTACCCTTAATGCAGTGGATCCCAAACTTTCTCAGTTCAAGGTACCCTTAGGGTCTCCATAGTTGTTTCAAGGCACCCCTAAACCAAAATAATTACCAAGTAGTCTTTTTCCTTGCTTACCACCGGCTCTGGTCGTGGCACCCCCTGTGAGATCTCCTTGGCAACCCAGGGAGCCGCGGCACACAGTTTGGGAACCACTGCCTTAATGTAATAATTAGGAAAAAACCTGCAGCTCTCATTTTTGCCAACTTCACTAATTAGAAATTGTTTGAACCATCCTCGGAGATATTCTCTATACTAATTGCAATTGTGATGGTTGTGAAACAATTGATATTACATCAATAGACATCCCCGATTCACCTCCTCCTGAGCTCTCTTAAAACTGGATTATTGGGTATACTCAATCTAGATAGATGGGAAAAACTACTTCACCAAAATGGTAGTGGATAAGTGGGATAGCCTTCCATCAGAGGTGGTAGAGGCTAATACAGTAGAGCAGTTTAAACATGTTTTGGATAGACATAAGGATATTCTTATGAAGCATAAAGGATGAAATAGGCTTTGAGGTTATCATAGGATAAAAAATAGGCAGACTAGATGGGCCAAGTTGTTCTTTTCTGCTGTCAGATTCTATTTAAAGTGTTTTGCTGGCTGTAATAAAAATGCTCAATGCTGCAGACTGAAAAATACTCATATGGTTGGTGACTATTGCATTAGGACCAATTTATTCTGCTTTTAGATGTGTGAAAACAATGCATATGGCTGCCATGGTATTGAGCCACCCTGATTTGTACAAGATGTGTATTTATTTATAGTGCGATGAGGTTGAGCATTATGCTATACACTGACAATTTTATGGGGGATTACAGCTGCTTGGCCAAGTCAAGATTTTTTTTTTTATATAAAATATAAATTAAAAACTATACATTGAAACTGTATATTTATTCTATAATGTTATTTGAATTCTATGAGGACAGAATCATTATGTGTATACTATACAATATAACAAAAAGTGATCTGGCATTTGACAACAGTAATGGTTTTATTTCTATCCTCAAAAACCTTGTAATTGCTCTTGTGTGTATATAGTATTCAATGAATCTCATATGAAATGCTATCTTGCAATATTTATACATATGTTAGAGTTCACTAATAGTGACATCTTCTATATTGTATTTCCTGTCACTATGCAGCTTAGTGCAATAAATATTCTGTATAATCAGCTTTTCAAGCCTTTAAGGAGAGTCCAACAGTGCTGCTGAAAACGCTTCTCGCACAATCACAATCTTATCCCGAATTAAAGTTTTTATATGTTACATGTTGCAAATAGTTCTTTTACATAAGGGAATCTATAAATCGTATGTCATTTTAGATCATATTAGCCTTACCTTAAAAAAAGTGCAACTGACATAAAACAAAAATGCTGTGTCCTCTGTTGTCAATACAGGTTCAACAAAGTGACACAAAGAGCTGCATATAGAGTTAGGAGCAATGCCAAAAAAGGAGCAAATTTGCACCTTGGCAAAACGAAGTAGCACTCTGGAGGTGGAGAGGGGGATCTAAAATGTGTGAACAATTTGAGAGTTGGGAGAATATAAGTATTGCACGATAAAAATCAAGCTCTCCAGTATATACAAAAGCAGCCAATGCTTTCTCTGCACACACAATAAAATAGGTGATTTTGCACCCCTCACATTGCAACAAGGTTTCTCCAAGAGTAAATTTGCTCTTAACTTTAAACAAGGCACAAAATGTTTTTTAAAATATTAAAACCATTAAAGTTGCAATAATATTGTATTTTATATTGTAATTTAGTAGAATGATTACTCACCATAAGTTGAGTATAAAACAGAACACAGCAAATTATATTATTTTATACTGTGTGGATCCCTATACAATGTGTACTTAATTAAGAAGTTACTATGGGGAGTAGCAGAAAATTACATCATTATATCAAACATATACTCTGCCCTTGGGTTTTGAACTTGAGTTTTGGAATTCTAAAAACAAACATTTTCATTTTTTCCTTCTGTACATTATTAGTTTTCAATTTGTAGTTTTCAGGAAATGTTTTGATTTTGTTGGAGCATTGTATTTTTAGAATAAAAGTATTTAGCTTTAATTCTGCAAAAACAAGACAAAAAAGACAAATATTTTGTTTGCCTCCTTTTTATATAACATTGTAGATTATTTCATATTTCAATCCATTTTAAGAATACAATCTAATAAGAGGGCATGTAAACCTAGTTCTGACCTCTTGTTCTGACAGTGTTTGGTCGGATCTGTCTCTTCAAAATTAGACTGTAAGATTGTGGTTGTAGCAGGAAATGTAGGTTTAGGCTAGGTACACACTAGAGAATTTTCCGACCAATCTGTTATCAACAACGATTGTACCTACGACTAAAGGTCCGAGGTCAGGCGATTCATGCATAAACACTACACACAATTTACATTCAGATCTGTGCTCTCCTTCTGGTCTTCTAGTCATTTAGAGAATGACAGCACAATATACATTGTCATTCATTCCTGTCACACTGATTAACAGCCTTGTTATAGCTATCCACATGTCATAATGAATTTTGTTGGCTTCTGTGACTCTGAAACAAAATATTCAGTCTCAGAAAGAACAAATTATTCCATCTACAGCTCTCACCTGTCATATGCGCCCCCTCTTGGGATCAGTCTAGCAATGTATGTGGACTATCCGCTTCCCCCACTCCCTCTAGCTGTGTTTTGAGCTTCCTGAGTTACTGTGCTTCTTGTTAACTGTACCGTGCTGTCTCACACTGTACTGTGATATTGTCTGTCCCTGTACGGTGCTACGAATACCTCGTGGTGCCCTATAAATAAAAATAAATAATAATAATATGAAAACTTGCCAGGGATAATACACCATTACTGCACTAGATATATTAATACATATGTATAGATATATTGCATAGACAAAAAACCTTACGGTTTAACATGTCCGATTAAGGTTCCTTACACACCATCTAAAATGTAAGAAAACTATTAAATCTCTTCCACTCAAACTCCAAAAAGCAATGAAATTACGACAATTAAGGCAGAACCCTTAATGGACTTGTTACTTGCACAATACAGGCATGGTATGCCATCACATCCCGTGGTTAGCTGCAGGTTCAGCACTATCATGGAGTGAGATTGCAGTCACTCACAAAATGGTGAAGCTGCTAATTCACAGATTTGTGTGTTCACTGGAATACACACATGCAGTACAATTACATTTTCTTAGTTTAGCTTTATCATAGTTTAGGGCCTGCATGTCTTAGAAAGAGACATTAGAGCAACTTCATAAAAAAGTAAATTTGAAAGTGCTCTGTGGTTCCTGCCACGAATGAATGAAAAAAAAAGCGTGTGGTCCCCCTCTATTAAGTATTAACCCTAGTGCTGCCAGCCTACTGCTAGTTCCGTGAAAATCGGGAAAAATTTTGCGTGTGGTTCCCCCGATTTTCACTTAGCCAGCATTAGACAAACCAGCCGGGTTTGGTGTGGGGTCCGTCGAAAAAAACGAGCGCCCCCCCCCTAGGGACACCCAGCCCAGTGCTGATAGCACTAGGGCTCTTCCTACACCCCTGGGCGGTGGGTGTAGGGTAATAACGGCGCATATATGGTTAGAAAACAGAAACAGACGCCATTTTGTTTTGTGGAACTACAAGTCCCAGCCAGGTTGCCCTAAATAGTGTAGACATGCTGCTACTTGTATAACTACAAGCACCAGCATACCCACGGCAGTCAGGGCATGTTGGCACTTGGAGAACCACAAGTGCCAACATGCCCTGACACCCAGGGCTGGCTGGGACCTGTAGTTCCACAAAATAAAATGTTAAATAAACCACCACTCCCTTGTTAACACCACTAACATTTATTAAAAATAATAAAACCCAGAATAAACACAGTAAACACCCTCATTTACACCATAGTTTTTTATTAAAAATAATAAAATCCCAAAACACTCACCAATTAAGTTTTCTCCTTTTGTCCGCAGCTTTCAATCCAAAAATGGCTGTAAACCAAGTCCAAAATAAATTTGTATCCAAAGTCCTGGCTTGCCCCAGTCCCAAAGTTATTTATACTTCCAAATGTCCATGCTTGTAATCTGTTCAATTCTTTACCCAGGGGGGGGCTCATTGTTGATTGAAGTCTTCAGTTCTTCACCCAGGGGGGCCTATATTTGTACTTCCCATGAATCTTCTGTCTTGATTGCAGAAAAATAAAAAAATGGAGGAGCCGCCGCAAACACCTCCTACCTGGTAGGAGGTCAGATACGCAATGAGCTTAACTCATTGCAATAGTTCTATTTCTAGTATTAGGTGATTTTCCTACGCTAATACTATACCATTTGTCAGCTATATATAGAGTCCCTTTTGCAGGGAGACTATCTCCTCTCTTTGTCTCTTGTCAAGCCGCAATTTATAACACGGAGCTCTACGGCTTCCTGCCTTAATAATACTGACATTGTTCTTCCTCATTATCTCATTTATTCAATAGCTATTTACAAGGCTTAATTGTGGGGATGGTGATATAACAATCCTTTCACTCTCGGAATCACAATCAGACCTTTAATGAATGAATACTGACATTGCCTTATCTCAATACATTTACATATACTCGGAGGGAGAATTACACACTACAGACTTATTCTTTTGAATGGAAACCACAAATGTGATTGGAATTATTTAATCACATGCTGGGCATGAGTTCCAATAATGAGCTTCAGATTCTTTTTTCCATTTAATAGTATCTGATAGACCAACATATGGTTACACCCTTACTGATACAGAACGCAGTGCACACGGAATAATATTCCTTATCTTAATATGGGGATGGCATATGGAACTATCTCTCTGCTACTCAGCGCTTACCAATGGGAGCTTTCTGAGGGCTCTTTCAGATAGATTACTGACCCTGTAGTTGCCCATATATACTGGCCCATACTTTCTTATACTTCTCTACCCAGTACCATATCTGCTTGATAAGCCAACATCCCCATTCCTATCCCAGGCACTGATCGCTGTTCTGTATGATCAGGGCAGCACAAACCACTTTTAAAGCTCCTGCCCGACTCAGCTCAGTGCAGTGAATAAATTAACTGACGTCATTGAGGGACGGGAAGTTTAAAAGGGGCTCTTACACAGCCGCTCTGGCACCGCTCCGAGGGATTAAACTATGAAATAAGAGCAGTGCCAGATCTAAAAATGCTAGTGTGTACCCCCCTCAGTCCCAAAACCCCAGCCATCCTCCCTCTACCCCCCAAATGTGGCTAATTTTACTCCTGTTCACAGAAATTTTTTTCTTAGCAAAAGGTCAGTCAGCTATGTTTGTGCTCTCAAGTGAAGCCATTTTCACCCACCACAAGACTCTATCTGACATGCGCAACTTTATGACATTTTCTGAAATCCCCTATCTTTAAAATGGGGCATGTTTTACCAAATTGTAAAAAAACTGTAACTTTCTCAAACTTGTGAACCCTCAAAGGCACTCCTCAGCCCTAATACCTTTTGAACAAAACTTACCACGTGTCTTTAAACGCCCTGTACACTGAGTTACGCTCCCCCCAATAAAACAGAAAAACTGCGACTTTTGCGAAACAGTAAGTGGAAAAAAAACCTGACAGATTTTGAACTTTAGATTGTTCCTAAATTGTCATTTTTTATTCTTTTTTTCTGAAATTTCACAGTTTAATAGATTTAATACTTTTTAAGATGTAGACCCTCAAACACCATGCCCCCCTCTCACAGATTCCCTATTTCAAAATTACGTTTTTTAGATGTAACCTTAATATAAGGGCACGACTGTGCCTTTATAATATATATTTATATATATATATATATATATACATATATATATATAGAGTTAATCCAGATCCGAAACCAAAAACCAGAACACGGCATACTTGCCTAATTCTGGAAACCTTTTTCCGGAAGAGGGGGCGTGACTGGAGGGCGGGAGGGGGCGGAGTGAGGACAATTGCGTCATTTTGGCCCCGCCCCCCACAAAACCGTAATATGTGTCGCGGGAGGCGGGTCAAAATGACGCGATTGGCCTCGTCCCGCCCCCTTCTGCCCTCCAAAATGGCGTTATTCACAGAGAATCTCGTCAAATGATGCGATTCTCTGTGAATTCCAGGATGTGGGAGAATTGCCAGCTCTCGCGGGAGCCTGACCCGAATTTCGGGAGTCTCCCGGACTTTCCGGGAGAGTTGGCAAGTATGGAACACGGGGGTCAGTGAACATCTCTAATATATATATTAATATATATATATATGTGCATACATATATATATATATATATATATATATATATATGTATGCACATATATATATATATATATATATATATATATATATATACCACACTATATGGCCCTTTCTGTTTTATGCTCTACATATTACAAGGTGTTGCTAACATTCCCAAGAAATGGAGTTGTGATGACCTCATTAAAGCTTTCAGATAAGCCTACTGACTAATCACTAGTTGGTATGCGCCTAATTGCATACTTATATATCCATTTGTATTTTTTTATATTAACTACACTATCAGGTGCCACACTTTGCTTAGATAGATTGATTGAAACCTTTTACATAGGAATAGTAAAATAATTGTGATCTATGTACTCATTTATTCTAGTTCTTAGTGATGCTCAGTAAGGCTGCAGCAAATGAGGTCCACCACATTGACGTGCTATGTTATCTCCTCCATTATACAGTGCTTGGCCCCAGACATAAGCTGCCTCTTGGTGTAGTTCAGCTTTCCATCAGGAACTGCACCAGCATCTCAACTGCTTTGTAGCAGAAATTGGATAGCGCTGCTTTGTGGGGCATAGCTGAGGCCAGGTGCCTCTTCTTCAGGCTTTGACATGTTGTATTATAGTAAAGTTTAGTAAGGAACATTTACAAAAAAATATATTAAGGACAATGACAAGCATATGAATGTATTATTTGCCTATAATATACAGTACGGTTAGACATGTTTGTGAACGTTAGTAAGCATATTTTCACATCAAGGTTTGGCAATGCTTTTCTTAGTAATGCACAACAATGTTAGGTAGTTACGTGTGCGCATCAATAGCTGCTATCATTTTTAAGATGAATGTTTGCTTTAGGTGCTTTAGGTGTATCTACAATTGTCAGATGATTCATAAAAAGAAAACAAATCTCACAGTGTGTGTTATCCTTAAAAATGATGTTTATTACACATATAATAACCAATAAAACAACTTTTCCACATGGAACTATGACATAAATACAATCCACATTTGTGGTAAAAGAAATGTGTAACAAACGTCACTTTTACGGATAAAATAGTGAGGGGCCTATTTATGAAACATAATAGTGTGTTCAATTCCCAAAAACTGACGTTTTAGGGTATTAACCGCAAACTTCTTCTTTACTATCACTGCATTGCAGCAGGTATCATAGATATCTGCTGCTTTGCACATCTCTTTGTTTTACTGAGCAGTCCACATAACATTGTATGGACACTGCTCAGTAACGCTATTTACTGATGTTTGAAAATATTTTTTATCGCTTTTTTTCCCTTGTTAATATACGCCAGCATTAACATAGTTGAATAATTTCACTGAAGACCAGAACTGCACAGCGCATGTGTGGAGGGATCATGTGATCCCTCCCAGTGACATCATGTGATCCCTCCTAGTGACATCATGTGATCCCTCCCAGTGACATCATGTGATCCCTCCCAGTAACATGTTAAGCTTTCTTTCTTCGCTATACACTAGGCTGCTCTGTGCGCTCAGTTTTGCTGTCGGTGCATGCGCAGAATGATTAATAAGACAACGAAGAACATCACTGAAGGACAGCAGGAGAAAAGGAAGTGTCAGGTAAGTGGTACACTTCATAGGAACAGCCATTTTTCGGAACGGCTGTTCCTGTGTTGTTTTTTTTAGTAAATATGAGATAACTTTCAATCCTCATCTATGCGATGAGGATTGAAAAGTATCTTTCATATTAAGCACTCCTTTGTAAATAGACCCCTATGTCAGATTTGCTTGATTTTTATTAATCATCTGAGATTTGTGGGCTACAAGCAAGGAGCTAAGTATACTGTGACTAAAGAGAACATTATGTGGAGACAACAAGCATTAATTAAAGACACTGAATTTGTCCACTGCTTGTAAGTGGATATGAGATTGAGGGTGTAACAGCTCAGAAAACAGCTGCATGAACATATATCACAGTGTGGTGAAGGATTGAAAACTAAACAAAGATTACTACACTATATTACGTTCTTTGTTGTTCTGTCTCTTTTTCTTTGAGCTAAAACAAAGAAAATGTGTCAACGAGGATGTGTGTGTTTCCTGAAATAAAGGATACTCTCAAGTCACTCCCTTCCTATAACTATATCACTATTTAAGTGTTGTAAAACGCCATGTTCCAATTTCATGTTAAATATGTTTCATGCACTTTTCTGAAGTTGACATCCAAGTTAAGGTGCAGGGTGGCTGGTTACACAGGTTTCAGAAGTTGTAGGTCATTGGCATTGCCCAAACAGACTGTAATATTGAATGAGCACCTGCATATACGGAAAACTCATGCACTCAGGTAGTGCGTAATCTTTGCCTCTGGGAGTGCCTAAGCTGCTATATACTTTTTTGAACCGGGTTGCTAGCTTATTGTGTGCCTTCACCAGTGTCTAGTGTCCTGTTCATTTCTGTAATGTCTCATTGTGTTCCAGATAGTTGACTTGCCTTTGATCTTACTGCCTCTTCCCAATGTCTATCAGTACTAAGCACTTCACATTTACCATGGCTTTGCCTAGTATTACACCTATCTCTGTGGTGTGTACCAAATCCTGGACATAAACTTGTACTGTAGCTATGTGCTATATTTTGGCTATCCTGTGTATTAAACTATTGACATTGTCCCTGGCTAAGGTTTCAAATGATCCCTGTGACTCAACCCTGATCACTAATCATGGCAAACTCCAAATCCCCCTGTTTTCCATATCCTTGGGAGTAATTCCAATCTTTAGCACTGAGTTGTCAGCATTGTTCCAAGTGTGAATCAGAGCAGTGAATACAATCCAGACACCATCTTCCATAGATAATTTTGTGTTGGTGCATACAGCTTAGTACTTTAACCCATTTGTAACTATCAAGCACTGGAGTCCATTACTAAGGATACTAACTGCATAGGAAATATGCAACATTTATTGCAATTATTATAACTAATGTGATTAATTGACTATGGCCATCCCCGGTGCAAATGGCCTACAGATTTAATAAAAGGAACTTGAAAAGTTATATAAAATAACATGGACCATAAAGAAGGGTAGTAAAAATTCCATTATATCTTGAAGGCCTTTCATCTAAAAACCTGAAATATTGTTAGCTTGGACATAAATGTGCTTTAGAGTTGTGTTATTATTGATTTCAAATCATAAATACTTATAATACAGACAGGAACAGGCACAAAAAGAGAAGGAGGAGCAGCCAGCTGAGGAGGGAAGCGCAAAAGTAATGGAACAACTCATGACGGGAAGACAGAGGAGGGACTGGAAGAGGGTCAGAAGGAGGAACCACAGGAGGTTATTCCCAATGTGACTGAAGGGAAATAAATGGAGCAGTTTCTCTTCTTGTCTAACCATGTATTTTCCTGTAGGCATAGCATTGTAGGCCATAGATATGTTCATATTGGCCAAGGCAATTGTCCAGGTGTATAGGTGTCACTTCATATAGTGTGTACATGTTTATATTTATTGCATTGTATTATCTAATGACCTCTTCACTCACACCCCTACAGCAGCAAGTGTGTGAGACATGTCAATGTTTGCAAAGTGCACTTCTATTGTATTAGGAAAGAGGCAATAAGAAAGTACCAACAAAAGGCTGTGCCCATCAAAGAACCACAATTGAGAAACATTATGTATGTATGTAGTGTGTAATGATATGATGACTACTAAAAGACAAGATGATTGTAACTCTAATATGTTTCAATTGTTTCTTCTACAGCTGTTGCAGTGCAGGTCTTACTGCCCACAGCCCATAGATATTGGCAGGCCTATTTGGAGGGACTGTTGGGTGAAATTAAAAAAATCCAGACATACCTTAATAACAAATTACAATATTTGGACTTCATGAAGGACACTGCTTAATTGTACAGACATATATTTATGAAAAAAATATTTTTGAACAATAAAAGATATTTAAAAGATATTTATTTTATTGAAATTTATAATTAATGTTATTTTTTAATCACATCTGTCTATTTATTTACAAACCAATTGTATGGTTTAGTTTAAATGAAGTCAATATATTTGTTATAAACAGTGGGACTAAGGTGTTAGTTTTGCAGTGATAATAGTGTGTAAGTTACACAAGTGTTTATTAAATGTAAATGGGAAAATTACATAACATATGCAATGGTGAAGACATAAAGGTACTGGAGTAATAAAGAGACTAAATAATCACGTACACCTATTTAATATATTTGTGTGATTTTTATCTTCTTCTGTATTTGTCTTAATTTTATGTCCATTTTTATAGCATATTTTTTATTTTAAAATACAGGGAAATAATATTCATTATTATTATTATTATTATTATTATTATTATTATTATTATCAATTTATTTGTAAGGCGCCACAAGGTTTCCGCAGCGCCGCACACAGTACTAACAGTAGACTATACAGGGTGAAACCATACAGAACAATGAACAAAAAGTACCAATACTTCAAAAACTCCGGGCAGCCATATGCAGTAAAGACGGAGCGGAAGAATAGGTATGGAGACAGGAGGGGAGGGGGCCCTGCTCATACGAGCTTACATCCTAAGGGAGGGTAAACAGACCAGGCACAAGAGGAGCCAGTTGAGGCAAGAGGAGAGAAGGGAGGATGAGCTGAAGGGAGGAGAAGATGGTTGGTAGGCTTTGAGGAAGAGGTGAGCTTTGAGTGCACGTTTGAAGGAGCACAGAGTAGGAGAGAGACGGATGGAACGAGGGAGGTCGTTCCAGAGAAGGGGGGCTGCACGGGAAAAGTTTCATCAAGCTAATTCTCACATTATATATAGTTGTATTAGTTGGATATAATAAAGGTAATGATTACAGATATAATTACTTCATCTAAAATATATTTCATGGATAGCCCTATGATAGGCAAAGCACAACCAATAGAAACTGCATTTATTTAGTAAGCTTTAAATGCTTCTTTTTTAATACTTAGTTTTACCCCCAGTATTCTCAGCAGAGTCCTTTTCACATCTTTATTCCGTAGACTGTAGATTAGAGGATTTATCATGGGTGTGACAACTGCATATAGTGCAGTAAGAATCTGTTCTAGGACATTGTAGTATTCTGATGATGGCATCATGTACACAGACACACCTGTCATATAGTAAATAATGACAATGGTGAGGTGGGATGAGCAGGTGGAGAAGGCTTTTTTTCTTCCTTCCTTAGATTTTATCTGCAAAATGACCCTGATTATTTTTATATAAGATGTCAAACTGAACATAACTGGAAAAAATGCAACCATCAAGATCTCCAGGTAGAAAACAATATAAAATTCTTCAGTGACACCACAAGAGATGTTAAACAGAGCTTTAGGATCACAGAAAAACTGGCGTATGATGTTTGAATGACAGAAGGATATTTTTGATACTGGAATTGTAAACACAAATGAATTTAAACATCCTGATATCCAAGTGCCAGATACAAATAAGAGACAGTTTTTCCTATTTAAGATATAGTGATAGTGTAAAGGATTACATATAGCAACATATCGGTCATATGCCATAATGAATATTAGAATATCCTCGGTGGAGGCAATCAGTGCATAAAAGTACATCTGGGTGAAGCATTGTATGAAGGATACTGTATTATCTCCAGATAATAACATGTACAGCAGTTTAGGGACAGTAGTGGTTATATAACAGATATCTACTAAGGCCAGGTTACAGAGAAATAAATACATTGGAGTGTGTAACTTATCATCAATATAGATCACTGCAATTATAACACAATTGATGAACACTCCAAATATATATAGGAAAAAAAATAAACTGATAGTTAATGGTAAATAATTAGATATTGCAGCAAATGGCACCAAATAGAATTCATCAATATAAGTCTTGTTCTCCATGTCAAATTCCAGGTAATTCTGTAAAGAAACATTATTTTTATTATTATCATTATTATGTTGATGGTCACTGGGACTTTGAAAATTGTCCCTTCCCCGCCCTTTACCCTCCCTGAAATCTTAAACTGTAGCAGGTGTTCTTTGCTTTTGAAGATGAAGATGAATTGAACGTGACTGCATTATGTGTCATATTGTCCGCTTCTGGGCATGTGCAGATTAATTGTGCGCACAAAATCGCCAATTATGTGGCTTAATGATTCAGACCCACTGTGCCTGGGCCATATTTTTATTTTGTGCTGATGTAGGTATTACAGGCAAATACGTCCTAAACTATGTAATTGTGCATCCTGCATGTTCATGCTCTTCAGTCCAGCACCTCCTCCGCCATTACCTTGACGGGAACATTAAGTGTTTGATAAAGACAAAGAGGAAAAACAAAAGGTAAATATAGTTAGCCTAAACAATGCATATAAAAGAGGGAACTTACTTTCTGTACATGGCATGTGTGGATGAGATACACACTCTGAAAAGAGAACCCACTGAGAAAACTATCTATCTATCTATCTATCTATCTATCTATCTATCTATCTATCTATCCATTATACTGATACACATACCCATCCATTGATTCAATGTGATATCTAATGTTTCACTAAACTATCTTTCTACTTATCACTCTACCTCTATCATATTCAAAGTAGCACCTATTCTAAATAAAATAATTATCTACTACATACCATAACTGCTGTATTTACCCACTTTGTCAGTCGTTATCTTATACGCTTACAGCCTTTCTTAACTAATACTTAAATCCTTTGATTTAATTAGATTCACCTCAATCACCACTGGAAAAACTGAATACCACAGACTTTTCCAACCCCACGGATCACGCTCACATCCCCAAATCCAACCTCTACGGACCACAGATTCTATGTAACAAAAGGTCAGCCCACTACAAATAGCGCTCCATGGCTATGGACAGATATGTAGACATTTTTCTAGGATTACTAGATGGAGGAACCCTTGTCTGTAGCACATACACAACATCCCCACATTAGCTAAGCACAATAGTTTACCTTTTACTATACATTACACGCAAAGACAGCTTTCAAAGTAATGCATGGAGGCGCTGGCTGTAGAATGTAAAAGCCTTGTTAAAAATCATTGAACAGCCGGTGCTTCCAAGCATTACTCCATTAACAGTGTGAATAATAGTATCGGGCTTCAAACTGCATCATCAAACATTCAGGATTACCAGTCTGTCGTCAATGACAGCTTCGTAGTTTTCATGTTGGCTAAACTGTTGTCCACCTTTTCGTAGTCACGTAAATTACTACCACCGATTGGCAGTCAGCCAACCAGATTACCACACATATATATTCTGTAATGCGGTCTGGAGACTACACAAGGACATGACTTATATTATATAACAAAAATGTGATCTGCCATTTGCCAAAAAGAAAATAAATATTCCTGCCAACATTCATCTTTTATTTGCCCAAAAGAAATTTACCATTTACTTATTTGTTTGGTATTCCCTCCTGTGAAGTCCTGTTCTAATCTCTGTTATAGTAATTGTGTAAATATGTTCATGATTGATACATATGTGTTAAATATTCCAGATATTTAAATTATCTACATTGCACTATGAATCTTAAGGCAAACACATTTTCTGTGCAACCAGCATATTCAGACTTCCCACATAATCACAAATGTATCTTGAATGAAAGCTTTGATAAACTCCTGAAACTTTCACAAACACCTTTTGCATGTTACTAATAGCTCTTTTATATCTGTATTTCATGTGTAGTACTTGTGTAGACCTATAGGCAGTGGAAATTTAGAAGTGCAAGCTTGGAAAATGTAACCAAATGACCTAGCCTCGGAATATTTAGGTTACTTAATAGGTTTAAAATAATCTTAGCGCTGGTCTGCAATCGGATCTGGCACACTTACCAGATGGAACACATCACTAGCATACTGAGGGGCTCCTCCGTCTCATTCTACAAAGTCTGGTCCTCATGGGCCTTATATCATAACCGATCTCCACTCCAGTTTTAATGGAATTTGAATATGGAATGTCATTTCTAAACAAGCCTATTTGACTTTTATCTGATGCGTGAACCCTTAACCCGCATGCCCCCCCCCTGTCCCTACATTTTCCACCTCTCATTCATTAACCCCCCCCCCCCCATACCCTATAATTCTGTAATGTTAAAACAACATCTTTTCAATTTTGGATAAATATATAACTATCTTCAGAATATAAGAGAATTATGAGAGTGTTTATGCATCCTGCTGTATGTAAACACATGTTTTTTGCTACTGATTAACCTCTCAAGATTTTGTAATGCTTTTTACTGGTAAAGGATGTTTCTAATAAAAAGTTTCTAGAAAAAAATAATAATAATTTTAGCGCTAATTTTAAATGCTTTTTAATTCTAATTAGTAAATTACAAAAATATAATGATGCAAAGCTATCCACTCTGTGTCCCACCTCTCCTACGACTAACACACACAGACGGATGCAAACACACACAGACACAAAGACACACAATGGGACACACAGTCAGACACATACACAGGGAACACAGATCTGACCCTATCACTAAAGTAAAAAAAAGGTTTATCTGCCTGTGTCATGATAGGAATTCTAAGTATGGCATATGGAAGAAATAAACAGAAAATCCTCAGGTTTTGTTCACTCTGCTGAGAAGTTTCCTAAATACACTTTGCCCCAGAACATCAGTTTCAGGAGAATTAATATTCATATTACAGTGTGTCTCTATTACTGACTGAGTTATATCAAATGGTAGCCAATTTTTCTGAAGACCAAAATGCACAGAGGCATTCGCAAACAGCTCACCCAATATGTATTGAAGACAAATTTGTCAGTGACAACGGATTACCAGTGAGAAGTGGGTCGACGTGCCGTAATTTACAAATAGCTCACCCTGTATGGTTTCTGCATTGAAAACAAATTTGTCAGTGACAATTCATTACCAGTGCGCAGTGGGGAGACGTGCCATAATGATTTACCACCATATACTGGCCTACTTTGACCACTATCTATAGCAATGGTTTTTTTAATCATGTACAATCATAATAATTACCAGTGATCATTGTGATAAGACTTAATCCACTATCATCCATTTCGTTTCACTGTTTCCCCGGAATAAAAATAATCCTTTTAAAAGAGTCTGGGGATCTTTTTCTTGGCTGGGACTTAGAAACTTTCTTTCCCAACCACATATATATTTATTTTACAATATAGATTAGAGACTATAGAAGCATATGACTACATAGCAAAAATGTGATCTGAAATTTGACAAAACTAAAATGTAGATTCAAGACCCAAAATATCTTGTATTTGCCCGTATATACTTTATCATTTATCTTGTTTGTTTGTTTGCTTGTTTGTTTTTCAACCTGTGAAAATGTTGTACTATTCTATGTTATAATAATAGTGTAAATGTATTCATCATGAAATACTATTTTCAATTATGTATGTAAATTTTCCAGATATTGAAATCTTCATTGTACTTACTTTCATGATGCGTAAACAGTCTGAGCAATCAACCTTTTCAGACTTCATGCTGACTTAGGCTGGGTCCACACTGCATTGTTTTCAGCCAATATTGGGCTAATCACATTGATAAACGTGCGTTAGGCCCGATATGGCAGCATGTACACTTACACCATGAACGATAGTGGTTCCAGAGCACCGATTGTCATTTCATTTGATTGTTTAGAAGAACTAAAAATCTCGTTCAGCTATGGAACGATGTCCTTCCAATCCTGCAGCGTGTATGCACTCAGGATCAGGTTCTCCATAGAGTTTACAGAGTCATGATCTTTTCAGCTAAAGTTTATGATAGTTGAAGAGCACAAATCTGAGAGTAAATATTTTAAAACATGTTTAGTATGTACACATGAATCGGCATGCTGATCAGGACTTTTTTCTTTTTTTTTCAGTCGTCGGTACAATCGTTGTAAATAACTTACTGGTCGGAAAATTCTGTAGTGTGTACCCAGCCTTAGATGAGAAAATGCTCTTTCCATGCAATCACAATCTTGTCTTGAATGAAATCTTTGATAAGTTCCTGATGCCTATTAAGTGTTATTTTATGTAAGGGAATCTGTATTTCATGTGTGTGATTTCTCAAAATTTGTAGATAAAAAGGGCTCACTGAAGCTTCAAAAAAATGACACAAAATGTTCTAAAGATATCTCAAACTATCACAACTATAAATCAGTTACAGTACTATCACATAGTACAATCTAATTTAGTAGAATGCTGAAAACTCACTGTTAGATCAACATAAAACAGAACACAGGATAGGAAGGATTCTAACTTATACCTTGTGGATCCCTAGATAATGTGTAACTAATTATTACTGGGGGGATTAGAATATAATTATTCTATTACATCAAACATATATTCTGCTCTTGGGTTTGGATTAAAACGTTTTTAGAATTATTTAACACCAACAATTATTTATTTTCTCTTTCTATGCAAGACTCAAACTTTAACTCCTGCTTATCTGAGATTCCATAACATCTGAAATATGAGTCCATATCTAGCAGCAGTCACAGCCAAAAGACAATGTAGGAATAAAGCACAAACTTTGTGGCAATGCAGGAATATAACACAGTCTTTGTGGGAATGCAGGAATATAAAAAACCACAGGTATTGAAGCACTATATAACATTTTTCTTTAAATGATACAATTGCACTTAAAGAACACAAAGTGGACACAATTTTCGTATTGAAAAATGGAGGGAAAATGCAAGTAGGTACGCTCGTATTCAACAGGAAGAGGAACTCATAAAACGTTTCTAGTTGAAAACGGGTGTAAATACACTCTACCTGCATGGCACTTGCCGTATGCAGACAGACACAGCACACTGCAAGATACACATAATGCATATGTATACATAATGCCCCATCAGAAAGCACAGAAAAAATATTCGATTATGAAATTCATTAACACCTCATAATAATATAATCATTAATGAAAAAACATTTTTAAAAAGTTTTTTCCATTTTTTTTAGTAGGTTATTCTGTCAACGTATGTGGACAGTACAGTCTGTATGTGCCATATCATTGTGTATACCAGTGTCTGTAATTGTACAGAAACAATGCAGCAACATTCTCCTATATTACATTAATGGACTCTTTGCTGCACATGACTCCTCTCCCCACTAACCTACTGTGATGCAGCTGTACATCCCCAGTGCAGATGACATGTACTGAGAACTTATCACCCGTGAGTGTGATGAACTGTGTACTATTCTGCATCCTCCATACTGTTCTTCCGCTGGTGCAGTGGATCCAGGGTTGCTGCATCTTGTAGGATTTTTGTTTGTTATTTTCTTGGGTCGCACCAGAATTACATCACCCATATATTCTGTTCTTGGATTTTGATGATAACGTTTTTAAAATTCTAGCAACAAAACTTTTTTATTTTCTCTTTCTGTGCAAGACTCAAACTTCAACTCCTGTTTATCTGAGATTCCCCAAGTTCTGTAAATTAGCCCATAGCCAGCAGAATTTATCAGAGGTAATGCAGCCCCACGTAAGAGATTTCAATTTTTTTTATTTCAAATGCTTATTTGTGTACCACTTGCCTATTTACATTGGTGAGTACATGTTGTGACAAATAATGAAAAATGATATGTACATGCATATGGCTTATAGAACATCTTCTACTAGAAGATATAACATGGCCACAAACTGCTTCCAAAGTAACTGCTCTTGTAATGTGTATTCAACTCTAAGTGAGTCCCACTACCATGACACATGACTTATCATGTTGAGAAGGTGTTAATGATGGGAGATGAGTTGGTCCAGGTATACTCAGTTCTGGTTGCTGCAGTAATGCACCTCATACTGCTCTCAAATGCAAAGCAATGTTTCATGTTGCAGGAGAAGATATTCAATTGAGTTTTAAGGGGTTAAAGAACAAATGTGACACATGAAATAAAGACCACAATGTCCTTTTATTTGAGTGTCATATTTATTATATGAATGGAGAAAATAAAAAAATTGACATTTGAGATTCAAAAGTTATTGCCTTACTTTTCCCATCATGTGCATTTGCTCGTGCATGCTACTCAAATATAGAGTCCCGTGGAAGTATTTTGGTTTCTTTCTAGGACAAGCAGGAATTCCCTGTATGTGTTTGGGGGTCTTCTGTTTTTATTTTTAGTTTTTTTTTATTGTATTGACGGTATTGACAGTGGTAGCATTGAGTTCCGATTTATTTATTTTTTTCACTTATTGCCTGCGAAAGTGCTTGGGGCAGCTTAAGTGGTTGAGGGGGTGCACACATTTGGTTTGTTTATATTCAGTGCCATTACTCTATTGAGAGTGGTAGTGTTGGTGGCGGCATTGCCACTTTTTTTCTAATGCATTTAGTCGACATTGTGAATGTTGACTTTACAACCTGTCAATATTCACAATGTCTACATTTTAACCCTGTCGGCATAATGAACATGTCAACATTCTGATCAGCAACAAAATACATCTTGTTCCAGCACTTAAAATGACTGCTCAGACACGGTACCAACGCTGGGGATCTGCACCCCAAAAATAGATAAATATAACAACCAAGATATGCAATGGTATAACCGGATCTGCCACAAAAACACTCATGCACAAAGTGTACAGTTATAAAATATTTATTAAAACATATTAAAAACCATAATAGGTGATAACAAATTAAACCACAATTGTGTTTATTCTAGGTGCCAAATTCAGCCTATAGCGAAGTAGGTGCACCTACACGCTATAAAGATGGTATATAAACCAGTCCAGCAACTGTACAAAACCGCTCCTCTTTATAGATGTAAAGAGTAAGATGTATTTCTCAGGGAGATAACGTTCTCTTGTAATTAAGGATAGTGGTGTGGAGCTTTATATGTATAATGAGGGAGGTTGAACTCCGTGAAGACTGATGGAAATCCAGTTAAAGATGTCAAAGGTAACAAAGTCTCTTACCAACTCCTGGCGATGTAACATGAGACCAGTACCTTGATGTATATTCTGTGTCCAGAAGTAGTCCTTCCCTCATGAAAGTAAAGATGTTGTAACGGAGCTCCGTATAGCGCTTCTGTTCTCTCCACACAAACTCCAAACGCCGGCGCACACTCCCGCTTGTAGCTGACGTCACAAAGGTGCACCCCCGTCTCCTACGGGAGTCTCCGAATATTGTAGAGAAATGAGCGGTCACCAGACAGATTACACTGGCAATAGCGGCACTCATATATTAAGGCACAAAAGTATAGTGGGGTTCTGCTGCTCCACTGACGCGTTTCATCCCCGTATAGGTGATTTCCTCAGAGATAAGTTTCACAGTAACTTTGGTCGACTTTTAAGACCACAGCAAATTACAAACAATTCATTATATTTAGAAATAAAAGCCCATTCTACATGTTCGCTATTTTTAACTCTGCTCTGGGCCTTTTTCCCATTATTTTTGATCTCTGTATTCTCTTCTATTTCAGGATCTAAAATTCCGTTATTAAAGTTCAACAAAGTTCCCCTATTCATTAGTTCTACTTCTTCAAATGCTTGTTTAACCAGCGGAGGAGGATACCCTCTATCCGGAAAGTTTTTTGCCAATATCTTAGCTTGATGTACATAGGTATCTATGTTTTAATAAATATTTTATAACTGTACACTTTGTGCATGAGTGTTTTTGTGGCAGACCCGGTTATACCATCGCATATCTTGGTTGTTATATTTATCTATTTTTGGGGTGCAGATACCCAGCGTTGGTACAGTGTCTGAGCAGTCATTTTAAGTGCTGGAACAAGATATATTTTGTTGCTGATCAGAATGTTGACATGTTCATTATGCCGACAGGGTTAAAATGTAGACATTGTGAATATCGACATCAACATTATGTTGTCAACCATTCTGAATGTCCACCTTTTCATTGTCAATAAAGTCAATATTTCATACCCAACCCTTAACTGTTATTTTCACTCAAACTTGTGGTTTGTTCAGAAGTGGGAATACAGATATCAGTAAATCCATCACTTTTACATATACTAGATCTAACTATTAATTTAAAATTATAATCAGTTTTACTGGCAAGATATTGGCCAATAAGACCTCTTTTTTAATAATTCTTTGCATATTTCACTTTTTACTTCTTCGATTGACATTGGCCAATTTATTCATTATTTATTCATTCATATAAAGTGAAATTAAATAGAGGATATCATCTCTGTACCCATTTCAAATGAAGATAAGATCATCAATATTCTGGACTAAAACACTAAGCTAGCCTTGAACGGTTCTGACTAAATGTATTCATCCTCAAATCATCCAATATACATATAAGGTTGTATAAAGGTAAATGACAGACCTATTTTCACTATTTATTGACTAAAAAGCTTTGTAATATGAACAAATCTGAAAGTGAACTAATTAATAACTGTGAGTAAGAATTAAGATATACTGGGCCTGATTCATCTTGGAACGCAATATGAATGAAATTTGTATTGTTTTTTTAAACTGGATGCAAATTGCACGCACACACTTCCATATTCAAGTACAAGCAAATCTCAGGAAATGTTTCCATTTGAATGTGGGTATAAATACTGTAAAAGAAACATTAGAGAAGTGGTTAATGGCATCTATATATGCCCCAGGTTTATGTGTTTTAAAACCCCAGGGAAACTGATTGTGTTTGGGAAAGAGGTTACTGAAGATTGTTTCTGGCTACAAGAAGAGCCGGTGTAAGGGTCCCTGGGGTTATGAATGGAGAGAGTAGGGCAGGCTCCATTCATAAAGCCCATTCCGGAGCTTCCAACTTACCAGACAATTTGCTTGGAATCAGGAGTTGCACCTGTGAGGTGCTGTTAAAAGGCTGTGAGTCTGTTCTCTCAATCTCTCACTACCTGAGGAACAGGTCAGAGACACTGCCATTGTTACCTATAAGTTTTGTTACTTTGTGTGTGTTGGACATTAGGTCCTTCCACTTTAGAAAGTGAACTTCTTATCGATGAGTTAGAGTCGGACAGGCTAGGGTTTATGTTTTATTTATTTTTGAGGTGCAAAATAAAGCGAGCTGCGGCTTCTTGTACCAAGATACTGGAATGGTGTGCTGTTACTAGTCTGCAGCATGGAAAGTGCTGATGTTTAACCTCAGGAGGCCGCACCCTTAACCTGATCTTGCAACAGTACGCTCTGTCTAAACTTGTCTTGCCGCATGCAGACAGACAAAACATTTTGCAGAATAGGCACAATGCATATGTGCATAGTCCACATCATCATTGGTAAAAATACATTTATAAATAGTTTATTTTATTTTTTTATTTGTTATTTACATGACATACATAAATTAGGATGTTCTTAATGTCTACTGTACATAAAATGCATTTTTACAGTTTTTCTTACTTGTAAACACATGTTCTGACATGTATACGCATCAGTCATCAATATCAGATAGCACTTAGACCTGCCCTGTAGCTGGTGCAAGTGACACAGCTTAAAAAACCACATACCTCAGAGAAGCCCAGAGCTTGAATCGGATGAATGTCCATGCGCTCAAACTCGGCACACCCCTTCTGTACATTGCCTATGTGCACCCCCTCTTCTCGCAACCATTCTTCAAATCATAGGCAGTCAGATGTACCATTTGCATTTGGACATGAATCTCATGCATTTGTGTTCACCAGCACAAAATTTATTTCTGAGTATGCGAAGAACAATTTCATGCAACCTATGGCATGCAACAGGATCTACGTCCCAAACAGAAAAGAGGCCCAACGTATCTATTTGTATCATGATCTTTTATTTATGTTGCACCAGCATATTCCATAGCACTTTACAATTGAGAACAAACACAATAATTAAACAATTCTGGGTAATAGAGAAAGACAGAGTGCCCTGCTCACAAGCTTACAATCTATAGGACAATGGGAGTTTGATACATGAGGTTAAGTGCTACATATTGCATATTACTCGATGCAGAATGCAAAGGTAAAAAGTACTAAGTGTGTTGTATGATCCAGTAACACAGCAAATGTTGGTCAGGGGGTGAGAGATTTATCGTCATGTAGGAACTGTGTAAGGTAATAGGGTAGCCTAGGTGAGGTTAAAAGGATATTTGAAGAATCTTATAAGCTTGTATGTAGAGGTGGGTTTTCAGAGAACACTTGAAGGTTTGAAGACTAGAGGAAAGTCTTACTGTGCCAGAAAGGGTATTTCACTAAGGGGTATATTTTCTAAACTGCGGGTTTGAAAAAGTGGAGATGTTGCCTGTAGCAACCAATCCGATTCTAGCTGTCATTTATTTAGTACATTCTACAAAATGACAGCTAGAATCTGATTGGTTGCTATCGGCAACATCTCCACTTTTTCAAACCCGCAGTTTAGTAAATATACCCCTAAGTGTGTGCAGTCCAAGAAACAAAAATGGGAGCAGTTAATGAGTGTTAATGAGAGACAAAGATCTTGTGCAGTAATGAGAAGTTGAGTTGAAAGATATTTTGAGACAAGTGAGGAGATGCATGTTGGTACAATTTTGTTGATGGCCTTGTATGTTAGCAGAAGTATTTTATATTGGATTCGGTAATAAACAGGTAGCCAATGCAGAGTCTGACAGAGCGGTTCAGAAGTGGAAGAACAATTTGCAAGGAAAATTAATCTAGCTACCCCATGCAAAATAGATTGTAGGGGTGAGAGTCTGATTCGAGGAAGACCAACAAGGATGGTAGCACTAGTCAATGAGGTAGATGATGATATGCGAGTATTCTGAAAATATTTATTTAGATGTATGTAACAGGATTCATATACATTAGGTTGCATGCAGAGAACAAAGGATAGTTGTGAACCAATGATCATACCTAGACAGTGATCTTTTGAGGTAGGATTTATTGTCATGATGTCAATAGAAATGGAAATATCAGGTAAGTAAATATTTTGGGCTAGTGGGAATATTATTAGCTCTGTTCTTGAAAGATTAAGTTTTAGCTGGTGGTAAGACATCCATGATGAGATGGCAGGAAGACAATTAGTAATGCTGGATGTGTCCACATATGTGAGTGATCAATGGTGGTGTATTAAACTTTATTTATGTGATTGGATTATGGTGTGGGACATTAAGTATCATCTCTGACTCCTTTTTGTACTAAGCCTTTGCAACGGCAGTACTGTATTTTCACCCCCAGTGACTGCTATGGAGATCAAATGCCATAGAAGCAGATGAGTTGCCTCCCTCAGTTGTAGTTGTTATTTCTGATGGTTACCCCATATATACTAACCTCTTGCAAACAGACCCTGCTGGTTCATTGCAGCTCTGGATCATTGCAGGGCTTGGTTTGCAGTTCCTGTTTCCCAGTTCCTGCATTCCAGCACCTTGTTTTTTAGCATTGTTATTCCTGGTTTTTGACTTTGGCTAATTCTGACCATGGTCCTAAATTTTTAGCAGCCTGATCCACATCTATTCTGACCATGTGAAGTTCTGGAATCCTGACCCTGACAAGTGTAAAGGACTTTGTTTATTTATATTCATACTGGACTTTGTTCTGCCTGTCTTGCCTGGTCATTCAGCCATTGAGATCCTTTCCTGCTTGTTGTAAATAATAAATATCACCATAGTTCACCTTAACCATTGTTTCAGTGTGATAATAGAATGTGCACACAAAAGAACCTTGACATATCCGGCCTGAATCATTAAGGATCATATATGCCTTTGTTCTGTGTATTGTCCACACAATCATTCTGTGCATGCCAAGAAATGGACAATACACCAAGGAGCGCAGTCCAAGTCATTTTGGAATACAAAGGACACTTACTACACCCTACAATTCAGGAAGTGAATGGGGTGTGGAAGAGGCGAATGCACATAGGCAATGTACATTAAGGGTGTTCCCATGCAGCAAAGTCCAAGTCAGGTTCAGCGCACGCAAAAGTATGCTGGTTTTCTGCCATATCTCTTGCTCCAGCTACAGGGCTAGTCTAAGTCCCGAATACTAGTGATGACAGCTCAATATGTATGCTAAAACATGTGTTTGCAATCAGGAGCAACTGTTAAAATGTGTATTATGTACAATACACATTAAGAACAGACTAATAATTATTTTTCATGAAAATAAAATAAAACATTTTTTTTATTTTACGTTTTCTTGTTAATGCCTATATTACTAACAGGTAACATTATTTGAATAGTGTTTTTTTTCTGTACATTCTTTAGTAAGTTTATATTCTACATAGGTATTGTATGTAAATTTTCTTCTTTTAGCAAAATGCTATTGTAGTCTTAAAACAATATATAGTCATTTATAATGATGAACTGCCATAGCAATATCCTACACTCCCAGATATGTAAGAGGAATAAATAATATGCCTAACATATTACTGTAATACACTGCGAGATATGTGTGGAAAATGCGTCATACGCATAATATAATAGTGTAATACACTGTCTAGTGTGTAGGGAAAAAACATTAAACATATAACTCAAACCACCATGTGACATTATGTGTAGTGAACTTAACATATGTTTATCTTTGCTCCAGTTGCATCTATATACCAGACACCGCCTTGCTTTGCATGTATGTTATTGCCACATTTTTATATCTATCGCTAAATCAGGCCCATAATATGTGTACAACTTGTAAATGCACCTATGGTATTTATACTTCTGTGTAGCTGGACTGTGATTGGGCTGTCTGACCTAAGCACTTGTGCATTAATAGCTAAGATAGCTTTAGAGGTGTGAAAGGACCCATTTCTATTTATGACTCACACTCCCATTTAGAATTAGTTGATTTAAACACAGCATTAGTTCCCCCAACAATGCAAAAACAGCCAGTGAATAACAGGGGTTGTAGGTACGTATAGTTCCTCAATAGCTGGAGTGACTGGAGTAAAATATTTGCCTCTCTAGTGGTCTATTACCATTGCTCTGACCCCAGCACCCAATAGAATTTAAGGAAATGTGCCACACTCTTTAACAAATAGAGAAGCAGAAGCTCGGGAAGAAGATGATGATGTTTAATGTCACATACTTGCATTTGCCAGAACTACAGCACATGCCTGACACTTTAATGACTGGTGTGTCTTTGCTCCAATCACAAGTGAAAAGATTCATTTTTGCTTGTATATGGTTAGTGTATTTATGAGTTTAATTGATTGATTTATGTAAAAATATTGAGCCGTGTTGCTCCAGACATTAGATTCATATTATAATTTAAATCATTGGCCACGTGTCATGAAATATTATTTCTACAGTACTTTAGAATAAGTGCTGGGACCACCCCCTGTATTATTTAGCAGAGACAAAGTAGCTTAATGAATCAAGTTACTACTCACATTTCCCCGTACTAACTTTAATACAACTGATGGCATCTCAAATATCATGCTCTAAAACTAAACACATTACACTACTGTATAGATTATGCACATAGCGGATTTTTCTCTATAAAGTATGCCTGACAATGTAGTACATTAATATGTTACCTCATTATGGAAAACTAATGCCATAGATTTAAATTAATACAATGAAGTTTTTGTAACACTATAAAACTGAATAACCATAAATACAATAATAGTTAACAACAATAAAAATTTCAATAAAAACATAACAAATAAAACTAAAAAGATAATGCAAAGCAGTCATCTGAATTTCCTTGTATTCATTTTAAACAAATATTGTTAATGGCCCCATTTCTGGCAGCTGCTTAAATATCAAGAATAACACTTGTCACAAATTATTGATACCTTCAAATGTCCAGTGCCACAACAGCGTACAACAAATCAATATACTGAAGTTGAGATTCAAACATAAAAAGAAAAAATATTGGCCCAAGCAGGCTAAACATAGGAGTGAGAAAAGCTTCATAATTATTAGGATCATTGCAAGTACACATACAGCGACTACTGACATCTGTTTTATGTCTATTAACAAATAACCATAATTATTATTTCAAATTGTGTTATTTAACTGTTTTGCATAACCTTTCTTACTGTGGAAAATTTTGTTTTATTCCAGGTAATCTCAGCAAAGCCCTTTTCACATCTTTATTCCGTAGACTGTAAATGAGAGGATTTATCATGGGTGTAACAACTGCGTACAGTGCTGTAAATATTGGTTCTAGGATACTGGAGTAGTCTGAAGGTGGCATCATGTACACAGACAGACTTGTGACATAGTAAATAATGACAATGGTGAGGTGGGATGAGCAGGTGGAGAAGGTTTTTTTTCTGCCATTCTTAGATTTTATTTGCAAGATGACCCTGATAATTTTTATATATGATGTCAAACTGAACATGACTGGGAAAAATACAAATATCAACGCTTCCACATAGATTACAATATAAACCTCTTCAGTGCCAGCACAGGAGATATTAATCAGAGCTTTAGCATCACAGAAAAACTGGTGTATGATATTTGAATGACAGAAGGACATGTGTGCCACTGAGATTGTAAACATTATTGAATTTAAGCATCCCCAAATCCAAGTGCCAGATGTAAATAAGATGCAGGTTTTCCTATTTAACATATAGTGATAACGTAAAGGATCACAGATAGCAACATATCGGTCATATGCCATAATGAATATAAGAAGATCCTCCGTAAAACTAATCAGAATATAAAAGTACATCTGGGTGAAGCATTGTATAAAGGATACTGTATTATCTCCAGATAATAACATGTACAGCAGTTTAGGGACAGTAGTGGTTGTATAGCAGATATCTACTAAGGCCAGGTTACAGAGAAATAGATACATGGGGGTGTGTAACTGATTATCAATATATATCACTGTAATTATAATAGAATTGATGAGCACTCCAAATATATATAGGAAGAAAAACACACAGGTAGCTAATGACGTATATCTCGATTTGTAGGAAAATGGCAACAAGTGAAATTCTTTAACATAAGTCAGGTTCTCCATGTCATATTTAGCATATTCTGTTAAGAGACATTATTACTGTATTAGTGGTTCCCGTGTCAGTGTGGCATTTTAAATTAGCATTATGAGCGGAAAGTGTACATCCTGAATGCTCATGTCCTATTTTTCCAGCACCTACCCCTGGATTATTTTGCAGGTAACAATAGTTGTTTTGTAAATACAAAAAATAGACTAAAAAAATAAGCTTGGAAAAATAAATAATTTCTATATATATAAAAATACATAAATTCAACCCCAATGCAATGTACTTGTTGCCCCTTGAACTGTGCTTCTCTATTTTCACAGACTAATAAACTGAATAAATGCTATTTTTTTTAAACAAGATTTTCATTGAAACTTTACTATCCTAGATTACATGATATTTTCATGATATATTATATTTTATACACAATACTATCGTAGATTTGTAAGGTGCCACAGTGCTCTGCAGCGACAAACAGTAAGGAAAAGAAAGACATACATAAAACAAGGACATACATAAAACAAGGACATACATAAAACAAGGACATACATAAAACAAGGACAGACAAGGCAAACAAAACAAACACAGACATGTAAACAAAGGGTATGCAGGACCCTGCTCAATAGAGAGCTTACATTCTAAGTGGTGGCACAGAAGGCACAGCTGAAACAAGAGGAACGAGTGTGGCTTATAATGGAGATTGGAACAGCTGGGAGGGTGTATTAGTGTGAGTAGTATCATCAGGAATAAGGTAATTATTAAAAAAAGAGATGGGTTTTTAGAGAATGTCTAAAGATTAGAAGGCTGTGGGAAAGCCTGACTGGGCAAAGTGGGGAGTTCCATAAGTGGGGAATATCACGGGAGAAGTCATGTAGGCGGGAGTGAGAGGTGTGGGAGAGAGTGAAAAAGGGATTTTGATGTAAGTATAAGGGGGGTATTTTATGTGATGTGGATGGGGTGTGAAATATTAATTTTATAGTAGGTTGAAGGTGGGAGCTATTAATTTATTGGTGGGTTAATGTTGGGGATATTTAATTTATTAGTGGGGTTATGGCGGCCCTATTAAGGGTGGGATAATGGGACTATTCATTTAATGCTGGGTTGGTTTGGGTGCTATTAATTGAATTTGTGGCTGAGTTTGGGGAGAAGGAGAGCTATTTCTTAAAAGCTAATGCTAATTTTTTAATGTTTGGGAGGAAATTGGTTTATTTATTAAATTTAAATACTATTACTTTAATGTTGGGATTGATTGGAAGGAAATGGATCTTTTTAGTAAAGGTGAATGACATTAATTTACTGTCCGTGTTGGTTGCTGGGAGGCTTAATTATTAAACGTGGGTGCTTTTGATTTCATATCGGGCTCCTTTGGGGGAGGGAGGCCTATTGTGTTCACTGATTGCTGGGATTTCTATATAATGTACCTGTCGTTTTTCCAAACAGGGACCCAATATTCCAGAATTCAGACAAGCAGCAACTGAGCTTAGGACATGAGCAGCAGCAGCAAGTATTGAAAGCAGCAAGGACAGGTAGCAGAGAGCAGGACAGTCTGCCAAATGTTCTGACACACTCAGTCATGAGTTTGCCCTGACTGTATGAACAGTTGGGAGGCATGTCCCGCTTCACACGGCTCTGCTCGAAAAGGGAGAGCTGCGTGTACCTAATAGTAGTGTACGCAGCATTGCCCATGTATATGATTTGGATAGGAAAAGTTGGAGATCAGCTAAGCACTGTGTAAAATTATAGCCATGCCCGCCATACATGCTGGTCACACCCACTAGCGTAATGGCATGGAAATCCCTCTCTACAAATCCTGTGTTTGACCCTGATACGAGAGCAGGAGCTGGAGCACACTCAAACTGCGATTACAGCACCATACAGTGCTAAAGTACAAAAAAAAATCACTTAAACATTCACTTATTTCATGGTGGAAATGTTATAACTGCAAATATAACCAGAGGCCAGAGCATATTCAATCTGGTGAGAGGAGGCGCTTCACCGTACAGCTACACTAACAAGCTATTTCATAGCACTTTACAATTGGGAACAAGCATTACTGGGTAATACAGACAGACAGAGAGGTAAGAAAACCCTGCTCACAAGCTTACAATCTATTAGACAATGGTAGTTGGAAACACAAGGGCATGTGCTACATCATATTGCACATTGGACCAGCTAGAATACAAAGGTAAAAAATGCTGAGTGGGCTGTGTGATCAGTCACACAGCAATGTTGGTCAGAGGGTTGTTGTCTTGTGTTAGCTGTGTAGAGGGTGATAATAGGGTAACCTAGGGAGATTAACATGGTATATGAGGAATATCAAAAGCTTGTCTGAAGTGGTGAGTTTTCAGAGAATGCTTGAAGGTTTGAAGACTAGAGTAAATACTTATTGTGCGAGGGAGGAAATTCCACAAAAAGGTACAGCCCAAAGAAAGTCCTGTAACCGGGAATGGGAGGATGTGATGAGAGTGGAAGAGAGACGTAGATCTTGTGCAGAACAGAGGTGTCAAGTTGGGAGATATTTAGTGACAAATGAGGAGATGTATGTTGGTGCAATTTTGTTTATGGTTTATATGTTAATAGAAGAATTGTATATTGGATTCATTGAAAAACAGGCAACCAATGTAGAGACTGAAAAAGGGGGCTCAGCAGAGGAAGAACGGTTTCCAAGGAAAATCAATCTAGTCGCTGCAAAATAGATTGCAGTCTGATTTTGGAAAGACCAATAAGGAGGGAATTGCAATAGTCGATGCGGGAGATGATGGGTGCATGAATTAAGGTTTTTGCAGTGTCTTGTGTAAGATATGTGCATATTCTGGAAATGTTCTTTAGATGTATGTAACATGATTTAGATATAGAGTCGATGTGGGGAACAAAGGAGAGTTGTGAGTCAAGAATTACACCTAGGCACCAAGCTTGCGGGGTGGAATTTATGGTCATGTTAGCAACAAAAATAGAAATGTCAGGCAGGAAGCTCCTGTTTTTGGGTGGGAACATTATTCATTCAGTTTTTGAAAGATTGAGTTTGAGTTGGCGTGAAGACATCAAAGATGAAATGGCAGAAAGACAGTCAGTAATGCGAGGCAACAAAGATTGTGAGAGAGAAATCAGGAGAGGATAGATAGATTTGTTTATCATCCACAGAGATGATATTGAAATCCAAAGGAGCTTATTAGTTTTCCAAGTTAAATGGTTAAGATAGAGAATAGCAGAGGAACTAGGACTGAGCATTCTGGTACACCAACTGATAAAGGAAGCAGAGCAGAGGTGGATATAGAAAAATTAACACTGAAAGAGTGATTAGATAGGTAGGATGAGAACTAAGATAGGACAGTGTCTTCAAGAACTAGGGATTGTTATAAACACTTTGAAATTCTACATCCTGTGCCCTGTAGTAGACCTGCCACTGTGGAGGGAAAACAGGACACCAGGAGCAAACAAGCTGAATTGTCATACAGTGTCACCCCGATATTCCCCTGTATCTGAGTGCACCATAGGTTTCAAACTAAACTCAATATCACATGTTTATGAACGATCCTCACATTTATGAACGCTTTACCGTACAATTGTCAATGAAAACTTAATTTCATGTTGTAAAATTGTACAGCTATTAAAAAGTTATACTGTATTTCAACCATAAAGAAGCATGTATACCTCTATTTTATTTATGAAAATGTATTAAGGATTATGTAACTGGCGGGTAAAATTTATATACTCATTTTTTTATCTTCTCATATGTTTACAGTGTTATCCCTACATAACTTGCTAATAGGGGTACAGTACTTTCCTTTGTAACTTTAATAAAATAAGGGTTGTAGAGTTTCCCTTTTCATTAACCTACAACAGTCAACAGATCCTAAACACACTTATGTCAAAAATAGTTTACTTACATATTCCAAATACTTTTCACTCATTTGTGCAGGATCCAACACAGATGACACAAACAATTTGTGAATAAAATAGTGTAAACCATCCAATACCATGAAATGTGATAATAAATCTGTGAAATAACCTTAAATAAAGTGAGTGTATTAGCTTTCATCAATAAATGAACAATTTTTAACTTGTGGTTTTTTTTTTTACATCTTCCTCTATTTAAATCTTGAATATAGTCCATTATTTCCAGATCAAGGAAAAAATGAATAAATCATAGCAGTCATTGTGTAAATAATCTTAAAAATGAGTGCCTATTTATCTCACCTATCATAGGTGAGACGTTTGCTGTGCTATACCAATGCAGTAAATCTTCACAGTGAATCAGTTATGTCCATTTAGGTTGAGAAGGTTGTGATCAAAACATAAAGAATATCTTAGTGTATTCCATATTTAAAATGTAAGAAATATGTGTAAAAAATAAACTCACCTATTTCCTGAGTAAGAAAAATCTTAGAAATTTATTGAGGGAAACATTTAAGCACCAGATGAATAATAGTCTTTATTTAAAATGTTAGAAAAAGCAATAGCACAATGCTGTTCGAAAAAAAAACAAATTCATCTAAGAGATCAGTGCACTCACAAAGATTTTCATAAATAGATGCTTCAAATGACATTTGAGTTCCAACACAGAGTCCTAATAAAATGTGATCTTGCATTTGTCAAATAAGGGACATATCCCTGACCACAAAAATCTTGTTTTCTTCCCATATGTAATGTATATTTTACTTTTTTTTGTTTCCCCTTCTATGAAATCTTGCGATTATTCCTGATATAAACGTTAAATATTAAGTTCCCAGATGATGAATTCTTCTGCATTGTATTTACTTTCACTATTTAATTGAAAATAAATGTTCTATGTAATCAGCCTTTTCAGACATCACAGTGTACTACAGCGCCCCTCCAAAAAAACTTAGATAGTAGAGTGTTCTTCACTGAGAATCACAATCTAATTTTGAAACAAGGTTTATATAAGCTCATGAAACATTTACAAACAGCTTTTATCTATTACCACTAGCTTTGTTAAATAAGAGAATCTGTATTTCATGTAAGCTTTCCATTAAAAAATATGTGGCTGACAGAAAACAGTTATGTTGTGTTCCATTACTTATTGCAGTATAAAAAATATATACAATATGTAATAAATATATATATAAATATATATATATATATACCCCACCATCACAACCTTAGATTAGTCATAGTAATAGTGTACTGTACATTGTAATTTAGTAGGTTCACAACTCACCATTAGATCAGCATAAAGCTGAACACAGGAAAGAAGGACTATTTATAGTGTGTGGATCCCTGTACAATGTGTTATTAATTAAGACATTACTATGGGGGGGGGTAGAAGACAATTATGGAATAATATCAGCCTTCTGTTTTACCCTTGAGATTAAGTTTTTAAAATTATAGCAACAAAAATGTTATTGTCTATTTCTTTACCATTTTTTTTTATTAAGAAATGTATTGGTTTTGTTTTAGCGTTGTTCTTTTTGCTAAAACATGGACTTAAGGGAAAACATTGAAAAAATATTTATGCTTCACATTGTTTTCGAACAGATTTCTCTGCATTTGTTATGTAACATTGTTTTTTATTTTTTCTCTATTTTATTAGAATTTTCATTTAGTTAATATTCAAGATTGCATCAATTATAACAACGCTATTAATACACAATTATATGTTTTAAGATTTTTTTTTGGTTTTTAAGCACCAGCAATGTTGGGTATAATCTAATAAAAGGGTTTATAAACTCACCTATTTTGAAATTCTAACCTCGTTTTTAAAAGTGAATGGTTGTAAGTGTTCATGGAGAATTCTCCCCAGATCTGGATGGAAATGCACATGGCAGAAAAGGTTAACATGTCTCTTCAAAGTCCATCCTACTTATACTATAGGACCGACCCCATTATTCATTTCATCTTTTCAATTTTCTTTCAAACATGGCTTATTCCAGCTTCCACTATGCCTTTAATTCATTTTCAGATAGGATAATGGGACTACTTTACTATCAATGCGTAGAATGCACTGAATAAATGATAACTTGGGGCCTGATTCATTAAAGATCTTAACTTAAGAAACTTCTTATTTAAGTCTCCTGGACAAAACCATGTTACAATGCAAGGGGTGCAAATTAGTATTCTGTTTTGCACATAAGTTAAATACTGACTGTTTTTTCATGTAGCACACAAATATCAACTTTAAATTTCAGTGTACAAAAAAGCTATCAAGTATTTGTGTGCTACATGAAAAAACAGTCAGTATTTAACTTATGTGCAAAACAGAATACTAATTTTCACCCCTTGCATTGTAACATGGTTTTGTCCAGGAGACTTACATAAGAAGTTTCTTAAGTTAAGATCCTTAATGAATCAGGCCCTAGAATCTGATTGGTTGCTATAGGCAACATCTCCACTTTTGAAACCCGCTAGAAACTTGCAGCTTGATACATTTGCCCCTTAGTATTTAATAGTACATAAATTGAGCATCAGTCTTGAGTTATGCACTACTAAATAACTTAACTTAGGATTTAATAAACCATCTGGCTAACTTTGCTATAACACTTTGTCATATGGAGAACCGTTTACTTTACCAGAGTTGGACTACTATTGGTTCCTTCATTTTCTATGAACATTCATAACATATGTGTCTATCTGTATATGCTGATTTGAGCACTCGTTGCACTAGTTTAAAATACTTTGCATTATTGTTGGAAATCATTTGACATTACATTTTTACTGTATTAATAAAGTGTCTTATATGCTTTATTGTTATAACAAAATAAACTAGTTTATATTTTACTTTTAATGTGGGAGCAAATTCCAGTCTTATATATATATATATATATATTCCTAGTTGCATTGTTCTAGTGCTGTCTGTGCTTTTGCTTTACACTAATACTAATAATAGAGTTCCCAATAAAGTCTTGTTGGCTTAATGTATGCTTAAATTGATGTTAAAAGTAAGCTTAGACATTGAAAGTGAATTTAATGACAAACATTGCTCACTGAAAATTAAATTACGCAGAGGCTTCTATAGAAATTAAATGTATTTTGAATATGTTAATACTTTTTTAGCCTGCTAACCAATTTTTATGTAGTCACTTTTCTGTCTCTTTCTAAGCCACTTAGGCTTTAAACTACGATACAGGTGAATTAACAAAATATATTAGTACAGGCATTGGAACAGAAAGATGATGTACATGGGCATGAGATAAACCTCTGTATTAATGAAATAATTCATTTTTGAAGATGAGCTCCTTTTTTGTGAGTGAATTTAACAAATGTATGATTCTCATAATCATCAACAACATTTATTTATATAGTGACAGCAAATTATGTAGCACTTTACAATTGGGAACAAACATTACTAAAACAATATTGGGTAATAAATACAGACAGACAGAGAGGTAAGAGGGCCCTGCTCGCAAGCTTACAATCTATGGGACAATGTGAGTTTGAAATACAAGGGCACGTGCTACATCATATTGCACATTGGACCAGCTAGAATGCAAAGGTAAAAAGTATTGAGTGGGCTGTGTGATCAGTTACACAGCAATGTTGGTCAGAGGGTTGTTTTCATACATTATTACAAGGGTAAATGGTACCAATGTCTAGATGGTTTTGGGGACTGAGTGGGATGAATGCAAGGACTGAGTGGGATGGATGTGGGGACTTTTGTGCTACATAGTGACTCACACCTGCAGTTTCCTATACTGCATATGTTTATTTCAGTGAACACACAAATCTATGATTTAGCAGCTCATCCATTTTGTGAGTGACAGCAATCTTACTCCATGATAGTAATGAATCTGCTGCTAATCACAGGATGTAATGGCATACCATGTCCCTATTTCATATGGAACACACCAATTGAGGCTTCTGCCTTAATCTTCATAATTCCAGTGAATTTTGGAGTTTGAGTTGAAGATTCTCAATACTTGTCTTAAATTTTAGATTGTGTGAAATTATAAGCAGCCTTAATCAGACACGTTAAACTGTTTTTTTAAATCTATGGAATATATATATATACATGTAGATAGATAGATATAAATGTATAGATAGATAGATAGATAGATATGTACATGCATTTGTACATGCAATACAAGATATCAGTACTGGTGCTCAGTTCAGTATTTGGTTGAGAACAGTCTGAAAAATCTATAATTATGTGTATTTTTAAGGACACCTCCTCATGTACAGGTGGCAGCCAGCCTTCAGAAACCAGATGGTTGATCCGGATAAAATCTAGAAGAAATATGAAGGAAACGTCTCCTTCTGGTGTAGCAATTTAGATCATACAAAATAGCAACACAAAAAATATACATAAATCCTTAGCTCTAGTGATATAAGAAAAGTGAGCAAGAGATATTAAGTTGACTATAAACACCACCTCCACCTAGTGTGTGTTTAGGCATACCAGATATATTAATAAAATCAGCTTATCTGTAGTATCACATCTTAGATATCCACTCAGTTCAGAACAGAATGGACTGACAGCTTGTCTGTAAATGCCACTTCTTGGTTCCACTGTTAAAGTTATATCACTCCATACGATGATATATAAAATAATAGATAGGTACCAAAGATAGTGTAATACGTTTACAAAAGGATTTGTTTCACAAAGGCATATAGGTTATGCTCAAACATTGATTAAGAACAAATAAAGCTTATCTGTATTCCACAAGCAGAGGATGTGGGGCTCCTAGTAGTTCTTCCCAAGTGTGGATACTCTCCAGGACTTCCGCACAAAAAAGTCAAATGGGGGACTCCACAATAACCAAATGGACCAGGATACAACACTCCACCATATATTAGCAAATAGGTCAGCCTCAACGTGTTTCGCTTCAATAGAAGCTTCATCAGGAGGAAAGAGTGACTGCATTGTATATAACTCACGTTTAAATAACGGGTGCTTTATGCGGGCATGGACAATGTACTTTACAAAGCGTTGTACATTGTCCATGCCCGCATAATTACATTACCCTCTTAACAGCACCGATAACACCGTCGCGGTTGACAGTGACAACATCAAGTCGCGATGGCTTCTTCATTCATCGTGATTGCTTCAGTCGTCCTGGAGCCTCGTTGGGAAGGAGCCCTTAGGTGTGAAGACGTCGGGGTAAGTGTTGTCGGAAAAATTGGCATCATTATTCCGTACCCCACCCATTTAGCAGAGGTAATGCAGCTCTACATAACAACTATCATTTTTTTTATTTTAAATGCTTATTTGCGTATCACTTGCCTATTAACATAGGTAAGTGTATGTTGTGACAAATAATGAAACATTACATGTACATGCATTTGGCTTATAGAACATCTTCCACTAGAATTTATTACATGGCCGCAAACTGCTTCCATAGTAACTGCTCTTGTAATGTGTATAGTTTATGACTCACAAATGGACTTAAATCCAACTCTATATGAGTCCCACTATCGTGACACATGATTTATCATGATGAGAAAGTGTTGAATGTATCTCCTTCTGATAGGGAATGAGTTGGTCCAGGTATACTCAGCTCCAGGTATACTCAGCTCCGGCTTGCTGCAGTAATGTATCTCATACTGCTGTTAAACACAAAGCAATGGTTCATGTTGCAGGAGAAGATGTTCAATTGTGTTTCACAAGATTAAAGAACAAATGTGACACATAAAATAAAGACCACAATGCTCTTTTATTCGAATGTTGTATTTATTATATAAATGGGAAAAATATACAAATTGACAGTAAGTGGGAGATTCAAAAGTTATTGCTTTACTTTTCCCAGCATGTACATTTGTTCATACACTCTACTCAAATGTATAGAGTCTCGTGGATATATTAGGGTTTTTTGTTTTGAAAAGCAGGAAGATTCTGGATGTATTTTGGTTTCTTTCTAGGATAAGCAGGAATTCCCTAGATGTATTTGGGGGTCTTGTTTTTACATTCACTTCAGTTTTATTTTCATTTTTTTATTGTATTGCAGGTATTGAAGGCAGTAGCATTAAGTTCCATTTTTTTATTTTCTTTCATTTTCCTGCAAAACTGCCTGGGGCATCTTAAGCGGTTGAGGGGGGGCACACATTTGTTCTGTTTACATTCAGTGCCGTTACTCTAATGCCAGCGGTAGTGCTGGCGGTGGCATTGCCGCTTTAAATCGAATGCATTTGGTCAACATTATGAACGTCGACTTTACAACCTGTCGATATGCAAAATGTCTAAATTTTAACCCTGTTGACATAATGAACGTGTCAACATTCTGAATGTCCACATCTTCTTGTCAACATTGTCAATATTTCATACCTAACCTTAATAGGTTTTTTCACTCAAACTTGTGGTTTGTTCAGAAGTGTGAATACAGATATTAGAAAGTCCATCACTTTTACACATACTCGCTATAACTATTTTTTAAAACTATAATCAGTTTTTCTGGTAAGGATTTCGCCAGTAAGACATCTTGTTTTATAATCCTTTGCATATTTCACTTTTCACTTTTCACTTGTCCAATTGACATTGGCCAATTTATTCATTATTTCTTCTTTCACATACAGTGAAATTAAATTGAGGATATAATCTCTGTACCGATTTCAAATGAAGATCATCAAAGGAACCTGACTAAATGTATTCATCTTCAAATTATCCCATATAAGTAAGGTTGTATACAGGTAAAAGCCAGACCTATTTTCAGAATTTATTGACTAAAAATCTTTGTAATATGAACAGATCTGAAAGTGAACTGATTTAGATCAAAGCACTAATAAATAACTGTGAGTAAGACTTGAGACATGCTGGGCCTAATTCATCTTGGAATGCAATGTGAATACACATTGAGGATGAAAATTGTACGCACACACTCACATATTCAAGTACAACAAAATCTCAAGAAATCTTTCCATTTAAATATGGGTATAAGTACTGTGAAATAAGCATTGGGGAAGTGGTTAATGGCAGCTATATGTGATAGATCTTATGTGCTTTTAAACCCCAGGGAAATTGCTTGTGTTCGGGAAAGAGCTTACCGAAAATTTTTCTGGCTACTGACCCACGAATATTCTGACCATCTGCATCTCTGGAATTCTGGCCTTGACAAGTATAAAGGACTTTGCTTATTTATATTGATATATAATCACTGTAGAATTGCTGCAAGTCAATGATGGCTGAATAACTAGTGTGTAAAGTTCTAAGTGTGTTAGTTAGAAGTGTATTAAGATTTAAATAGCATAATTCAGAGTTATACCAGAGTTAATCAGGAGGAAGCAGGAGAAGAGCATTCTGTACCACAGCTAAACAAGGACAACAGTCAGTATTCACCTGAAACTCCATATTCTACTCTTGATGTTTCAATCTCACCTGGCTACAAGCTGCACACATCTTGTTTCAGAGTCTGATCTTATTTTCTTCTCAGCTTATAAAAGTTTGTTTTCTGTCAGCTTATTTTCCCTGCAACATTCCTTCTGTATATTCTGCCGACTCAGACTCCCATTTAGAATGGGTTGGGAACGATTTTCCGAGTACCACAACCCCGACAACGATGATGCCTACAAAGAAACACCAAGTAGTCAAAAACTACATCATTATACACAGACTTACCTACAAAGCAATGCTGCAGATTTCCGAGGGGTGGATAATGCTGACCGCAACTAATTCTGATGAGAGACCTCTCTGGCACTTGGGTTCAACGTCACTGAAAAGTGCGACCTAGAAACTGTTCATTTAAAGCGGCAATTTCGGGACCCCGCAGGTAAAGTGTTTCATAAAACACTGCGTATAGCCTCTTGTCAGACTTAGTTGCAGTCAGCATCATCCATCTGCAGCATCGCTTTGTAGGTAAATCTGTGTATATAGATGTAGTTTTTTTTAGCTAATCAGTGTTTCTTTGTAGGTATCGTTGTGGTTGGGGTTGTGGTAATCGTTTTTACGATTACCACCGCTTAGAATTAGTGACTTAAGCACAGCATTAGTTCCCCTAACAATGCACAAACAGCGAGTGGATAACAGGGCTTGTAGGTACATATAGTTCCACAATAGCTGGAGTGACTGGTGTGAAACAGATGAAACTTATTATTATCATCTTCTCCAAAGCCATTCAAACAGCTCGGGAAGAAGTTGGTGATGATTAATGTCACTTACTTACATTGGACAGTACTACAGTACATGCTAGACATGTTAATGACTGGTGTGTCTTTGCTCCACCCGCAAGTGGGAAGATTCATTTTTGCTTGTATATGGTTACTGTATTAAAGAGTTTAATTTTGTGATTTATGTAACAATATTGAGCCTTGGTGCTCCAGACACTAATTTCATATTATAATGTTAATCATTGGCCACGTGTCATGAAATATTATTTTTACACTGCTTTAGAATTAGCAGCGGAACCCCCCCCCCCCCCCGTACCATTTTGCAGTGTACACAAAGGCAAAGAAGCTGAAAGAATCAGGTTATTATTCATATATCCCCCTCGCTATCTTTAATACAGCTCTTGGCATCTCAAATATCATGCACTAAAAACTAAACACATAACACTATTGTATTGTATAGATTATGTGCATAGCAGATTTTTCCCTATAATGTATACCTGACAATACACAGTAGTACAGTATGGAAAACTAACGCCATACATTTAAATTAATACAGTGAAGTTTTTGTAACACTATAAAGCTGAATAACAATAAATAAAACTAAAAAGATAATGCAAAGCAGTCATCTGAATTTCCTTGTATTAATTTTACACAATTTTACATATTGTTAGTGGTCCCATTTCTGCCAACTGCTTAAATATATTGTTTTATTCCAGGTAACTTTAGCAGAGCCCTTTTCACATCTGTATTCCGTAGACTGTAAATTAGAGGATTAATCATGGGTGTAACAACTGAGTACAGTGCTGCAAAAACTGGTTCTAGGAGATTGGAGTATTCAGATGGTGGCATCATGTACACAGACAGAGCAGTCATATAATAAATAATAACCATGGTTAGGTGGGATGAGCAGGTGGAGAAGGCTTTTTTTCTGCCGTCCTTAGATTTTATTTGCAAGATGACTCTGATAATTTTTATATAAGATGTGAAACTGAACATAACTGGAAAAAATACAAATACCAATGCATCCACATAGATTACAATATAAACCTCTTCACTGCCAGCACAGGAGATATTAATCAGAGCTTTAGCATCACAGAAAAACTGGTGTATGGTATTTGAATGACAGAAGTACATGTGTGACACTGAGATTGTAAAAATTATTGAATTTAAGCATCCTGATATCCAAGTGCCAGATGCAAATAAGATGCACATTTTCCTACTTAATATATGATGATAATGTAAAGGATTACATATAGCAACATAACGGTCATATGCCATAATGAATATAAGAAGGTCCTCTGTAAAACTAATCAAAAGATAAAAGTACATCTGGGTGAAGCATTGTATGAAGGATACTGTATTATCTCCAGATAATAACATGTACAGCAGTTTAGGGACAGTAGTGGTTGTATAACAGATATCTACTAAGGCCAGGTTACAGAGAAATAGATACATGGGGGTGTGTAACTGATCATCAATATATATCACTGTAATTATAATAGAATTGATGAGCACTCCAAACAAATATAGGATTAAAAACACGCTGATAGCTAATGGTATATATCTCAATATGTAGGAAAATGGCAACAAGTGAAATTCTTTAATATAAGTCTGGTTCTCCATGTAATATTTAGGATATTCTGTTAAGAGATATTATTATATTATATATAATTATTACATTACTATATTAGTGTTCCTGTGTTAGTGTGACATTTTAAATTAGCATTTTGAGTGGGTATATCCTAATGGGTAGGTGTACATTCTGAATGCTCATGTCCATTTTTTCCAGCACCTATGCCTGCATTGTTTTACAGGTAACAATAGGAGTTCTGCAAAGGCAAAAAGAATAAAAAAAATTGAAAAAGTAAATAGTTCTGAGGGGGGTATTCAATTGTTAACGAGACGGGTGAAATACCAGCGCTCGAAAAATATTACCATTAATACGGTAATTACACGCTGAATTTCAGCTTGCAGCTCCCTGAGCTGAAATCCAGCGAGTAAATTACCGTATTAACGGTATTTACGCGCAAATTACCGTTTTAACGGTAATATTTTTCGAGCGCGTGTATTTCACCCGTCTCGCTAACAATTGAATACACCCCTAAATATTATAACAAAATACATAAATTTTACACAAAGCAATGTACATGCTGCCCCTTGAACTTTGCTTATTTATTTCCACAAACTAATAAACAGAAAACTAGTTATTTTTCTAAACATGATTTTTACTGAAATTTGACTATCCTGGATTACATGATATTTTCATGATATATTACATGTCATAGACATTGATGGTCATCCTTATTTGTGTATACTGTTTTTTTCTGTGATTACAGTATGTGCTGACTACATTTTTGATTCATTATAGCATACTAAGGAGCAAGCACACAACCATAATAATGAGTATTTTACCTGGAGAAGCTCACTCAGGGTGAAACATGTTGGGTGGGAATAACAGGTTTCCATCACTATTCCCCCAGTGTAACTTTTAGAACTGTTATAGTAAATACAAAAACAGGAGCTGGAGCACACTCATTCTCCAATTACAGCACCATATAGTGCTAAAGTATGAAGAAACATTGCTTTGAACCTGTTATATCTGTACTTCAAACATGATCAAGGTCCAGGGCATATTCAATCTGGTTAGTGTGGGTGCACCACTGTACAGCAATACTAGCAATTTGGAAACACTTTGAAATTCTACATCCTCTACACCAAAGTAGTTCCTGCCCCTGTGTAGGGAAAACAGGATGCCAGGAACAAACAAGCTGGACTCTCCTAAAGATCACCCCAATCTGCCTCTGTATAAAAAAAGTGAGTGCACCAAAAGGTTCAAACTAAACTCAATATCACATGTTTATGAACGATCCCCACATTTATGAATGCTTTACTGCACAATTGTCAATGAAAACTGTCTTTTGTGTTGTAAAATTGTACAGCTATTAAAAAATTATACTGTATTTCAACCATAAAGAAGCATGTATACCTCTATTTTATTTATGAAAATTTATCCAGGATTGTATAAGTAGCGGGGAAAATTTATATACTAATTTTTCCCTCTACTCATATGTTTACAGTGTTATCCCTACATAACTTGCACATAGGGGTACAGTACTTTCCTTTGTAACATTATTAAAAAAGGGGTGGAGAATTTCCCTTTTCATTAATCTGTCAGCAGATCCTAAACACACTTCTGTCAAAGATAGTTTACTTACATATTCCAAATCCTATCCATTCACATGTGCAGGATCCAACACAGATGGCTAAAATAATTGGTGAATAATATAGTGTAGACCATGAAATGTGATAATACCTCAGTGAAACACTCACTTTATTATAGGTTACATTAGCTTTTATCAATAAATGAATAATTATTAACTTGCCTGGTTGTTTTTTTTACATCTTTCTCTGATTAAATCTTGAATATCGCCCATTATTTCCAGATGTGCTCAAAGAAAAAAATAATAGAACATTAGCGTTCATTGTATAAATTATATAACCTTAAAAATGAGTGCCTATTTATCTCACCTATCATAGGTGAGAAGTTTACTGTGCTATACCAATGCAATAAGTCTCCTCTGCTAATCAGTTATGTCCATCCAGGTTGAGAAGGCTGTGACCAAAACATAAAGAGTATCTTAGTGTATTCTATATTTAAAATGGAAGAATTATGTGCAAGAAATATACTCACCTATTACCTGAGTGAGAAAAATCTTAGCAAAATATTGAGGAAAACATTCAAGCACCAGATGAATAATAATGTCTTTATTCTAAAATGTTAGAAAAAGCAATAGCACAATACTGTTTCAAAAAAAGAAAGAGATCATTGCACTCACAAAGATCTTCATAAATAGATGCTTCAAATGACATTGGAGTTCCAACATACAGTCCTAATATAATGTGACCTTGCATTTGTCAAAAAAAAGGGATACATTCTTCCCCACAAAAATCTTCTTTTCTTCCCATATGTAATGTATATTTTACTTTTTTTTGTTTTCCCTCCTATGAAATCTTGCAATTATTCCTTAATATAAATGGTAAATATTAATTTCCCTGGTGATGAATTCTTCTGCATTGTATTTACTTTCACTAGTTAATTGAAAATAATTGTTCTATGTAATCAGCCTTTTCAGACATCACAGTGAGCCCTACAGCGCCCCTCCAAAAAAAATTACATAGTAGAGTGTTATTCACTGACAATCACAATCTAATTTAAAACAAGGTTTATATAAACTCATGAAACATTTACAAACAGCTTTTACCTATTACCACTAACTCTGTTAAAAAAGAGAATCTGTTTTTCATATATGCTTTACATTAAAAGATATGTGACTGTAAGAATACAGTTCTGTTGTGTTCCATTACTTATTGCAGTATAAGAAAATCTACAAAATGTAATATATATATATATATATGTATATATATATATATATATATATATATATATATATATATACCACACCATCACAACCTTAGATTAGTTAAGGTAATATTGTACAGTACATTGTAATTTAGTAGAAGGATCACAACTCACCATTAGATCAACATATAACAGAACACAGAAAAGAAAGACTATTTATAGTGTGTGGATCTTATCTTATCTTATTGTTAATTAAGACATTGCTATGGGGAGCAGAAGACAATTATGGAATAATATCAGCATTCTGTTTTACCCTTGAGATTAAGTTTTTCAAATTATAGCAGCAAAAATGTTATTGTCTATTTCTTTAACATTCACTTTTAGTTTGAATTATGAAATGTATTTCTATTTGCTTTAGCATTGTAGTTTTTGTTAAAACATGGACTTAGGGGAAACACTGAAAAAATGTTTATGCTTCAATTGGTTTCAAACAGATTTCTCTTCATTTGTTATGTAACATTGTTGTTGATTTTTCCCTGTTTTATTCTAATTTTCATTTTGATAATAGTTATTTTTTTGTGTTTTTAAGTTCCAGCAATGTTGAGTATAATCTAATAAAAGGGTTTATAAACTTACCTATTTTGAAATTCTAGCCTTGTTTTTAAAGGTGAATGGTTGTAAGTGTTCATGGAGAATACTCTCTAGATCTGGATGGAAATGCACATGGTAGAAAATGTTAACATGTCTCTTCAAAGTCCATCCTACTTACACAATAGGACCGACCCCATTAATAATTTCATCTTTTCAATTTCCTTTAAAAAAATGGCTTATTCCAGCTTCCACTATGTCTTAAATTCATTTTCAGATAGAATAATGCGACTACTTTACTTATTTTTCTTCAATGTGGTTAGAACCATCGTCATTACTAATTTCAGCTATTCAGTTTTCCCTATTTTGCTTATTTCATCTTCCTCTATACCTTAAACTAATTTTGAGAGCGTACAACATGTCTGTCTACTTTACATGTCACTTTTGTGTTACATTATTACTTGTGCATTTATAAATGTGGGTACCCAATGAAAGTAAATGATGACTCCTGGTTACCAGCATCTTCAGCAGCATCATCAACAATTAAATTATTTTGCATGGAGTAAAAGGCTCTGCAGCTACCCGTTAACAAGAGAATGTAGTTTTATGAGCCTTCTCCAGAATCTTTTTCTGCTGGTAGTATTCCCATTTTTGAAATACAAGGGCACGTGCTACATCATATTTTACATTAGTCCAGCTAGAATGCAAAGGTAAAAAGTATTGCGTGGGCTGTGTGATCAGTCACACAGCAATGTTGGTCAGAAGGATGTTGTCATACATTATTACAAGCGTAAATGGCACCAATGTCTAGATGGTTTTGGGGACTGAGTGGGATGAATGTAAGGACTGAGTGGGATGGATGTAAGGACTGAGTGGGATGGAAGTAGGGACTTTTATACTTCATAGCGATTCAGACCTTCAGTTTCCTAGATTACATATGTGTATTTCAGTGAACACACAAATCTATGAATTAGCTTCTTTATTTTGTGAGTGACAGCAATCTTACTCCATGATAGTGCTGAATCTGCAGCTAACCAGAGGATTTAATGGCTGACCATGTCTGTATTTCATTTGCAGCACATCCATTGAGGCTTCTGCCTTAATGTTCATCATTTCATTGATTTTTGGAGTTCGAGTGGAAGATTATCAGATTGTGTGGAAATATAAGACTCCTTAATCAGACAAGTTAAACAGTTTTTATTAATCTATGGAATATGATGAAATTAACCTAGCTGAAATGAGCATTGGGCAGGGCATACTATTGAGGTCTATCTTTCTATTTTTTATATTAAATTTTGTATTTCTCATATATATATATATATATATATATATATATATATATATACAAGTTTACCCGTGCATGATATTAATGCATTCTAGTCAAATCAAGCTACTTAAGGTGTTAAAAAGGTTCTTGTCATCTTCATCGCCACACACACACACACGCCGCTAGGCTTTTATATATTAGATAATGCTAAGAATTAAGTAGGTCAGTGTAGTATATAATTCTGCACAGCAGGTGGCGCTGCAGCTTGAGCACTCTGTCACCCGGTAGTTTTTTCCACACACACACACACACACTAACACAGCATGTGTGTTCATGAGGTAAAATTACCTCACGAAAATGAAATTGAGCCCTCATCTCGTAAATTTAGCCTTTATTACCCCTCCCACGGGGGGAAGAAGGGATGATGGAAGTTAAATGACTTCACTATTATAATTTTTTTGTCAAATAATGTCAGTATACCAAATTTCAGCTCAATTGGATGAGCCCTTTCTGAGAAAATAGTTTTTTCCACACACACACACACACACTAACACACGCCGCTAGGCTTTTATATATTAGATAATGCTAAGAATTTAGTAATTCAGTGTAGTATATAACTCCGCCCAGCAGGTGGCGCTGCAGCTTGAGCACTCTGTCACCCAATAGTTTTTTCCACACACACACAGACACACACACACACTAACACACGCCGCTAGGCTTTCACATATTAGATATATATATATATATATATATATATAAATAGAGAGATAGAGAGAGAGAATTATGAATGATATCAGAAAAAGACTCCCTGATGAGATAATCATCAACATTCAAAAAGATGTATCTTTCCATGACCCCCATATTTCCATCAATACAAATAATGTTTCAATGAAATAAAAATATTGGGCCTGATTCCTTAAATACTGACTGACTGTTTTTTCATGTAGCACACAAATACTTGATAGCTCATTTTTACACTAAAATTTAAAGTTGATATTTGTGTGCTACATGAAAAAAAAGTCAGTATTTAACTTATGTGCAAAACAGAATACTAATTTGAACCCCTCGCATTGTAACATGATTTTGTTCAGGAGACTGAAATAATAAGTTTCTTAAGTTTAGTCCTTAATGAATTAGGCCCATTAAAACTAAGTAAGTAATCAAGTGTATCAAATTAAAATAAAATGTATCATACTTAAGTGTAAATATTAATCCTCCAAGAAGACTAAGGGCCAGTATGTTCTTTAATTGTGCCCCTTTGGATCAGTCGGAAGATTTGTTTTAAGGACACAATCTTGTTTTACAATAGGACAATTTTTCTTTAACCTCTTCAGCGCTAAAGATAAGTCGGTCTAGTCTTCCCCATCTACCTCTAAAGTGTTGTTAAAGTAATAATTTAATTTCTTAAGCAAAAGAAACTTTAAGAATAAAATTATATCATTGTTTATTTACAAAAGAAAAGCTTGCCCTGTGATAATATTATCACTCTCAATTTCAGTCTCTGAAATCTCTGCCCGTTCACAGAAGAGACGGTTTCTATCAGTAACAAAAGTAGGTTGTATTACACTTCACAAATGTCATATTACAATTGGCTGAGATGGCATATAGGCGTGTCTTGGTCCTTATTGCTCCCCTTTATTCAATGGAGATTTTGGAGAAATACTTGCAACTTTTTGTTCACCATCTCTGATTAGAAACATCTGTTCTTTGAATTAACTCCTTCATTCCTGTTCATATCCCTCTCATCAGCTCACACGCAAGGATCCAACTGACATAATAAAACCACATCAAATATAAATGATATACTAAAATAAGCAAAAACAATGTAAATATTTTCATGTTAATAAATTGGCTTCATCCAAAATAAAACATCTTTGACAGTGTTAATGATGAGTCACACATATCCTTAGCACTCATGGGGTTCAATAATGTACAAATAGTACTTGTCCCCCACCAGTATTTCCTGTCAGTGGGAGCTTGGCGAAGAATGGAGAAATGAGGGTGGTTAACTAAAAGTGCCCGATGCCTACCCTGACACCTACAGACCTAGGTACAATCTAGTTTCAGAGAGGAAATGCCAATTTTATTACAATGTGGACCTTTAGAAGTCATTGTCTTTTGATCATATGTAATCTAATGACAAAAACACCCTATACTACCGAAAGCATTAAGAAGCTCAGGTATGGGGAAGAGAAAACAGATCACTTCCATCCTGGGTTCAATAAAATCAAGCGTACCCTCATTTGAAAGAGGAGAGTCCACTCTTTCAAGTGATGTTGGGCTTTTGTCATTATTGCATTTTGGTCACATGTGATTGATCATCAGACAATACCAGCCAACACTACAGAAAATATTAAGCTGCCCACGTGTGATCCCTCTTTCAAGTGATATGGGCTATTTGTTGTTACTGCGTGTTGATCACATGTGATCACCAGACAATAACACCCTACACTACAGAAAACAATAAGCAGCTCATTGATGGGCAGGGGTGTTGTAATGCCCAGATCTTACCCATCCTGGCTTCAAGAAACTATGGTGATGCCTCATTAGAAATATGATAATCACCTCTTTCTAATGATTTGCCCCCTTAATGGATATTGTCAGGTTAACTCAATATAGCGTTAAAAAGTCCAATTATGGGGTTTATAATGTTCAAATCTCCTCCATCCTGTCTTCAATACCATCAAGGGTTCCCTCATTTGAATCAGTAGGTTATCTAGTATTCAAATGGTATGCTATTTGGGTTACCCATTTTTTTCCTAAACATTTTATGCATTTAAATCAAGACAGTGCAAACTAGCAAAACAAATGCATTATCATTTCCAAGTGCAGATTTTGACATGAAAATTATATGTAGAATCCCACTTTTTGAGGTTTTAGAATAGAGGATTGATGCCAAAGCAAGAACCACAAAGTTTTTCTTAGAGGTTTTTAGAAAACAATACACACATTTCACATCTCACATTCTTGAACATTTAATAAAAAAAAACATGTTTTGAAAGCAATGGTATTTTCTGAAAATGTTCAAATTGTGTATGTACTGCATTAACAAACTACTGTTATTGATCTTAGAATGTGACAAACCCAAAAAGTGCAAAAAAGCTCAGCACATGGGTGAAAAAGCCTCAGCAGTGAAGAGGATAATATATTCTTGATGTCATAACATGGATTATTAAATATAAAAGCAAAACATTTGTATTACATAATGTGTTTCTTATTTTGTTAGAGCCCACCTGATGGAGAGTATTTCAATCTAGAAAACTGATATCTTAATAAATCTAATTTAATATATCTGATGGAAACCTTCTCTATAAAAAAATGGCTTATAAATTCATGGTTTGTGGTGAGCACTGTTGAAATATAGATAGTGGTTAGTATCAACTTTTGTTTGATTATTAGAAGTGGCAGTGTTAAAATTCTGTACTGAAAGGGTAAAAGAAAGTTTGTGCATATTTTACTCTACACATGAGTGTGCAAAGTCCAAGTGTTCATCCCAAATAATAAAAAGATCATCAATGTTAAGGCCATAAAGTACCAAGTCCAACAAGTAATCAACTCTCCACACATAAGTATCCGGGCATGGACAATGTACTTTACAAAGCGTTGTACATTGTCAATGCTCACAGTTACATTACCCCCTTTACAGCACCGATAACAGTGTCGCAGTTGGCAGTGACATCATCAAGTCGTGACGACTTCTTCATTCATCTTGATTGCTTCCAGTCGCTTGGCACATCAGTCGTCCTGGAGCCATGTCGGGAAGGAGCCCTTGGGTGTGAAGATGTCGGGGTATGTGTTGTCGGAATACTCACCATCATTATTCCGTACCCCATCCATTTAGCAGAGGTAATGCAGCCCCACAAAACAGATATCATTTTTTTTATTTCAAATGCTTATTTGCATCGTACTTGCCTATTAACATAGGTGAGTGCATGTTGGGACAAATAATGAAACATTACATGTACATGCATATGGCTTATAGAACATCTTCCACTAGAACTTATAACATGGCCGAAAACTGCTTCCATAGTAACTGCTCTTGTAATGTGTATATTTTATGACTCACAAATGGACTTACATCCAACTCTAAAAGAGTCCCACTATAGTGACACATGACTTATGATGATGAGAAGGTGTTGAATGTTTCTCCATCTGATAGGAAATGAGTTGGTCCAGGTATACTCAGCTCGGCTTGCTGCAGTAATGTATCTCATACTGCTGTTAAACACAAAGCAATGTTTCATGTTGCAGGAGAAGATATTCAATTGTGTTTCACGAGATTAAAGAACAAATGTGAAAAATAAAGACACAATGCTCTTTTATTCGAATGTCGTATTTATTATATAAATGGGAAAAATTTACAAATTGACATTAAGTGGGAGATTCAGAAGTTATTGCTTTACTTTTCCCAACATGTGCATTTGTTCGTACACTCTACTCAAATCATCATCATCATCATCATTTATTTATATAGCGCCACTAATTCAGCAGCGCTGTACAGAGAACTCATTCACATCAGTCCCTGCCCCATTGGAGCTTACAGTCTAAATTCCCTAAATATAGACACACACTCACACACAGACAAAGACAGACAGACTAGGGTTAATTTTGAGAACTGACTATTAACCTACTAGTATGTTTTTGGAGTGGGGGAGGAAACTGGAGCACCCGGAGGAAACCCACGCAAACACAGGGAGAACATACAAACTCCACACAGATAAGGCCGTGGTCGGGAATTGAACTCATGACCTCAGTGCTGTGAAGCAGAAGTGCTAACCACTACGCCACCGTGCTGCCCAAATGTAAAGAGTCCCGTGGATATATTAGGGTTTTTTGTTTTGAAAAGCAGGAAGATTCTGGATGTATTTTGGTTTCTTTCTAGGACAAGCAGGAATTCCCTAGATGTATTTGGGGGTCTTGTTTTTACATTCATTTCAGTTTTATTTTTTATTTTTTTTATTGTATCGCAGGTATTGAAGGCAGTAGCATTGAGTTCCATTTTTTATTTTCTTTCATTTTCCTGCAAAAGTGCCTGGGGCATCTTAAGCGTTTGAGGAGGGGGGGCGCACACATTTGGTCTGTTTACATTCAGTGCCATTAGTCTAATGCCAGCGGTAGTGCTGGCAGTGGCATTGCCGCTTTAAATCTAATGCATTTGGTCAACATTATGAACGTCGACTTTACAACCTGTCGATATACAAAATGTCTAAATTTTAACCCTGTTAACATAATGAACATGTCAACATTCTGATTGTCCACTTCTTCATTGTCAATATTCATACCTAACCCTTCTTAACAGGTTTCTTCACTCAAACTTGTGGTTTGTTCAGAAGTGTGAATACGGACATCAGAAAGTCCATCACTCTTACACATACTCGCTGTAACTATTTTTTTAAGACTTTAATCAGATTTTCTGGTAAGGATTTGGCCAGTAAGACATCTTGTTTTATAATCCTTTGCATATTTCCCTTTTCACTTCTCTAATTGACATTGCCCAATTTATTCATTATTTATTCTTTCACATACAGTGAAATTAAATTGAGGATATAATATTTGTACCCATTTCAAATGAAGATAAGATCATCAATATTCTGGACATAAAACACTAGGCTAGCTTCGAAGTAACCTCACTAAATATATTTGTCATCAAATCATCCCATATAAGTAAGGTTGTATACAGGTAAAAGGCTATTTTCAGAATTTATTGACTAAAAATCTTTATAATATGAACAGATCTGAAAGTAAACTGATTTAGATCAAAACACTAAGAAATAACTGTGAGCAAGACTTGAGACATACTGGGCCTAATTCATCTTGGAACGCAATGTGAATACAAATTGCGTTTTGTTTTTTGTTTTTTTAAATCGGATGAAAATTGCACGCACACACTCACATATTCAAGTAGAAGCAAATCTCAAGAAACCTTTCCATTTGAATATGGGTATAAGTACTGTGAAATAAGCATTGGGGAAGTGGTTAATGGGAGCTATATGTCCTAAGTTTGTTTTATGTGCTTTATAACCCTAGGGAAATTGCTTGTGTTTGGGAAAGAGCTTACCGAAGATTGTTTCTGGCTACTGGAGGAGCTGAAGTAACGGTCCCTGGGGTTATGAATTTAGAAAGCAGGGCAGGCTCCATTCATCTGCAGCAGGAAATGACCCCAAACATACAGCCAATGTCATTCAGAACTATCTTCATCGTAAAGAAGAACGAGGAGTCCCGGAATTGATGATCTGGCCCCCACAGAGCCTTGATTTAAATATCATCGAGTCTGTCTGGGATTACATGAAGAGACAGAAGGAATTGAGCGAGCCTACATCCTGTGAAGATCTGTCTTTAGTTCTCTAAGATGTTTGGAGCAACCTCCCTGCCAAGTTCCTTCAAAAATTGTGTACACATGTACCTAGAAGAATTGATGCATTGATGCTGTTTTGAAGGCCAAGGGTGGTCACACCAAATATTGATTTGATTTAGATTTCTCTTCTGTTTATTCACTGTGAATTTTGCTAATTGATAAAAATAAACTATTAACTCTTCTATTTATGAAAGCATTCCTACTTTGCAGCATTTTTTTCACATCTGCCTAAAACTTTTGCACAGTATTGTAGATTGTAGGGATGAGGGACTGATTTGAGGAAGACCAGCAAGGATGGTATTGCCATAGTCAATGCGGGAGATGATGAGTTCATTGTGAGATATGTGTGTATTCTGAAAATAATTTTTTAGATATATGTAACAGGATGCATATAGATTGTATGTGGGGAACAAAGGATAGTTGTGAGTCAAGGATCATACCTAGACAGTGACTTTGTGAGGTATAGATTTTTTGTGTATTTTTATGTAACATTTTTGCTGATTTGATTTTCTTTTTCATTCTAATTTTCATTTTGATAATATTCAAGATTGCATAAATTAAAACAATTATAAAGTACAAAATAATATGTTTTTAGAATTATGTTTTACATTTTTATGTGCAAGCAATGTTGGGTGTTTTCTAAATAAAGGACTTGTAAACATATCTGGCTTGAAATTCTAACCTTTTGTTTTAAAGGTGAATGGTTGGAGATGTACGGGGAGAATTGTGCTCCAGATCTGGCCGGAAATGCACATGGTAGAAAATGTAAACATGTCACTTCTAAGTCCATTCTACGAACACTTTAGAACCACCGGCTTATTAATTTTATTTTTATAATTGTCCTTAAATTATGGCTTATTCCAGCTACCTCTATGCCTTAAACTTATCTTGAGAAAGCATAATAGGACTGTCTACCTTACATGTCACTTTTGTGAGGTTAACTTTTGTTAAATATCATTACACACATTAAATGCACCTGATTGTTACAAAAGCCGCCCCATTGAAAGTATATGATTTTAGTTCTCCCAAAAAAATGACCTAAGATCTACACTATATAACTGTCCAGTAGTATTTTCAACTACACAGAGAAAAGTGTGTTAGACAGCCAAACAAAGAAGAGCATTCTCTTTTTCGCTGATTTTGAAATTAAGCATACATGTAATTTGTTTTGTGACTAAATTATTAAACTGAAGAGACGCACATGAACTAACTAAACTTTACTCAAACCTATTCAACAACCCTCAACACAATACTACAGACATTACCTAATGCCTTAACTTCTACTTGAACATTCTGTCTTGGGGAAAGACAACACTTGATTTAATGAGAGCCATGGATAATTTGCTGCTTTCCTTAATGGATGGAAATGTAAATTTATCTACAGCTGGTAGCTTGTGTCTACAACATAGGTACAATCAGATAATCAGAATGCCCAAGGCAACACAGATTTTCTATTGGCATTATTATTATTATTATTATTATTATTATTATTATTACTATTATTATTATTTATAAATTGCTGACACTCAGGACTGTACATTGAGTTGATCATGACACAAAAAAGCAACAATGACATGAAACAGAAGGTAAAGATGGCCCTGCCCAAATGAGCTTCCAATCTAATAGGTCTGAGTAACACTGAACACATAAGGTACCTGAATAAAAATTGTAGCTTCTGGTGGAGATGGTGTGTGAGCACTAACTGCTGTCTGCATGCCAACATGCAAATGATAATCTTGCGAAAGTTAGTGACCTGTACATTTGTGTGATAATGGTACTGAGGGAAGCTAACTGTGACACGAGCAGTGTTATGATGAGAGAAGGGGTACAAAAGCTACAACCTGTGGGTTAAATATTGGAAGGAGCAGGGTTATCAAAGAGCACAGAGTAATTATGTGAAATTGCAGTCAAACTTGTGAAGGAAGATTTTAATGTGAATCATACATCTATATAAACTAGAGATGGGCGGGTCCGGTTCTCCGAGAACCGAACCCACCCGAACTTTGGGTATCCGAGTACCGAGCTGAGCAGCTCGGTACTCTCCCGCCCGTTCCGAATCCAAATCGAGGCCGAACGTCATTGTGACTTCAACTTTATAAATACACGCCTCCACAGCAATCCATCGCCATTTGACAGAGGGAGAGAGCAGGGTGTAGTCATAGGCTAATTAGAGCAGGGACAGAGAATACAATTGTTCTTGCAATTGCTCTAACCAAAATCGCTAGTGCAGAGAGGAGGATAGAGGTTTATTATTTTTTCTTCATATTTGGCACTCCCCAGCGCTTTTGGGGTGTCCCCCATAATTGTGCATAAATATTTCTGGCTGTCAAAAGTCATATCTGTCAGCAGTATCTACTAAATAATTTTTAGCACTCCTCAGTGCTTTTGGGGTGTCCTCCCTAATTGTGCATTAATATTTCTGACTGTCAAAAGTCATTTCTGTCAGCAGTATCTACTAAATAATTTTTAGCACACCTCAGTGCTTTTGTGGTGTCCTCCCTAATTGTGCATTAATATTTCTGGCTGTCAAAAGTCATATCTGTCAGCAGTATCTACTAAATAATTTTAAGCACTCCTCAGTGCTTTTGGGGTGTCCTCCCTAATTGTGCATTAATATTTCTGGCTGTCAAAAGTCATAACTGTCAGCAGTATCTACTAAATAATTTTTAGCACTCCTCAGTGCTTTTGGGGTGTCCTCCCTAATTGTGCATTAATATTTCTGGCTGTCAAAAGTCATTTCTGTCAGCAGTATCTACTAAATAATTTTTAGCACACCTCAGTGCTTTTGGGGTGTCCTCCCTAATTGTGCATTAATATTTCTGGCTGTCAAAAGTCATATCTGTCAGCAGTATCTACTAAATAATTTTTAGCACTCCTCAGTGCTTTTGGGGTGTCCTCCCTAATTGTGCATTAATATTTCTGGCTGTCAAAAGTCATATCTGTCAGCAGTATCTACCAAATAATTTTTAGCACTCCTCAGTGCTTTTGGGGTGTCCTCCCTAATTGTGCATTAATATTTCTGGCTGTCAAAAGTCATTTCTGTCAGCAGTATCTACTAAATAATTTTTAGCACACCTCAGTGCTTTTGGGGTGTCCTCCCTAATTGTGCATTAATATTTCTGGCTGTCAAAAGTCATATCTGTCAGCAGTATCTACCAAATAATTTTTAGCACTCCTCAGTGCTTTTGGGGTGTCCTCCCTAATTGTGCATTAATATTTCTGGCTGTCAAAAGTCATAACTGTCAGCAGTATCTACTAAATAATTTTTAGCACACCTCATGACTTTTGACAGCCAGAAATATTAATGCACAAATAGGGAGGACACCCCAAAAGCACTGAGGTGTGCTAAAAATTATTTAGTAGATACTGCTGACAGATATGACTTTTGACAGCCAGAAATATTAATGCACAATTAGGGAGGACACCCCAAAAGCACTATCTGTCAGCAGTATCTACTAAATAATTTTTAGCACTCCTCAGTGCTTTTGGGGTGTCCTCCCTAATTGTGCATTAATATTTCTGGCTGTCAAAAGTCATATCTGTCAGCAGTATCTACTAAATAATTTTTAGCACACCTCAGTGCTTTTGGGGTGTCCTCCCTATTTGTGCATTAATATTTCTGGCTGTCAAAAGTCATGAGGTGTGCTAAAAATTATTTAGTAGATACTGCTGACAGTTATGACTTTTGACAGCCAGAAATATTAATGCACAATTAGGGAGGACACCCCAAAAGCACTATCTGTCAGCAGTATCTACTAAATAATTTTTAGCACTCCTCAGTGCTTTTGGGGTGTCCTCCCTAATTGTGCATTAATATTTCTGGCTGTCAAAAGTCATATCTGTCAGCAGTATCTACCAAATAATTTTTAGCACTCCTCAGTGCTTTTGGGGTGTCCTCCCTAATTGTGCATTAATATTTCTGGCTGTCAAAAGTCATAACTGTCAGCAGTATCTACTAAATAATTTTTAGCACTCCCCAGTGGTTTGCGCTCAGAATGGATTCAAAGCAGTCCACATATGATCTGAATGAGCAACCAGGTTCTGTCACCAGTCCTGATGTTAGTGTTCCCAGTACGTCATCTGGCCAAGGCGATGTAAAACAACAGAGTGTTTTCAAATTAGTGCAAAAAACAAAAACCAAAAAAAAATTTACTGTATTGAAGCGAAAAAGAAGTGTAACTGAGCAAAAGTTAAGTGACGATAAAAAAAAAATTGCAAGCATGCCATTCTACACACGCAGTGGCAAAGAGAGAATGAGGCCTTCACCTTTGGCTATTAGTGGCAGATCCCAAAAAGTTACCCAGCCTACAATTTGTGCACAACTACTGTTACGCGTCAAAGCCGAGCTGCAAGATAACAGTGAGGCATTACAGGAGAATATTTGCTCTGATTCACAAATGACAACAATCCCTGTGGAGAGTCCATCCAACAGTGGGATGTCTAATCGTGAGCATTCTGCTGATGTGTGCCTTAATAGCCCGAGTGTAGCCGGTGATACCCAAATTGAGGATGCCACTTTGGAATTAGAAGAGGATGAGGGGGAGATTTCTGTAGGCGACGAGGGCGCTAATGAGGATGTTGATGAGGATGAGGTTGTTTGTGTAAGTCCTGCACCAGTGGCAGCAGTTCTGGCACGTGACAAGAAAAAGGCCATTGTCATGCCTGGGCATAAAACAAAAAAATCCACTTCTTATGTGTGGAATTATTTCTACCCAAATCCAGACAACAATTGTATAGCCATTTGTAGTGTATGTCAAGCCACAGTCAGTCGAGGGAGGGACCTTAACCATCTTGGAACCTCGTCTATGTTACGCCATTTAACGAGAGTTCATGGCAAAGTGTTGGGAAAAGCTGAAAGTTCTTCCCAAAAGAATACAAGCACTCCCTCATCAGCTAAGACCCTCCGCTCACCGACATACCGACGGCTACAAAATACACCCACCACACCATCCTCATCAATATCCTCAGTAGCGCTCGGAGTTAGCCCGGCATCCCACTTAAGGCTGGATGACTCCGGCACTATTATTGATTCCTCTGAAGAAAGCGTTAGTCCTGCTGCTGCTGTTGCTGCTGCTGGGGGTGAATCATCATCCCAGAGGCAGGTTAATAAAATGAGCAGTCCTACATTTCAGCAATTAACTGTGAAACAATCATTTGCGAGGGGAAGCAAATATGACAGCAGTCACCCAGTCGCCAAGCGAATCACAGACGCCATGGCTGCAATGTTAGTGTTAGATCTGCGTCCAATCTCCACAATAAACGCAGCTGGTTTTTCACAGTTAATTGAGGTTTTGTGTCCGCGTTACAGAATTCCATCGCGACACCATTTCTGCCGTAAAGCTATTCCACAACTATACCAAAAAGTGTGTAAAAATGTAGAGATTGCGCTGAAAAATGCCATTCTGCCCACTGTTCACTTAACCACAGATATGTGGACAAGTGGAAGTGGCCAAACCAAAGACTATATGACTGTGACAGCCCACTGGGTTGGTCATTCACCTTCACCAGCAGGAACAGCAGCAGCATGTACACCACTACGTAACATTTGTCACAGGCAGGCCACTCTTTGTATCACCGGCTTCACTAACAGGCATACGGCTGACAATTTGTTACGCAAACTGAGAGATGTGATTGATGCATGGCTTATACCACTCGGACTCTCCCCAGGGTATGTCATTTCAGATAATGCCAACAATATAGTGCGAGCATTACAGCTGGGTGATTTCCAACATATTCCCTGTTTTGCTCACACCATCAACTTGGTGGTACAGAGCTTCCTACGAAATAACCGTGAGGTGCAGGAGATGCTTTCGGTGGCCCGTAAAATTTCAGGCCATTTCAGGCATTCAGCCACAGCATGTAGGAGATTACAGCAGCTCCAAGAGCAGTTTAACTTGCCCTGCCACCAACTTAAGCAAGAGGTGGTAACTCAGTGGAATTCCACCCTGTACATGCTTCAGAGGATGGAGGAACAGCGCAAAGCCATCCAAGCATATTGCACAAGTCATGACATTGGGAAAGGAGGGGGGATGTATTTCACTCTTGCACAGTGGGGAATCCTTTCAGTGCTGTGCAAGGTGCTGAAACCATTTGAAGTTGTGACATGTGAGGTCAGTGCAGACTCTGCTAGTTTGAGCCAAGTCATTCCTTTAATTAGACTATTGGAAAAGCAGCTTGAGAAAATGAAGGAGGAGCTGAAAGCAAGCAATTCAGCAAAGTATGTTGGCCTTGTCGATCAAGTACTTAATTCGCTTCACAATGATCCTCGAGTTATTAAGATCTTGAACTCGGATTAGTACGTTTTGGCCACTGTGCTTGATCCAAGGTTTAAAACCTACATTGAGTCTTTACTTGTAAATGAGCGAGATGTGAACTTTTGCAAGGAGCTATTGCTCAGCATGTTGGCCGCTGAACTGGGTCTCGGCTTGACGACGTGTCCTCCTTCACTTTCTCAAGCTGTTGCTCGTAAAAAATTAAATTTCCAAAAAAGAAGCAGGGAAGACACAGGGGGCAGACCAGAACAATTTAACATCTGGGCTGGTTTGAAGGATTTTTCAAAAAAATGTGTCACTTTGCCCATAACTCCATCCAATATGAGTATAAACATGCAAAGGATGGTGGAGGATTACTTTCAAGAGGTAGTTGATATGGAAATGTCAGACAGTCCCTTTCCTTACTAGGAAGAAAAGCAGGCCATTTGGAAACCCATGTACAAACTTGCTTTGCAATACCTAAGCTGCCCACCCTCCAGTGTGTACTCTGAACGAGTGTTCAGCACAGCAGGGAACTTAGTCAGTGATCGCCGTAGAAGGTTACTTCCCAAAAATGTGGAGAAAATGATGTTTATAAAAATGAACTACATCTTCCACGAGGAAGGCCTTCACCATCCAAGACATCCAAGCACTGACTGTTCTCTAATGGCGGATTCAAGCGGCGATGAATTGATAGTCTGTGATGATGACGTACACACTGATGAGGGTGAGGATTAAGCTGAAGATGATGCCGATAACATCTTTTTAAAACTTTCTATGTAAGTGTAGGGTGCAATCTACCCCCAAAGAGGAAAGGGACTTGTGGCATTTCCATATCACATACCATCTTGAAAGGCTGCTGTTAGGGCAATTTATCCTTAAGGGTAGGGTGTCATAGACAGAGTGACCCTAAACTGGCTTTGTCCATTTTTCATAATATTGTACAGTCTATAATGGCTGAATTTTTGGGTATTTTATACAAGTGGAGGGGGGCCTAGAGAGACAGAAACCAAACTGGCTTTTTCCATGTCAATTAATATTGTACAGTCTATAATGGCTGAATTTTTTGGTATTTTATACAAGTGGAGGGGGGCCTAGAGAGACAGAAACCAAACTGTCTTTCTCCATGTCAATTAATATTGTACAGTCTATAATGGCTGAATTTTTTAGTATTTTATACAAGTGGAGGGGGACCTAGAGAGACAGAAACCAAACTGGCTTTCTCCATGTCAATTAATATTGTACAGTCTATAATGGCTGAATTTTTTGGTATTTTATACAAGTGGAGGGGGGCCTTGAGAGACAGAAACCAAACTGGCTTTTTCCATTTCTTTACATATTTAACTATAAGTGTAGGGTGTAATATACATTCAAAGACGATGGCTGCATTGCCAATATGCATAGATGGAGAGGAAGACAATCTGTTTTGTGTGTAGAATAGGCCTACCAACGAAGAATTAAACTGTTTTTTTGGATGATTTATTACCTCAACAATTAGATTACTTGTCTCTAAAACAGTTGGAGCACTAAATTGGGTTAATTTAGGCCCAAAAACATGGATTTTCCCAAAAAATAGCAAAACAAAACCAAACAAAACCAAAACCAAAACCAAAACACGCAATGGCGGTTTTGCAAAACCAAAACCAAAACCAAAACACGACGGTAATCCAGATCCAAAACCGAATCCAAAACCAAAACACGGGGGTCAGTGACCATCTCTAATATAAACACATTTCCTACATCCAACTTGTTCCAGTTAATGTTTGCTTTTGGCAAATTCTAGCTTATATTGGAGTTTTGTGAAATCTAGGTTCAGTCTTCTTTCATAGCACTGGTGCATTTTATTGAACATAAGAAGGAAAGAGCTAATATAGGTAGTGGAAGAACAAATGGAATCAACAATATAAAGTCACTTGGTGTTGGGCCATCTCATGCAATCAGTATGGCCTGTTTTGGCTATGGTATTGGGTGTACCAATGTCTGGAATCGTACAGTAGGGATGCAGCACAATTCTTTCTCAAGAAAGTCCCTCAAATGATCCCAGATTGAAGGTGGTGGAAACACTGTAAAAAGCATCATTCTATTATATCCCTCAAATTCTTAATTGGTTTCAGATCTGTTTATTGATAACACAAAAAGTTACATATAACATCAGTGTCATGCTCATCAAACCCTTGGGTGCCAACACAAGCTGTATTCGGTGCCATTCTAGTATGCCTCTCCCATCAGAAAACAAATCTGAAACATGGAGCAAACACAATCACTCAATGACAATATTTCATGGTTAGCATTGTCCTTGTTTTCAAAGATAAAAACTGCACCCAAACTAGGCAAGAACACAACATTACAGAACCACCAAAATCCTTCACTATTGGAAACATGCAATTTTTGCTGCAGAGTTCTTAAGATTGGTGCTACACAGGAAGTCATCCATTAGGTGGCATCATGGTAAAAGATTATTCATTTGACAATATCTCTTTTCTCTATTGACTTGATAAAGCTGATTAAGCTGATTTAGGTGTCTGTGGAATCCCTGATGAAGTCTTGTACACTAAATGCATAAGGTTGCTGTTTACAGAAGGAATCCAGTGGTGTATAACTGGAAATTACATCACCAGGTTCCATCGGGCGTGCACAGAAACAGCAGCAGTGCTGAATACACATCATGGTGGGTAGTCCCCCTGCACCACTGGCAGCAAGAACACTATGCAGATTTACCTGATTAGATTCATTCACTGTAAGTGTGATTTTAATTATTTTTGATAAATTTCATATGGAATTTCACTATATGCGGTTCTCCCTCTCTCATTTTATATGCCGAGGCTGATTCACTATAACAAGACCACAAATGTATGTATCAATTATCTGCAGTTGCTCACCTGTGTTGCCTTGCAATTCAAATAAATGCACGAATATCATCATCCTGGAGAAGGTGCTTCCATATAATAATGTCCTTTTAAGTGTCTCTTACAGATGATATGGATGAAATTGAAAAAGTAGAACCTAAAGGATGTGAAATGTGAGCATAACTCACTCTCTGAGGAAGTAAAAGATGTGGAATCATTATATAGTGAAAAGTATATATGCACTGTAATTTATAGCCAAAGTAACAACAGGAGGAGAGGAAGGAAATTAATATCTAATTGTATCCGAACTAACCAATATCCATCCAGTTCTATCACATACCTGTGTCATCTATAATATATTGTGCATGGGTAAAATATCAATAACAAACAATGACAAATAATAACAATTAATCTTGTCTGCAGCTGGCAACTCAAACTGTCCTTCAACATTTATCTTAACTGAATCTCTTTCTTATTCTGGTGGAATAATGTGGTTTTTGTGCAGGAACTAAAAGTAGTTATGTGTCTCTTGGTGTTTTTACTTAGCATTATGTTTGCTTCTGGACAGACCCAGGACACTTGTTCCCCATGTTCAAGAGAAGCTGCTGCCACAGAGAAGACACTGGTGATCACCAAAGGAGGAGAAGAGTTGGTGAGAGTAATGAACTCTCTGGGTCCAGGAGTGGAACTTAGATGGTATTCAGTAAATCGTCTACCCTATGTGTCGTTTATCCACTCGCCATCTTCTTCTTTTTGTCCCTGCCACGTCTTGTTTTTTAACTGCATATCAGCGATTTGTTCCTTAATTGCATTCATGCATTTATTCTCCTGCTCAACTGTACCCATGTACCTATTATTATGCTTACAGTTTTCATGTAAGTTATATTTACATGAATATGTCAGACGTATGGAATCTGTGGTGCTATACAAATAAACAATGATGATAATGATGATGATCATCTAAACAACCCTGTCCTATGTGTGATTACACTCCTTGGCACAACTTTGTAGTTTCCTCGCTGCCTTGACAAAATTTTGCCTGTTTAATATTTGTAAGGAGGTAATTATGTGGAAGCTAGGGCACAGAGCTCATCTGAACTGTAGCAATCACTTCTATCTGCATGCGAACATGCTTATGAACATATTATAAGAGACAGTGACTTGTACCCTTGTGTGATTACAGTTTTGAGTGAAGGGCAACTTGTGACAATGGAAGTCTCTTAATGGGAGGAGGAGCATGGAAGTCACGGACTTACAGCTAAATAGTGGAAGGAGCAGTATCATTCAAGATCACAGAGCAGTAATGTGATGCTGTGGTTAAACTAGTGCAGGAAGATTGTAGTGGGAATCATACCGCAATAAAAACACATTTCCAACATTCAACTTGTTTCATTTATGTTCTTATTGGTGAAATCTAGAATATAGTGGCATTTATAGTATGTTCTAAGAGACAAAAACAATATCTGTTTTGTTTTTATAACACTGGTACATTTTATTTGATATAAGAAGGAAAGAGTGTAGTGGATAAACAAATAGAAGGACAAATTTAAAGTCACTGAATATGGGGTTGGCCCACAATGTGTGGCCAGTATGCTCTCTATAGGTGTGAACCAATGTCTGGAATTGTGCAAAATGAATGAATTGTCCTTCTTTCACAAGTAAGTCTCTCAACTGATGCCTGGTCGATGGTGGAAGAAAACCCTGTATCAGACATCCTTCCAAAGCATCACACAAATGTTTAATTGGTTTCAGAGAAGAATAGTGAGAAGACAACAAGTTATGGATAACATCAGTGTCATGCTGGTCCAACCATTGAATGATAAAACATGATCTGTTGTCGGGGGCATAGTCAATCTGGAACACGCCCTGCCATCTGGAAAGAAATTCCTCAACATGGGATAAACATGATCACCCAATAACCTTAAGTCGTGGTTAGCATTGAACATGCCTTCTAAGGGTAAAACTGCACACAAACCATGCCTGGAAAATGCAACCCACAAAATTACAGATAATAAAAATTCTTCATTTTGGAATTAAGCAGTCAGTGCTACAGAGAGAAAACATTTCACATGGTTTTTATATGCCTTAATAAAGATTTGCAAAATCGAAAAGCAACGGCGGGTAGTACAGCTCGAGATTAAGCACAGCAGTGGACTCTTCCTCCATCCTTGATATCTGCAGAAAGGAAAGCCGGCCCCCCCGATACCATTGTGGGGAGTACATTTCTATATGCGTATATTTAATGTGATTGGGGGTAAGTGTACACCTTTTATCTCTGTAGATTAACTCCATCTGGGGATCATTGTTATTTTTATAATGGTTTTATCTTTTTAATAAACGTGTAAATGATAATGCAGTATAAGTGGCATTTCTTTTTTCCTATACATCGAGTGAGCTGATCTTAAATGGTTATTGCATGGTTTTGGCTTTAAGAAGATGACACATCTTTGATACACAACGCAATGTTACAATCGATTTTCTGTGAGTGTTTTCTCAACGGGGGTGTTGAGTTGCTAACGTGGTGGTATTGTTACTATTGATCAGCTAAGAGAAGAAGATTACTTTGGGAGTATATCTATGTGAATTAATATTATTTACAGTATCACACTACGTTTTTTTTCATATATCAATATCACGTGGGAGGAAAAATCAAGAAAAATTTATGTCACAAACATTCTGTTGGACTTTTTGATCAATTAGAAATTGGACTACATGAACTTTTGGATTTTTTTATTGAAGTAATAATTAACAAAATAAATATATATCAAATATAAACCTATATATCACTAACAGAACTAATCTAAATTTATGTGCCTGTGCTTTTAAGAGGAAAAGTACTGACCTTTCTCTGACATATTACGCAATACAGAACAGCAATTTATATAATGGTCATATGATCTTCATTTCACAATATAAGGCCAAAAGACATATTTGCTCCAAATAAGGTCAAGAAGACCCTTCCAAAAAACTCCTCCAAGAACTTGTCACTTTAATGAAGACTAATGATAGATAGAGACTTAGAGTGCCAGCAGTGATGTAAGCTGGGAAGGTGTGTTTTAAGTAATGATGAGTAACATTTTCTATAAAAGAATGACTTAATCAAATACAGATTGTCAATTGGCATTTGAGATCCTGGACGTATGTCTGCTTCGTCCAGTATGGCTGTATCTATGCATAATATCTTTTTAATAAAAAATAGAAATATTATATTTTGGAAACCTGCTCATCTCATTTATTATTTAAAGAGAAGAATAGAAACATCTTAAACAGGTTGTACATTTTGGAGATTATAGATTTGAAGTTTTGCGTTTTTTGTTGTTTTGTACTTTTTTAGTGTATATTCTTTTTGAGTATAAGATTGTTGATCGACAGCGCCATCTCTGTTTTTGACGTCTATGAAAAGTGCTTTAGAGTTCTTTACATTTTGCACTGCTACCTGACTGATAATCGTCATCCGTGGATTTTTTCTTGGACTGTTATTGATCAAAGTGACTGCTTATGTCACAGATTGAAATTTCAGTTGATTGTTCTGCAGTTACTCACATGTTTTAACATCAAATGAATGCATGAAAATCCTGTAGTATGTGCTTTAGCCAAATATTGTCCTTTGCCAATGGGGTTTTCTCCTTGGAATTCTATGCTGTCATCACCTTAGACACCACTGCTCATGAAACATTAGCAAGTTATGCCGTCTTAGTCACTGAAGTTCCTCCCAAATGATCCACAACTTAACCCCTTGTTTTAAAATGACTGAAATCTCCTCTTGCAACCAACTTAACCATGAATATAGGCAACCAGATTCATCCATTTTGTTAATAAACTACTCTGACTATGCTGGATGTAATTTTCTTATTAAAATCATGTACCATATGGTGTGGTAATCTGTTTATTCATTGTGCCCATTCATCCAGGTGTTTTAATTTTCTTTTACTAATACAATAAGGTTTTGGAACACTATAAAATGTGATATCAACAAATAAAATGATAATTAAGAACAATAACAATTACAATAAAAACATAACAGGGGTGGCATGGTCAGGGGCGAGATGGGCCAGGGGAAAGGTGGGGGCATGCCCCAAGGGCAGGACAGCCAAAGACCATTTTTGGCTGAAGCACTAGCCTATTAAAAGGAACACTGAACAATACAGTGGCTGGTGGCAGAATGTTAGATACAGGAATGATGTGCATTTACGTTAAAGGTCACTTGCACAAAAGCCATCTAACTCATATTTATGAATATTTATAACTCCACTAAAAGTGCATATAATATAAGATGCTGTATAGTGTTGTATAAGAAGTGAATGTTGATATTTGGAGTATTAATTAATCAGATGTAAAAAGTTTCTCTTCTAAGTTACAAACAAGCACAATTGATGTTTTTTGCACTATAAAAGCTGCTGCTTGTGCAAGTTGGTGTTTATAAGTCTTTTCTGCATAAATTTCTTGAAGTTGTTTAAGATTTGCTAATTAACACTTGACAATAACTAATGTTAGCTAAAATGATTAGGGATGCAACAAAAAATCCAATAAAAATGAGATTTAATAATGAAAAGCAAATAAACAGGTCAAAGTGAACTCAATGGGGAATGATAACATCTTCAGAAATATGTGGATCAGTAAAATTAGATTCAAAGACTATTGTCATTTATTTTACATTGTCTAATAACAGCCATCTAAAGAAATAACATAATCATTTCACATTGTGTTATTTAACCATTTTGGAAATTCTTCCTTATTGTGAAATACTTTGTTTTATCTCCATTATTTTCAACAGTGCACTTTTTACATCTTTATTCCGCAGACTGTAGATTAGTGGGTTGATCATGGGTGTAACAATTGCATATAGTACTGTAAAGACTTGTTCTAGGACACTGTAGTACTCTGATGATGGCATTATGTAAACAGAAAAAGCTGTCATGTAGTAAACAATGAGGACAGTGAGGTGGGATGAGCAGGTGGAGAAGGCTTTATTTCTGCCATCATTAGATTTTATCTGCAAGATGACCCTTATAATTTTCATGTAAGATGACAAACAGAACATGACTGGGAAAAATCCAAATATCAATGCTTCCATATAGAATGCAATGTAAAAGTCTTCACTGCCAGCACAGGAGATATTAATCAGAGCTTTAGCATCACAGAAAAACTGGTGTATGGTATTTAAATGACAGAAGGACATGTTAGACGCTGGGATTGTAAGCAAAAATGAATTTAAACATCCTGATATCCAGGTACCAGATGCAAATAAGAGACACTTTTTCCTATTTAAGATATAGTGATAGTGTAAAGGATAACATATAGCAACATATCGGTCATATGCCATAATGAATATTAGAAGATCCTCTGAGAGCGCAACCAAAGCATAAAAGTACATCTGAGTGAAGCATTGTATGAAGGATACTGTATTATCTCCAGATAATAACATGTACAGCAGTTTAGGGACAGTAATGGTTGTATAACAGATATCTACCAAGGCCAGGTTACAGAGAAATAGATACATGGGGGTGTGTAACTGATCATCAATATATATTACTGTAATTATAACAGAATTGATGAGCACTCCAAATATATATAAGAAGAAAAATACACTGGTATTTAATGATATGTAATCAGATGTGTAGTAAAATGGCAACAGCTGGAATTCTGTGATGTAAGATTGGTTTTCCATTTCACGTTTAGGTTATTCTGTAATGAAACACTATTATTTCTAGCATTTTGAGTGAATATGTCCTAAATTATCAATTGTGCATCCCACATGCTCATGTTTTTCTGCCCACAACCATTGTTTTTACAGGAAAATATATCACTGCTGCTTTCATAAGACAAAAAATAAGAATAATAAATTAATTATGTTTATATCTATGTATTTATGTATATATTTAATGTATGTATGAATGAATATATGTATGTATATAATATACCCTTGTCATAATGGCTATGTTTAAGCTGATGTTTTAAAGAGGGATAAATATATAATAGTATTCTTCTAAATGAGTAATATCTATATAAACAGTGTGCTCTGAGAAGGCTCAGGTCACCCTTTTGTAATCATTCTTCAGTTCTTGCACATCTTTGGCCCCTATTTGAGGTAGACTGTAGCCGGCCACTTGTCTGGTTGTGTAAAATTGTGTAAGTGAGGACAGGGCCACACGTTATAAGGGAAGTTTCATGATATTAAGCAGAATGCTACACACTAATAGTGGAATGTGCATGGTCCACCAACAGCACTGACTATTGACATGAGGGTTCTTTAAAGCTGGTGTAACAGGATTATGCTAAAAAAAAATATTTTTATTAAATATATTATATTAAATTTAATGTATACATCTAGCTTGTTCATTATTATAGGTGTTGCTAAAGTATGTGTTATCGTGTAATACCAAACTTTGATGCTAGTGACATATAATCTCGAGAAGCATAAAATTCTGGCTCTTTCACTGCAACCAATTTTGGGAAAACCATGTCGGTCATTTTACAAGCAAAAGTGTGTCTTTGGTTGCATTAGGATTGCTCAATTCAAAGGTCTGGAAACAAGAAAGTTGGCTCTTATAGCCGTCCTATTTTGACCTGGATGTAGATTTATATAATGAAAATAAGGAATGAGGTAGATCTAAATTAATTTGTGCATTTTGTAATTTTAGTTTGGAGTACAACTAATCAGTGAAGCCAAGGAATTTTGTAGCAAAGCTGTTAAGGCAATTTAAAGAATGGTAGTGCCTCTTATTAACTTACATTCATATTACATAGCTATATAATTATATATTTATTCTATAGTGTAGTTTAAAAACAATATGAGGGTAGAAGGTTATAGAAAATTTGATGATACAAGTCTTTGATAAGGCAGCATTTTCACCACACTTTGTTATGGTCACGGCACATTGTTTACCATCCCAAGCTCCACCACCTGGGGCTTCACCATCAACTGTCACTGCTAAATTCTCTAATTAAAAGGATAGAGACGCTATCCTGCTATTGACCAGAGCTCATGGACTTGAGCAGTTAGAAAATCAACAAGTGATTAATTAATATATGTTTATATATGTTTACAGCTATTTCGTTTAAGAAGATTCCTTTTTCTATTCTTGTAAACAAACTGTTATGCCATGAACATATGATATCTTGATTATATTATGGACTAAATGTCCCACATTACTATAATAATTTGTTCACTTTATCAAAAAGTGGTGGTCCTTCCTTTTATCTCATTAGATGTATAATTTAGCCAGGTTAAAAGTAAGCTAAGAGAGTTACATCTATTTTATGCTATGGTGTTTCCAGAAAGACTGAGGGTATTGGCTGATAGCAAAACACACTTTTGTTATTATTATGTAATATATTTCCATGGCTAAGGAGATAAATATGAGTTCAGGTGGTTTTAACATCCTCTCCTGTAATGTGAGAGAAGCAAATTATAAAATTAAAATAGCTTTGGTTTTTAAGCAGATCAAGAATTTTAAACAAGATATAGCATGTTTGTTTTTATCAATGCACATGTAGAATTTTGACCATTATTGATTTAAACAGATTATATTACTCCACCATATAATAATAATAATGTTCTGAAGCAACACAGTGCCTTTATAGCCCAGTCACCAGAGCCACATATTGTTTGCATAGGTTATTTTAAGAATAGATTGAATGGAAGTCTGGTTAGGTGACAAGAATCTTTGAATGGTGCTTCCAGTGGCAGTTCATTTTTTGCTATGAATATTCAAGAAATGGGTTTAGTGGATGTTTGGCGCCTCAGAAATCAGAACCCTAAGCAATACTCCTATTTCTTGGCTAAGCATTTTACCTTCTTTAGTATAGATTTGGCTCTTGTGTCCCGTGAGCTAGTGATTCCTATCTCTGGGGTGGAAAATCTTTCAAGAAGTGTATCTTATCACTGACTTCCTTTTGATATAAGAGTGACAAGTCTTAAAAAATAGTCTAGACAAAAATAGACTAATTTAGAGCATAGTTGATAAGATTTGGACTCAGCTATCTTATTTCACACACTTAAGAGGCACATGTGCAATGGTTAAATCCTTGACAAATTACTTGCTAGATAGATAAAAAAAAGAAGAGTACTCTGTGCTAAGCACACTCTTTATGCTCAAGCTAAGACGGGAGGAAGTTTTTGGATTGGTTGGTAAAACAGGAAACTACAACTACAACAATATGTGAACTGCAAGATAATTGAGGTAAAAGCATTTCTCCACCTCTGATATTGTCAATCTTTAATGGTTATTATAATAATTTGTATATGTCTACTGCCAAGTACACTGTGCCTGCTTATATTTGGATATTGTAACATTACAGAGCTTGTCTGTTTAAGATTATAATTTTTCGAAGTTCCCCTAACACTGCAGGAAGTGGACTTTGCAATTATGTCCTTTCAAAATGGCAAAGTTTCAGGCTTGCACAGCCTGCCGATAGAGATTTTTAAGAAACATATTACATTTATTGGCCCTAAACTTCTACAGACATTTAATAGCTTGTTTGAATTTGGGAGGCTTCCAATATCCAATCTGAAGCACTTATAATGATTTCAAAGTCAGGAAAATACTTAACAAATCATGATTCTTATAGACCAATATTATTACCTTCTTTGGATGAAAACATTTTATCAAAAATTCTGGATCAGCGACTCAATAAAGTTATAGCAAATATAATCCATCCAGATCAGGCAGTTATAATGCCAGGAAAATCTACTACCATAAATCTAGAACAACTCTTTATGCATCTACAATTACATGAAAGAGGTGAAGGAGCAATGATGCTATTTTTAGATGACGCCAAAGCCTTTTATTCTTTGGAATGTGGATATCTATGAGAGTTACTGCAGCATTTTGCTTTGGCTCCGAATTTTAAAAGCTGGTTAAAATTGTTATATTCTAGTCCACCTGCAAGGATTTGAGCAAATGTATGTATTTCCCAATAGTTTTTATTTGGAAAGAGGCACACATCAGAGCTGTCTATTGATAACAATAAGTAAAGAAACTCCAGCAGATGGATTTCGTTAGGAGTTCCTGATGAAGCTGTCTGGGAAGTGATCCAGGAAGTGGTTCAAGGAGAGTAGCTTCTGGTACAGACACAGATGTGGGAAAACAATCAGAACTGTCTTTTCACACTTATATATCAGAAGGACAAATAGGAGACTTCCAAGGGGTTTAAGCTGTAGTAAGTCCAATTGTCCAGAGCCAGGTCAGTGCACGGTTTAGTAAAAGTTAGTAAGTGAAGTTCCAGAGAGTTAAACTGTAGCAAGTACAATTATTCAGAGCCAGGTCAGTACAAGGTAAAGTAAAGTCAGTAAGAAAGGTCCCAAGAGGTTAAACAATAGCTAGTCTAACAAGTCCAAAAGCAAGATCAAAACATAGAAGTAAGTATCAGATACAGAGGCTGGATAATAAAACAATTACCTAGCAATGCCTGCATGCCAAATGGTCCCTTTTATAGTACCTGTAGGCGCTTCTTGATGACCTCAGCAGGAAAATCTCAGACTGATTGAAAATGAATGAAAACTTGTGCGCGTGCGCAATAAATACTGTCAATTGTTGCTAGGCAACACAGGTATCCAGACACGACTTCCAACAGAAGAGAACCTGAACAGGATAGGCAAAGGCTGAACAGTTGTAGTGGTGGGCGAGCCGTAGGAAGAGGCTTGCCCTAATAAGTAAGGAGCGCATTCATCATCATCATCATCATCATCAACATTTATTTATATAGCACCAGAAAATTCCATAGTGTTTTACAATTGGGAACAAGCATTAATAAAACAATACTGGGTAATACATACAGACAAAGAGGTCAGAGGGCCCTGCTTGCAAGCTTACAATCTATGGGAAAATGGGAGTTTGATACACAATGGCACGTGCTACATTATATTGCATATTGGTCCAGCTAGAAAGCAAAGGTAAAAAGTATTGAGTAGGCTGTATGATCAGTCACACAGTAATGTTGATCAGAGGGTTGTTGTCTTGTGTTTGCTGTGTAGAGGGTGGTAATAGGGTAATCTAGGGAGATTAAGATGGTGATTGTGGAATATTATAAGCTTGTCTGAAGAGGTAGGTTTTCAGAGAATGTTTGAAGGTTTGAAGACTAGAGGAAAGTCTTATTGTGCAAGGGAGGGAATTCCACAAAGTGGGTAAAGCCCGAAAAAAGTCCTGTAACTGGGAATTAGAGGATGTGATGAGAGTGGAAGAGATGCGCAGATCTTGTGCAGAACGGAGTTGTTGAATTGGGAGATATTATGTGACAAGTGAGGAGATGTATGTCAGTGCAGTTTTGTTGATGGCCTTGTATGTTAGTAGAAGAATTTTATATTGGATATGTTGAAAAACGGGCAACCAATGTAGAGACTGACAGAGTGGTTCAGCAGAGGAAGAATGGTTTGCAAGAAAAATCAATCAAGCCGCTCAGTGCAAAATAGATTGTAGGGGCTTGAGTCTAATTTGGGAAGACCAGTAAGGAAAGAATTGCAATAGACAAGATGATGAGTGCATGAATTACGGTTTTTGCAGTGTTTTGTGTGAGATATGTGAGTATTTTGGAAATGTTTTTTAGATGTATTTTGTATGATGTATGATTTAGATATAGAGTTGATGTGGGGAATAAACAATAGTTGTGAGTCAAGGTTTACACCTAGGCAGCGAGCAAGCGGGGTGGTATTTATGGTCATGTTGTCAACAGAAATAGAAATGTCAGGCAGGAAGCTTCTCTTTTTGGGTGGGAATATTATTAATTCTGTTTTTGAAAGATTGAGTTTGAGTTGACGAGAGGACATCTAAGATGAAATGGTAGAGAGACAGTCAGTAACACGAGACAACACATATGGTGAGAGATCAGGAGAGGATAGATAGATTTGTGCATCATCCGCATAGAGATGATACTGAAATCCAAAGGAGCTCATTAGTTTTCCAAGAGAGGTGGTGTACATAGAGTATAGCAGAGGACCTAAGACTGAGCGGTATTTTGAGAGAAAGTTTTGGGTCAGAATTTTGTTTTTTCAGAATAGGCATAATCTCTGCGTGCTTGAATAGTGATGGAAAAATACCAGTAGAAAGAGAAATTACAGATTTTAGTTAGAAGTGGAATGAGCACAGGAGACAGGAACCTACCAATTTGTGAGGGTATGGGATCAAGGGTATGGGATCAAGAGGACAGGAGGTAGAGTAGAAGGATAAGAAGGGAGTAGAAGTTGAGCCAATTGCTTGTCGAGAGAGATGATAATATTTCAAGCCTGATCTTATCAATTTTGTCCTTGAAATAGGAAGCAAGTTCCTGGGCACTGATGGTAGTCGGAGGTTTTGGGTTGGGAGGGTTTAGAAGAGATATAAATGTGTTAAAAAGGAATTTGGGGTTAGAAACCTGAGCATAGATGAGAGATTGGAAGTATGTTTGTTTTGCAGTGTCCAGAGCATTTTGATAGGAGTGGTAGAAGGCAGTATAATTGATGAAATCATTAAAGGTACAAGATTTACGCCAGTGACATTCTGCTTTATGAGAAGGAGCCACTTAATCAAGGGCAGTTACTAGGAGTTGGTGAAAATGAGGTGCTGCCCTTTCAGGGGAGGAGAATGTAGAAATTGGAGAGAGAAGGTGTTGTAGAGAGGTGAAAAATCAATAGAGTTAATATGAGGTATGAGGAGGCTTGGAAGAGTTTGACAGTGGGGAGGGTAAAGAACTGGGGGTGAGTGAGTAGCTAAAAAGGTAATGATCTGAGAGGGGGTATGAGTGTTAAGGAAATGAGAAACTGAGCATAGTATAGAGAGAACAAGATAAAGACAGTGGCCATCCTGATGAGTAGCGGATTCAATTCACTGAGATAGGTCAAGTGAGGAGGTTAGAGAGAGTGGTTTGTAAGCAGCATAGGAACGTGGATTAGCAATAAGGATGTTGAAATCACCCATGATGATTGTGGGGATGTCAGAAGATAATAAATGAGGGAGCCTTGCAGAGAAATGTTTAAGAAATTGTTGGTGTGATCCTGGGGGGAGATAGATGACAGTAACACGCATAGAGAATGGGTTAAAACTCATAACAATATGAACTTCAAAAGATGTGAACATGAATGATGGGACGTTTGGTAGAACTGTGAATGTGCACTGTGGGGAGAGAAATAGTCCTGCCCCAGCTCCTTGTCTGCCTTCAGGTCTGGGAGTGTGGATGAAATGGAGACCACAATGTGAAAGGACTGCAGGTGAGGCAGTGTCTGATTGTGTTATCCAGGTTTCTGCTATTGCCAGAAAGTTGAGGTTGTGTATGGAGGTAAATTTGTTACAAACATAGCGTGCATTCAAAAGGGCACATTTAAAGGACTTTGGAAGAGATGGGATACAGACAATGTGTTTGAGGTTTAGCGAATTTAGGTAGCGTTCAGATACATGTGTGTGGGAGAAGTGAGGGGGACCTGGATTAGGTAATATATCACCAGCTAATAGAAGAAGGGAGGAAGAAAGGTAATAAAGATGATTGTAACACGTGAGTCCTTTTAGTTTCTGGCCAGATGGTGAGGCTGTCAAAATTATTGTATTTAAAAAGGAAAAGAATTCATGAGTGTTCACTAGAAGTGACTGAAGTAATGAAAGGGCAATGTGGACAGAGGTATGTGTTGCAGGACGGGTGAAGGATGATATAGTCCTAAAGATAATGCCATGAAAGGAGAGTAAGAAAACTAATTTGACAAACATTGGGATTTATGATTAAAATAGCAAAAATTGAAGAAATTAAAAGAATTACCTAGTTGCAATGTCCTGTGCAATCAGAGAAGTAGTGCAGAGTAAGGCTGCAGTAGATGTAGTTAATTCCTGGATGTCTGGATAGTATGGCGTAATGATGCGGGGGAGTGGGTGGAAGTCTTAAATGGAGAATAATAAGACACAGTTGATGTAGTAGCTGAGTTCTTGCAGAGTCATGAGTTAAGAGACTGGTTCAAACTCAGTTTCATTTCTTCATACATGTGATGGCAGACAAAGCCTTTCTGTAGTTGTGAGATAGAGAACCGAAACAGCTGTAGCATGGGTAGGAAGTGGCTGAGCAAGAAGTACAGCAGGCTGGACTGAGGACAGACATGCAGATACTTTAGTCCACTTTTGCTTTGACAGTCTCCTTTCCTATTTGCTTTAGCTATAACGCCTCTAGCATGTTTGATAAGGAGCAATTTGGATATATATGGTTTAGAAATAGGGGAAATAAGAGAAGTTATTGCATTATATGCCGATAACATACTGTTGTATCTTGCTGACACAGACGGCTCTTTAAAGACACTGCTTAGAGTATAAACAATAAAAAAAAGTGTGGCATTGTTATCAATAAATACCAGTGCTTCGATAGAATCTCAGATTTATCTAAAAAGACCCAAATCTTCAATAAAGTCTTAAGTTCATAAAAAAAAAATCATAATCACTTTTTTTATTTGAATTTGAATATCTATTAAAGCACTTGTGTTTATTTATAACAGCTCCACAGTTTTTGTAAATATATATATTTTTATTATTTATATTGATTTTGAAATATAGTGGCACTTCTTTAGGACTAGTGGACTGCAGTTATTTTGAGTGCTGGTCATACTTTAATTACACTTATAAGAGTAGTTGATGAATATGAAAAATGTTCAGATCTGATGTTTAACGAGCAAAGTCTAAGATTCCTCAAAATGTCTCTTATCAGCATTGTTTACAATATGACCACTAAATTTAAGTATCTAGGTATTTAATTATCTAATAATCAAAAATTAATTAAATATATAGGACCACATTTAGAGTGGGACGCAAAGTCTGTTTTAGGCGCAAGTGTCCAAGATGCAGGCGGATTTGGTGCTTTCTGCACATGCATTATAGTATTTTTTTGTTGGATGCGCCTAAAACGGACTTTGCGTCCGACTCTAAATGAGGTCCATAGCCTCTAATGTAATATCTTTAGGAAAAAATACATGTATAGGAAAAATAAGCTTTAAGTGTGACTGGTAGAGCTAACTTAGTTAAAATGGTTGTTCAACCAAAAATTAAATTTGTACTTTAACAGCCATCCAATATTTATTCCAGGTCACGTTTGTCATAAAAAATACATCAGCATATGTCGTCTCTGATATGGGTGGAAAAACGAGCGGCATTAAACAACATACAAGACACTGGAGTATCTTTGTGTGTGCACTCCTTAAAAATGACTATATTTGGATGAATGTAGCTCTCTTCACCCTGACCAAAGTATGTGTGTATATATACACACATAATTTGGTAAAAAAAAAGTAATTATATATATATATATATATATATATATATATATATATAAAATTACCTTTTTCGATTTGGTTTTCCCCCTGTGAAATCCTGGGCTTATCCACTGAATGTAGTAATGGTATAAATGTATTCAGCATGGCATGCCAGCTTCAGTATTCATACATGTGATAACATTCCCAGATACTGAAATTTTCTATATTGTGTTTACGTTCACTGTTTTATTGGAAATCAATATTCTGTGTAATCAGCCTTTTCAGACTTCACACTGAGTCCTACAGTGCTCCTCAAAAAAACTTAGGAAAATGTTCTTTCCTCAGAATGACAATATTATTTTTAATTAAAGTTTTCTATAAGCTCCTGAAACATTTACAAACATCTTTTTACATGTTCCTAGTCCCTCCTTAAAATGAGAGAATATGTATTTCATGTTTAGTAGTCTTACAAACGTTGGATACAAAAGGCTTTTCTTTTTCTTCAAACATGTGTGACTGACAGAAAACAAAAAGGTTGTGTTCTATCAGCTCTTTGCAGTTATATCTCTTTTAAAAATGACACAAAATATAATTAAAAAACATATCACACAATTACAACCATAGATTATTGACAATAACATTAAGCAAAACATCATGTAACTTAGTAGATGACTTACCATTAGACCATTAGACCAGCATAAAACAGAACACAGGGAAGGAAGGAATCTTACTTATATTGTGTGAATGTCTATAGAGTGTGCAGTGAGTTAAGATGGTACTTTGGGGATTAGAAGAAAATTATGGAATGATTTCACTCTTACGTTTTACCCATGAGTTTTGATTATAAAGTCTTTCAAATTATCTGAACAAAAAAGTTTATAGCCTATTTCTTTGTGAGATTGTTTCTGTGTTCTTATAATATTGTTGTTGATTTTATTATCTTTTTCATCCTAATTTTAATTTTCATATTATTTAAGACTTCATCAATTATAACAATGATAAAAAATGCAAAATTATATGATTTGAGAATGATGTTTTTGAGTTTGATGTGTCAGCAATGTTGGGTATAATCTTATTAAAAGGATTCTACACTTGCATTGCTTTTATTTTTAACCTCTAGTTTTAAAGATGAATTTCTGCTATTACTCCAGGAGAATGTACCCATTTGTTGCATATGTCTGGCACATGGTAGAAAGTGTAAATATGACAATTCTAGGTTCAACTTATTAACACTTGGGAACAACTCATTTATTCATTTTATCTTTAAAAGTTTTCTTAAAAATATGGCTTGGCTTATTTCAGCTTCATTTATACCTTAAATTAAGAGTGAGAGAATTACGGGACTGTCAACAAAATTGCACCGACATACATCTCCTCACTTGTCTCAAAATATCTCCCAACTCAACAACTCCGTTCTGCACAAGATCTGCGTCTCTCTTCTACTCTCATCACATCCTCCCATTCTCAGTTACAGGACTCTTTTTCGGGCTGCACCCACTTTGTGGAATTCCCTCCCTCGCACAGTAAAACTTTCCTCTAGTCTCCAAACCTTCAAACGTTCTCTGAAAACCCACCTCTTCAGACAAGCTTATGATATTCCTCAACCGTGATCTTAATCTCCCCTATTACCACCCTCTACACAGCTAACACAAGACAACAACCCTCTGACCAACATTGGTAAACACACAGTCCACTCAATACTTTTACCTTTGCATTCTAGCTGGTCCAGTGTGCAATATGATGTAGCACATGCCTTTGCGTTTCAAACTCCCATTGTCCTATAGATTGTAAGCTTGCGAGCAAGGTTCTTTTACCTCTCTGTCTGTATTACCCAGTATTGTTGTATTAATGTTTGTTCCCAATTGTAAAGCGCTACGGAATTTACAGGTGCTATATAAATAAATGTTGATAATAAGGATGATGGTGTTTTACGCTACAGGTCACTTTTGTGTGGTTAATTTATATATTGCGTTATTTTTTGATCTAAATGTGGATACTCATGCTAAATTCACCCCATTAAAAGAATATAATGACTCCTGATTACCTCCTTAGCACTCACAATAATTAAGTTAATTACAGGGAGAACAGGCTCTGCAGCTACCCACTAATAAAAAAAGGTTGCGTAAATGAACATTCTCGACCCATTCAAAACCTTGGGCCTCATGCAGAGGTGAACCCTACTTTGCCGTTTAAAAATATACACCAAAACATTCCATATTTCAACCCATATGCTGTGTTGGACGAATCTCAAGATGTATCCAGCTCTGCATCTGTAGCATATGTGCCAGTTTTACAGCAGGTGTACCTACACCTACATATACCAAAACAGAGAGAGAATTTGTGGACTGTCTGTGCTTGTGGGTGAAGAGTCCTTTTTCATGGTTGCTGCCTTGCAAATGTATCAGGAGTTTTAGTCTTCTACTTAGGACTTTTTGGAGATTTCCATGGCTCAAGCACCGACTGGACCACTCCTTTTGTAGCCCAAATAAACAAATGCACTGCACAGCATACACACCCCACTAACCATGCACTACGGAAATCTATAACATACATAGAACCTGCTCGTAAGAGCAATAAAACATTTTAAAGATTTGTTGTGGTACATTACTGGTTCAATATAGAATCAGCACATCAAAGGATAACTCAGCTATGATCTCATATATGAGATAATTGATGGAGTGTCCTTTGATGTGTGGATTCTGTACAGGAATCTTTCAACAGTTTATGAAGCAGCACTTAGAATTTTTTCTGTTTCAGTGTTATTTGTACCATTCCTGCTTTCTGTCCACATTAGAACTCAAACTTCTAACCCACCATACAAGTTACCCTCTTGACACACACTTAAATCTTTATACTTCCCTTAAACTCAGGCACTTTGTCCAAAAATAAGGGCACGGAGTCACATGTCATTTGTGACATGTGGTGAAAGCTATTGAATAATAAGAGTGAGTACCCATTGGTTGATACCGGGCTCATACAATTACTCCTATATCCAAGATCAAATAATGATTTGCAAGTCTCACTTATCATTAGCTAACTCATCTGCACAGCTGACATTGTTTTTAAAAGCAAAGGTAGTGAAATCACAATTGGAACCTATGATGCACTAATGAGTGGTGTCAGTTGTGATGCATGCATATCATATTGTACATTCTTGTAATACTATAAGAACAAAACAAATTATACAAGTGTCTGATATGCTTAGTGCACGTGCTTGGTAATTGATTCCGTTTAAATCATCCAATCCTTCGTTCACTTATGCACCTCTCTCAACCAACATTAGGGCAGAATTGTACATCTGTGGAGAGGAAATTCTGGTGCACAAGGGCAAAGTCTACCCTTCTATCGCTTGTGTCATGTACATCTAGTTGTGATTAATGAGATCTCACAGCTGATCAAATTACCAGCTTAGCGTTTATTTCTTATTCCCTGTGGATTGCTTTATTAGGTCTTTCAATCACATAATATGTTCTAAATACAAGCAGTGATTCTGCCATAACATTGTGTCGTTATTATTGCGAAAGGGCATGTGCAGGGCTTTATTTCTCACTACCTATTGGTCCCCAATCGCTAAAATAAGTCTGCTAGTTAAACTGACTATGTATAATGATCACACTGTGACCCATTGACATGAATCTCGACCGAGAGTGAGTGCCTCCTTTAGACGGGGCAGAGAGAATTTCTTATAGTTAGAGTAACCAATCAGCATCGTTCCCTACTTTGATTGACAAAAAAAACGCCTATGGCATTGTGTGTCCTGTCATACACCCACTTTCATTCAAACAGCCTGGAATTCCCTTGAGGTCTTGTATAGAATATAACCCCTGGACATTATTATTTCATAAGGAGCCATGCAAGTCAAAACAACCTTCTGTAAGATTAGATTAACAATGTTACAAGTAAAAGAGTCTAATAATGAAAAAGAGGCTCTCCAAAATCACATTCAGATGTGAATACACTGTTGTTAGTTATATATTTCCATTCCCTAACCTACAGAAGTGATTCAAATCCTGAAAAGTCATTTGTTCTAAGGCATATACTAAAATAAAAATTAATATCCATTGCATCAAAGACTTATTTCCAATTTTCTACATTATGGTCATTCTTTCTATTGATTTAGCATTGTTAGGTCATATCTTTTAGAGGCAATCATTGTCACAAAAAATCAAAATCCCAGGATGTACACTAGATAGGTGGATTCACGTCCAGTATATCCTTCATGGATACCCTAGTTATTAAATTGGGCTTATTCCTGATTTATGGACGGCGTTTAGATATTTATGCCCACAATTTCTTTCTTCAGTTTGATATCCAATATCCATTATTATCTATTTCAAAATGTGTTGATCAAAAGAGATGTAACCCACATAATCTGAATCTTTATCACAAATAGTACACATAGTGGTCCCACAAATTCCTCACTTAGTTAATGCCCAAACAAATACCATTAAGATAAAGGGTAATTCAAATGATAATATATTGCCCCCCTGATATAATTTTAGGGAGATTAAAAATCCATAGATGAAAAATATTTATGTCATTACTCCAGACCACGTTGGAGAGTGAATTCAATGAATCATTTGGAAATTTGGAAGTATTATGTGAGCCCACATTCTCAAGAAGTAGAGAGATTCTGGAAATTAAATATATGTAGTAAATGTTTTATATATCATACATGTTTGGGTATCAAGAAGTTATTTATATTTGTCTGTTGGTGCATTGTACTATTTATTGAATCTTTGTGTTCTATTCTATACAATCACTTCCCTGAGAGTTTCTGTCCTTCCTGATCTTGCCTTATAACGTAAATATAATTTAAATTAATCTTTACTATTTACTTTAATTGCTTTCATTTCTCCTACCAGTAACCCCTTTTTTTAATTACACTTTTAATACTGTTGCAAATATTTTGATCAGCCAAGAAAAAACATTTTCTTTGTTGCAATCCCTAAAACCATATAGTCCAAAAAATAAATTGTGTTTATAAATGATTCATCTTCTTTTTCGATGCTTATAAAACTGTATGTGTTTTGCAAACTTTGTTCTTTTTATTAAGTTATTTTTTAACCTCTGAAATCTAAATATAAACTGTTCCCTGTAAATGGACCTACTTTTCTAATGCCATGCTCACTTATCAAGTGGTGTATTTTTCACACAAAACTGCATGAAATGTATTTCACCTGTTGCATAACACATTACGTAATACATACATACATAATTACTTAAAATCACCCTTGCTATAATTAGGGATGTGCACCGGCCACTTTTGGTGTCTCGTGTTTTGTGTTTTGGATTCGGATTTGCTTGAGGTTTTGGGTTCGGATTTGTTTCGCAAAAAACATAAAAAATGCTAAAAACCAGTTTTGAGGGTTTTTTTTCACTTCTACGCTATTATTAACCTCAATAACATTCAATAACAATCATTTCCACTAATTTCCAGTCTATTCTGAACACCTCACAATATTGTTTTTAGGCCAAAAGGTTGCACCGAGGAAGCTTGAGCACATAATGCTAAAAAAAGAGGTACAAGATGGAATTGTTCTGGGCCCTTCCTCCCACCCAGCGCGAGATTCGACCCGAGACTTGGACGACAGAGCCTCGTTTTCAATTTTTTGCCCGCCAGAAATATCCGAACAGTACTCGGATCCCGTTTGGATCCGCACTGTTCGGGTGGGCTCGGATTAGCGGTATCCGAGCCCGCTCATCTCTAGCTATAATGGAATTTTTTTTCTGTTTTTATGTTGGGGGTTAAAGAAGAAGCAACTTATAAAATATATCTAGACATGTATAATTCACAAACAAATATAGCACATGTCTGTAAATAAATAATATCTGTATAAACCATAAGCATTTTTGTGGTGCCTTATAAAAAATAATAATAATAATAATAATTATTATTATTATTATTTTTCAGTGTAATTTCTGAAATTGTGTCCTTAGTAACTTTTAATGTAATGTCTATTTAATTTACAGTATGGAGTACATATATACTGTAACTTCTAGATACAACAATACAGGAGGAGAGGAAGGAATATGGGTAATTTTATTTACCTGCATTTAATCAATATATTTCCACTTCTATCGCAGAACTATTTCTTCTGTCATGGATAAACCATCAATAACACACAATGACATATAATAACAATTGTTGATCTTAGAATATTGACCAAATTAATATGAAATTAGAAGGATTCACACACTCAGTATGTATTAATCATCTGCATTATTTACATTTTATGCAGCTTAAATCTGTTAGAGAAGGGTTTTATTTCTTAAAGAAACACTGACTATTTTTATACCTGTGCTGAAAACATTTGGAAATACAAAAGACTTGAAGGTGGACTTATATTTTTTTTTTTATAATGATATGTTTATTTAAACAACTCAATAATCATTATATATAAAACAATCAAAATATATCTCTAAATGTATGCTTCATGATAAATGTATTTTATTAGTGGTTTAGTTTACTTGATGATAAAATATTGCAGTTTTATGTGGTGACTTACTAAAAAAATCTGTTTAAATGAACATATTATTTTTTATTTGCATTTGAATACATTTTATTTTTGTAATCATTCTTCAGTCCTCGCACAGCTATGGACCTTGTGAATAGTGCAACCTGTAGCCAGTGAACGTTTCTGATTCTGCAAGTGAGAATGGGTCTGCATGTGACAGGGTCAGTTTATGATGTGAAGCGGAAGATAGACATAAGCAGGAAGCTACACACTGATAGTTAGATAGCGGAAAGAGCAGCATCTCCGCACAGCATTGAATATTGATAAGATGCTCCTGTTAAGACTCAAGCTGCTTCAGGAGATAACATATTTATATGAAATAAAGTTCATACATCCAACATGATTGCTATGATCATTTTTGCTAAAGCATGTGTTATCTTGCAATACAAACTCTGATGCTGGTAACTTATAATCTTGGCATATAGGAATTAAGGCATTTGCACTATATACATTTAAGTTATGTTAAGATATATTATATTTTAGATTATTTTTTATTGCCATCACCAGTATTGTTTGCAAATGCAGCCTGTGCAGACCAGCACAAAGATATATATATATGCATGTTAGGAGCCATATTTTTTGCACCTGCTAGAGGGCAGGTGCAGGTATATTCAGGTTCTGCACATTTATTTGTGTTTTTATTGACCTGAATAGTGATTAATAAATGCTTCTAATTATGTTTAGCTATGCTTTTATGGTTAGTGTGTAGCTATAGACACGTCCAAATTTAAAACTATAAATACTTTCTGACTTGAAATGTATTTTAATGTTTTTCCATCACATAGGAAAAACCAACTGACTAAATAAGGTTTATTTTTCTCTGATTACAATAGCCATGCAAATCTTATTTTGCCAATCTATAATATGTATTTTTGTAATGACATATCGTCTTATTTTGTTTTTACTGTGTTAGTTAACAGTATGGAAAATGTTTTTTTTTCAATAATGTCAGTATTATTAATTAGTCCTTTTTTTATATGCCTGCACCAAGTCGGTCATTGAACAAATATCTGTGCTTCTAAAAGCCTATCTTTGCTTCCTTGTTCGGTCTGGAGGAGCCCTCATGTATGTGTCGGATACTGTATGTGTCATGGTCTGTGTGCTATTTTTCATAACATCACAGTTAGGAGTAGGATGCCTTTTGAGGAGGTGGTTAAGGTTGCTGGCCAGGAGGCAGACAAAGCTGATGTTGATATATTCTTCTTTAAGGAACTTATCACCTAGCAAGATTACATAATGCAACAATACTTCAGATGTAAGTGCAACCTACAAATACATATTCTGAATCACAAATAATGCATATTGTCCCATTTTCTCTTTGGGAGTAAAACACTTAATAATTGATTACATAAACATGATCATTTGGGATTAAAATTTTACATAATTATGAGGGTCATCAATGCTGAGCCAACCTACTCTATTGCTGTAATCATCCTCTCCTGCTGGCCTTTTATCTCCTGGAGGCTTGAAGCGATGGATAAAAGCACCTCTTTGGATACAAATGGATCATCATCATCCTCATTTATTTATATAGCACCACTAATTCCGCAGCGCTGTACAGAGAACTTATTCACATCAGTCCCTGCCCCATTGGAGCTTACAGTCTAAATTCCCTAATATAGACACACACACACACACACAGACACAGACAGACAGACAGACAGACAGACAGAGAGGGAGAGACTAGGGTCAATTTTTGATAGCAGACAATTAACCTACCAGTATGTTTTTGGATCATGCTGTATTGCCTAAAGGAGGCGCACAGATGGTAAAAGGGCAGGACCAGAAGGCAGAGAGGAGGCTAGCGTCTCTGGCAGTTGCTTCTCCTATGTCTCCTCCTGTTCTCCCGTGTTGGTACTAAAGAAAAAATATAAAATGTTGATGCCATTATTATGTGGAATTATCTAGTTGATTCTAGAAAAGGATGGTTTACATATTCACACGCAATTATGGGCATATGCTGAGTTGCACATATCTTACAATGTGACTCATCATATATGTATAATTGCATATTTTTTTGAATGAACGCAATATACATCAGCATCAGATCCCATATGTCTATCACCTATGTCATCATTACCCAGATAGTAGAAAACTGGGCAAACAGCCTGCACAGCTCCAACAGTTGCAGAGAAAGTAACATAATCTATAGCAGGATGAGGTTGGTCAAGCAATTCTATACTTACTTAGCAGACACTGTTACCCAGAGCAACCATTCTAAACAGGTTTACTTCCCAGTACCTGACAATACTGGGCCTGATTCATTAAGGCACACCAAAAAATCGTACATAAATTGGGCATACGCATGTCCTTATGCAACCACATGCTGATCTGAAGAAACTTCTCTTGCAGAATGCATTCGAACACACAGATTAAAAAAATATTATTAAATACATTAAAACCTGTTAATAATATAGTCATTAATGAAAATCATAGAAAAATAAAACTGTTTTCCCCCATGAAATACATTTATCATGAGGTTTTTAATGTCTATTGTACATAAAATGCATTTTTACAGTTGTTCTTAATTGTAAACACATGTACTGACATGCATATGTGACCGTCATCACTACCATTCTGCACTTACACCTGCCCTGCAGCTGGTACAAGTGATACAGCTGAAAATAATGTACCTGAGTTTGGATCGGATGGATGTGCTTATGCTCAACCTTGGCACACGCTTACTGTACATTGACCACGTGCACACTCCCCTTCCCTCCCATGAAATCGTAGGCTGTCCGAAGTGTCCTTTGCATTCAAAAATGAACTGCTTGCATTTGTATTCACTGATGTAAAGTCCGTATCTGGGTATGCACATATTTTGCTTGAATTACGGCAAGTACCGGCATTTACGTTCTTTAATGAATCAGACCCACGGTGTATTCTAAATTAAATTCCAGACTCATTATACCACTAGTGCAATAAGAATTTATTTATAAAATTAGTATGGAAAGTAGTTTATTACAATTCTATAGAACATACTGTAGCTATCATAAATGACATACTACTAGCATAATGCATAACATTAATACAATACAAACATAATCTAAAATCTTTTATAATATAGCTTATACAAATGCAAATAGCTGCTACTATATGTAAAGTACCATGTATTGCATAATGAAATAATTCAAACTGTCCAAACTCTGGAACTATGTCCCAAAGTTCCCATTACAGTACTTCAATATACTTCATAGCAGAAACCATTGAGGTAAAAATGGTAACATTCACTATGGAAATATAATAATGTATACTTGAGGGGATTCCTGTGGTGATATAACATTGTCTGAGTTCTCTTAGACTGAGGTAAGGTAAGATTCCACTGATGAATAGCAGTGGATGGAAGATGTTAAGCTGCAAAGCATAAAGTTCACTCCTCCACCCATAATGATGTTCCTTTTTCTAAATCCTGTAAATTGAAGTTATGGCTAAATTCCTCTGATGAATGTTCGATAAATCTGCCTCTTAGTCTTACTTGAGGATTCTCAGCAGAGCCAGTTTTACTTCTTTATTTCGTAGACTGTATATCAGAGGGTTGATCATGGGAGTGACAACTGCGTACACCACAGTAAAGACTGGTTCAAGAATTTTGGAGCTTTCTGAAGGTGACATCATGTACACAGATGAACCTATTGCATAGTAAATCGTGACAACGGTGAGGTGGGATGAGCAGGTGGAGAAGGCTTTTTTTCTTCCACCTTTAGATTTTATCTGCAAGATGACCCTGATAATTTTTATATAAGATGTCAAACTGAACATGACTGGGAAAACTCCAAATATCAACGCATCCAAATAGATTACAATATAAACGTCTTCACTGCCAGCACATGAGATGTTAATCAGAGCTTTAATATCACAGAAAAAGTGGTGTATGATATCTGAATGACAGAAAAACATGTTTGACGCTTGGATTGTAAGTGCAATTGCATTTAAATATCCTGAGATCCAAATGCCAGACACAAATAAGAGACAGTTTTTCCTATTTAAGATAAAGTGATAGTGTAAAGGATTACATATAGCAACATATCGGTCATACGCCATAACAAATATTAGAAGATCTTCTGTAAAACTAACTGAAATATAAAAGTACATCTGGGTGAAGCATTGTATGAAGGATACTGTATTATCTCCAGATAATAACATGTACAGCAGTTTAGGGACAGTAGTGGTTGTATAACAGATATCTACTAAGGCCAGGTTACAGAGAAATAGATACATGGGGGTGTGTAACTGATCATCAATATATATCACTGTAATTATAATAGAATTGATGAGAACTCCAAACATATATAGGAAGAAAAACAGACTGGTAGTTAATGATGTATAATAAGAATTTGCTGAAAATAGCACTAAGTGGAATTCCGTTATATATGTCTGGTTCTCCATGTCATATCTGGGTTACTCTGTAAAGGAACATTATTATTATGGTATTAGTGGCCATGTCAGTGTTATTTTTGATTTGCTACTGCACTAGGCATTCTAAATGAATATGTCCTAAATTAGTGATTGGACATCCCACATGTTCTTTCCCTTAAGTCTAGCATCTCCTCGTCCATCCTTTTTTTTTTAATGTTCTGTTAAACAAAGACCAATAATTAAAGACTAAGGGCTAGATTTACTAAGCTGCGGGTTTGAAAAAGGGGGGATGTTGCCTATAGCAACCAATCAGATTCCAGCTGGCATTTTGTAGAAAGTACTAAATAAATGAAAACTAGAATCTGATTATTTGCTATAGGCAACATCTCCACTTTTTCAAACCCGCAGCTTAGTAAAACTAGCCCAGTCTACTTATATGGTAAATACAGCTCTGCAACGTGTATAAAATATGTCAGAAGTAGAAAAGCAGAAAGTTTATTTTTACCTATTGTATAAAAAACACATTTATTCTTATTTTACATGGGAATCTTTTTGATGGTTCCAACAAACACCACATGATATGTTTAGAAGAAATAACATTTTTGCACTTAATTTTACTGGACAATTCATGATACTGGCTCAATACTTTTGTTTTCTGTGAATTTTTAGTGTTTACCTACCAGCACTGCTTAACTCAAATATATTATAATGGCATGGTAGTTAATCCCTCTCTGCCCAATTATGGATCATATCTCAACCTATACTCAGGTCAGCTTCAGGGCCTGAAGCGCAGTTTGTCAGTGCAGATATTAAGGAGAATTGGTTCTATCCTTTTGTTACTTAATATCTACTGTGCATCCACAGTGTGCACAATGTTATAAGCCTCTACAGTAGTGTAAGTGCCAGTTCTTTACTTGCCAACAAAGAAGGACTCGGAAATTGACACTACTTCACCTATGAGGGTTTACAACTCTTCTGTCCTTGTGAACAATTTATACAAATTATATGCAAGATCTGCTTACTTTTTTCATAGGGGCCTATAGTAATCTTCATACAACACCCACATCACCCAAATTCTGTCAGTGGCATGAGATCTCTTGGAGAGCACAGTGATAGGCACAACTTTGGTTGGTGAAATCCACAAGCACTACATGTGTCTACAATATTAATGCACCCTACAGAACGGGGCAAAGAGCAACCCAAAGAGCAGCTCCACATTAGTGTGTTCACATAAGTAGTCCTCCAACTTGCCTACTCCTGTATCTCCAGTGTGCCAAGCAACTTAGTAAAATAAAATCCGATCCTAATATCTAAAGCAAAACTCTCATAGGTCCTCCATTTATGGCCAGACTGCATTTATTATCTTCAGGCATGGAGAAAACTACTTTACTTGTAACCCCTGTCCATAGATACATGTCTCACTAGTTATAAATGACCCTGTAACTTAATCATGGGGGTGGGTGGCCAATTATAGCGTCTCATGTTGCTTTGATATACTCAGAGACATATCCAATTTTTTATACTCCAACTGGACTTGCATTATGACAACTCTCTGATGCTATAATGGATAAGACAAGCATGATTCACAAAAGAAAGTCATCTCCACATACTGATATGCAGAAATACATTACATTTTCTGTCCCTCACACTGACAGCAAAACTTCCCCACTTTTTTTTCCAGATCATTCCATGTCTTCAGATGTACAACTATATTCTGAGGCACCTGAGCCCCATACAATAGCTAATAGTAAAGAAGAACTTGGTGAAATCCGATAACATCTATAATCACTATATATTGAACAAAACTTTGAAAATAGATGAAAGGAAACCGTGAGAATATAAGTCTCTATTCTTCAAGTAGGTTTGTCTCATTTAGCAACTTGACTCTATTCACTAAAGGACAGCACAGTGGATAACAGTTTCATGAAACTACAGGAGGTTGTGAACTTACATGCATTGCAGATGAGAGCAATACATAATAGGTTAGGTTACCAGTTATGGAGTTCTTAAAACTGTCTGCCTTTCAGCTCTCCAGTCTCTTCTGTGCTTTAATATGAATTTTCTTGTACATGATTTATGCAATCCATAGCTACCTTTAGTTGAGCATTTTTTAGGCCTCTAATACAGTCCCCATTCATAATCTTTAACTTTTCCATTTTTGTTTTTTCAGCAACATTTAAGCCACCCTTTTCTCTGTGAAGGCAACACACAGATTGCAGTGGACAGTCTTTCCAAGCTTAAATCTATAACATTCTGACAAGTGAACATGATGGAGTTTTTGACAATTGCTAAAATAACATCCTTCAAATGCTGAACCATAAATATCTGTTCTGCATAAGATGCAGGTCTTTAAAATGAGCATTCTCACTGTGACCATGAAATCTATGACATCACCACCAAAATCATTGATTTTACCCACCATCAAACACACTCTTCTGGTCATGCTCTACTCTCATCAACTGATGCTGTTTCTCAAAACCTACCAACCATCCACTTATCCCCCTCATCTTCTCCGCTCGTTCTCCCCTCTCTCCTCCCAGCCCCCCTTTTTCTCCCCCATGCTTCAACTGCCTCTCCTTGTGCCTGTTTTGTTTACCCTCCCTTAGGATGTAATCTCGTATGAGCAGGGCCCTCTTCCCTCTTGTCTCCACACCTGTTCTTCTGCTCCACATCTACTGCATTTGCCTGCCTGGAGTTTCTGAAGTATTGGTATTTTTTGTTTATTGTTCAGTACTGTCTCACCCTGTATAGTCTACTGCTTGTTCTGTGTACGGCGCTGCTGAAAACTTGTGACGCATAACAAATAAATAATAATAATAATAATAATAATTTATGACTAGGCTGGACTTATGGGAATAGGTCCAATCAGTCTTTATAGAATACTTTCCATATAAGAATCCTTCAAATAGATTCAAACAGATTCAAATTTCAGGGGTTTCTCTCTTTTAGAAAACACAAAGTAAGAGCAAGCAACATTCTTATTTCTAAGTATATGAAATCAGTCTTAAAACATTTAAACATTGTGACAAAGGCAGTCCTTCCTATATGAAGGAGAACCCTTGCCGACTCTACATTAAAAGGTTTTTAAGGATTGACTTTTACAGGAATATGGAGAACATTTCACTGATAATCACGGATCGCTTTGAGGTATTTGTCTTACCCTGGTTTCAATGGCTGGAGGTCTTTGAAGGACCTTTTGGCATCAACGTCCGGGACAGTATTGCTGGTACCTTGAAGAGGTGGAGGGCAGGGCCTCTTGCCAGAACCAGAACAATCTCACGAGCGGGGCGTCTGAACTCAGTAGCGGAAAACAGGACCCACTCCGAGGACAGTGGCAGGTGGGGAGTTTGACCGGGGTGGTACACCTTTTAAACCGTAATACAGGTGTCCTAAGGTGAGCTCAGAAAGGACAGAAACCTCCCGTGGAGCAGAAGGGTCAATATCCTATGCTTATCTCTGATTTTGTAGTGGTTCCAATGTATTCAGCATCAAATGTCACATTGTTAAAATTCACAGATTTTTACATATTCTGCATAGCGTTTTCTTTCATTATGCTGTTTAGTGCAAATAAATATTATGTGTAATCAGCCTTCTCAGACTTTAAGAACTAGAGTGCTCCTCAAAGAAACTTAGATAGAAAAAGTCTTTGCACATAATCACAGTCTTATCTTAGATAAAGGTTTTAAAAGATCCTGAATTCCTACACAAACACACACAGATGCTGAAATATTGTTGTACACTTAGAAATTTTGTTGATAAATGTTTTTTGCTTTACATGAACAATAGGCAGAAAACTCAGGTTTGGGCCCCGTGATTATTTTATCAAAGTCAGATTACACAGCTATCTGCTCCACCTTAACCAACCAATCTCCCCCTTAGAATCTGCCCTGACACACAAATATGATTTCTTATCTTAGTGGTGTCATCTCAAACTGTTAGTTTTTACTTATAAATATTTTAAAGCTTGTATAACTTGTTAGTATTACAAGATAATAGATCCCTTCCCCCAAATCCCCCCATCCCTTCCTATCTACCTATATCTCATTTATTTTATTGGTTGCACATATATTTGTTATTTGTACTAATATTACTACATAGATATACAACTTATTTCTGAATATTTGCTATAAAACTTCACATTCTGTGTAACTGCAATTTATTCTTTTATATCTATTTATTGCTGAATGTATTTGATTGATGTTAAATAAAAAGTAAAAAAAAAAATCAACACAGCTGACAAAAAAAGCAATAATGTTGTGTCTTATGGATTCCAAAAAACATGCAAAAGTTCCAAAAATATACCACATCAGTAAAAATTATATCAGTAACAGTAAAGTTGTACAGTGCATTTAATAGAATGGTTGCAACTCACCTTTAGATCAGCAAAAAACATTACACAGGAAAGGAAGGAACCATATTTATAATGCTTAGATCCCTATAGAATGCTTTAGTAATTAAGATTTTACTCTTTGGAGTAAAAGAAAGTTATGGACTTACATTACCCACATATTGAGCCTTGGGTTTTGACTATATGAAATAGTTTCTTTTGACAAAGTTTTGTGTGTTTCTAAATAATGGTGTTTAGAGTAGATTAGACATTTTTTCCTACTGTAATGTTTGTTTTGACTATATGTAATATTGCATTAATTAAAAAAATAATAAAAATGCAAAATAATATACTTTTAGAATGAAACAACGCATTATGGGTTAAATTGTGCATTTGAAAAGTGGAGATGATGCCTATAGCAACCAATCAGATTATAGCTGTCATTTTGTAGAATGTACTAAATAAATGAATGCAATTGGTTGCTATAGGCAACATCTCCCCTTTTTCAAACCTGCAGCTTGATAAATTTACCCCTATGTTTTCAAATTTGAATTGTATTACATATTTGGCTTCTGTATTTTGGACTTTTATTTTAATATTGCTTGGCTGAAAAATTGGGATGCAGTTACAATTGCAGGATTGTGGATGTGGTTGGAAATGCATGCAATGGAAAGCGTAATGTCACTTCAATGTCCAGCTACTACATTTTAGGACCACCCCACTCATCAGTCTAATCTTTTTAATATTTTTTCTAAAATATTGCTGGTTCCTGCCTCTTTTATGTTTTAGATTAATCACACTAATGAGAGGATATCAGGATCTTGTTCATTACATGTCATGGTTGTGTATTTAACTTTTAAAGCATTGTCTTTGTACAATTGCACACATACCTGCAGCAAATGCAGCTGATTGGTGGAAAAAACACTCAACTGAAAGCACCCAAAGAAATCAAGACTCTTTAAATGCAGTAACAGCTACTCAGCGGATGCCCTGCCATATGCCTTATAGCTTCTTTGTTAAAAGGACATGTCTTTTAAACACCCCAACAATGTTACCATCTTGACATGCAGATCGATGTACATCTTACGGAAAAAGGCATATTTATCCAAAAATAGGTACATGATGTCACAAATTGGGATACATTTTCTGCATTTCTTTTTTTTTTTTTTATCTTTTTATTGGACCATAGTAAAATACATATTACAATTATTGATGCAATGTATAAGTAAATATATACATATATATAAACATATAAATATAAATTTAATCAGTACTCAAATCAATTAACACTTTATAACAATATGTTATTCTTTTACTACAACAGAAAAATTATCAAGAAGTAATGTGGGTTTTTGAATCCATGAAATAAAGTCACCCTCTCGACCCTTATGCTATTGTTGGAACATCAGCAGATTCACAAAGCTCATACCATGTGGTATGATGAAAGAATTTTTAAACTTGTAACCTCACTGTTTCTGTTAAACTATCAATAAAGCTTTCCCAATCTTTATTTTGTACTCATGTCTCAATCCAATCCATTTGAAACACATGAAACAATTTCTCTTTAAGCAGTGAAAAAGAAAGAGGTGTTTTCTTGAGTATAATCATCTTTGTTGCAGCCAAAATTGCAAGGAGTCATTTTTTTCCATCCTTGTTGAACCTTGTATTTCTTAGGTAAAATTCCAAATATTGCCCTTTTTGGAGACAACAGGAAAAAGTTCATCAAATGATCATTAGAAAATCTTCAAAACTGGGCTCAAAACATTTTAATTGATTAGCAGTCCCAGAAACAATGAACTAGGTCTGCACTAGGGGACCCACACTTTGGGCAAGGGTAATCTGTATCTATAACAATCTGATATCTCAGAGTGGTGATAGTCATATTTCTGACTGTGAAAATACAGATGGAAAATAATAATAATACTGATATGAAAATCCCAACACTGTAAATATTGACAGGTAGAATATCCAGACAAGCTAAATACCTACATGGTGAAAATACCGTTACAGATAAAATACCGACAGTGCTATTGTCAAAAGTGAAAATGCCGACAGTCACACCACCGGCATTAAAACTCCAGTGCGAGCGGGTCCGGTGGCACTAAACAGTGAAATAAATACATAAATAAATAAATATATATATAATTTTTTTAGAAGTATCTCCCCCTTCCCAAGTCATATTAACCCTAGTGCTGCCATCATAAGGTTGGCTTGAAGAAAATTCGGGGTTGGGAGACAAACAGAGGGGTTTCTCTTTCAACCAGCCCTATGCTTAGCCTGCCGGGGTGCCCTTTGCCTGATAAGCACATGGCTGGATTCCCTAGGGAGTTGGGGTCCATAGGTCTGGGTCTGTTTGTCATCATGGCAGGTGGGAACCGCTGCTGTGGGTTCAACTGCTATGATGCCACCAGCCCCAGCTGGCTAAGGCTAGGGCTTGATGGAAGAGAATCAGGGGGAACCCACAATGTTTGTCCCCCTGATTTTCCTACAGCCAACCCTATGCTGGCAGCACTAGGATTACTATGATTTTGGAGGGGATTTTTAAACATTTATTGATTTATTTTTTTTACTGCTTATTGCCGTACAGCCGCTGTACCCACTTGAATTGCCGTTTTAATGCCAGCAGTTAAACTGCTGGCATTTTCACTGTCAGTAATCATAAAGTCAGTATATTATCTGTGTCTGTATTTTCACCATGTAAGTATTTAGCCTGTCTGGATATTCTCCATGTCAGTATTTACACTGTTAGGTATTTTGTCCATGTCAGTATTCACAGTGTCGGGATTTTCGTGTCAGTATTATTTCCATCGGTATTTTGACCGTTGAAAATTAGTACCCAACCCCTCTTAGAGGGTGATAAATAAGGCATATGATATATGTTTAAGAATATTCCTACATATGTCATCACTGGGAGAGTTTTTATTTAATCTGTGAATGCATGTAGTAAGATATCAGCTGTTAAAATATGCGATAATCCTAATTTTGATTTTTCATAATCAAACTGGTGGCAGAAATGCATGAAATGAATTGGAAATTTGCCCCATGTTTCAGGATTAGTGCAGAAAGAGTCACATCTAATATGTTATCGACAATTGTGTTGAGAGAGATTTCTCACAAATGTGCTCACATTGTAGAAAAACCAAATTAAAAAGTCTAATTATTTAATACTTTTCTTTTGCTTAAGCGAATGTTAAAGGTCTTTCACTGTTTTTGCCTACTAAGGGTCTGATTCATTAAGGAACTTAGGCAAGGATTTGAGTACGTTTTGTGGACAAAATCATGTTGCAATGCAAGGGGGGCAAACTATTTTGCTCATAAGATAAATACTGGCTGTTTTTTCATGCAGTATAAAAAAAGTAGCCCTTGCTAGATGTAAACACTTATACCTGGGAGGTTATTACAGAAGAAAAATATTTGAATGAGGGACTTCCATACATTCTCATTTGCATACACACACAGCAATGTTTGTGGGCAATAAAGTTGTTTTGAGCCAAGTCTTCTTTTGATAATGCGGTCCACATCAGCAATACAGAAAAGTGTATACCAGAAGTGTATTGACGAGACGCAAGGATCTTCATGCGAACACAGTATAAAAGGATGTGTGGATGTGTATGGAACCAGCCTTAATAAAGACCCGAGTTCCGGGTCGAAACGCATTGGCTTTGGGGATTTGTCTTTTACCAGTGACTCCGTTTGTTGTACCGTACCTGGATTGAAGGCTGTATTTGCGGGTTTACTTTTCAGATGCAGTTACCTATGGACTTCTGGTATGGGCATATTCCTATGCTATGTTTTATGGAGTTTTTATTTGAGCTGTTTTATGGTTTTTTATTTTGTATTAAAATATCCCAGCATTTATGTGGGTAATGCAATAGATTTTGCCTTCCATTTCTTTCTCCCATTACATGATGTTGGATGAGAGATCCGTGACATCCGTGAATCTATGAGGGTGACACATCTAAAGAAATTTCGAGAAGGCGCATGATCTGATGAGAATCTGTAAACATATACCCTGAAGAAGTCACAGGGTATTTTTCATTCTTTGCCACACATCAATTCAACACAGGAATAAGAGTACATAATTTATTAAGTGGTGGTGGACTTCAACAACATTTTCATAACAATGTTGCACTATGTTGTTTTCTTGTGTTTATATTTTTATATATGATGGAGAGATAACATCATTCATCCATCACAAATAAGATCTGCTTGAAAGTGTGGGCTCAAGTATTTGAATATCCAAGTGTACTTAGAGAGGAGCGCAAGTGTATGTATCCATTTTTCTATATTGTGTCAATTTGAGAATATTTGTGGATGTTCTAGATACAGACACAGCTGCATACCTGAGTGGAGCGCCTAACATTAAGTCTACATTTGCATTTATAAATGGAGAAAATACTTATTTATCTATAATCATTTTAACACTCTTACCAGCTTAAAGCTGGGTACACACTACAGAAATTTCGACCAACTTTTTATGCCGAGCGATTTTACATGCGACCGATGGTCCGATTGCTCGGTCCATGGACTGCATACACACTAGCCTTGTTTAGGACGAGAAAAGGAAGAGCGGACGTCCCGTTAGTGGCTTTTTACAGCCATGTTGTCGTGAGCAATGATTGTAATTTCGTACTCACTGTTGTGGATCGGTCGGAAGTTTATACACACTACACAGCGGAAACGAGATTGGAACGAAAATATTAAACGGTACGACCAACCAAATGAGGCGATTATCGTCCATTTTGGCAGACTTTCGACCATTGTGTAACTGTACACACTGACCCTACTTTTGAATGAGCGGTTGTATGTCGGCTGTTTGAGCCGATTATTGGACGAAAACAGTGTAGTGTGTACCCAGCTTAACTGCCTATCGTCTGATTCAAGGACAAGATTGACAAGATCTGATATGAACTTCAAAAATCAAACTATTTTCCTAAAGATTGGAAATACATAAGTAAGATTCTCTTACATCATTGTTTATTTCTTTTACCCATCATTGTTTATTTCTTTTATTTCTTTTACCCAGTCTTTTTTTTTACTATTTTTGTTACAAAATGTAAATTGTTATGGAGTATGCTGATGCTATATAAATAAAGTTTTAAAATATCAAATATATAAATAAACAATGTTGGTTACTTAGGAACACCAAACCACAAACAGATAACCAGAGGGTCAATATAGACTGTATTCCATCTGCACCATCCCAATTCCTGATACAAAGTAGATCAAGATGGTAAGTACAAGCCACAATGCCCTGAAAGCTCTCCACAAAATAAAGGTTAAAAGTAAGAAAGAGAACGAGAGATAGAGAGAGAGAGAAAGAGAGAGACACAGAGACAGACAGACAGACAGAGAAGATCATGTGGCAGAGGAAAAATATCTGTTCTAAAATCAGTAAAAGAATAGCATGAGAGAGTATTGAACTTCTTAAGATAAAACTGAATAAAAGCTGCACTATATTAACTGTACACCAGTACTTATAAGAGCTATTCTGGAGTAATTAGAAAAAGTTTAACATTTTATATAATTTGGTGATTCAAGGGACACATATAACATTCTTCCTGCTCTAGCTTAAATGGTTACAATGTATAGTCTTTTAAACAGTTTTCAAATTTAAACAGTGAACTCACTGTGTTATAGTTCAAAATCCCCTACCACGGTCAATTAGACTTTCCCACAGCCTTCAAATCTTTAGATGCTCTTTGAAAACCCATCTCTATTTTAGAGGTGACCTCATCCTCGATAACACTATTCAGTCTAATGCACCATCACAACTGTCCCAATCTCCACTCTGAGCCACAATAGTTCCTCTTGTTTCAGATGTACCCTCTTCTACCTAGAAGTAAGCTATCTAATGAACAGGGTCATTCATACCCTTTGTTTTCATGTCTGTGTTAATTTTGTCTGCCTTGTATGTCCTTGTTTTATGTATGTACTGTTTTCCCTACTGTACGGCGCTGTGAAACACTGTGGTGCCTTACAAATCTACAATAATAATAATAATAATAATAATAATAATAATAACATTTGCATGAAAACCAGTAAAAATAATATACAATGTAGCCATTAAGCTTCATCATGCTTGAACATATTTGACCTGGATTGAACATGGTTGAACCTGATCCTCTTGCTGGCATTTCACTTTTTTATTTAATTTTAAATATGTCATAAATTTCTGAACCCATTTGAAATAAATATGTGCTTTTTTTTACAAATATTTACAAATTTACAAAGTAAAATGTATGAGACAAAGAAAAATGTTCTGTTTTTTTTTTCTTTTTCTTTACTAATTTTGAAACTAAACATAAAAGTAATTTGCCTTGAGATTAATTTATGCAACAGAACTGCTACTTCATGATGAAGCAAGGGAAATTACACAGCCCAAATCACCCTCTCCAACAAACTGCTACACACATCGTCTAAGGAATTTTCTTCTATCTTGGGGTCAGACAACACTTAATTTAACCAAATCCATAAATAAAGAATTACGTGCTGCCTTTCTCAAGGGATGAACATTTTCCTTTCCCTGTCGTATGATAGATGTTAGCAGCAATAATCAGGATTCAACACAAGAAGAGAAAAAATAACCTTTAGATAATTTTAGGTTCATTTCACTAAAGTTTGATAACATTTACTATATTAGCTTTCCATTTTCTAATTCTACACTTATGGAATACCCTTAGATGGACTGTGGGTGGGAATAGAATAATTTAGAGCCTACAGAAAATGATAACTTAGTCATAAAAAACCATGTTTCAAATATTCACAATAGGTCTATTATAGTTTATAACTCTTAACTAGTTACAGCTCAGTTTTAGTACTAATGGGTTATTCAATTACAGGAAAGTTGCACATTTCACATTTCTGCTATCTCATTAACACTGAAATTTGTACATCATGCCATTCAATTTAACGTTTTTTACCCCATCAATGACTGACTTATAGACACATCACAAACTTAGCATTCACCCCTATCTATCGAAAGTGCATGCAGGGGTGGAAAAAGCTATTCAATGACTCAATATTGCCTCTCCAACTACAAATTCAAATTGCTACTGTTATGAGCGTCTAGTTGCTATCCAATAACGATTGTCCACTTCCAGTGATGTGGTTCCAAAGCACAATTCGATTTATTAGCCAAAAGTAGCAGAGTAACAAGTGAGAATAAAATAAGTACAGCCATTACTTATCGCAGGCGCTCTGGATCCAGTGTAGTCATTCAGGTCTGAAGGCTGTGGTCATGTAGACTGATCACTGTTCCCAGAGCTCCCAGAGAGAAAATGTTTGTAACACTTTAGTTTTTGTTTTTGCAATATAATAGCTGCCTACATGACCTTAACAAGGCACTATCTTCAATGCATATCCAGAAGAGCTAACAGTAGTCAATGTTTTGTTCTTTGCATTTTGTCCATTTCTGTCTATTCTTAGATCTTTATATAGAACAGTCTGCTGTTTCCTGAGCCGAATTCACGATTGCATCCTATATACCTGTCGGTGCTCCTTGATCATTTGTCGCTTTCAAGCAGTGGACGTTGATCCTGCACAGCATTTACTCAGTGCCACTGAGCTCTCTTAAACTTGGTCAGACCATGGACCTGTGACAGTATATATAGAAGGACATAAGTCTAGCAGGTGACAATACACCTGGCGCCTAAATGAAAGAGTCTTACTTAACTCCTAGATGAAAATTATGTTATACACAGAGATTCTTAACTATTTCAACACCTATGTTACTGTGGGATGCTCATAAGGCTGTAGTTCGAGATAATCTGATCAGGGCAGCATGCTATGCTAAAAATGTTAGGTTGCAGAAATTGCTCAGAAAGGAGAATGTGGCACAGTTAGACAAGAATCATAAGTCCATTGGTTCTATTTTTCATTGCCATAGGCCAACAGTATCTAGAGGAGAGCTGGGTCTTCTGCTTACAGTCATGGCATAGAACTCCCTTAAATGACTTAACCAGACCTTTTATGGGAATGAGAATAAAACGGACAGGCTGTTGGCATCTAGACTGAGAGCAAAACTCTCACAGAGCAATGTGCTCATTACTAAATTTAAATTATGTAAAACCACACACAATATAAAATAAATCACAGAGGAGCTTAGGAAATTCTATAGCAATCTCAACAATATTGCGAAACAACGGAGTTCTCTCCCCAATTTGCAGAAAAACTCAGGACTTTCTTTCTCAATGAAGTCTACCTAAATTGTCTCTCTTGTGTTGGGTGGGGAGATCCCAGACAAGGACATTTTTCTACCCCTGTCATTTAGTTTGGTTATTAAGCCCCTGGCAGCAAGTATTCGACTGTCCCCAAATAAGAGGCATATTATTCGGAAGAGAGGAATATTAGGGGTGTTTATTTTCTGATTAAATACTCCTTACATTGACCTTCACCCACATATCCCTCCAAAATCTGTTTAACACTCTCACAGCCTACAGGTCTTTAGCCCTTTATTTACAACTGATCATGCCTGAGCTCTTGAAGAGCAATTACAATTTTTATTGGGAAAGCATCATCATTTTTCACTTGGGGATTTATATCACCTCCCAATATCATCCTTTATATGCATAAATTTCAAATGACTCAAATAGATAGGTGGTTTATTCAAATTGTGGGGAACAACCAAACCCCTGTGCACAAGCTTCAAACAAATTTTACATCGGGTGCATTCACACCCTGTTAAAGCTTTTTAGACTACATCTCTACCCTCCCCTATTATGCCCCTCTGGTACAACCCTTATTTCAATCCAGGCCAATGCACAACCTGCTTCCTAACTTGGCTTGAGATAGGTATAAGAATGCTCTGGGATACCCTGGAACGTGGCCAGTGTGCTCCTCTGATTTCCAAACAAGAAAATTTGACTTCCCAACAGTTAGCCCATTTGTCTACCTACAGGTTAAACACTTTTGTTAATTTCCTCCCTAAACATGCCATAACTAGGCCACTGACTCCATTTGAATCTTTATGTGCATATGATCCCCTCCCAAAATACTTAATCTTTCTTCTCTATAATTTACTAGTAACAACTAAATAGTCCATTCCCCTGAAACCCAATATTAACTGGGAACCAAATTTGGGAATTTGGGAGGACCAACTGAGGAGGACAACTGGTCCACCATGAGGGAAATAATCCCCATGTCCTCAATCTTCTCTTTGAGTAAGGAAAATGCCTATAATGTGTAATACAGGTGGTATTTTGTCCCTCCCAGACTAAAGAGCATTCATATCACAGCTGAGTGTATGACAGGTTGCGACTAGACTAAATATTTTGTCTACATTTGGTAGTGCTGCCCTAGGATTGCCCCTTTCTGGGATGACGCAGACAAACTAATCGGCAATATTACCAAAGTTCCAATATCTAAATGTCCCCGGTCTTATCTCCTTTGCCCCTTTTGATTTTTCTTACTTATGTCAGTCACAAACACACACCCACATACCAATACTTTATTAAGAAGGGGGTCAACACTTGCAGTGCACACTTGTCACACTACAAATGACAGCATGAACTTCCACACATGTGCATACTGGTACATGTAGTACCAGTGTGGGCAGCACAGTGGCCTAGTGGTTAGCACATCTGCCTCACAGCACTGGGGTCATGAGTTCGATTCCCGACCATGGCCTTATCTGTGTGGAGTTTGTATGTTCTCCCTGTGTTTGCGTGGGTTTCCTCCGGGTGCTCCGGTTTCCTCCCACACTCCAAAAACATACTGGTAGGTTAATTGGCTGCAATCAAAAATTTACCCTAGTCTCTCCCTCTCAGTCTGTCTGTCTGTGTATGAGTGTCTATAGTAGGGAATTTAGACTGTAAGCTCCAATGGGGCAGGGACTGATGTGAATGAGTTCTCTGTACAGCGCTGCGGAATTAGTGGCGCTATATAAATAAATGATGATGATGATGATGATGATGTAGTGTCAATAATATATTTTTCAGTCATTTTTTTCTGTGGTTTGTCAAACCATAGCTTCATAAACCTCATAGTTTGTATTCTTACCATGTAAAAAAAATAAGACAATAATGTCTAACGTGGCAGCTTCTCAGCGGTTTGGCTTTTAGTAAGTCTGTCAGTTTTAAAATCGTAAAGAAAATGTCTGAAAAGCCAGCAGTGTCACAAAACCATACTTTAGTATATTTCTTCCTTAGTCTTTGGCTGACTGCCTGTCAATTAAATTCCACTGCATGTAATACACTCCTCATTCCACCTGAATGACTGACATATTACTAAGGACAACGCAAGGCAAAAACATAACCACATTAACCCATAAATATTTTTAAAAAAAACCCTTCTCCAAATTTGCGCCTTACACCAGTTTTCCTTCTGTTGTGCAATTTTTATATTTGATTATTTTAGACAAACAAAGGCCCACATTGAGTATTGTTAAGTTAATATTATCATGACTTTTTCAGTTAAGTAATTGTTCATTACAATTTCACTGAGTCTATATCTTGTTTGCTGCAAGAGCGTTGCATATTTGAAGCATACATTTTTTGTGCTCCACAATAATGCAGTAGAGATTCATTCATGTATTCATTTTTTTTATTATAGTCTGCCCATTTTCATCTCTGTATATACCTCAATTTGTGTCTTTTATTAGATATACCACATTGTAATATCGTAACTGCCATGAATGTTATGCTGCTCCTTGGAGTTCAGAATTGGAATTGTGTCTGCACATGGAATGTGTGAGCACATATCTTATGATTCCAAAAGGATGGTTCTGTCAAGCCAATATTGTAGAGAAGTATCTTTACATTTGATGGCTGTCTGTATTCCAGGAAAGATTATAGGTGTGATAATATTGTGTTAGGTCTGTTGTTTTTATGAAGCAGGATATGGTGTCCCTTGGTTATTTTTCTCAATATCTATAGTTGAGTCATGTGACAATTAGTAGTACTCGGTAAGTTTGTGATTTTTTTGTATTCTAGCAGTTAACCCTATACCGAGTTTTACCCTAAGTATTCTTCGCAGAGCCCTCTTCACATCTTTATTCCTTAGACTGTAGATAAGAGGGTTCATCATGGGTGTAACAACTCCATACAGTACAGTACAGACTGGTTCTAGGACATTGGAGTATTCTGATGTTGGCATCATGTACACAGACATCCCTGTCATATAGTAAATAATCACAATGGTGAGGTGGGATGAGCAGGTGGAGAAAGCTTTTTTTCTGCTGTCTTTAGATTTTATCAGCAAGATGACCCTGATAATTTTTATATAAGATATCAAGCTGAACATGATTGGGAACAATCCAAACAGCAATATTTCCAGATAGATCACAATATTAAATTCTTTACTACCAGTACAGGAGATGCTAATTAGAGCTTTAGGATCACAGAAAAATTGGTGTATGGTAACCGAATGACAGAAGGACATGTTTGATGCTAGCATTGTAATCACAATTGAATTTATGCATCCTGATATCCATGTGCCAGATGTAAATAAGAGACAGTTTTTCCTATTTAAGATAGAGTGATAGTGTAAAGGATTACATATAGCAACATATCGGTCATATGCCATAATGAATATTAAAACATCCTCTGTGGAAGCAACAAAAAAATAAAAGTACATCTGAGTGAAGCATTGCATGAAGGATACTGTATTATTGCCAGATAGTAACATGTACAGCAGTTTAGGGACGATGGTGGTTGTATAACAGATATCTACTAAGGCCAGGTTACAGAGAAATAGATACATGGGAGTGTGTAACTGATCATCAATATATATCACTGTAATTATAATAGAATTAATGAGGACTCCAAATATATATAGGAAGAAAAACACACTGGTAATTAGCAATGTATAATCAGATTTTGCATAAAATGACAAGTGGAACTCTAACATGTAAGTTTGGTTTTCCATGTCATAATCAGGTTTTTCTGTAAAGAAGAATTATAAAAGCTATATAAGTGGACACTGTGTTAGGGCCATATGTTGAGTAGCCACGGGCCTAGAGATCGTGGTATAATTTATTAAATGTCAACCCAGCCTGTTAATGCCATTGTGTCCAGCATATCTTCATCCATTATTTTATTGGAAAATATACTGAAAAAGCTGTGACTAATTGCAAAAATAAAGAGGGAAAATTAAATTCATTCAACGTAAAACAACATGTATGCTGCCCCTTGAACAGTGCTGCCTGAAGTATATATATATATATAGTCAGTATATTATTATTATTATTATTATTATTATTATTATTGGCCTTCATTTACAAAGCACCACAATATTTTGTTGCACTGTACACTGAGGGGAGTGTAAAATAAATAATTAACATACAATGATATGGAACATAAGTTAAGATGGTTCTGCCCAACTTAACTTACAATTTGAAAATTTTCCAAAATAGTCGTAGAAATTTTTTAGAGAAGACAGCAAGTTCTGTATAGGAGAACTGCATCTTGCATAAGAACAACTATAGATGGAAAAAGCGATTAATAGATAAAAGTTACAAATAAAGTTGTAACACCCTGCAAAAACCCTAGCAATTTCCTTTCCGAACACTTTCCACTACTCCCCCCCCAATGATAATCAGTTCAAGTGAACATCCTGTTTTTTGAAGTCTCATCCTGATTTGGGTCTTGTCTCTCTTTTTGGAGTTAGTTAATCTCTCTCTCTCTACAAAGTCGCCATTGAAAATATCCCGAACAGAGCACCACATTTTATAAAAAAATGACACTTTAAAAAACTATTTTGTTAAAAACAAAGACATTAAATATATTTTTTATGAATTAGAAAACTTTTCTCAAGTGACTTACACAAACAAGTTCATCAACTATGAAATATTAAAATTTGTTAAAGCGCAAAATTTCTCAAAATGATGTGTTCAACTCACACTTACATGAAATTGTGCTGATATTTTACATTCCATATATAGCTTTCCTCATTATCATGTTTCAATTACATTTACATGAGTAAAATTTTCATTGTTACAGTTGCATTAATATAAGATTAAATTATTGTAATATTAATTATTTAGTACTTATCAGAAATACAAGTTTGTTTAATTTCACTACAGCAACTTTACATATTATAATAGAGCAATTCCACATATTTTCGTGATTCTCATTTATATTTTATACTTGCCAAAATTGTCTTCTGTTGATTCTCTAAAAGAAAATCCCATAATAAATATGGGAAATTTAGAACAATTTTGATGCCCATTGCTGTCCTTCATTTTATTGTATACAAAGTATAGTTTCATAGAGTAGTTACATATTGTATTATTATTGATTACATGTTATGATGGAAAATAAATTCAGTGCATGAAAGAGTGAATTAAAATTGACCATATAGCATGAGGGGATCAGATGTAAAAAACTGAGATTGTGTTGTTAAATCTAGAATATCTAAACAAGGTTTTTTACATACTAGCACTTCTCTACATTGTGCACAGTACAGTCACGCCATTTCCTCTACAGATAAAATTTGCTTCTTGTCCATGTTGATGATCAGCATCTGTAATGAAATTCAAAGGCATAGGAGATCAGTCTTCTCTTTGATGTCCTTAGAATACACAAGGATATTAGGAAAAATGATAAATTCACAAAGCCACTCTTTCAGTCTTTACATTGGTTGCCTGTTTATTACAGAATCCAATAGAAAATACTTCTATTAACATACAAAAGCATCAACAATACTGCGCCTCCATATATCTCTTTACTTGTCTCAAAATATCTTCCAACTCAATACCTCCATTCTGCATCTCTCATCCACACTCATTATCTGCTCACATTTCCGGTTACAGGACTTTATGGCACACACTTTGTGGAATGCCCAACATTGCTTTGTGACCAGATCATATTTTCCACTAAGCACTTTTTACCTTTTCAATCTGGCTGGACCAATATGCAATATGTAGAACTTAAACTTATGCTTCAATCTCTCATTGTCTTATAAATTGTAAGCTTGCAAAAAGGACCTTCTTACTTCTCTGTATGTTGGTACTGTCCAGTATTGTAATATTTCTCTGTTTATTTCCAATTGTAATCCGCTATGACGTATGCTGTTTCTATATAAATAAATGTTGATTATGCTGAATTGTCAGCAAAGTAACACTTGTTTAAAAAAACAATAAACACCTAACCTTCATTTAGCTTCATTCAGGGCACTATCTCACTTCTGCACCCTCTCTAACCAGAGGGCAGATAATCCATTAATGTTCAACATGGTAACTGGTCTAACATAAAAATACACAGTGACTGTGGTCTCTCCCTTTTTTCTCTCAGAAAAATTCTTTTTTTTGCCTCTAGCAGGACACAGTATAGATTCTCTACTGTAGAGAAGTTCCCTCCAAAGAGCTCCTGTGTGGCAGAATCCTTTTTTCCTAAGGCAGACCTATTGTCCATTTACCACTGTGTAGCCTTACTGCCTCCTGCAGGACACTAAAGCTGCTGCTGAGTGTGGTAACACACCTTTTCAATTTTGTTGCAAACTAACACCACATAGCTTGCAACCATCCCTATATACACCTTTCAGCCACAGCATTAAAACCACTGAGAAGTGATGTAAGTAGCATTGATTATCTTATTACAATGGCACCTGTCAAGAGGTGGGATATATTTGTCAGCAAGTGAACAGTCAGTTCTTGAAATGAATGTGCTGGAAGCAGAAAAATGGGCAAGAATAAAGATCTGAGCACCTTGGACAAGGGCCAAATTGTGATGGCTAGATGACTGGGTCAGAGCATCTCCAAAACGGCAGGTCTTGTGGAGTATTCCATGTATGTAGTGGTTAGTACCTATCAAAAGTGGTCAAAGGTAGGACAACCGTCGACCCGTTGACAGGGTCATGGGCTTATTGATGTACGTGGGGAGCGAAGGCTAGCCCGTCTGGTCCAATGCAACAAAAAAACTACTGTAGCACAAATTGCTGAAAAAATTACTGCATACGCCGGTAGTGATGGCGGTCACAAATACATGCTAGAACATGTGTTTGAAATCAGGAGCAATTGTAAAAATGCATTTTATGTTCTGTAGGCACTCACAATATTCTAATAAATTAATTTTATATGGGGGGATTTTAAAATAAACTTTTTTAAATAATGTTTTTTCACTAATGATTATATTATTAACAGATGACAATCACTGAATATTTTTTTTTCTGTGTGTTCTATTGGGTCTTTATATTCTACATATGCAGTGGATGTATCCTGCAGTGTATTGTCTGTTAGAGCATAGCTCACCTAGACCTATATGCAACAAGAGACAAATATTTAGATCTGCTCCTAGTTAGATACGGACATGCATATGCCAAATTTAAGTTTGTTTAGCGCGACTTAAGGAATCAGGCCCATAATCTTTAAACAATATTTATAAATACTTTTTACAAACAACTCATCTATTTTTATATATAAAGCAATGAATGGAAATGCAAATGTATATACGATACAAATATAGAAATGTAATCGTTGTGCTGCTCCTTGTAATCCTAAGTAACTCAATGTTGACTGTTTGAATCCATTAATACTGCCTGAGCATGAAACTAATACATGAACATAAAGATTTATTTTGACAAACAGGATGCATTTCTTTTTGAGGCATAGTTAGCACATGATAATATTTTTGGCTCATATGGAAAAAGAAGCATACAGTATTATACCTATACATTATCAATCCTACAAATATATCCCTAAATGTATGATGCACCAAACATGTGTACGTCAGTTATGATTTAGTGGACTAAGGTGGAGAATGCAGGGTGACCAGCTTGGAAAAAAGGACCTGATTAAAAAAAAGCCCAATGTCAGACTAGACACTGTGACACCATGCAGCTTGCACATAGGAAAGATCTCTAGGCTACGGGTATAAAGAGGGGAGGCAAAAACATTAAGGGTGTGTAATTTTTTAGAAAGCTGAGCAAGGATCGAGGTTCTGTTGGCTTGAGATTTCCATCATTGGTTTAGATGGCCATGTGAGATGGCATCTCAAGTCATGAGCCATGGAGCTGTTCCTTGCTACTAGAGACAACTAAAGACTTGTCATCAACTTACTGTGTGGCATTGGGGACTGCATGATTGCTAACGCTGGTTGCTAAAATTTGCTGTATCTCACTACTTCTGCTAATTTGTGACACAGACATTATAGCGGCTATTGTCGATGCTTCCAGTGCAAATTTTGAGTCATATAATTGGCTGTGTAATGGAGCTAAGTCTAATGTGCAGTATGAAATTTCAATTAAACCCACCATTATTTCATTCCTTTGGTGCTGTGCGTGACTAGGTAACCCACTATAAAGAACCAAGCCTGGTATCTTCACAACTAATATGGATGAGAACACATCAGAATTTATGTGGTGTCTTACTAAAAAATAAAATTCATACTCATTATCAAAGCAAAATTTGAATACATTTTACCTTTTAAAGTGAGACTGACAAAGCTCAAATTACCACTTGTAATAATTTGTCATCTCCTGCATAGGATAACATGTGGTCAGATACTGAGATCATGAGAATGTTCACAGCAGCACAGAGTATCTCAGCAGGTAAGTGTGCTAATCTTGTGACAATCAGTCTACTATACCGATTACCTTTTTTTCATTTTGTTTTTCTTCCTATCTGTACTTATCCCTTATATAGTAACAGTTCATTTGACTCTATTTAACTATATTGTAATAATTATAGACATGTTAAAGTACCTAGATATTGAAATTTTCAATATTGTGCTTACTTTCATTATGCAGTTTGGGCAAACAAATATTCTTTGTAGTCAATTTGAGAAGAAAAAAGTTTCAAACACATCTGTACATGAAATTAGGTTTATACTTCCAACTTGTTTATTATCATAGATGTTGTTAAACTGTCTTAACTTGCAATAATACATGTTAATGTCAGTGACATGTAAGCTTAACATGTATTAAATACAGACTTGCACTGCAGCTAACTTTGTGAAGCATATTGTGTGTAGGTAATGTTAGAAGGAAATATGAATCTTTGGTGCATTAAGAGTTCTTAATTCCGCAGCCAGAATTCTACTCATATGATTCTCAGTCATTGAATTACAACTAACGGCTGCTTTCTGGAAACAAAGCAGGTGGCTCTTATGGCAGCCATCCAGCTAAAACCAGGATGTATAATTATGGTATGATGTATGACGAGGTACATATGCATTAAGATGTGTGCTTTAAAGTCTAGGGGGAATTACAACAACATGACCAGAACAAGGAATATTGTCAGAAAGGCAGGAAGGTTCTAATACTATTACAAATGACAATTGCTGAAATGCCGCTTGTGACATTTAATTCAATATATATATATATATATATATATATATATATACACACTCTCAGATACTTGAAAGAGCAGAGTCCTCCACCAGCACTGAGAATGAATGTGAGGCTCCTGTCAAACTGATGCTGCAGGATTGTGGTTTCAAACACATCTGTACATGAAATAAGGTTTATACATCCAACTTGTTTATTATCACAGATGTTGCTAAACTCTCTTAACTTGCAATAATAAACGTTAATGCTAGTGACGTGTAGGCTTAACATGTGCAAAATACAGACTTTTTGCACTGCAGCTAACTTTGTGAAGCATATTGTGTGTAGGGAATATTAGTAGGAAACATGAGTCTTTGGCTGCATTAAGTCCTTAATTATGCAACCAGAATTCTATTCATATGGTTCTCAGTCATTGAATTACAACTAACGGCTGCTTTCAAAAGTCTGAAAATGATACAGGTGGCTCTCGTCATCCAGCTAAATCCAGGATGTATAATTATGTTATGACGTGTGATGAGGCAGAAAATACATGAAGATTTGTGCTTTAAAGTTTAGGGGGAATTACAACTACATGACCAGAGCAAGAAGTAGTGTCAGAAAGGTTCTAAGACAATGACAAATGCTGAAATGCCTCCTGTGACCTTTAATTAAATAAATATATATATATATATATATATATATTAGGATACAATATATATTACATATATTACATTATATTACAATATATAATGCATGTAACAAGTTTGCTCATCTATACAATACTGTTTACCTTTTTGTATTTGGATCCATTTTGATCTGTACTTATCTCTTATATGGTAAAAATTTAATTTAGTTCAGCCTTCTTGGAATATTTATACATACAAGGGGCCTGACTCATTAAGGAAAGTAAAGCAAAAAATAAGTCATTTTGAACCTTGGCAAAATTATGTTGCAAAGCAAGAGGTGCAAATAAGTTTATTATTTTGCACAAAAGAAAAACACTGGCTGTTTTTTCATGTAGAACACATATACTTTTTAACTTTATGTTTACACTGACATTAAAGTTGATTTAGGACATGCCCTACCCCAACTATAAATCTGTTCCCACATTTAAATTTACCTCCCCCTCCAATACAACATGGTTTTGTCAAGGTGCAAAGCTACTATTTTTTTTGCCTTAATGAATCAGGCCCAGTATGTTTAAGCTCCTTGTTACTGAAATGTTCTCCGTTGTATCTGTTCCACTTTGCAATTTAGTGCATGTAAATATTCAGTGTAAGCAGACTTTTCAGACATCAAGGTGAGTCCTACATTGCTCCTCAAACAAAATTAGATAGAAAAATGTACTTCCCTCTCAATTACAATCTTATTACACATTAAAATGTTATTAAGCTTCTGAAAGTTTTAGGGACACATTTTTAAATCTTACTAGTAGTTATTTCATGTAAATGAATATGTAGGTCATGTGTAGAGGTCCAATAAAAGTTAAAGGTATCTGTGGTACCTTTAACATAAAAATAGGTACCACAGGTAGTAAACAAGTATATTGTGTCCTTTGAGCTATACGCTAGTTTGACGATTACACAATATGTTAATATATAAATTATAAAATAAAAATAAAAGTACATTGTAATTTAGTAAAATGATCGCAACTCACCATTAGATCAGCATAACAAAAGAACACATGAACGCAAGGAATATTATTTATAGGGTAGGAATCCCTATAGAATGTGTAATAAATTAAGATGCTACAATGGGGAGTAAAACAAATTAGGGAGTTATATCATCCTTGGGTTTTGAATATGCCATTTTTTAAATATAACAAAACTTTTCATTCTATTTCAGTTATGTTTCAGTTAGATACATTAATTTAAGTCACCTTTTTGTGTGTTTTCTATGCATTTTTGTGGATTCACTTTTGATTTTGTCATACAAATATTTGCCAACATCCACGATTGCATCAATTTTAATGATTAAATATATAACATATTTTGCTTTGAGAATTAAACATTACATTAAATTTTCAGTTTTGACGTTCAAGTATTATGTTATGCAATTAAAATAAAGGGGTTTTATAGCATTATAGCAGGAAGAAGAAGAAGAGGAAGAAGAAGAGGAAGAAGAAGAGGAAGAAGAAGAGGAAGAAGAAGAGGAAGAGGAAGAGGAAGAGGAAGAAGAAGAGGAAGAAGAAGAAGAAGAAGAAGAAGAAGAATAATAATAATAGCGGAGCTAAATTTGAACCCTATCACCCACCTTGTAGGGTTACAAGAGGACCCAGTGCTGCTCAAGATTGGACCAGGCATCTTCTGTTGTTGGGACAAATTTCTTTATTTTATGTACTTTTTGCACTACTGAAAGGCAACATAGCTCAAAGAGTTGCAGTTTTTAATAAATCTGATGGTTTTAAAGCTGAAATTAAAATCAATGAAAAACACTCGGTTTCACAAAACCATACGTAAGATAATTTACCCCTTATTCTTTCACTAGCTGCCTGTTAGCAAAATTCTACTGCATATAGTACACTTCTCATCCAACCTGCATGACTGACATATGACTAAAGACATCACATAAAAAAACATCACCAGATCACCCCATAAAACCAAGTTTAAAAATTGTCCTTCTTTTGTGCAGAAAAGTAAGGACCTTAAAGTGTCTGCCAGTATTAGTACCACCAGGAACAGAGGCCCAGATTCTAATGTACCAGCTATCTTCCCCAGAGACCCCTGCAGGGGAGCTCAGTCTTTGCAGCAAGGTGACAAGCAGGTCACACACATGCCTCTGCTTTGGTTCCAGGCACGAAAGGCTGGTACCACAGCAGAAAGGATAGGAGCGCTAGACAAGGGTCCGAGAACATAATAGACAGTAGGGGGTGTCAGGACAAGCCAGGTCTTTAAGGAGACAGGTGCAAATTGGCAGGCCAAGAGAGAACCAGGAAATCCAAGATCAGGGTTGTTAGTAAGGTAAAAGATGGTAGACAGACCGGGAAACCGGTACACTTAAGAATCCACAAGAACAAGCAAAGAGAGCGCTGGAAAATAAGAGACCTAATACTATAGTACCATATTGTGCTCAGAGTCAGCTGAAATAGTGCACTAAATTCAGATAGGGCAGGATAGAGAGTTACAAATGACTGACATTGCTTCATGCCCATCGCTATCGGAGATCAGGCCACAGTGGAGAAGAAGCTGCATTAAAGCCAGGGAACAAGGACCTGCCACAGCTGGAGTGCACCAGATCCATTAAGTAAGCACCAGACTCTGGGTCCAACGCATAACAGTGGTCTGGAAATTTTGTTTTAGGTCTGTTGTTTTTATGCAAAACTATTTGCAGTTTACAATTTATTTTTCTTAATACCTCTATTAGTGGTACTCAGTAAGTTTGTGTTTTCTGTTTGTATTACAGCAGTTTTGTTCTCCGTATTGTGACAAATTTGTTTATGTGTTGTTCTGTTATACGTAGGTCGAACTTGCTATTCAAGAAGTATTCTTTGAGGTTGTTTAAAGTTATATTGTGTTGTCTCACCTATACATTTGAGTTGACCCTATATAAATACTGAGTTTTAAAACAGCATTTCCTGTAGACTGTAGAGGATTCATCATGTGTATGACAAATGTGTAAAGTGTAGTACAGTCTATTTCAAGGCCATTGGACTATTCTGATGGTGGCATCATGTACACAGCCATACTTGATGTATAGTAAATAATGATGATGATGATGATGAGGTGGGATAAGCAGGTATAAAAGTCTTCACTGCCAAAACAGGAGTTGCTATATAGAGCATTAGGATCACAGCAATATTGGTGTATGGCATTTGAATGACAGAAGGACATTTTCAATACTAGCATTGTAGCACAATTGCATTTAAGCATCCTGATATCCAAGTGCCACATGCAAATAAGAGACACTTTCTCCTTTTTAAAATACAGTAATAGTGTAAAGGATTACAAATAGCAACATATCAGTCATATGCCATAATGAGTATTAGAACATCTTCTATGGAAGCAGGCAAAAAATAAAAGTATATCTGGGTGAAGCATTGTATGAAGGATACTGTGTTATCTCCAGATAATAACATGTACAGCAGTTAAGGGACAGTAGTGGTTGTAAAACAGATATCTACAGACCGTCATTGGCACTGGAATGCCCATTGCTGCCAGTGGCTGCCAGAACATGCTAAAACTTGTGGAACTACAAGTGTCAACTCTGCTCCAGACAGAGTCCACTGGAACATGTAGTCCCACAAATGTAACAACACTAAAATAAACAAAGACACAGAATGTTGTAATCTTTATTTTGAAATAAATACTCAATAACAAATTCCAATTTTTTCCCTTTACTATCACCACAATCAGTATGGAATATTTTTTTCTTCTGTACTGAAATGATCAGTTTGGAAAAAATGCAATATGAATGTATTACAAAGGGCCTGTTTGGGAATAGCCATTAGAGAGACTTGCCTCTGATTGGCTGTAGCATGGGAAAATCGCACTGATTGACTGTAATCCTGCCACATGATGGTAAGAGCATTTGTGCGTAGACACTTTCTACAGCATGTCAGACAAAACATGCACATTAGTGTAAAAATAAAGGAATGGTTTGTATTTCAACTTCAATATTTGTTTACAGGATAGATAATTGTGAAAATGAATTGTAAAAGCTATGCTTCTTGTTTTTCTTCTTAAGAGGCTATGCTTTAGAGATGCAATACCATTGTTGTTCTATTTTTCTAGTTATTAATGCCATCTAGTTCTAGAAAGGTCAACAGTGTTTAAATGGGAAATCCATCTTCAATTATTATCTGTAAACTCGCTAATGCTTCAACAAGAAATACATTTACAAGGTGCTTCAGTAAAACTCAGTAACAGCTTCATGGCTTTCAAAATGCAGTTCTGATGGAAAGGCGGCAATGTGCAATTAAATCACACCTTTGTGTACAATGATTGGCTTTGGCAATACACAACATCTATCAGCATGCATTGCTTGAGTGACAGTTTCACTGGTCCTGTCTCTCAACTGTGGCATCATTTCCAAGCTACCAGTAACCAGCTTCTGTTTGAATCCATCCTCTACTGACCCAACAGTTGAAGAGACGGTACCAGAATTTGAAATAATAGGATATGATCCAGGCAATTCTAAATTCTCTTAGCAATGTTTGAGCTAGAGCAACCACTCTAAACAGAATTACTCCTTATAGTGCCAGGCAGTGATTCATCTTCTGCATTACATTGTAAAGCTATAAAGTTGTACTGACAAGTTGTAAATTTGTTAATATATTTAATGAAAGCCAAATGCTATACATCTGCATTGATAGGATTTTATTTAATGTTTTGCATTAGTTTGTTTGATTTTTTGCCCCGCTGCATGGCCCATACTCCAAGATACTTTAAAAATACAGCCAATTCCAAAATTAAGTAAAATTGTGAAAGCTGACTTAGTGTTATTTTCAGTTTCTATAATGAATCACAGCTAAATATTATTGCAGAATAGACATATAATAGGCAAAGTGCAATACAAAATTAGTGATAACATTGCATGTAGGTCCTTCTGCTTTAAGTGCACACTAACCCCAAGTTTAATTAATTCTTAGTTTAACCTCAGTATTCTCAGCAGAGCCCTTTTCACATCGTTATTCCGTAGACTGTAGATTAAGGGGTTTATCATGGGTGTAACAACTGAGTACAGTGCAGTCAAGACCTGTTCTAGGACATTGTAGTATTCTGATGATGGCATCATGTATGCAGACATCCCTGTTGTATAGTAAATAGTGACAATGGTGAGGTGGGATGAGCAGGTGGAGAAGGCTTTTTTTCTGCCGTCCTTAGATTTTATTTGCAAGATGACCCTGATAATTTTTATATAAGATGTCAAACTGAACACAACTGGGAAAAATGCAAATACATACAATTCTAGATAGATGACAATATAAAACCCTTCAGTGCCAGAACATGAGATGCTAATCAGAGCTTTAGTATCACAGAAAAAGTGATGTATGGTATTTGAATAACAGAAGGACATGTTTGATACGGGGAGTGTAAACATAACTGCATTTAGGCATCCTGATATCCAAGTGCAGGACACAAGTAGGAGACATTTATTTCTATTTAAGATATAGTGATAGTGTAAAGGATTACAAATAGCAACATATCGATCATAAGCCATGATGAATATTAGAACATCCTCTGTGCAGATTGCAAAAACATTAAAGTACATCTGGGTGAAGCATTGTATGAAGGATACTGTGTTATCCCCAGATAATAACATGTACAGCAATTTAGGAATGGAACTGGTTGTAAAACAGATATCTACTAAGGCCAGGTTACAGAGAAATAGATACATGGGGGTGTGTAACTGATCATCAATATATATCACTGTAATTATAATGCAATTGATGAGCACTGCAAATATATATAGGAAGAAAAACACACAAGTAATAAACAGTTTAACATCATATTTTGCGGAAAATGGCAACAGATGGAATTCTGTAATATAAGTCTGGTTCTCAGTCATATTCAGACTATCCTGTAAAGAAAAAATATCATTACTATATCAAAAGTCACTGTTTCGGGGTTGTATTGTAGTTTGTGCTGTCCTAGGTGTTGTAGAAAATATGGTGCATCACAGTGTTGGACCATAGATCTAATTCTGAGATTCTGTGTGAAGTTTGTATGTTCCTTCTGTGCTTGCATGGGTTTCCTCAGTGTGCTTCACTTTCCTCCCACAGTTTTTGGTAAATCTAAAAAAAATAAAGAAGAAAAAATAAAGAGGTAAATAGCAAATATGTATCTTAAAGCAACATATTTGCCGCCCCTTAAACTGTTCTGCCCCAGGCATTTGTCTTATCTGCCTACATGGTACACACAGCCAAGCACTGCGTATAAAATATGAAAAAATTATAATAGCAGAACATGATTTCACACTACTGTATTTAAGACAGATTTAATCTTATTTTAAATATGAATGTTATTAATGTTTCCTATAAAAAATATAGAGTAAAATATGCATTGTGTGTTGAAAAATTACTTAATTTTAATATTCATTTTTATTATTTAGCTTCTATATAATTGAGAACCTTATATGGTCTGTTTTTGAAAGCATTTACATCACTTTTTTTTGTTCATATTACAGATTATTATTGAGGGTTGTGGTTGGGTACCAATAAACGACTACGGACAATCCAACAGCACTTTCTCCGATAGGAGAAGTGCGAATTTCAGCATTCCTACCTTCAGTTGATAACGACTGCTTGGAATAACTGCTGGAAACAATTGCGCCTAATGAACAGTCCGGCGTTTAAAAGAACTTCATGTTAAACTGTGACCTGGCCATTCTTCTTATTAAGGTGGTTATTTAAGGCAGCTCCAATGTAGACTAAACATTGTACACGCGGCGCTTACTTAAATGACAACCTTAATAAGAAGAATGGGCAGGTCGCAGTTTAACATGACATCCTTTTTAAATGCCAGACTTTTAATTAGGCACAATTGTTTCCAGCAGTTATTCCAAGCAGTCATTATCAACTGAAGGTTTGCACTTCTCCTATCGGAGAAAGTGCTGTCGGATTTTCCATAGTCGTTTTTGTGACTACCACTGATTATTGTAGTAACTGTTGTAGAGATCTGCAGAACATTGCTCATTTTAAACTAATCATTGCTAATCATAGGCAATCTCTATACTTTCCAACAACTGACAGAAAAAATGGTATACACAATTTTATATGTATCTGCAACTGTGCCATTATATAGACTCAATACAATTTCCGATAAAAACAAATGAAAATTCGGTTTAGATATTTTACTCACCTTTCTAAAATCAACACCTTATAGGATTTGATACCTATACACTGATCTCATCCATACAGACCAAGCAGCCAATTGGAGACAAACAATTGAGTCATTCCAAAAAGATATCCCGAACCTGAATGATTTGAACACTTTATACTTTGAATCCACATGGAAATTCCTAACCTCAGCTTGTCTTCAGGAGGTTCACCTAAAAATGATTCATAGGGCTTACATTCCTCAGTCCAGACGTTGATTCATTATTGAAGAAAAAACTGGGCTATGCCCAAAATGTACAGCAAATAGCAGATTTAACACATAATTTATGGGATTGCAGAAAAATCAGAAAATACTGGAATAAGGTTATTAATTTCATCCACCATAGTTTCAAAATACATGTGACTATGACTAAATACCCACTCCTCCTTGCCAATTTTGATGCTTGGAAAGATGCTCTACCCTCCACTGAAACATAGTCACTGTAGCTAAACAACTGATTCTAAGGCAATGGACAGCCCCAATCCCTCCAACCTTGGGTGAACTCCAGGCATCGTTATTAGACATTATTTATCTAGATAGAAAAGTTAAACTCCCTGATATTTAAAAAGGGGTAATAAAGCTTCACAAATATGGGGATTGTACATTGAATCATTAGCAACTCCTATTCAACAAAATATTTTCAAACTTTTTGCACTTACTACTTGGTATCTTCTTAGGCAACTGGACTAAAGCTAGATACACTTTGCCCCCAACATTTTATCGACCCCCTACAATCTATAAATGCTATAATTAGATTCTCCTTTTGTTACCACCCTTCATATCCCCCCATATGTATATATACTTTTTACCTAAAGATTTCCTTACCATTAGAATAATCTATTTCTTCTTTAACGTAGATAACGAGTATTTCTTCAATGTCCCCCATTTATATCCCCTCAGTCTCAAGTTTCCCTATTGGACTTTTTTCTTTTTCTCGGATATTCTTTATTCTGATACATCATAATATTATAAGTATACATCATTATACACATAACATACCTATTTTGATTGATATGCTCAAGCAATTTCAAAGCAGGTTTTCCCCTCACAAATTAATGCATCTATTGTTTATGATATCATTATCAATACATCATTATAAGTTTAACTTAACTTAAGTTATGATGATATCATTTGTATTGTGATTTATTGACCTATGAAATATTTATTTTATATTCAAGGTCCTTATTCTTGATGCTTTCCTCTTTTAAAAACAATAAAAACGTTCTCAAATAAAATAAACTAATCATTGCTGGATAGAGTGATTTATTTTGTGAAACATTGTATACATGAAAATGGATATATATTCGATTGTTATGTTGATATTTGCAGTTATACTCTAGGGGCGTGATTCATTAAGGAACGCAAATTCCGATACATGCCGTAATTTGTGTAAAATTGCTCTGCACATGATCAGAAATGGACTTAAACTGAGCGCAGGTGCATGCAATGCATCTTTGAATGCAAAGGACACATCCAACAGTTTGTAATTTCAAGGGAGGAATGGGGAAGGGAAGAGGTGCAGGCACATACGTTAAGTACAGTAATTTTTTGCCAATGCTGAGTGCATGCACATACATCCATTTCAAGCCAATTCAAGCTCTGAACACCTCTGTCAGGTACATGATTGTCAACCATATCACTTCCATAGCAAAGAGTACTTACACCTTTATTCAACTAGAAATGTTTCTTGAGATCTGCTTGTGCATGAATATGGATGTACTTCAGGGTAATTCCATTTTAAGAAAAAAATACAGAAATTGCATTCACTTTGCATTCCTTAGTTAATCAGGCCCTAGATAACTAGATTCCCACCTATCGTTTTCACTTGCATTACTTTTCTACTTAAAGTACTCATTTGTTTATGTTAAAATAAAAAGATATGTTATAAAGATATAGGAAATCAACACAACCTTGATGCCCATTGCTGTTCCACAGCCATGTGAATTAAAAAATGTGTAGCATAAAATTGTTTAATTGTATTGTCAACTACATACAGTGCTTGAGGATAAACTCATTGCATGAAAGCGTGAACATATTTTGAGTGTAAGGCAGTAGTGGATAAGATGTGAAAAAATGGAGGAACTGTTAGTTGTTAGTAAATCTAACATATTTACTGAAGGTTTTTTAGAACTTCCTGCACTTCTGTGTTATTTCCTGTGTGAATATCATCTTCTTCTTCTATAATATGGAGAACCCGCATATATTAGATTTGGTTTGACTGGTGACATTTTTACATGTATCCTCCCAACTCTCTGTTTATTAGTCCTTATATCTATAGCATCTTTGCATTCTTTACTATACAATCATGTCACATGAGATATTAACCATGTGGTTTTATGTACCGATTAGTCTTTTATACATAAAACCACCCAAAAAATGTGTGTTCTTACAAAATCTGCAACATATATAAATCAGTAAATTAATGTTAATACATATCTAAACTCCTGCACATTATAATAATGCTACATACCTATATAATCAATACACCTACCATTCTATCATATATTGAATTTTCATGGGTAAACCTTCAAAAACAAACAAAGTCTAGCAAAGTCAATTCTTGATTTTAGGATTTTGATCAAATTAATGTGAAAATATAAAGAGCCACACACTCACTGTGAATTAATCACTGGCCTTATTGACATCTTGTACAGCGTATATCTGTAGGAAAATGGGCTAATCTCTATATGAAACTCACTATTTTACACCGATGAATAAAGAAACTTTCTGAAAACACATCAGTCCGGAAGGGGTCTTAGGGTAATCTTTTAATAAATGTCATAAATATATTTTTATAAATATTTTACTTAAAATTCTATTAAAAAATGAATGTAAAAGAAAAAAATAAAAGAACGCATTCAACTATCATTACACACTATGTTGTTGTCACACTATTAGTGAAATCCCACAAGCATATTAGTGGTGTGCTGGACTTACACAGATTTGTCAGTTTTCCTGTGGTGTCTTGTTAAACAAACAACAACACTTTTTAAGTGAACATATACATTGTATTCAGCTACATTAGCAGAGCTGAAGTTGACTACATTTTAATTTTTAAGGTGAGCTTGACAAGACTCAAAGCACATTTTGCAATTATCCATCATCTCTGGTATATACATAGATCACCAATTTGAAGTGGACAGAAACAGGGCAACCTTTAGCCATTAGATCATCATCACAGATAATTTAAAAAAGATACTAATGGTAATCTTGTGACAGTCAGTTACCTGCCATGTTTGTGATTGTGTAAATGATAACGGAGCTGCTTGTTACAGTGACAGTTTTATGATTCAAAGGAGGAAAATAAGGGAAGCAGGAAGCCATACTCTGATAGACAGGAGAAAGAGCAGGGTCTCCCTACAGCACTGAATGTTGGTATGATGATCCTGTCAGACCAAAGCAGCAGATTGTGGTTTCAAACACATCGCTATATGAAGTAAATGTTATACATTCAACTTGTTTATTATCATGTTTGCTCCTAAAGTGTGTGTTAACTTGAAATAATGCAATTTAATGTTGATAAATATTGACATGAATAAAATGCGGGTTCTTACGCTGCAACCAGTTGGGTGGAGTCTATGGCTTGTGGCTTGTGTCTCATTTTAGCAGCAAACATGAGCTTCTGGCTGCAGTAAGAATGCTCAGTTCTTAACCTGAAAACTGCTCATATGGACCCCAGGCCATTTCATTGCAGCTGCTTTCACAAGTCTGTAAACAATGCCAGTGGCTCTCATAGCATCAAGAAACTCAGTTTTAACTAATGGTGTGCAATGAGTTAGACCTATAATAAGATAGGGATCAGGTTTAGGGGAGGGGTAGAGCTGCCCGCTTAAGCCAAAACATATTGTCAAACAGATACTAAGACAATTAACTAAATATTCAAAGTTACTGGGGCAGCACAGTAGTTAGCTTTGCTGCTTCACATCACTGGGAGTAATAAGTTCAATATTTGTGCAGAGTTTTTGTGGGTTTCCTCCTGGTGCTCTGGTTTTCTCCCACAGTCTAAAAAACATAATTATAGATTAACTGGCTTCTGACAATATAATGTCAGAAGCCAGTGGGGTAGGGACTGATGTTAATGATATATTCTCTGTGTAATATGTTTGGCATTAAATAAAAAAACAATAATAATAAATAGCCATACATTCAAATCTTATATTTATTCTATATTATAGTTTGGAGACTATATGTGGACAATAGTTATATTACATTGTTGTGTGTACATCATGTATGTGCTATGCACATTACACAAATGGGATCTGGCATTTGGTAAAAATGGTGTAGATTACTGTTCCCAAAAATCTTGTTTTTGTCCATATATTCTATATTTTTTTCCTTTTTTTCCTTTCCTGTGAAATCATGTTCTTTTCCCATGATGTCATAATAATTCAAATATGTTCAGCATAGAGTCTAATATTTATATTATTTATTTGAGTTAAAGTTTCCTTATATTGAAATGTTCTACATTGTATTTACTTTCCTTATGCAGTTTAGTGAAAACAAATATTCTATGTAATCAATCTTTTCAGAAATCAAGGCAAGTTATACAGTGCTCCTCAAAAAAATGTATCCTTAATGAAAGTTTAATTAAGCTCCTGAAACAGTTACAAAAACATTTTCAATATTATTAGTAACTTGTTTGTACAAGGGAAACTATACTTCCTGTGTAATCAATCGTCTTATAATAGTTGTTGAGAAATGGTTTGCCTTACCTTCGAAATAGGCTTGACTTATAGAAGACTCACAATTCTTCAAAATTCACAATTAGATCAGCATAAAACAGAACAGAGAAAATAACTGAATCTTACTTATACTGAGTGGATCCCCTATACAATTTGTTATTAATTAATTTGTTACCACAGGGAGTAGAACATTATGGAATTACATTAACCATGTACTCTGCCCTTGGGTTTTAATAATAGCATTTTATTGTCTCCTTTCGGCGCATTATTATTTTTCAGTTTTTAGTATATTAATTGGTTTTGCTGTAACAATAAATGTGAAATGAAACATTGAAATGTAGCAAAATATTTTCATACTTCAAACTGTTTGACAGGCAACTGAAGAAAGTTTTGTCACTCTTTGTGTGATTTTATGTAATATTGTTATTGGTTGGTTTGTTTTTTTTCATTGTAATGCTTATTTTGACAGTATTTAAGATTGCATTATTTGTAATATAAATAATAACAAAATAGAAACAAATATGGTTTGATAATTAAATCATTTCTTTAAGTTTTGAGTTGATAACAATTGGATTGTACACCAACTTGGCTCTACTTTCTGACTAGGGGGTATATTTACTAAACTGCAGGTTTGAAAAAGTGGAGATGTTGCCTATAGCAACCAATCAGATTCTAGCTGTCATTTTGTAGAATATACTAAATAAATGATAGCTAGAAATCTGAGGAAAATTGAGGAAACTAAGAATAGGATGCTACAATTTAAGGATGACTCCAGTTTTAAGGAAAGTAACTGATTATGAGAAAACCCTCTTATACCGCTTTCATACTGCCGCCCCGGCAATATCCCGGGTTTTTCAAGCCGTGTTTTTCCTGGGGCTCGGAGCGTCCCAGCTCAGAAACACCATTCATACTGCACCTCGGACCCGGGAATTTCCCGGGTTGACCCCATTCATACTGCATAAGTCTGTGCCCTGGCAATTTGTGGGAGACATCACCAGAGCAGATTTCATTGGCTGAAAAATGGTGATGTCATTGAAAGGTGACTGTTTTTTTGACGCATAAAGATGATGCAAAAGTGGGTGGTGATTGTTTACCACATTACTTCGATTCTGCTTCAACTTGATCTGCACTCCACCATCCACCATTTCTCCTAAACTCCTTCTCGAATCTTCCACGGGCTCCCACTGATGACATCATCCTCCAGAGAAGGCAGACAGCCAATCAGCTTGTTTTCTGTGCAACCCGGGTTGAAAAACCCAGGTTGCACCATTCATAGTGCAGGCAACCCGGGTCCGACCCGGGAATTACCCCTCAATAAATCCCGGGTTTTTAGACCCGGGATTTTTGACTTGTACCATTCATACTGCACCAAGACCCGGGTCGTTTGAGCTCGCCCCGGCAAAAACCCGGGATTTTGGTGCAGTATGAATGGGGTATAAGAAACTAAAAAGAGGAAGTTTTCTTGGGATTTGAAAGATTATGAAGAGGATAAAGTGAGATCATTTAGGATTATAAATACGTAATATGGATTGTCTTTAGAGCAAAAGATAACAGAAATGAGCGCTAATGTATGTCCAGAAGCTGCCAAAGATATACAAGAAAGCCCACTTACTTTCAAAAAATGGCTGTTATAGATGTAATAGTATAACTCACAGTGCTAACCGGATGATCACACACAAAAATTTGTCGGAATAATATCATGGAAAACTGTAACGAATAAATAAATGCATAGCACAGTACTGTTTTATAAAGTGCAAAGATTAATGACTATAGTGTCCCAGGGTTAATCCCTTGTGAAGTGTGCAGCAGATATTATAGCCAATCTAAGTAGAACCATGTGAGGGAATCCCCGCAGGGTGTCTGCTTACAAGAAGAATTCTTTCACACTGCATATCAATTAATCTCTGATGTTGGAAAAGGAGTCCTCCTCTGGAACTTAACTCCACCGATGAATATATAAAGCCAAAAACAGAATGACATAGTGTAATTCCATTTATTAGAATGGCAAATATAAAAACATTAAAAATAGAAGTGGTGTCCTTCTATCAGCGTACCATAAGTCTGAGGTATACATGCACAAACAATGAGAGGATGAGGTTACCGGATCCGGTTCTTCTCTCCACTGTGAAGTGTAACGATCTCAGCTGATGGTTTTTGATGCCCTTAAAATCCACCAACACGTTTCGAGCCTCACCGGGCTCTTTATCAAGGTAATTCCATAGGGCAATGGCGCAATATTATATAATCATTTTGTGCGATCATGTGGAAATACACACCAATCGGTATTTAGAGAATAGTCACATGACCGCAAAAATAGCATCTGCAGCTTCCGGATTACAAATCCATATCGAGGCTTGATTTTTGCACATAATGACATGCGCATTGATGTATTTATCGGAGATTTACAAAACTGAGTTTTCAAACATTTCATGTTCCAAAGGTATTGCAGTTGATAATAAAAGGGGAACAACAAAACACAATGTTATAACTCAACAAATAAATAACCTCTATGCCTTAATATATAATTGTACACAGATCTATATCATAGATGAATACATAGCTTTATAAATACAATTCAATGGATTGTCTTATAACCAATGGAATGGGGCAATTGGGAGAGATAGAGACCAGAGTGGCTTTAATTATTGGAAGGGGAAGATCTTTAACAATAGGTTGGATAGGAAGGACTATTCTGATAGACAAAAGAAAAGTTCACCGGTGAAGAAAATGGGACCCCATCTTACAGCCCTGGGAGCTAGACCGAAAGATAGAAAGATAGAGAGACATTCCGGGTGAAGATAATAGATGGGAAAGAAGAGGTATGAGGGGGGCCTCACATAGGAATGCTTTTTTAGAGAAAAGGAACTCCCACAGAATTCCTAAATATGCCAATGGTTCCGAGGTTTTGCATCCTGTAATACCGAGGACCCCCAAATGACCAAGGGACATAGAGGAAAAAGAGGGGGGGAGAAAATTTACCAAAAAACCAAAGGAATAATTAGAAGATGGGGAGGGATTGTTTAACCTCTTTAATAAGATTTTGATGAATGCACAAATAAAACTTTTAAGGAAGGGTCTGAACTATGCATCAAATATTGACCCTAACCCCTTTGACTTTTTTGTAGGACTAAATAAATATATATGTACATTGTGTCTTAAGAGATACTTTGCTTCGAAATAGTTGAAAAAATATGTAGATTTAGATCTGATAGTTCTGGACTCAGATGAGAAGGAATGCTTAGAGATGCTAGAGGATCTGTGGTCTGAAGGCACTGTTTTAGATATAGAGAGGTAGAAGACAGAAAAAAATGATATTTGATGTTACAAGGGATTTTTACGAATATGTCCAATTTTTTTCCAATAGGAGAGAGGAGTCCAGCTATAGATTTTTAAGCAGATTTGTATTGGTTTGAATTATCATCATAATGTAGGAAAAGGGAATCTTACCAAGGAAGAGAAGAAGGCCCTCAAGGTATTGCAGGATGATGTTTCCATTGTTATTAAACAAGCTGATAAGGGAGGGGGGTGGTTATGAATAGAGAAGATTATTTAGCTGAAGCACACAAAAATATTATCAGATGAGATTTTATTTTTCCCCTAGTTTTGGAGAGGGAAAAACGATTTGCAAGGAAAATCAATCTAGCCGCTGTGTGCAAAATAGATTGTAGGGGGTCAAGTCTGATTTTGGGACGACCAGTAAGGAGGAAATTATAATAGTTGATGCGGGAGATGATGAGTGCATGAATGAAAGTTTTTGCAGTGTCTTGTGTGAGATATGTATGTATTCTGGAAATGTGTTTTTAGATGAATGCAGCATGATGTAAATATAGAGTTGATGTGGGGAACAAAGGAATGGTATTCCTTGTCTCAGGACAAGGGGGTCTCAGAGGAATCATAGAAATTTATTTTGGACTCTATTTTATTTTTATTGACACACAGTTATTTTTTGTTTGACACTTCTTTGTTTTTACAGGTACTCTTGGGATGGCCATTGTCAGTAGGTTCGCCCCGATATTTGCTAACCTATATATGGGCCAGTTTGAGGAGGAGTATGTGTGGAATGGCCCTTTCGGGGCACACATAGGGCTATATAGAAGTTACATAGATGACTTGATTTTTATTTGGGATGGAGATGCACTTTCAGCACAGGAATTTGGTTCTCATCTTAATAGTAATGATTATAATTTGAAGTTCACTCACGATTTTGACACTTGCACAATAAATTTCTTGGATCTCACTCTCTCAGTTTCCGGGTAGCGAACTAGTTACTAAGAATTGCAATAAACCAGTTGACAGTTGTAATTATCTACATTTTAGAAGTGGACATCACAGGCCTTGGATGCGGCATATTCCTAGGGGACAGTTTAGTAGATTGAAGAGGAATTGTTCTCGTGAAGTGGATTTTAAAGATCAAGCTAAGAAGATGCTTATGAATTTTGCTCTAAGGGGGTATCCTGGTCCTTTATTAAAGGAGGCATTGAGCCTTACCAGTAATTTGGATAGAAATTATCTATTGGTACCAAGATCTTTGAAGAGGTCAAATAAAAGGATAGAAGGGAGGATGAAGAGAGGGGAGAATTGGATTCCGTATGTTTCTAAATTTAATTGCAAATCCTATAAAATAAGAAAAAATTTGAATAATAATTTTGCTATACTGAAGCAGGATCTCATTCTAAGGAGTTTGATAGGAGATAAAATGCAAGTTATCTTCAAAAAGAATGTCAATATTGAGTCTTTCTTAGCACAGGATAAATTTCAAACTGTGAAAAAGGACGAATGTCTAAAAGGGGATTGACTTCCAAGTAGATCGAAAGGTTGTTTTAAATGTGGTAGATCTGTTTATTTAACTTGTAACTATGTTGTTAATAAAGTAGACTTCATTCTCTCTTATACAAATAAGACAGTATTTCAAATAAAGGACTTCATTAATTGTGAATCTAGTTATATAATCTATGTTTTAGAATGTACGACTAGAAGCTTAAAGAAAAGGTTTAGAGAGCATAGAAGAAACGTGATTAATCAGTACAAACACATAGTGTGGCTAGACACTTTGCTTCAATTCACAACGGAGATCCAAAAGGGTTAAGAATAATAGGGATTGAACAAGTTAAGAGTACTAGCAGAGGTGGAGAAAAAATAGAGTTCAATGAAGAACAAAGATAATGTGGGTCCTTTTATGATATATTTAGTTTCAGATTATTTTGAGGATCTAGTTTTGTCCTATGAGTCTCCAATTTATAAAACAAATTTACAATGCAAATTTATCATGCAGAGTTATTGTTATTTATATCTCCATATATCTAGTATTAATGATATAATATATATTTGTCCTTATTAGACATATTTTTATATTTATTTGTATTTAATTGATGTATATATATATATATATATATATATATATATATATATAATTTTATAGTTTACATATTATATCAATATTTTCTGAAGTGATGAATGTTTATTTATTTATTTAGTTAGGTAATAACAGTGTGTTGGAACAAGTTGCAAGTAGTTTTTTATGTTAAAGGTTTTATTTTCTATGTATAATAAGGTCTTATGCTATGAGGGAACTGCTTAGGGCAGTTGAGGCTAACATGTGTCACATTATTCATCTATTAGGTAAGGGTGTGGCTCCATTGTTTGTATGCTTTTAAAACGTTCAATGTGAACGAAACGCGTCAGTAAATTTATTAGAGGTGATGAGTGGGAGCGTTTATATTCATTGAAAGAGAGCTGTGTCAGATATTATATCTTCCAACCTATAAAGCAGAATGCTGCTTGCCCTATATTTAAAGGGTTACTGTTTTGTTTGGAGAAGATGTGCCTTGGAGGAGACGTGGAGGGAGAGTCTAGGAGAAGAAATCAGGTGGCCACCTGGCTTTGTGATTGCAACGGAGAGGACGGATTTATAAAGACTGTTTCAAATTACTTTCCCACGATCTGGGTAAACTGAAAACTTTTCTTACAATTTATGTGCCTTGTACCATTTGCAAATTTGTTTTATTATCTCTCAAGACTCCTGTTACATGCCAGGACTGTCAACCCTAATGGAGAATTATGTGCATTGAGAGGTTCTATGCTCACTCTCCTGGAAAGTTAACTATATATTGTTGGATTTTTTTACACGGATATCGCTTAAACTATTAACACTCCCTTTGCCTACTATATGTATTGTCTTTTAAACCGTTTTTTCATGTCTATTGATTAGAGATTATTATCCAGGTGTTAAATTTTACTATGTTTTACATTACATTATGTTTAATAAATATTTTGATTATATTATATTGCAGCTTGTGTCCATATGTACTCTGCCCTTTGTATAAGTATTTTCAGCTATATAGGTATTTAGAGCACTCTCTATTTCTTTTTGTTATCAGATTTTTAATTTTGAGGGGTTGTGACAGCCCCTTTAGACAGCCGCCTTTATCTATTTCCTATTATTATTTTTTGAAGTCTGTTTTGCTGATATTTGTAATTAATAAAACACTCATTTTTGTTTAGTATTAGCCTTGACCAGCTGCGCCAGAGTTATCACGTGGTTTTGAAGGCTCCCTAGAGAATCAACATGTCATATTCACATTAACACTCTCACGGATCGTCATGCAGCATTAGTTTAAATTTAAACTTTATTAATTTGTTCTACCCATGCAGATAGTATTTGCCATTAATTTAAGTACGTACAGCAGATTACTATATCACATCAATTTTTAGACTGTGAATGTACAATAGACATTGAAAAGACGAAAGTCACACTCCTTCAAAATTCAGCATGTCATATTCAATGCTGCAGAGATACATTGTTCAACGTTAATGTAATATTATTAGTACTGCTGACCATCTCGGTCTATCTTGGGCTTCAGATATGTTGTGGATGCTGTTTATTCATTCATTTTTATTTTCATATAATTAATTTGTTCTACTCATGCGGATAGTATCCATCATTATGTTGAGTGCCTAGAGCAGATGACTATATCACATCTATTTTTTTAAATTGTAATTGGTTGATATATAATGAATGAGTGAAAATAACACTCCTTTAAGTTTCAGCGTGTCATACTCAATGATGCAGAAAATTGTTGTACAAAACTGGTTAATTATTGGTTGCTGAAAATCTTGATCTATCTTGAAGTTTGAATTTGTTATGGATGCTATTTATTTATTCAATTTAGAAAGCAGATGTTTATTATTCAGTGTACATTGATAGAATGAGAATCTCGCTCCTGTGAGATTCATCATCTCACATTCTTATTGATGCTGCTGATTATCTCAATCTATCTCCTAGTGTAGAATCGGTGGGGACCTGGAGTTGGGGATTTGTACTGCCATATCTGATGTGGGGATTTCTATCTACTCATAAGTGATCCAGCTCAAAGGCCCTATTATATGTGCTTTATCTGGTAGGCAGCCATTTCTTACTCTCTAAGGATACATGTTTTCCATGCTTTTATATATTTTTTATATGTTTTCTATAAGAACCTATGCAGGATAACACACTATGGGACTCTCCCTGTCTCTCTCTCTTTTTTTATGCATGCTTTGATGCTATGAATATGGAGGAGGAATGAAATCATCTACGGGAGAGAAAAGAAAATATTTCCTGATAGTGTGAAGAACTGAATTCTATTGATACTCTTTCACCAATTGCTTTGCATGTTGGGACATTATAGTATATCTCTCTATATATGTAATTACCATTAGCGCCTATATGAAGTGTAACCTTTTGCCATTTTCGCCTGTATGTGATGTAGTGGGGGACATCCTATTCCACTTCTGAGGCAGCTTTTGTTGGAGCGCTCTACTTTAGCTTCAGTTATAACCATATCCTAGTGTAGAATCATTACAATTGCTCTCTATTCACTCATAGAACAGGACAGACATTTGTTAGATAAAAACAGCAACCTGTAACTCTACATCGACATTGTTTTCAAGTGCACAGAACCTGGAGTCAAGTCCCACGATTTGACAGCATATTTTAAAATACTTTGTACAGTAAGTTGTTCTCCCAAAAAATACACAAAATAAAAAAAAAAATAAGATGGTAAAATGCATAAAAATGTTCAACTTCCTCAAAATGAAACTTTTGTATCATTTTGTTCCCATTAGACTTACATGCCAAATTTCAGTTTAATACTACTCTTAAATATCTACAGCATGACCCCTTGTTATAGACTGAATTTACAATACATTAATTCTGGAATTTTCTCATGCAAAGAACAACTGATACAAACTTAAAGTGACAATATTGCCTTTAGCTCATTCAGCTTTAAGCGTTCTAGCATCTAGCAACTTTTTAAATCCTTAGTTTTACTCCCAATAATTTCTTCAGCGCCCTTTTTGCTTCTTTATTCCGTAGACTGTAGATTAGAGGGTTGATTATGGGAGTCACAACTGAGTACACTGCTGTAAAGACCTGTTCTAGGACATTAGAGTATTCTGATGGTGGTACTATGTATGCAGACAAAGCTGCTGTATAATAAATAGTGACGACGGTGAGGTGGGATGAGCAGGTGGAGAAGGCTTTCTGTCTGCCATCCTTAGATTTTATCTGCAAGATGACCTTGATAATTTTTATATAAGATGTTAAACTGAACACAACCATGAGAAATCCAAAAAACAATATTTCCAAATAGACGACAATATAAACCTCTTCGGTGCCGGCACAGGCGTTGTGAATCAGAGCTTTAGTATCACAGAAAAAGTGATGCAGAGTATTTGAGTGACAGAAGGACATGTGTAACACTGGAACAGTAATCACAACTGAATTTAAGCATCCTAATATCCAAGTGCCGATTGCAAGTAAGAGACAGTTTCTCCTATTTAAGATATAGTGATAGTGTAAAGGGTTACATATAGCAACATATCGGTCATAAGCCATAATGAATATTAGAAAATCCTCTGTGCAGCCAACCATGACATAAAAGTACATCTGGGTGAAGCATTGTGTGAAAGAGACTGTATTATCTCCAGATAGTAACATATGCAGCAGTTTAGGGACAGTAGTGGTTGTATAACAGATATCTATTAAGGCCAGGTTACAGAGAAATAGATACATGGGGGAGTGTAACTGATGATCGATATATATCACTGTAATTATAATAGAATTGATGAGCACTCCAAATATGTATAGGAAGAAAAACACACAGATAGTTAATGTTGTGTAATCACATTTTGCAGAAAATGGCAACACGAGGAATTCCTTAATATAAGTCTGGTTCTCCATTTCATATTCTGTTTTTACTTTACAGAACAAAAAAAATGAAAAACAGATGACAGCGCTGTATTACAAATATAGCAAATTAAATAATATCTTCTCTTGTAGGTGTTTAGATAAATACAAATTCTATATGTGGTGGAACCACAAATCAATAGTATCCACTTTGAGATGTCAAAATATTCATTATAATAAAATATATTAAAACTATGATCACAAAACTAATGCATCTATAAAGTATAAACTATTACAATAACATAATAAATTGCAGCCCATAGTCAATATATTGTATTCACTGTGTCAAATAGAAACACATTCACCAATCAAAAGCGTAACGTGTGAATATTTAACAAGGACTCAGTCAGCGAAATTAGGAATTAAGATCCTCTAGATTCAAATCAAAAGCTAGATTCACCTTGTTCAGTCCTCCAGATTGCAAAGATAAATGTAGTCAGGGCCGGTGCTAGCATGTATGGCCCCTCCCTGCAAAAAATAAATTTGTACCCTCCTCTTTTATAAATTATATGTTCATTTAATAATGCTTTTTCTTTTAATACAAATCATATAATAAACTTTAAAAATGAGAGTAATACAAATAAATACATTAAACAGCAAACATGAATTGCTATATGAATAATATAAATGAAAAATATGTATTCTTTGATATAAGGTTTTACATTTTTGGCAAATTAATTTGGTTGTGTCAGCTCCTTCATCACACTTTACTCCCCTTCAACATCACACTGTGCCCTTGCATCATCATACACTCATCACACTGTGCCCCTTCAACATCACATTGTGCCCTTTCATCATCACATACACTGTGCCCATTCATCATCACACTGTGTCCCCTCTTTCCCACTGTGCCCCCTCCTCCACACTGTGCCCCCTCCTTCACTGTGTCCACTTTTCATCACACTGTGCCCTCTCCTCATCACTGTGCCTCCTCAATCATCATTGTCCCCCCCCCTTCCACGCATTGTGTGTCCTCCTTCACTGTTCCCCCTCATCATCACTCTGTGCCCTCTACTCATTACACTGTACCCCCTCCTTCACTTTGCCCCCCCTCATCTCACTGTACCCTCTTCTCATCACACTGTATCCTTTCCTCATCACTGTCTCCCATTTGCATCACATTGTGCCCTCTTCTCATCCCTTTTCCCCCTCCTCATCACACTGTGCCCTCTAATCATCACTGTGCCCTCTTCTCATCACTGTGCCCCCTTCATCATCACTGTCCACCCCTCCTTCATCACATTGTGCGCTCTCCATTGCTGCCCCCTTCATTACATTGCTGCCCTCTCCAGTCTTTGTTTACCATTCTATGACCTTCTTTTCTTATCTCTTCTTCTCTTCAGTATTTTCTTCTTCTCTTCCTCTTCCGGTTTGCAGCTCCTCTCTGCGCCGCTCCTCACTGACAGTGTTGGGACGTGTTGACGTCACACACGACACTATCAGTGAGAATAGAGCAGAGAGGAGGGGGGGGGGGGAGTGCGCTACAGCCATTTTTTATTGTTCGCTTGTTTTTGTGCCGGCGGACAAGCGGAGATGACAGGCAGAGTGGAGCACCTCTCAAGCTTGGCACCTTCCCCCCCTCATCTTGCTTACCCCGCTTACCACATTCCGCCGGCCCTGAATGTAGAATGTGTAGTAATGAAGTCTGCAAAGTGTCTCTAATAATGTTAAGTTGCCAACTTACTTTTTTTGATAAAATTATGCTGTGTACCATCACTAATTCCTTTTATCACAGTATGCACAGCTTCTTACATCTGATGGGATTCTGTAGGAGCCTGAGAAGAACAGAATGTCAGAGCTAACTATGAAGCTTTTCTTCTTAGTATAACACTTTATCAAAGACATCCACATATAAGGTCAGTGCATGAATATATAGCCATTATTGGGATTCCATCTTTTCCCACAAGATAATGCATTAGCTAATAGCTATATCTGATGAAATTGCAGCTCTACACTATTAAATACCATTTTATGAATGAAAGGCAAAGATAAGAGATACACACACGAATAATATAACATTTAAAAAAGTAAAAAGCAGTTCTATGAATTCAATTTAAGCCTTTATCAATGATGTTTAAATGCCCTTAAACATAACCCTAATAGAGGCTCACAACTCTGATTTCTACGTTTCAATTAAATGCATTGTTCTTCCTTTGCTTCATATATGAGGAATTCTCCTTTAGGAAATTTATACAAAATTTTCAATACATATCAGAAAATCCTAATATCTTATCTGAGATATGCATGTTTTTTTAAGCACATTGATTATTCATTCATTGTAAAGGATAGTTTGAGCTATGTTCAAATAACCCAATCTAAACAAGAAAGACAGGTTTTTTGGTTTTTGTTATATAGCGCTATCTCTTGTTTGTGTTCTGTTTATTATTAGAGGGTATATATATTGCTCAATTCACAACTTCCTATTCAATATTAATATAGCATGTACACTAATACATTTTTTTATATAAGTTTTTTTACACAGTTCTCAAACTGAATATGCTGGAATCACATTTTTTATGTTCTTGTATTCTGTAAAGAAACCTTATAATTGCTTTTTTAATGAGCAGGTGTCATTGTTGTATTTTCAGTTTGTACTGTCTAAGACATTATCAGTGACTATAGCTTAACTTAGTAATTGTGAATGTTAAAAAAAAAAAAATCATTAGAGTATAGAAAACGGAGTATAATTATGGTACCCATCACTGTTCCTGACCTCAGTGTATAAAAAGTTTTTTATTTAATAAAATTGTTAAATACTTCAAATACTTAAATTTATATTAAGCTTAAGTATAAACCCAGTGCATGACAGAATGAACTTACTTACTGAGTATCTAGTATGGCATGAATGGTTCCAATGTCAAATACTGAGAGAGTGTTGATAATTCTAGAACATTAAATTAAGTTTTGATCAAAATATGAAATTCTGTTCTCTGAAAAGAAACTAATATCGTTGTGAAACACTGACTATTTCTACATCTGTGCCGAATAAAGAAATTATCTGGAATCACAACAGAATTAATGGTGTACTTTACATAATACTTAAAAAAATTCTCATAAATATTGTTTTTATAAACAGCTGGTTTATAATTTTGTATAAATGAATCAATGCTTGTTTGCACATGACTCACATAGATGGAGAGATATTGGTTCACAAGCAAATTTTACTAATGTTAATATTGCGCTGCCCCTTTATGTCTTAAAGATGAATCTTTGAATCTAATGAGCCCCAGGCTGGTCAGCACAGGGCTGAATTCCCTAGGGAGTTGGGGTCCGCAGAAAAAATGCAGGTCGCCTCCCCTGGGTGGTGAATGTGGGATAAGTAAAGGTTTAAATAATAACCCTAATGCTAGTCTAGGGCTGGTTGGAGAAAGATCAGGGGTGGACAAACAGCATGGGGTCCCCCCTATTTTCCTCCCACCAGCCCAAGTCTTAGCCAGTCTAGGATGGTGGCACCATAGCAGGTGAACCCGCAGGAAGGGACCCATCTCCAATGATGCTAACCAGCCCCAGGCTGGTCAGCCTCGGGCTGGATTCCCTAGGGAGTTGAGATCCGGAAAAAAAATGTGACCTCTTTCCTTTGAGCTACCCTGTTGACAGCACAGGGCTCTTCCCACTCCCCTGGGAAGTGGGTGCGGGGTAACATGTAAAATACACTGGTAAACTACAGGTCCCATCCAGCCCTGGCTGCCATGATCAGTCTGGGAATGCTGGTGCTTGTAGTACTACAAGCACCAGCATACCAAAGGCTGCCAGGGCAAGCTGGCATTTTGGGAACCACAAGTGTTAGCATATCCTGTCACCTAAGGCCCACTGTGTCCTGTAGTGCACCAGTGTAAAATGTAAATAATAGACACCCCTCGTTAAAATATTTTATTAAAAAATAAAAAAAACATTCATACTTAGCAACTCTGTTCTTCTTTCTTCTGTAGGATCCATTCTTGTAAACTCTTAATCCAAATTGAGTTTGTAAAAAAAAAAAACAACAACAATTTTCCAATTGTGTTTGAAAAACAAAAAATACCCACAAAAATATTCCAAGTGTCTTGACAAATAAAATGTTGCCTTGCAGCTTGATCCCCAAAGTTATTCAGCATGAACATGCTTGGCAAAAAAAGAGATGCAATACCCAGGTTATAAATAGACCTGCTGGCTATTAGAATTTCATTATTCAACCAGTTGCTTCTGTATTCAGAAGCAGTTGCGGCATCTTGGGAACACTTTATTATTTTGCCAAGCATGTTCCGGCTGGATTATTTGGGGGATTAATCAGCCAGACAATTTTTTTTTTTTATAAAACACTTTTATTTTTTGGGGGTACTTATTTTTTAATAGCGCAATTTGGATTAAATGCTTACAAGACTGGATCTTACAGAAGAAAGAAGTACTGAGTTGGTAAGTATAAATATATTTTTTATTTTTTTAATATAATGTCATGGTGTCAACAAGGGGTGTATTTTATTTGGATTTTACATTGGTACACTACAGGACACAGTGGGCCCTGGGTGTCAGGGTATGCTAGCACTTGTGGTTGCTCAGGTACCAGTATGCCCAGCCAGCCATGAGTATGCTGGTGCTTGTAGTATGATAAGCACCAGCATACCCAGATTGTTCATGGCAGCCCATGCTTGCTGGGACTTGTAGTTCACCAATGTAAAATAGTGTTTAATTAATTTCTTTCTTTTAATCACACATTACCCCGCACCCAGTGCCCAGGGGTGTGGAAAGAGCCCTTTGCTGTCAGCACCGGACTGGGTACCTTTAGGGTGGTGGCCCGCATTTTTTTTAGCAGACCCCTGTTCCCTAGAGAATCCAACCCTATGCTGACCACAGCGATACAGTTAATATAATGCAATTGTCATGAAACAATTATAGCATAAGGTCATTTAGGGTAATTAAGGAAATACAGGCATGTGCAATCAGATGGGAATTAGGAGTAAACACAGATGTTGGATAAAATGTGCAATTGCTCCAAAATCACATTGAAAAACAAATAAAAACACAATGACATTTGTATTGATTTTACGTCACGCAACTGCCTTATTACCGTATTTACATCTGAATGTATTAATCGCTTGTATTTAAATAAGGACGGAAGTGCGCACAAATTATGCGTCTAATATATCTGCAACATTAATTAACAAACATTCTATCTCCAGAGCTGCTGTTACTCTGATCACACAAACCCCATTGTGTGCAGGCATCTAGACATACAGGGCCTAATTCATTAAGGAAAGCAAGGCAACAAAAGGAGTAAATTTGTTCCTGGGTAAACCATGTTACAATGCAAGGGGTGTAAATTAGTTTATTATTTTGCACATAAGGAGAATCCTGGCTGCTTTTTCATGTAGCAGACAAATAATGTATAGCTTTATTGTTACACTGAAATTTGAAGTTGATCTAGGACATGTTCTACCTACCCCAAATATAAATCTGTACCCACATTTTAAATTTACCTCCTCCTCCAATGCAACAAAGCCAAAGTGCAAAGTTACTCCTTTTTTATGCTTTGCTCTCCTTTATGACTCAGACCCGCCATCTCTTATCCTTAGCAGACGTTATTGTACCCTTTATGTGGTCAACATGTGACTAGTTTATAAAGTATGACGTAGATTGGTTGAGAAAAGGTGAGTAATCTGGATCGCATGCACCAAGCAGGATCTGCAGATTAGTCAGTGAGGAGAGTCTGTATCCCAGGAGACACAAGACTGCTGCCGACGTTAACTCGCAGCAGGGTTGAGTACCTTCACAACTCAATATCAATGAAGAGTCTCAGGTGGAGAGTAAGGACCACACAGTGCAACTACCAACCAGGGCTTAGTTAGTGGATAATCATATAACTGTAATTGCTAATGTTATTGTATTGCTATTATTCTTATGTTATCCCATGTGTATTTATACAAATAAACTGCACATTAAAAAAAATTCCTAATTCTTTCCTGAGCAAAATGTACCCATGTTGGGACACTACAGACAAGTGTCTCCACAATTATGTACAGTGTTCCCCGTTAATGGCCTATAACAGTCATTTACAAAAAATCATGAATTTACTTTTTATGTCCCAGATTCCTATTATTGCACTATATGTGTAAGCAAATGCTGTGAAAATCATTCAATATACTCCATAAACATAAATGCAGCCTATAGAACATCTTCACTTAAATTTATAGCAGAACAACAAGCCGCTACCATAGCAACACCTCTTGTAATGTCCATATGTGTGGATGGTGACTGTTGGGTAAATGCAGCTTGTACAACATGCTTAAACCTTGGAGACTGACTACTTTTTCTACTGAGTAGGAATAAATACAGTATTATAACACATGCTTCAGCAAGTAAAGGTTGTGGTGAATTTTATTGAACAAAATTACGCAAATCATCCATAGCTTTAAATGCAGTCTAGCTCCTACTATTTTTTAATTATAGGCTTTACCCCTAGTATCCTGTGGAAAGAGCTTTTTACATCTTTATTCCGTAGACTGTAGATCAGAGGGTTTATCATGGGTGTAACAAATGAATATAGTGCAGTAAATACCTGTTCTAGGACATTAGAGTATTCGGTTGGTGGCATCGTATATGCAGACAGACCTGTCATAAAATAAATAATAAGAGTGATGAGGTGGGATGAGCAGGTGGAGAAGGCTTTTCTTCTTCCATTCTTAGATTTTATCTGCAAAATGACCCTGATAATTTTTAGATAAGATAGTAAACTGAACACAACCATGAGAAATCCATATACCAATAATTCCAAACAGATGATAAAATAAACAATTTTACTGCCGGCACAGGAGACGTGAATCAGAGCTTTAGTATGACAAACAAAGTCATGCAGAATATTTGAATGACAGAAGGACATAGGTAACACTGGAACTGTAATCAAAGCTGACTTTAAGCATCCTGATATCCAAGTTCCAGAGGCCAGTAATAGACAGTTTCTGCTATTTAAGGTATTGTGATAGTATAAAGGATTATAAACAGGAACATATTGGTCATATGCCATGACGAATATTAGAATATCCTTTGTAAAACTAGCCAAAAAATAAAAGTACATCTGGGTGAAGTATTGTATGAAGGATACTGTGTTATCTCCAGATAATAACATGTACAGCGGTTTAGGGACAATAGTGGTTGTATGACAGATGTCTACTAAGGCCAGGTTACAGAGAAATAGATACATGGGGGTGTGTAACTGATCATCAATATATATCATTGATATTATAACAGCATTGATAAGGACTCCAAACATATATAGGATGAAAATCATACAGGTAGTTAATGATGTGTAATCTGAATTTGCCGAAAATGATAACAAGTGGAATTCCTTAAAATAAGACTGGTCCTCCATGTCAGATTATGATTATTCTTTAAAGAACAAAAAAAAAATACAAAAGCAAGTGATAGTGCTATATAAACAAAACATGGCTTTGAAATTGCAGTATTTATTGGAGTAAAAAATAGTAAAACTCAGATTATAAAACTTTGACTAAAAACTAAAAAGTATAACAATGCAATAATATTAAAACTTTAGCTCAGAGATTATATATTTTATGCACTTTGTCTAAATAGAAACACATTAATATGTGAAAATATAATATAATATGTGAAAGTATATGTCTACCAAATTAGGAACTAAAGTCCCATACTATTGGCTGAGATCCACTAGATTCAATTTCAAATGGGAAGCTCATTTGCTTAGCAGTTTGTCTTTTGTAGTTCTGTGGTGTGACCTCCAGACTGCAAACAAAGATAAATGTGATGTGTAGTAATGAAGTCTGAAAAGTGTTTTTTGTTGTGTTAAGTGGTCAACTTACTAATTATGAAGAAAAAACGTAGTGCACCAACAAAGATCCTTTTCATTACAGTATACACGACTCTTTATTTCTGATGGCATTCAGTAGGAGCTTGTGAAGAAATAAAAGTCTGTTTCTCCACCTTATTCGAACTCTGAAGCTTACCCTGATATGTTTCTTCTTAATATAATACTTCAGCAAAGATATCCACATACAGGTACTCCTCACTTAACGACCGAGTTCCGTTCCTACGACTAGGTCGTTAAGCGAATTGGTCGCTAAGTGAGTACAGTACTGTTATATGCACCTACATGTATTGTAATCATTTTTATTGATTCTGAATGAAGAAATAGACTAAAGAAAACTGTATTTTGTTAGTTTGCTTTACATTACATAACACTGCATAACAGAAAATAAACATGTGTACAGTAAAGCTCTACAAACAGCAGCAATTATAACAATGAGGACCCAGGGAGAACCTGGTCGTAACTCCGAGTGGTCATTAAATGGGTAGGTTGTTAAGTGAGGAGTACCTGTATAGGATCATTGCTTGAATATAAAGCCCTGACGGCATTCCTTCTCTGCTTATGGGGATAATTAATTAGATAACAACTATAGATGTTGAAAATGTAGTTCTACATTATTGTGCACCATTTTATTAATGAAAGTCAAATACATATACCATTTTTCAAAAAATATATGAAAAACATTTTTTGGAATTCAACATAAACCTTTTTAAATAATGTTTAATGAGTGGGTAATTACTGGTAATCAGAACTCACAATAGTCAACAGTAAAGCCACATACAGGCTCACAGCTCTGCTTTATATTATTCGCTTAAATTAATTGTTCTTCCTTCTTTTCATATTGAAGGATTTATCCTTTAGGATAATTGTATCCAAAATATTTAATAAATATCAGAAAATCCTAATATTATATCAGACATGCATTTTATTTAGCAGACTGATTATTAATTTTTAGGAAATGATAGTTTGCTCTGTGCTTAAAAAAACCCAATCCAAATGAGAAATAGAGAGAGAAGAAAGTTTTTTAAATATATTTTATATATAGTACTATATAGTTTATATAGTATTTTTTTTATAAAGTTTTGGTTTTGATTTTTGTGCTCACTATTAGAGGGTAGTGGATATAACTCCTAACTGATACCTGCTTTTTCCATATTAATATTTCATATACACTAATATATATTTTTGATAGACTTTTTTGTTTCACACAGTTATTCTGTAGACTGTAGTTTAGAGAGTTTATCATAGGTGTGACAAATGAATAGCCTGAATGAGAAGTTTTGCATTTCTGGTATACTTTAAAGAAACATTTTTATTGCTATTTTAGTGACCACTGTGTCCCGGCTGTATTTTCAGTTAGTGCTGTACAAGACATTATCAGTGATTATAGTCAAAATTAGTAATTGTGAATCCTGCATGCTCATGCCATTATTTCTAACACCTACTTCTCCATTATTTTACACAGAAAAATAAGTCATTGAGACAAAGACAATGTAAAATTGTATATGCCTCTTCATTTTACTTCTGTGACTAATCTCCCCAAGAGGGCTGGCAAATTTTAGTCCAGGGGGCAAGACTTGACTCAGCATCCTATTAGGAACTTTGTAAAGAAAACAAAATGCATGTGGCCCAGTGACCCAGCACTAAGTAGCTCACTATGCGACCGGACGGGGGAGGGCAGAGGCCCCCCAGCCCAGCCAGTCCCTGCTTATCTCCTCATTGATTTCAGGGGCCTGAGTCATTAAGGAAAGTAAGGCAAAAAAAGTAGTAAATGTTCTCCGGGACAAATCATGTCACAATGCAAGGGGTGCAAATTAGTTAATTATTTTGCACATAAGGAAAATACTGTCTGTTTTCATCTAGCACACAAATACTTGATAGCTTTATTTTTGCACTGAAATTTAAAGATGATCTAGGACATGCCCTATCCCAACTATAAATCTGTCCCCACATTTTTAATTTACCTCCCCCTCCAATGCAATGCGGTTTTGCCAATGTGCAAAGTTACTCCTTTTTTATGCTTTGTTCTCCTTAATAACCCAATTTGTGAGTATGTTAACAATCATAAAAATTTTACAAAACTTAGCATAAATATGATATCCATTACTGTTCCTCACTGCTGTGTCAAAATTTTTTTTTAATATAATTGTTTAATATTGCTGTTTTATTGAATTCATAGTAAACTTAAGTATAAAGTCAGTGCATAAAAGTATTTAGAATGACATGAGATACTCCAATGTCCATTATTGAGACTATGTTGATAATTCCTGACAATTTAATGAGGGGTTAAAAAAAAAAGCACACACTACTTACTATTCTCGGTGTGAAAAGGAGCTAATTTCTTTATAAAACACTGACTAATTTACATATGTGCCAAATAACGAAAGTATCTGGAAACACAGCAGAGTTGAAGGTGAACTTACTAATACTATTTAACATTTTGTTACATAATCATTCTTTCTATAAACAGCTGACTTATCATTATGTATAAAACAATTTATGCTAATTTTTATATCACTAACAGATGGCGAGATGCTGGTTCAAAAGTAAATATTAATATTGTGCATCCTCCTTTATGTCTTAAAAATGAATCTGTGAATCCAATGAGTACAGTGATTAAACGTATACTCAAATATTAAAATTTACTTTCGAATCTAATGAAATAATTAGATTTTTATCATAGTTGAAAAACTAGATACTAATATTAAGGGAGTCGTTGCAGCGCTACTGGGTTTTCTATGAATCCAAAATACAGAGAGAGAGATATTTTAAACTGTTATCCTACAGACAATAATCTATTCCATTCATATAAAGAACAGTAAGGGATCAAAAATAATGCAGGAGACTTGACTGAGCATTTAAGCAATCACTGACTTTCAAACGGTAGTTGTATTCTTCACACTCAAATTGAAACTTTTCAGGTTGCAGACTATAAGAAATAAACTTACAGTCAAGTAGTAGACGATGTTCACGTAGCAGTTACTTGTATCAGATGATATACTGCAGTTTTTCCCAAAGAGTTCTATGTCAGTCCTCCGCAATACAGCTGATTCCCGTGTTAGAATTAGCAGCGGCTGATGTGGTTCAGACGTTATTTCAATCTTCACCTCTCCACATAATTGTAAATTCATTGAGCTTGTGACCTGTTCACCTTCTGGTACGGGCAATTGAATCTCGGTCCAATGGATTTTTAATATGTGTTATTAAATTGTGTTTTACGTATTACACAAGCATGTCTTTCTTTCCTTTTTATATTTTATTTACAATTACGTGGAGAGGTGAAGATTGAAATAACGTCTGAACCACATCAGCCGCTGCCTTAATATCAGTATCTATTTAACTAATCTACAGCTTGTGTGCAGCTGTATTAGGAACCGTTATCTGCTGCAATTGGTATTCCAGCGCTGAGTGTGGATCTAAACTTTGTTTAAATTGTTATAGTTGAAAAACTAGTTTATTTTAAGCATATATGGGAAAATAAGCAACATTGGTAAACATATACATTTAGCCATAATTACACATTATGTTATCATCATTCTGTTAGTGGCATATCACAAATACACCATATGCTGAAATTCATGCTGTATTATACATTTGTATGTTATTAGTAGTTTAGTGTTCTTGCGTCTATCACTATACATTTCAAAAGTTTTTTGTGCCTTCTTACCAAACATATAAAAAAAATAATTCAAAGAACATATATTTTTATTTCCAGTAACAGAGCTGATTTTTTTTGTTAAGTGTGTGTCAGCTCAGTTTAGAGCATTTTTAGGTATCAATCTTCATCTCTCCGTTATGATTGTTTGTGGATATATTTTTTTTTCCTCCTGTGAAATCATCTCATAATGGTTTAGATGCATTCTGCCTGAAATACCATCTTTTATTGCTTAGTCATCTATGCCATCTATGCATTTTAGTTCAAAAAAATATTCTGTGTAATCAGACTTTACAGACTTCAGGTTAGGCTTTGAAATTGCTCCTAAAAAAAACCTTAGAAAAGATTGAAAATGTTCTTGCCACACAAAGACAATCTACATGATAGTCTTTTTAGCAACCTGAAATATTTGCAAATACATTTTTAAATGTGCATAGTGACTCCTTTCTATAACATAATCTGTCTCTTTCATGTATAGTGGTCTTATAAAGGTTACAGGTAAAATGTTCACTTTACCTTAAAAAAAAAAAAGCATGACTAACAGAATATGGTATATTTAATGGGCTCATTGCAGTTTAAAAAACAATATAAACCAACTTTTCTAAAATGTACCACACCATCACAATCAAAGGTAAATTACACTAACAATGTATTGCATATTGTAAATTAGTAGAATGATCACAACTCACCTTTGAATTGGCATAAGCAGCACAGATAAGGAGTAGAGAACATTACTTATAGTGTGTGGATCTTTATACAATGTTTAAATAATTATCATGTTACTATAGGGAGAAGTGGAAGATTATGGCCCTTGGGGCTTGATTATAACATTTTTTTAGTCCGAGAGCATAAAAACATTTTAATTATGTTTCTTTTTTTTATTTATAACTTTCATTTCTATAGAAAATTTATTGCATTTGATTTATTGTAACATTGCAATTTTTGAGAATATTTATTAAATACTGCAAAATATATTTATACTTTTTTATATGTCTGTGCTATTTATGCAGTGATATTGTAGTTTATTATTTATATATTCATTCATTCAAATGTCTATTCAACAATATTCAAGATTGCATAATTTTTTTTAGTAATAAAGATTACAATTTATTTGTAACCTTTCCTTTGCTCCCCAAATATTCTGTAATCCAATTCACATTCCTTTATTTAATTGCATAATACTTAATAAAAATATATTTAGCAAAACATAAACTATAAAATAGTATGTATTAAATTATGTCTTAATTTGTCCGTTTCAAAGATCAAGTAATGTTACATGTAATCTAATTGGAGGGATTGTACACCTACTCTGCTTTAAATTATGACCTATTGTTTTGATGGTGATTCACAAGAATGCCCCCAGGATATGGGATGTGCTTATTTTGTGGGATTGTGGGTCTGGAAATGCACATGATAGAAATGATGTACATGATGTGAGTGAGTTTTCTATATAGCGCTGCGGAATTAGTGGCACTATATAAATTGATGATGATGATGATGATGAAAACTATAAAATAAGTCTAGGCAATTACCACTTTATGTGTGCCCCTTCATTAATTTTAACTCTCAACATTAAGCTCTACATTTTTTCTAAAATACTGCCTATTACAGACTCATATATGGCTTAAATTAATCATGAAAATGATAGGATAACAGAACTATTTTTATTTTATGTAACTAATGTGCATTTTCATTTATAAATGTGTATGTACAATTTAAATGCAGCTTGGTACAAAAGCTGCCCTGCTAAAAGTATTTTTTATTTTATTTTGTTATCTTATGAGAATCAACACAATTAGTGTGTCAGAGTGGATCTTATATAGCGCGGTGAGTTACAAACTCCCTACCCAGAGTCACATGATCGCAGCGTCTTGCAGGAAAAAAACAAGCGATCAGGAGTGTGGAGCAGGTAAGTTCTTATAGAGGGGTTTACATTTATATATTGATCGATTTATCTGCCTTCCAGAGCCAATGTGACCGAAACACTTAAGTAAAGTAAGGTAAGTAAAGGAACGGAGGAAAGCTGAAAGGCACAGTGTGATGAAGGAGAGGGGGGAGCAGCATGTCACAGTGATGAAGGAGAGGGGGGAGCAGCATGTCACAGTGATGAAGGAGAAGGGGGAGCAGCATGTCACAGTGATGAAGGAGTGGGGGGGAGCATGTCACAGTGATGAAGGAGAGGGGGAGCAGCACAGCACAGTGATGAAGGAGAGAGGGGGCAGGATGGCACAGTGTGATGAAGGGAGGGCAGGATGGCACAGTGATGAAGGAGAGGGGGGCAGGATGGCACAGTGATGAAGGGTAGGAACAGCATGGCACAGTGATGAAGGAGAGGGGGGAGCAATGAAGGGGCACAGTAATGTGTGTGATGACTCAGGGGGCTTGTGGCAATGTAGTGTGAGGTAGGTAGTGGCTAATTAATGGGTGAAAATGTGTTTGTGGGTTGATGATGGCTCAATGTAATAGTAGGGACTATTCATTTAAGATGGGATGGTTTGGGGGCTATTGAATGTGGGGGTGAATTTGGGGAGAATGAGGACTCTTTATTAAATGTGACTATGAATTATTTAATGGCAGTTTGTGGGAAGTAGGTATATTAATGTAAATACTATTAATTTATTGCTGGGGCTGTTTGGAAGGAGGGAAATAGGTTTATTTATTAAATGGGAATACTATTATTTTAATGTTGGGGCTGGAGGAAGGCCCAATTATTAACCGTGGGTGCTATTGATTTAACGCCGGGACTGGTTGGAATTTTCTAAATGTACCCATTTTTCTTTTCCAAAAAGAGCCCCCTACATTCCAGGATCCAGACAAGCTGCAACCAAAGAAACCTGCAGCCACAGGTGGTGAAAGGGATAATAACAGGAAGGAGAGAGCAGGACAGTCTGTGAAATGTTGTGATTCTAGTGGGACAATCCCAATTTTTGGTGACTGTTCTGCCCAATGTAAGTGGCAGGCCAAGACTGTACACACTGCATTCTTTATATACTACACTACTATACTATGGTGCCAGAGGTCCTGAAAGTCAGGAGTGCTGGGACATATGTCACGCTCCGGCGAGCGGGCACTGCACCCTTGTGCCTATAGTGTACACAACAATGCAGGTTTTTTTTCTGTAGGAGCGTGGCCTAGCGCTTCTCACCTACTAGCCACGCCCAATGATGTATAGCCATGCCCCCAATTGTATGAACATAATCAGTAGTACTTTTGCGCTGCTTTTTTTCCATGCTCAACTATAAGGGGGGCCCCATGAAGTTGTTGTACCAGGGCACTGAATTCCTCTTGGCAGCCCTGGGTGTTTCAATACTGATATGCAGATACATGTAATTCATGTAAAACTGCACTTTTTGCAAAAACATTTAGTGCATGAAGACGGATGTACATTTTTGCATATTTGTGAGTATTGTCTTCTTTTCTTTTCTCTACATGATTTCTTTTAGTTAGAATAGAATAACACAACAGCTGTGTCATATTTGCTGTCCATCAGTATTTAAAAATACACAAAGGAAAGTTTGATACAAACAAACAAAGAAAAATATTCTGTCACTGATTTTGACACTAAACTTAAAAGTTATTTTTTAGATTCAATTACTAAACTGGACTATGGGCCCCATGACCTAACTAAACATTCCTCATTCCAAATCACCCTCCCACAAACTTTATATTACATGCATTTTCTAGGGTCTTAACATCTGCTATAATATTCTATCTTGTGGAAAGGCAACATTTAATTTAAACAGAGCCATGGATAAAAAATGATATGCTGCCTTCTACAGTCTGACAACATTATACAAGGAGATAGGAAAAAACCCCTTAGACATTTTAAAGTACATTTGACTAGAGTCTGCACAAGATCTGCGTCTCTCTTCCACTCTCATCACTTCCTCCCATTCTCGGTTACAGGACTTTTTTCGGGCTACACTCACTTTGTGGAATTCTCTTTCTCGCACCACAAGACTTTCCTCTAGGCTTCAATCCTTCAAGCATTCTCTGAAAACCCACTTATTCAGGCAAGCTTATAATATTCCTCTACCACCTTCTTAATCTCCCTAGGTTACCCTATTACCAACCTCTACACAGCTAACACAAGACAACAACCCTCTCACCAACATAGTTGTATGACTGAGCATACAGCCCACTAAATACTTTGTAACCCTTGAATTCTAGCTGGACAAATATTCAATATGATGTCGCACTTACTCTTATGTATCAAACCATTGTCCCATATATTGTAAGCTTGCGAGCAGGGCCCTCTTACCTCTCTGTCTGTATGTATTACCAAGAATTGTTTTATTACTGTTTGTTCCCAATTGTAAAGCGCTACGGAGCTGCTGGCACTATATAAATAAATGATGATGATGATGATGAGAGTCTGAGCACCTTATTTTGTTAAATTTTATAGTATTAGCACCTGTTTCTCCAGGATGCACTCACTGGGGATAGAACAACACATACTCAATCATATCATCAAAATGTTCATTGTTACACAGTCTTTCCAGATATGCATGTGCTGATCTTGTTGTAGGTAGTGACCTGTCCACTTGTGAGGTTGTGGTAGAAAGGGAACAACTAACTGTGGTAAGGGTGGTGTAATGATGGAGGAGAGGAATGGTAGTGACAGGCTGAGGGGTCTATTTTTGAAAGGGAGATAAGCCCTAAATTTGGCAAAATTAAATTGTCCATCTCCAGTGCACATACATGAGCCAACATGCCGACTCATCCTTGCACAGAGGAACCCTGCTCTGGCCTGGAAAGCATTCCGCAACATTTTAATGATAAATTGGATGGACAAAGATTTTATCTTTTAAAGATTAAAATTATAAGTTCAATTTTGTTTTACAGCACTAGTGTATTTCATTGCACATAGGAAGAGAATACAGATGACTTCTCTCCTCAAATTCTCATTATATATATTACAAATGCATCTTTTGCTTTTAGGAGCATGTTGGCTGGTTAGCACTTCTGCCTAACAGCACTGGGGTCATGAGGTCAATTCCCAGCCATGGCCTTATCTGTGAGTAGTATGTATGTTTGTATGTATGTATGTATGTATGTATGTATGTATGTTCTCCCCGTGTTTGCATGGGTTTCCTCCAGGTGCTCCAGTTTCCTCCCACACTCCAAAAACATACCGGTAGGTTAATTGGCTGCTAAAAAAATTGACCCTACTCTGTGCGTCCGTCTGTCTGTGTGTGTGTGTTAGGGAATTTAGATTGTAAGCCCCAATGGGGCAGGGACTGATGTGAATGCATTCTCTGTACAGTGCTGTGGAATTAGTGGCTCTATATAAACAATTTGGTAATAATAATAATAATAATAGAGGAGCAACAAACTTTCAATGCAGCTTCAGTTTTAATCTTCAGACCACTTATATGCAAGATAATATTGTTCGGACAATACCAAGGACAGTGGAATGCTATATCCAGCAAAAGTCTCAAAAGTATTATGTCCATTGCTCCCTTTTAATGGCCACAAAAACAATAATGCAGCCCCATTCTGCACTCCAATATCCAGCAATATGTTATATTTATATGAGCTTCAGAAAGCGGAGGGCAAATGTGGCATATGAAATAAAGGCCACAACATCCATACCTTTTAGCGCACTCTATTACAATTATTTATTAATTCTTAGTTTTACCCCCGGAATTCTCAACAGAGCCCTTTTCACACCTTTGTTCCGTAGACTGTAGATTAGTGGGTTGATCATGGGTGTAACAACCGAGTACACTGCAGTAAAGACCTGATCTAGGACATTGTAGTATTCTGTTTGTGGCATCATGTACACAGACACACCTGTCATATAGTAGATAAGGACCATGGTGAGGTGGGATGAGCAGGTGGAGAAGGCTTTTTTTCTTCCCTCCTTAGATTTTATCTGCAAGATGACCCTGATAATGTTTATATACGATGTCAAACTGAACAAAACCATGAGAAATCCATAGAGCAATAATTCCAAATATAGGACAATATAAACCACTTCAGTGTCAGCACAGGCAATGTGAATCAGAGCTTTAGTTTCACAGAAAAACTGGTGTATGATATTTGAATGACAGAAGGACATGTTTAACACCGGAATTGTAATCACAAATGAATTTAAGCATCCTGATATCCAATTGCCAGATACAAATAAGATACATTTTTTCCTATTTAAGATATAGTGATAGTGTAAAGGATTACATATAGCAACATATCGGTCATATGCCATAATGAATATTAGAACATCCTCTGTGGAACCAACCATCACATAAAAGTACATCTGGGTGAAGCATTGTATGAAGGATACTGTATTATCGCCAGATAATAACATGTACAGCAGTTTAGGGACAGTAGAGGATGTATAACAGATATCTACTAAGGCCAGGTTACAGAGAAATATATACATGGGGGTGTGTAACTGATCATCAATATATATCACTGTCATTATAAGAGAATTGGTGAGCATTCCAAATATATATAGGACGAAAAACAAACTGGTAGTTAATGATGTGTAATCAGATATATCAGGAAATGACAACACGTGGAATTCTTTAATGTAAGTCTGGTTCTCCATGTCATATTCTGGCTATTCATTAAATAGAATATTTGATGTTTAGACAAATGAAAATTCTATAAATGGCTTAACCCCAAAAAACATAAAATTGGCGTTGGCATTGACTAATTCATCTATAAAGGATAACATAACACAATTACATAATAAACAGTAGATCAAAGGCAATATTTTGTATACACTATGTCTACATAGAAACACATTAACCAGTTAATAGTATAGCATGTAAAAATATGTAAAAACTATCAGTCTGCAAAATTAGGAACTAAAATCCAGTAAGATATACCATTTGCTGTGATCCTCTAGATTTAATTAGCTGTTGTATTCCATATTTCTGTGGTGTGCCCTCCAGACAGCAAGGGTAAATAAAACATACGTAGTAATGAAGACTGAAAAGTGCCTCTAATCCTGTTAAGTGATCAATTTACCACTTATAATGAAAATTTGCAAAGCACCAACATCAATTCCTTTCATCGCTGTAGGAATGGCTCTTTATGTCGGATGTATTTATGTAGGAGCTCATTAAGAACCAAAGTCTGTCTCTCTCCTTAGTAAAACCCTTAGGGGTATATTTACTAAACTGCGGGTTTGAAAAAGTGGGGATGTTGCCTATAGCAACCAATCAGATTCTAGCTTTCATTTATTTAGTACCTTCTACAAAATAACAGCTAGGATCTGATTGGTTGCTATAGGCAACATCCCCACTTTTTCAAACCTGCAGCTTAGTAAATCTAGCCCTCAGGCTTAAACTGACGTGTTTCATCTTAGTATAAGACTTTACCAAAGATGACCATAAACATGGTCATTGCTTGAACATATAGTCTTTCTTGGGATTCCTTCTCTGCCCACAGGATAATGTATTAGCTAATAGCTATCTAGGTTTAAATTGCAGCTCAATATTATTGAATTCCATTTCATGAATGAAGGTAAAAGATAAGAAAACATACACAGATACATATATCATTAAAAAAAAACATACAAATCAAATTCTATATATTTATAACATGTTTCAATTCCCTAATTCAGAACTCACATTGCTCAATATTAAGTCTTAATAGAGGCTCATAACTCTGTTTTCTATTATTCATTTTTATTCATAAAGTTTTGCTCTTCCTTCTTTTCATATAGCAGGAATTCTCCTTTAGGATTATTATTTACCAAATCTTTCATTTATACCAGAAAATCCTTAGATTATATCAGTGATCTGCATGCTTCTTAGCTCAATGATTATTTATTTATCGGAAAGGACTGTTATCTCCTTGTTCAATAAACCTAATTAAATTTTAACAAAAAATATGTTTTAATATATCTTTTAATATTTTTTTTATATAACTATATCACCCGTGTAGAAACTATTTTTGAAATCCATGTAGAAAATACATCTATAATACCTCCTGATTTGTATATAATAAAATCTTTGTTTACCAGTGTAACATGTATTTCATAGCTGTGGTCTTATAAAGGATGCAAATAAAATGGTTTACTTTACCTCAAAGAATAGACATGGCTGAAAATGATAATGATGCTTTATATGGACTCATTGTAGTTTTACAAAAATACACTCACTGTTCAAAAATATATAAGACCATGACAATCATAGATCAGTAACAGAAATGATGCATAATATATTACAAATTAGTAGAATGATCTCAACTCACATAAGATTCATACTTATAGTGTATGGATCCCCATACAATGTGTAACTAATTAGCATGTTACTATTGGGAGTAGAAGAACATGAAGTAATTACATCACCCATATACTCTGCCCTTGAGTTTTGATTATAAAATATAAATAAATAGCAGCAAAATATTTTAATTATGTTTGTTATTGCATTTATATTTTTCATTTATTAGAAAATGTATTGTTTTAGTTTTATTATAACATTATAGTTTTATGAAAAAGTGTGGATTTAGATAAATACTGAAAGAAAAAAATACTTTAAAATATTTTATAGGTACTTACAGTCCTCTTTTCCACCTTTTTGTGTGTACTTTTTATACAGAATTATTGTAGTTTATTTTTTATTTATTCATTCTAATGTTTATTAACAATATTCAAGTTTGTATCAATTATATTAATAAAAAAACATTAAAATCTAACCCAATTTTCATTCCCTTATTTGGATGATGCTTAATAAAATTACATATACAAAATTACAAAACACAAAATAGTATACTTTAAACTTAAAACATAAAACATTATTTAATTTTTAGACGTTCACTTAGTGGTATATGTAATTTAATTGGAGGGATTGTACATCTACCCTTTCATTTCTGGCCAATTGTTTTGATGGTGATTGACAGGAGATGCCCCCAGAAAATGGGGCTATGCTTATTTTGTAGGATTGTGGGTCTGGCTGGTAATGCACATGGTAGAAAGTGTAAACATATCCGATAAAGTCTAGCCCACAACCACTTTAGGTGTTCCACCTTCATTCATTTCAACTTTGCTTTTTATTCTAAAATACTGTTTATTCAAGCCTCATGTATGACTTTAATAATGAAAGTGGGTGGATATCAGAACTGTATTTCATGTAACTTTTCTGCATTTAGCTTTGTCATTATATGGGTATTTGTGCATTTTTAAATGTATATACCCAAATTAAATGTTTAGAGACTGATTACTGTATGGTTAAGCATCTGCCATTGCCTAATTCGCTCATTCATTGGACTCTGTATGCAAGTTTTTAATTCTCATTATCTATCTGTTTCTGTGGCATATATACAGATAAGAGGTTGATTTATGTATCTATGTGAGCCATGAATTGTTTACTATTTATATTTTATGGATATTACATATCAGTTCTTCAATAATGTGCTCTTGAATATGTTCAATCACTCTGTTCATCATATTTTAAAGGTTGCAACCTATATTGATTTTGCATATTGCTACTATATTTATTTGATGATGAAGTAATAAATATTAAGGATTACAACACAGAACTGATTTCTTCCATCACCTTGTGCGCCAAGGGGACACCCCCTATTATATCAACCCAAATTAAATGCATCTGATTATTGCAAAAGTCACTCTACTGAAAGTAAATTATGTCATCTCAGTATCAACATACTCTGAAAACAAAAAACAAAAAAGTTTTTGCTAAGAGAAAAGAGTGTGTTTTTTTGTGTGATGTGGGAGGAAACTGGAGAACCCATTGGAAACCCACACAAACACGGGGAGAACATACATACTCTACACAAATAAGGCCATGGTCAGGAATCGAACTCATGACCCCAGTGCTGTTAGACAGAAATGCTAACCACTAAGCCACCGTGCTGCCACCATGCTGCTCTTAACAAGGAATGTCATGAAAATGAGCTCTCTCCATCTATTTAATCTCATGTCATCTGGTCCGGCAAATGAAATCTTAGTTTCACATGTGGACACAATTCAAGGTTCATACCTGGTACCTTGTAATAATAAACAACCAGACACAGAGAGCTCCTAAGTGTCACTAGCAGCCTATCTAATCTCCGAGTTGCAATCACACAGCTCAAATATAAATCAATATAAAATACTTTAAAAAAATAAAACCTGGGTGTTTTCAACAACTTAATTTCTCATTTTCATTTTTGAAGTTTAAGATGCAAGTTGTTATATTGTAAGTGTAATATATTAAAATGTTCTTACAGTTTAAAAACATATGAGAGGATTTCTTTTTGTTTTCTCTTCCTATCCATATCATTGGAGATATGCATAGGAAGCCTCTATAATGTAGAACCCTTTATCCTAATTCTAAATGTAACCCTTGCCCTAACCCTTACACTAATCCTAACCCTAACCCTAACCTTAAACCTTACATTAGATTATAGAGGCAGTGGGTCCTGGCATTGCCGCTTTAAAAACGGAAATCTCACTCTCGCCATTTTAATTGACATCATTTGCATCTGCCGGGATTTTCAGCACTCGGAATGTATGGCAGGCGTGTCGGTGATGCTGTGTGTGTTTTTAAGGGTAAGTCTGGATTTCCTGCATATCGGTGTTATAATCCGCATTCTTTTGTCGCGATTGCAATTGTCAGAATTGTAGCAATTGCAATCACGACTACCACAGAAAGAAAGAATTGTGACTTATTATTGAGAACTTACAACACATTATAGATTTTTGGACTGTTAAACTCTTTTACTTCTGTTTTTTTTTTCCTTTATTTTGAGACTCTAGTGCCATTGCCATTTTCATTTTGTTTTTTTTATTCCTGGAACCAGCCCACATTTAACTTGTAATGGCCTGTTCCAATTGTTTTCTAGGATCAAACTCAAACTTTTAAATCACCATAGATGTTACCACATTGATATGCAGATACATGTAATTCTTGAAAAATGCATAAAATATTTTATTTACTGTGGATGTACATTTTTCACAGTTGTGAGCAATGTCTTCTTTTTTTCTCTGCACAATTTCTCTATGTTAAAATAGAATAACACAACAGTTGTGTCATATTTGCTGTCCATCAGTACAAATGCACAAAAAAAAGTTTGTGATTCAGACAAAGAAAATATTCTGTCACTGATTTTGACACTAAAAGTTATTTTTTAGACTTAAATATTAATCTCACTTCCACAGACTGACAACCTTATACAAGGAGTGAGGAACAATACCTTAGACATTGTAAGGTACATTTGACTAGAGTCCGAGGACCTTATTTTATTAAATTTTATGATACAAGCACCTGTTTCTCCAGGATGCACTCAGTTCCAAAGAGGGTGGGTGTTGTGAGCATAGAGAACTTACAGATATTTATAGGGTTAACCCATCACATAATTGTGGGCAGTAGGGCCTAAATCATAACTGCAGTGTAAATATGGTTTATCAAATAAATCCACTGATAAAGTGAGCTACTAAAGAGTAAAATGTGAAGCCAGAGAGTCTGTTCAACAGACTCTGTTCTGTGTGTATTCGGTGACTCTGCACATCCCTGTCGTGTGTAACTCCATACTGTAAACATTTTTAACTTACGAGTGCGCAAACTGCAGTTTGTGACTGCTAAAGGTAGTTAGTATTGGATTGCCTGAAAAAATAGAGGTGATAGATTTTCTGACTGTGTGAGTATATGATAAGATATTAAATCAGGGAGTAGCCAGAGAGGGGTTTATCCCTGAGTGGGGATATAACAATATAGAGTCAATTATATCAAAATGTTCATTGTAGTAGACAGTATTTCCAGATATGCATGTGCTGATCTTGTTATAGGTAGTGACCTGTGCACTTGTGAGGTTGTGGTAGAAAGGGAACGGCTAACTGTGGTAAGGGTGGTGTAATGACGGAGGAGAGGAATGAAAGTGACAGATTGAGGGGACCTTTTTGAAAGGGAGATGAGCCCTAAATCTGCAAAATGAAAATTTTCCATCTCCAGTGCACATAGTCAGCATGCCGACTCAGCCATGCGCAGAGGAACCCTGCACTGGCCCGGCAAGCAGTTAGAGACATTGTAATGATAAACTGGACAGACATAGATTTTCTGTTTTAAAATAGTAAAATTATAAGTTCAATTTTGTTTTGCAACACTAGTGTATTTCATTGAACATAGGAAAAGAATAAAGATGACTTCTCTCCTCTTCATGTCACCACATATTCTCCTTATATACATTACAAATGCATCTTTTGCTTTAGGCAGCATTAGGGGAGCAACAAACTTTCATTCCAGCTTTACTTTTACTCATCAGTCCAGTTATATGCAAGATAATATTGTTTTGACAATACAAAGAACAGTGTGATGCTATATCCAGCAAATTTCTGGAAAGGTATTATGAGCATTGCTCCCTATTAATGACTATTAAATGCAGCAATCCAGCCCATTCTGCATTGCAATATAAACAATGTTTTAGATTTATATGAGCTTCAAGGATTGGAGAGTAAATGTGGCATATGAAATAAAAGTCACAACGTCCATTGTTCCAATTATTTATTACGTCTCAGTTTTACCCCCAGTATTCTCAGCAGAGCCCTTTTCACATCTTTGTTCCGTAGACTGTAGATTAAAGGGTTGATCACGGGTGTAACAACTGAGTACACTGCAGTAAAGACCTGTTCTAGGACATTGTAGTATTCTGTTGGTGGCATCATGTATGCAGACACACCTGTCATATAGTAAATAATGACCATGGTGAGGTGGGATGAGCAGGTGGAGAAGGTTTTTTTTCTTCCGTCCTTAGATTTTATCTGCAAGATGACCTTGATAATTTTTATATAAGATGTCAAACTGAACACAACCATGAGAAATCCATATAGCAATAATTCCAGATATAGGACAATATAAACCACTTCAGTGCCAGCACAGGCAATGTGAATCAGAGCTTTAGTATTACAGAAAAAGTGGAGTATGGTGTTTGAATGACAGAAGGACATGTTTAACACTGGAATTGTAATCACAAACGAATTTAAACATCCTGATATCTAAGTTCCAGATGCAGATAAGAGACAGTTTTTCCTATTTAAGATATAGTGATAGTGTAAAGGATTACATATAGCAACATATCGGTCATATGCCATAATGAATATTAGAACATTCTCCGTGCACCCAGCCAAAGCATAAAAGTACATCTGGGTGAAGCATTGTATGAAGGATACTGTATTATCTCCAGATAGTAACATGTAAAGCAGTTTAGGGACAATAGTGGTTGTATAACAGATATCTACTAAGGCCAGGTTACAAAGAAATAGATACATGGGGGTGTGTAACTGCTCATCAATATATATCACTGTTATTATAATAGAATTGGTGAGTACTCCAAATATATATAGGAAGAAAAATGCACTGATAGTTAATGGTGTGTAATTAGATTTTGCAGGGAATGACAACACGTGGAATTCTTTAATGTAAGTCTGGTTCTCCATATCGTATTCTGGTTCTTCATTAGAAACCAATATTTGTTGTATAGATAAATGAAAATTCTATAAATGGCTTAACCCCCCAAAAAACATAAAATTGGCTTTGAAATCACAAATTATTTTTTAGAATACAAAATATTAAGTTGTGATCATAAAACAAATGCAACTATAAAGGATAAAAGATAGCATAGCACAATTATATAATAAACGGTAGCTCAGAAATTAAATTTTATATGCACTGTGTCTACATAGAAAAACATTAACCAGTCAATAGCATAACACGCAAAAATATAACAAAGTATCAATATGTAAAATTAGGAACTAAAATCCAATAGGATATACCCTTGGCTAAGATCCTCTAGATTCAATTCCGGAATGGAGGTTTATCCACTTAGTTGTTGTCTAGCATATTTCTGTGGTGTGCCTTCCTGATAGCAAAGATAAATAAAACATATGTAGTAATGAAGAGTGGAAGGTGTCTCTAATCATGTTAAGTGACCAACGTACCCCTTATAATGAAAGTTTACAAAGCAACAAAATCAAACATCAATCCCGTTTATCACTGTAAGAACGGTCTTTAATATCTGATATAGGAGGTTATTAAGAACAAAAAGTCTGTCTCTCTCCTCATACCCCATTCATACTGCACCAAAAACCCGGGTTTTTGCAGGGGCACGCTGAAAAACCCGGGTCTTGGTACAGTATGAATAGTCCAACCCCAAAATCCCGAGTCTAAAATCCCGGGACTTAGACCCGGGATTTTGCGAGGGGTAATTCCCGGGTCTCACCATTCATACTGAAAAAAAAAATATCAATGTAAAAAAAAATGATTTTAATTAATAAAAAATACATAACAAATGTTTACTTTACTTATTTTCAGCCAGCGGTGTCTCCGGGGCGTTGCCGGCTGTCAGGGGGACCTCTGGGTACTAAAATGACGTCATTTCTAGTCCATTAGAAATGACGTAATTTTAGTACCCAGAGGTCCCCCTGACAGCCGGCAACGCACCGGAGACACCGCTGGCTGAAAATAAGTAAAGTAAACATTTGTTATGTATTTTTTATTAATTAAAATCATTTTTTTACACTTTTTTTTTGTAAAACCCGGGTTGGGCAGGTGCAGTATGAACCCGCCCGACCCGGGAATCTTCTTATCTATACTGCCCTGTGCCCCGGCAATATCCCGGGATATTGCCGGGGCGGCAGTATGAAAGTGGTATTAGTTGAACCCTTAGGCTTAAACTATCGTGATTCATCTTAGTATAAGACCACATATAGGGTCATTGCATGAAAATATAACCTTTCTTGGTATTTCTTCTCTGCCCACAGAATAATGTAATAGCTAATAGCTATATAGGTTTAAATTGCAGCTCAACACTGTTGAATACCATTTTATAAATGAAGGCCAAAGATAAGAAAACATATACAAATACAAATACCATTTAAAAAATATATAAAAATCCAATTCTTTGTATTTAAATAATGTTTAATTTCTCTAATTCAGAACTCATATTTGCTCAATATTAAGCATTAATATAAGTTCATAACTCTGCTTTCCATTATTCACTTTGTTCTTTTCATATTCCAGGATTTCTCCTTTAGGAATATTATATACCAAATCTTTAATACATACCAGAAAATCCTGTAAGATTATATCAGAGATATGCATGTTTCTAAGCCTAATTATTTATATTTTTTTCAAAAAGGACATTTATCTTCGTGTTCAGTCGCCCAAATCAATATAAACAAAAAATATTTTTTAATATATAGTTTTATATGATTTTTTCTTTAACGATATCACCTGATTTTGATTCATTGTTCCTTATCAAAGGGCAGAGTCTATATATCTGAACTGGCAGCCGATTTTTCAACTTTTTGATATTCTGTAAAGAATCATTAATATTACTTTAGTAGTGGTCGCTGTGTCAGGGCTGTATTTTGAGTTGGTGCTGCCCAAGGCATTATCATTGACTATAGACTAACTTAATAATTGTGAATCCCACATGCTCATGCTTTTATTTCTATCACTTCCTCCTCCATTATATTATGTGAAAAAATAAGTGATTACTTAAGACAGGGATAGTTTAAAATTGCAAATGTTTTGCCTTCCATCACTTGTAGCCTCATAGACTTTAGGTGATCATGTTAAAACAAATCATAAAAAATATGGAAAACTAAATATAAGTTTTGTTGAATATAACTGTTAAATATTGTCATATTTCTGAATTCACATAAGTGTAAACTCAGTGGAAGAATGAACATACTCAGGGTCTGATGTAGATTTGGATGTAATTTACACTGCGATCTTTAGATCCATGCAACTTAGAACACTAAGCAAATGGCACAAACACATCTCTTTATCTGCCTTATGGGCTGGAGTGTATTATATACTTAAATGTATCAGTCACGTTGGCCCTGTAAAGCAGATAACTGAACAAATAATTAAATGTACAAAAAAAGTGCTTCTCCCCTCCAAACAGCACTAAGGTTGGTTAAGTTGTTTGGGAGGGGCTGCACACCTATTTTAATTTTTATTGTATTGATTATCTGTCTTATTCACATCTTGTGCTGCCTAAATGTGTTTAAAAGGGGCAAATTATTTTATCAAACACGGACTGTTTTAGATATGTGTCAAATAAAGTGTCTTTAAATACTGTTGACATTAATATGGTGCTTAGAATAATCTTTAATATTTTTTATAAATATTCTTTACATATGCAGCTTATTTATCATTCTGTATAAACCAGTCAATGCTGATTTACACTTGATTCACATATATGCAAATATGTAAATGTCATTTCACAAGGAAACACTGCTTCCTTATGTCCCTTATAATTAACTAGCACTGAGGCGAAGGTCTAAATCCAATGAGTAGAGAGATTAAACTAATATATGAATATTAAAAGTTACTTTGAAAGCTAAGGGAAATAAAGTTGAATATGCATCATTTTATTTTGGAAATGTATGGAAAATATAAGCAACAATGGTAAACACTTACTCTCGGGGGTAAATTTATCAAGCTGCGGGTTTGAGAAAGTGGAGATGTTGCCTATAGCAACCGATCAGAATATAGCTGTTATTCTGTAGAATGTACTTAATAAATTAGAAGTAGAATCTGATTGGTTGTTATAGGCAACATCTTTTTCTATCATACTTTTTAGTGAAACCTCAAAAATGCATCATATTTTTAAATTCATACTTTTAAAAATAGTCATACTTTATTCGTGGTTTAGTGATCTTACAATAATACATTATGTAAGTTTCTATGTGGTTTCTTCACAAACAAATAAACAATTTTCTAGTAAACATTTGTTAAGCGTGTGTTGGCTCATCTTAGAGCACCTTTTAAATTAAATTTTTATCTCCTGAAAATCCATGTGTCCCCTTTTTGCAGTTCATGTAGAACAACATTCAGCCAAATAATAAAATGATCAAAACATGCACAGGAGCACAAATTTGTGTGCTGATCTTTTGGCAGTCAGCGTCCTGTCCACTTGCCTTATTGTGTAAGTGAGGACAAGAATATAAAATGAAAACATTTGTAACTAAACACATTTTTTCCCCTATTAGCTGATTTTTTATACATTTTATTTTTTAATGTGTGCTTGACAAGGGGGATTACAGATGTCTGGCTCAGACAAGACATACACTCCAAAAAGTGCTAAAACAATTAAAAAAGCTGAATTATTTCTTATGATCTTTTGTTCAGTACAAGGAATCAGACCAAGATTTTGTTTTCAAATAAAATTTGAGTATTTACAGATATACATTAAAATTCATATTCATCTAAGATCAGTGGAATAAAGAAATGGCATAAAGAAGGGGTACATCTCTATTCACAAATAATATTGCATTAGACAAATATCTACTATATATTTTACCTATTTAATGAGTTTCCCTCTTTTAAAATCCTGTGCTTATCCCTTATGTCATAATTGTATCAATGCATTCAGCATGAAATTATTTCACATTCTTATCTTCTATGAAAGGTTTTATAAGCACCTGAAACATTTGTAAACACTTTTTATATGTTATTTTTGGCCCTTTTATATAGGATAATTGGCATTTCATGTGTGGTGGCTTTATAAAGACTGCAGATTTAAAGTTTCGCTTAACCTTAAAAAATAAAAAAGGATAATGATGTATTCTATGTGCTCATTTCAGTTTCAAAGGAAAATACACAAAATGTTCTAAAACAATACCCCATCATCACAGCTATAGACAACAGTAACATTGGATTGTACAGTGCAAATTGGTAGAATTAGCACAACTCACCTTCAGATCAGCATAAAACAGAACACAAGTCAGTGGATGAATCATACTTATAGTGTGCAAATAATTAACATGTTACTATTGGGAGAAGATGAAAATTATGGAATTACATCACCCATAGCTCTGCCCTTGGGATTTGACTATAAAATTTTTAGTATTATAGCAACAACATTTTTATTACGTCTACATTTTCAATTTTTTAGGAATTGTAATGTATTTATTGTAATGTTGCAGTTCTTGCAAAAGCATGGATTTAGTGAAAATCATACAAATGTTTACATACATTAAACTTTCTATTATGCAGATACTGTCAGTTTTGTCACCTTTTTGTCTGTTTTGAAGCAAATATTGTTGTAGTTTCATTTTTATTTTGTCATTGTAATATTCAAGACTGTATAAATATTATTTATAATAAAAAATACAAAATAGTGTGTTTTGAGAATTAACTTGAAACTGTAAACATGAGACATTGTTTAAAGTAATGTCACATGTAATGTAATTGGAGGGGTCGTACACCTGCCCTGCTTTAAATTTTGACTTTAATGTTGCAATGATTGGCCTGAAATGCCCTGGAAAATAGAGATACATTTACTTTTGTGGCATTATTGGCCTGCTGGTGATATACATGATGGAAAGTGTAAAAATAATAAAACAAAGTCTACTACCACTTTAAGTATGTCCCCTTCATTAACTTTAAATTTACATTTTTTTCTAGAATATTCATGCAACTTTTGAGCACTTAACTGTGCCATTATATAGTTATTTGTGAATTTTTCAATGTTTGTACAAAATTAAATTCATAAATAATAGAAAACCTATGCTTATACCAAACATACTAAAGGATAACCATTCTATATGATGTGTTATAGCAATAGAACCATGTATTAATGCATTACAAAATAACTTACACTAAAAGGGATATATTCAGAACTTTAAACAGATGAATATAGAATGTACAGTATTTCACAAATTCTTCAAATATTTAATTAGATGAACTCAGACAGTGACAACATTATTGATGGTTTGAAATAAACAGACAATATACATTTTATTTGAACAACAATTTTGAAAGTGTCCAGGAACATAATGTTTGAAGAATGTTCAGGACATTTGTTTTGTCTTGTGTGGACAGAATGTCCTTATTTCTAATTTTTAATTAGTGTGTCCAAGCTTCTCAATTTCACAAGTCTCAAAACAGAGAAAAGAAGGGAGAACACGTGTTTGTCACTCTTTGTGAATCATGCGGTGACTGAGCAAAGTGATAACACTTAATTCATGCAAGGGTGAAAAATTCCTCACTCCAATGGGATTAAATGCTAAAATCTGTATGTTGTTGTCTAATTCTCTAATGTTCCTGTATGTAATTTCTAGCCTCATGAGACCACAGTGTGTCTTCATTCCTGCTATTTCCCAACCTGGTTACTTACAACAGTTACTCCAGACTCATTTCCTGCTCACCATATTTCAAAGTATAACTAATGTGCTTCTATATGCAATCCTCAACTTCTGTTAATCCTGTATCGGTATACCTCCGGTCCTTGTGCATCCTTATATGTAATTCTTTATTTCTGTAACTGCAGTTAGTACCCAGTCCTGCAATTGCTCAGCCTGGTTACTTGCATCAGCTACTCCAGATGTTATGGCCTGATGCTTTTCTGCACTAAGTCCTTACAGGTGAAGTTCTGTGTTTTCCCCACTAGTGGCCGCTATGGGGATTGTCTGTCCTGGAAGCAGCTGAGCTGCCTCACTCAGCTGTAAATTGTATGCTGATCACCAGAGTATAAAGACTCAGCCTTGGCAGTTACACCTTGCTGGATCATTGTGTGTGTTGCAGCTCTGGATTATTGCTGTTCATGCTGTACCTGGCTTTTTGACTATGGTTATTTCTGACCTATCTCCTGATTTTCTGGTACCCTGAACCAACGGCTAGTCTGACTACTGTGCATTTCAGGAACCCTGAATCTGGCAAGTTTGAAGGACTTTGTTTTTGTATATTATGTCTGGACTTTTGTTGCAAGCCTTGCCTGTCTCTTCAGCCACTGAAATCCTAACCTGCCTGTAGTTACAATAAACTTTACTTAGTTTTAGCATTTTAAAATATATATTTTTCTAGTTTACACTAATTTGTCTCTTAAGATCCCTGTCTCCTACTACTACTACTACTAGAAACTGTCTATCTTTGCATTAGAAACACATCTTCTAACCTAATCTTCCCCTCTTCTACTTCTTATCTTTCTCTCCTTTCTACTCTCATGTTTAGTACCCCTATCTATCAAAAATACTTATTGTTTCACTCGCTATTCTTTGTCCGAGGCTTTGTTAGCAGAGTGAACAGTTGAACTGTCATTCTGAGAGCCTGAATCATTTATGGCTGGATCTGGTCTTTGATTGTATTTGGGGGTGGCTGGAAGCTGACTCTTCCATGTGAGCAGGGTTGGAAGCCACAGGCACCAGCCACTGACCAGCTTACCTGCTTAGTTCCATACAATAAACATAAATAATAATACAATTCACGGAATCACCAATGTATTAACATTTTTCAGATAAAAACTTTTCTTTTCCCTGTTATATACAGTTCTGTGACCTGCAACAATGTAATATTATTTTTGCTGCTTATAACATTATTTTCCCACAGTAATACATCAATAAGGGACAGTAATTAGAAACACAACAAAATGCATCTTTTAAAATGATCTGTACATTTAGCACGTTTTCCACAAAATCATATCAATTTGTGTTAAAAAATACTCAATAAGAAATAGGGAAAATGCTAAATATTTCACATTATATTTTTGTATCTTTTTGTTTCCAGAGTTATTTGCCAAATTCAATTTTTCTCTGGAAGATGAAAAGTAAAAGTAACATTTTAGAAGGTCCCTTACACTTCGCTGAGTATTGATACTTTAACTGTGAAACTTTATTTAGTTACATTAAAAAAAGGATTGATGGATAACCAGATGATAGGCAAAGCACAATCAATACACACTTAAAGTAAATTGCAATTGGCACCTTAAGTTTTAAATGCACTATAACCTCAACATTTATTAAAGCTTAGTCTTATACCAAGTCATCTCTGCAGAGATCTTTTCACATCTGTTTTCCATAGACTGTAGATTAGAGGGTTTATCATGGGTGTGATAACTGCATACAGTACAGTAAAGATCTGTTCTAGGATATTGGAATATTCTGATGATGGTATCATGTACACAAATAAACTTATGGTATAATAAATAATCACAATGGTGAGGTGGGATGAGCAGGTAGAGAAGGTTTTTTTCTTCCATCCTTAGATTTTATCTAGAAGATGACCCTGATAATTTTTATAAGTCAAACTGAACACAAATATGAGAAATCCATATACCAATAATACAAGATATAGGACAATATAAACCTCTTCAGTGCCATCACAGGCAATATGAATAAAAACTTTAGCATCACAGAGAAAGTGGTGTATAGTGTTTGACTGAGAGAAGGTCATGTTTAATACTGGAACTGTAATCACAATTGAATTTAGTGCCAGATGCAAATAAAATACAGTTTTTCTATCTAAGATATAGTAATAGTGTAAAGGATTACATATAGCAACATATCTGTCATATGCCATAATAAATATTAGAGTATCTTCTATGCAGCTAACCAAAACATAAAAGAAATATTGGTGAAACATTCTATGAAGGATACAGTATTATCTTCAGATAATAACATGTACAGAAGTTTAGGGACAGTAGTGGTTGTATAACAGATATCTACTAAGGCCAGGTTACAGAGAAATAGATACATGGGGTGTGTAACTGATCATCACTATATATCACTGCAATTATTATTGAATTGACAAGTACTCCAAACATATATAGGAAGAAAAACACAATGGTAGTTAATGATGAATATTCAGGTTTTGCAGAAAATGGCAATAAGTCTTGTTTTCCATATAAGATTCAGGTTATTCTGGAATCAATACAAAAGTGGAAGCTGCTCAAATCAATTTTAATATTCTGGAATCAAACATTAAATATTATTATATTAGTAGTCACTGTGTCAGGGCTACATGAGTTGGTGATACCCAAGGTGTTATCAGGATTAAATGAGTAATTGTGAATCCTGTATGCTCATGCCCATATGTCCAACACTTCCTGCTCCTCCACTGCCATTATTTTACATGGTAAAATAAAAAAAATCAAACACTAATTATTTTTACCTCTATGCTCAATAAACACAAATTCTGGAAACACAACTGCCTTGAAAGTGGACTTGTCCTAATCTTTAGCAATCTTTAGCTTTGTTTTCATAAATATACATGTTATAAACAGCTGAGTTGTCATTCCGTACATACAAATTAATTATTTTCCTTTGTAACTAGCAGTGAGATGAATGTCTGAATGTAATGAGTACAAATATAGTATATGAGCATTAAAATTTATTTTGGAAAGCAGTTAAACTTTTTGTTTATCATATTTGAACACATGTTTTATTTTAGGATTTTATGGGAATACGGAAAGACAGACGTTGTTATTGTCATACTTTTGGCAAAATCGAACAAAACAGTATATTTCTACATGTATGCTGCATCAAGCATTTATACTTTATTAACTTATAAACTTACTTGGATAAAAAACATTTTGTATGTTTTATGTGGACTCTTACTTAAAAATAAACTATCGGTGAACATACCTCAGTCTTTTCATTTCCCTTACTGGAGATGATTTTTGTGAAGGTATCTTTTGATGTGGAACACATTTTGTGATTATTCTTCATCTCCTGAAATCCATATGATCCCATATCTATTACTTATTTTCTGTGATTTTGTACCTGTGAAATCCTGTGCTTGTCTCTGATCTAGTGCTGGTATAAACATAATAACCATGATATCTTGGAATGTTTATACATATATAAAAGTTTCCTGATATTGAGATCTACTCTATTGTACTTACTTGCACTAAGCAAATTAGTGCAAATATTATGTGTAGTCAGGGTGCTCCTCAAAAAATGAGAAAGTGAGGAGATATTTTTACTGTCGATCAGAATCTTATGTAGCGTTAAATTAAATTAAAAGGCAAATGAAAATGTTGTGTTTACAGTGTTAGTTTTGCAAAAGTAGCATTAGCTTATTCATACACATTATGATGTAATAAAGTATCATGTATACAAGGGAGAATATTGTATTTCCAGTGAGTGGTCCTCAGCCTGAAATGTGATTTAAGTTTAACTCTAAGTACTTTGCATGTATATGGGCACTCTGTATTAGCCATATCTAGACTTCAGTTCAATTAGTATTTTACCCTTCTAGTATATAAAGCAAGTATGTACCTTAAATTGTTAATATGTTATTTGTATAAAATCTTTATGTATAAGTAACTTGAGTCTATAAAAACAATGTTTTCAATGACTCTGACTTAATACGATTAGCAGTCTCTATGCTCTTTGAAGTATGAGGTTAAGGTAAACATTCATTGAGAATCTCAATGTTTAAGAGCCCTCTTAACATGTACTAGATGTTTTGTGAGAAGTTGTGAGTCATTTTCACATTTTCACTAGGCAAAGACTTAATAGGTGTTATGCAAAATGTTATATGTCTTTCAAGTTAAAGGTGGGCAACTCAACTTACCTGACCACTTGCCAGATCATGAGAGAGGTCCCTGCTGTATTCAATTGTCTGATCAAGAATGAAGTTTCCTGGGGTCCAAATTGTCACCTCTATATGTCTCATCTGAGTCATCTGGATGCTATAGGTCATCACCTCTTTCTTTCTGTAGGTGGCAACTGTAGGTTTCTATCACTATGCTCCTGCACTGCTCTAAACTATCTGCTGCTCTCACTAGCTCCTAAGTTATATCGTATTATTCACTCTAAATTATATCCCTTTTTCTCCATTATAAAATATATATTTTTCTAGTTTACATTAATTTGTCTCTTAAGATCTCTGTCCCCGACTACTAGACACTGTCTATTGTTGCATTAGAAGCACAATCCTCTATACCATTTCTTATCTTTCTCTCATTTCTGCTCTAATGTTTAGTATCCTTATCTAATATATAAATGTCTAGTGGCGTGTGTTAGTCTGTCTGTCTGTGTGTGTGTGGAAAAAATAAAACCGAGCTGCAGCGCCACCTGCTGGGCAGAGTTATACACTGACCTACTAAATTCTTAGTGTGTGTGGAAAAAAAAATTCAGAAAGGGCTGAAATTTGGTATACTAAGATGTTTTTAATCTGTTAATTTAATTTGTTAATTGTTAAAAGTGTTTATAAAGATTTAAAAAATATATATATATATTTCTTGAAGGAGAAGTGACAGTTGGGAGTGGTTGGTGGTTGCCGGGGGTGACAGTGTGGAGTGGTTTATGGTTGAGGCCTGGGCTATGGCCCAAATGCATGACAAGAACCTATTTAACACCTTAAGTAGCTTGATTTGACTAGAATGCATGAGTATCATGCACGGGTTAACTTGTCTAATATATAAATGTCTAGTGGCGTGACTGTATTTTCCCCACATCACGACACACATAAGACTTTCTAAACAAAGGCTCATTGTATCAGATATATACATAAGAAATACGACATGTCCTTTAGCAATGTTAAAACAGAAAAAACTAATTTTCTACTCTGATCTCAAAAATAGGGATTTCCAATATCAAAATATACACAATATCAAAAAAAAAGTACATTGGCAATTATATAAATAAACGTCCTGCGCTATTTTCTTTAAATAAATTTATACCTTATAAGTGATCCAGTCACAACACTCTATAAATAATTGTTGATGATGATGAAGATTTATGGATAACCAGACGACAGACAAAGCACAAACGATACACATTCAAAGTGATAAAATTGTAATTGGCTGCTTAAGTTTTAAATGTACTATAACCCCAACTTCTTGTTAAAACTTGCACACAATAATCTCTGCAGAGATCTTTTTACATCTTTGTTCCTTAGACTGTAGATTAGAGGGTTTATCATGGGTATGAAAACTGAATACAGTACAGTTAAGTCCTGTTCTAGGACATTGTAATATTCTGATGGTGGAATCATGTACACAGATAAAGCTGTAGTATAATATATAATGACAACGGTGAGGTGGGATGAGCAGGTGGAGAAGGCTTTTTTTTCTTCCCTCCTTAGATTTTATCTGCAAGATGACCCTGATAATTTTTATATAGGATGTCAGCGTGAACACAACTATAAGAAATCCATAGAGCAATATTTCCAAATATAGGACAATATAAACCTCTTCAGTGCCAGTACAGGCAATATGAATCAGAGCTTTAGTGTCACAGAAAAAGTGTTGTATAGTGTTTGAATGACAGAAGGTCATGTTTAACACTGACACTGTAATCACAATTGAATTTAAGCATCCTGATATCCAAGTGCCAGATGCAAATAAGAGACAGTTTTTCCTATTTAAGATATAGTGATAGTGTAAAGGATTACAAATAGCAACATATCTATCATATGCCATAATGAATATTAGAACATCCTCTGTGCATCCAACTAGAAGATAAAAAAACATCTGGGTGAAGCATTGTATAAAGGACACTGTATTATCTCCAGATAATAACATGTGCAGCAGTTTAGGGACAGTAGTGGTTGTAAAACAGATATCTACTAAGGCCAGGTTACAGAGAAATAGATACATGGGGGAGTGTAATTGTTCATCAATATATATCACTGTAGTTATAAGAGAATTTATGAGCACTCCAAATATATATAGGAATAAAAACACACAGGTAGTTAATGCTGCATAATCAGATTTTGCAGAAAATGGTAACAAGTGAAATTCAGTAAAGTACGTCTTGTTTTCCATGTCAGATTCAGGTTATTCTGCAAACAAACATTAAATATTACTATATTTGGGATCACAGTTTGTCATTGAATTGGTGTTACCCAAAGTATTTTCATTGACTATGGCCTAATTAGTAATTATGAATCCTGCATGCTCATACCTGTACTTCCAAAATTTCCAGCTCTTCCACTGTAATTAGTTTGCATGGAAACATAAAAACAATAAAACACTGATTATAGTTTGCTAAATAATGACTTTTTATGAAAACACTTGAAAGATGATTTGTCCTAATCTTTAACATTGTCTTCATAAATATACATGTTATAAACAGCTGAGTTATCATTCTGTACATGCAAATAAATTTTACTTTACATATGACTGACATAGATGCACAAAGAATTATTACTATTTTGCTGCCCCTTTAGTTTCCCTTGTAACTACCAGTGAGATGAGTGTCTGAATGCAATGAGTGCAGCATTGTAACAAATACATGAGCATTAAAACTTATTTTGGAAATCAAGGAAACTTTTTTTCTATCTATAGTTGAACACGTCATTTTATTTTCGGATTATATGGGAAAATGTTTGCAAAAAGACACTTTGCTATTGTCACAGTGTGAAATATCACAAACACAGTATATGTTTAAATGTATGCTGTATCAAGCATTTATACTTTATTAGTGGTTTAGTGAACTTACTTGGATAAAAATACATTTTGTATGTTTCTATGTGGTGTCTTCTTTAAAAATAAACACTTTTTATTAAATATACCGCAGTCTTTTTTTATTTCCCTTAGTAGAGTTTTTTTTGTATGTTGACGTGGAGCACATTTTATGATCATTTCTCATTTCCTGAAATCTGTATGATCCCATATCTATTACCTCTTTTATGTGATTTTTTTTAGGTGTGAAATCCTGTGCTTGTGCCTGATATAGTACTGGTATAAATGTATTCAGCATGAAATATTAGAATGTTTACCCATATGTTAAAGTTTCCTGATAATGAAATCTTCTATATTATATTAACTTGCACTAAGCAGATTAGTGCAAACAAAAATGATATGTAATCAGAAGTTTCAGACTTCAAGTACAGTCCTGCAGTGCTCCTCATAAAAAGGTAGAAAATGAGGAATTATATTTACCATCAATCAGAACCTTATGTAAAAGTATATAACCACCTGCATCATTAACAAACATGTTTTATCAAATGCTACCTCCTTAATATAAAGAAATCTGTATTTCACGTGTAGTGGTATTTTAAAGGTTGTAGATAAAGCAATGTGATTTAATCTGGAAATAAGCAGAAAACAATTTTGTGTCCAATGATCTAATTGAAAGTTACAAAACGTGTACAAAATGTTCTAAAAAATCCCACCCCATAAAAAGATAAATCACTTAGAGTAACATTGTATTGTATATTGGATATCAGTAGAAGTGTCACAAATCACCTTTAGATCAGCATAATACAAAAAACAGAAAAGAAATTAATCATACTTATAGGGTGTGGATCCCTATATAGTGTATAAATAATTAACAGGTTTCTATAGAGAGAAGAACAAAATTACAGAATTACATCAGACAAGGGCAGAAAATTGCCCTTGTGTTTTCATTATAAAGTTTTTAAATTTATAGCAAGAAAACTTGTATTATCTTTTTAAAAAACCTTTTAGTTTAGAATATCAACTTGTACAAACATAATAAATAAGTAGGACATGTTCAACAAGATAGCAGCAATGCAATACACAACAAGTACCGTATTTCCCCATGTATAAGACGCACCTTTTTCCCAAAAATTTTGGGTCCAAAACCTGGGTGCGTCTTATACAGGGGTAGTGATACAGGGGCAGCAGAGGGGGGGGTGATCCAGTAGGAGGGGGACAGGCAGCATTTCAGCGCGATCCAGCAGGCGGCAGAGCTGGATTAAGGCTTCGGGGGGCCCGGGGCACTTAAGACAGGGGGGCCCCTAAGATCTAAAATTAAGGGCATAGTGACACATCCTGCATTACATCACCTACAGCCGACAGTACGACACTTACAGCTCTCCCAGAGGGCTCGCTTAGGTTGTCTGCATAAGAAAAATCATTGTTTCCACAAACTAAAATACTGTACATTAAAACAATCATCAAAACACCACATTAAAATGGGTATTGACACCACACATTAAAACTAGCAATGATATCACACATTAAAAATACCATTGATAACGTGCACTAAAACTAGCAATGATACCGCAAATTAAAAATACCATTGAAAATGCACATTAAAACTAGCAATGATACCGCACATTTAAACTAACATAAAAATGTTAACGTAACACAAATTTTGACTATATATATCCATATTTATATATGTGTGTGTGTAGCTATGTATATATGTGCATATCTATGTGTCTATATATATATATATATATATATATATATATATATATAATGTGTAATAATCATGCAGGACCCTCTATTTTATTAATCATTATTAGAGTTATTATCGAAGCCTGCCACTTATATTAAAGCTTTAATTAGATGACATAAATATGTGTGTATATATATATATATATATATATATATATATATATATATATATATATATATATATATATATATATATATATATAAATATAAATAAAATATAAATTATACTCAATGTACTACAATTTTATTCAAACTTTAATATAACTAATTAACTATACGGCTTCAGTAATTACTTTACTAATGATTAATACAATATAATCTGCCACTCAATTTGCTCTACCAGCCTAATTGAAACACTACTGATAAAATAAGTAATCAGATTTAAGACGCCTCACAGCATGATTACTACTTGATTGCCTGATTAAATATGTAAAATGTAGCCAGAATATATATATATATATATATATATATATATATATATATATATATATATATATATATATATATATATATATATATATATTGTACTGTTACTGTTATAGGTGGCTACAATTTACATATTTACTCAAGAAATACCCATGTTATCAAGGGTTTTCTATATATATTTAGTTTTAGTATCATTTTTTAGTCACTCACCTACTGTCTCTCTCTCAAGTCTTCATGCCGAGGAGGAGCTGCTGCAGCTGCACATGCGCAGCAGCTCCATTTCAGACATTTTAGGTAGCAGCCGCGGTGCTGCTAAGAAAAGAGTGGGCGCATGTCGCGCATGCGTCAGCTGTCAGATGGCTGCAGTTGCTGTCAGACAGCAACTGACAGCTGTTTGATACAGCACAGGTAATGCGGGCAGCAGGGGGCCCCCACACCCGCGGAGACAGCGAGAGAGGGATGTCTGGTGCAATTGCTGTCAGTCAGCAACTGACTGCAGGTTTGACACAGGCAGAGGTAATGCGGGCGGCAGGGGTGCCCCCCCGCCCGCGGAGACCGCGGAGAGAGGGATGCCTGGTGCAATTGCTGTCAGTCAGCAACTGACAGCGGGTTTGACACAGCAGAGGTAATGCGGGCGGCGGGGGGGGGGGCCCCCGCCCGCGGAGACAGTGATGTCTGGTGCAATTGCTGTCAGTTGGTGTCAGACAGCAACTGACAGCAGATGAAGTGATACTGGCGGTGGGGGGCCCTCAGAGAGAGGGGGGCCCGGGGCACTTGCCCCCTGTGCCCCCCCCTTAATCCGGCTATGGCAGGCGGGGACAGTTAGCGGGGATGCAGAAGGCAGAGTGTCAGCGCGATCCAGCAGGCGGGGACAGGCAGCGGGGATGCAGAAGGAGGCAGAGTGTCAGCGCGATCCAGCAGGCGGGGGACAGGCAGCGAGGATGCAGAACGCAGAGTGTCAGCGTGATCCAGCAGGCAGGGGCAGGCAGTGGGGATGCAGAAGGAGGCAGAGTGTCAGCGCGATCAAGCAGGCGGGGGACAGGCAGCGGGGATGCAGAAGGAGGCAGAGTGTCAGTGCGATCCAGCAGGCAAGGGACAGGCAGCGGGGATGCAGAAGGAGGCAGAGTGTCAGTGCGATCCAGCAGGCGGGGACAGGCAGCGGGGATGCAGAAGGAGGCAGAGTGTCAGCGCGATCCAGCAGGCGGGGGACAGGCAGCGAGGATGCAGAAGGCAGAGTGTCAGCGCGATCCAGCAGGCGGGGACAGTCAGCGAGGATGCAGAAGGCAGAGTGTCAGCGGGGATCCAGCAGGCAAGGACAGCTACTGTAATATTTTTTTTCCAAATTTCGGGGCCAAAAGTAAGGTGCGTCTTATACATGGGAGCGCCTTATACATGGGGAAATACGGTAATAACGCTAACATGGAAGAACATGATCTGTTTAATATTTTGAACTTAATTGAAATGAAGTTTGATGAAGAAAAGGGGGAAAGAAAGGAAAGGGGAGAAGGATGGAGCGATAAAGGAAAGTAGGACTAATATGTAGACTAATATGAATGGTCCAGATTAAGTTCTAGAACATAATGTGGAGGGTCTGTATGGACTACAATGAACAACAATTAGAGAGAGACTGAAGTGGGGGAGGCAAATGTGAGCCAAGTGTCACAGATAGGGTCAAATTTGTCAACTTTCCTTTATAATAAACCAGATTTTATTCTTAACAGGCTGAAAAGGAGATGGGCACGGGTCCTTCCAGTACTTGGCTGCATTTAAAACATGGGATACAATGTTTTATTTATTTTTTTACATTGTACATGTTTTTAGGAAAAGTTTGGTATTGGGTTTGTTGTAATATTGTAGTTTTTGAGAAAGTGTGGATGTAATGAAATAAGAACTGAGGGATGAACTAAGCATGAAGGCTATTTAAAAGCTGAGGCTGTATCTCCAAACTGGATTATTCTCTGTGATTTAATAGTTAACTATGGGAGTACGGCCATGTGGTATCACAGAGGAGAGGTAGACAGGGCCTATAAGTTGGATCTTCAGAGAATTAAGCATTCTCCTCAGTTCTGGACGTTGATGAATGAGTACATGCCCACTGCTGTACTCTGCTGCATTTTTCATTGTATTTCCCATCCTGGGACTTTCTCCTTTTGTCTAATTCTTTCCCTTTACCTATTCTATAACTCTCCTGTACTTTACCTTTGCGAACAAGGATTTTCCACTCTAACGAACATAAAAACAAAGCAGAGAAATCGATTGGACGCTGAAGACTGTATCCAAATTGCTCTGACATCAAAATGCCCCAATATTGATGCTCTCGTATCAAAAATGAAGCAACATCATTTCTCCGAAACCTGAAGTTTTGCAGTTGCAGCTTTCAAAGAAATTTTGAATAGATTCAATAAATTTGAAATTCCAATAATTAATAATATATGATTTCCTTCCTTTCAAATCAAGGAGGTAACATCAGCGTATCTAAATATATTTGGGGGTAAAAGGTAAAAAAGTTCCCTGACCCCTTCTTTAAGCAAATCTTATGCAAAAACCCATAAAGCCATTACATAAATAGTTAAAGGGAGCAGACTTAAACATGTGAACATACCTCAGTCTTTTCTTTTCCCTTACTGGAGCTGATTTTTGTCAAGGTGTCTGATGATGTGGAACACATTTTGTGATTATTCTTCATCTCCTGAAATCCATATGATCCCATTTCTATTACTTATTTTATGTGATTTTGTACCTGTGAAATCATGTGCTTGTCTCTGATCTAGTGCTGGTGTAAATATAATAACCATGAAATCTTGGAATGTTTATACATATATCAAAATTTCCTGATATTGAGATCTTCTCTAATGTACTTACTTGCACTGAGCAAATTAGAGCAAATATTATGTGTAATCAGGGTGCTCCTCAAAAATATTAGAAAATGAGGAATTATTTTTACCATCGATCACAATCTTATGTAGCATTAAAATTAAATTAAAGGCAAGTGAAAAGTGTGTGTTTACAGTGTTAGTTATGCAAAAGTAGCATTAACCTATTCATACACATTATGATGTAATAAAGTATAATATGTACAAGGGAGAATATTGTATTTGCAGTGAGTGGTCCTTAGCCTGAAATGTGATTTAAGTTTAACTCTAAGTACCTTGCATGTATATGTGCTCTCTGTATTAGTCATATCTTAAATTCAGTTAAATTCCTATTTTACCGTTCTAGTATATATGTGATGTTAAATACTTTCGAGTCAAAAAAGACAAAAGTATTATCAGAGTGATACCTTTTTTGGCTAACCAAAAAAAAATATTATTATATTTGCTAGCTTTCAGACCACAGAGGCCTCTTCTAGTATATAAAGAGAGTATGTACCTTAGATTGTTGATATGTTATTTGCATAAAATCTTTATCTGTAAGAAAATTGAGTCTGTAAAACAATGTTTTCAATGAGTTCGCCATTGCAGTCTCTGGCTTAATATGATTAGCAGTCTCTATGTCCTTTGAGGTATGAGGTTAAGGTACATATTCTTTAAGAATCTCAATGTTTAAGATCCCTCTTAACATGTACTAGATGTTTAGTGAGAAGTTGTGAGTCATTTTCACTGGGCTTAGACTTATTAGGTGTGATGCTAAATGTTAGATGTATTTCAAGTTACAGGTGGGCAACTCAACTTACCTGCCCACTTGACAGATCATGAGACAGGTCCCTGTTGTATTCTAGTTGTCTGATTAAGAATGTGTGTCTTCTCTGAGTCTTCTGGATGCTAGATCATCACCTCTTTCTTACTGTAGGTGGCAACTGTAGTCAGTCAGTATTTAACTTATGTGCAAAACAGACTTATGTGCAAAACAGAATACTCATTTGCACCCATTGCATTGTAACATGGTTTTGTCCAAGAGAGTGAAATAAGAAGTTTTTTAAGGTAAGATCCTTAATGAATAAGGCCCTATAACCCCAACTTTTTGTTAAAACTTAGTCTTACACACAGTAATCTCTGCAGAGATCTTATCACATCTTTGTTCCTTAGACTGTAGATTAAAGGGTTTATCATGGGTGTGGCAACTGCATACAGTACAGTAAATACCTGTTCTAGGACATTGGAATATTTTGATGGTGGTATCATGTACACAAATAAACCTGTGGTATAATATATAGTCACAATGGGGAGGTGGGATGAGCAGGTGGAGAAGGCTTTCTTTCTTCCATCTTTAGATTTTATCTGCAAGATAACCCTAATAATTTTTATATAGGATGTCAAAGTGAACACAACTATGAGAAATCCATATAATAACAATTCCAAATATAGGACAATATAAACCTCTTCAGTGCCAGTACAGGCAATGTGAATCAGAGCTTTAGTGTCACAGAAAAAGTGGTGTATGGTATTTGAATGACAGAAGGACATCTTAAAAACCGGAACTGTAATCACAATTGAATTTAGGCATCCTAATATCCAAGTGCCAGATGCAAATAAAATACAGTTTTTCCAATTTAAGATATAGTGATAGTGTAAAGGATTACAAATAGCAACATATCGGTCATATGCCATAATAAATATTAGAGTATCTTCTGTGAGGCTAACCAAAATATAAAAAAACATCTGGGTGAAGCATTGTATGAAGGATACGGTATTATCCCCAGATAATAACATGTACAGCAGTTTAGGGACAGTAGTGGTTGTATAACAGATATCTACTAAGGCCAGGTTACAGAGAAATAGATACATGGGGTTGTGTAACTGGTCATCAATATATATCACTGTAATTATAGTAGAATTGTTGAGGACTCCAAATATATATAGGAAGAAAAACACACAGATAGTTAATGCTGTAAAATTAGATTTTGCAGAAAATGGTAACAAGTGGAATTCAGTAAAGTACGTCTTGTTTTCCATGTCAGATTCAAGTTATTCTGCAAAGAAACACTAAATATTACTATATTTGTGATCACAGTTTCTGTCATTGAGTTGGTGTTACCTAAGGTGTTATCGGTGACTATGGCCTAATTAGTAATTACGAATTCTGAATACTCATACCCGTACTTCCAAATTTCCAGCTCCTTCTCTGTAATTATTTTACATGGAAAAATAAAAACAATCAAACACTGATTATATTTTGCTAAATAAAGACTTTTTATGAAAACATTTGAAATTGGATTTGTCCTAATCTTTAAAATTTTCATAACGTTTTAATACGTTCATAACGTCTTCAGAAATATACATGTTATAAACAGCTGAGTTATCATTCTGTACATACAAATTAATTTTGCTTTGCACATGGCTGACATAGATGCACAAGGAAATATTACAAATTTGTTGCCCCTTTATTTTCCCTTATAACTACCAGTGAGATAAATGTCTGAATGCAATGAGTACAGAATTCTATCTAATACATCATCATCATCATCAGCAACATTTATTTATATAGCGCTAGCAAATTCCATAGCGGTTTACAATTGTGAATAAACATTAATAAAACAATACTGGGTAATACACACAGACAAAGAGGTAAGAGAACCCTGCTCATAAGCTTACAATCTGGGACAATGGGAGTTTGAAACACCAGGGCATATGCTACATCATATTGCACACTGGAACAGCTAGAATGGTAGTTGAGGAATATCATAAGCTTGCCTGAAGAGGTGTGTTTTCAGAGAACGCTTGAAGGTTTTAAGACTAGAGGAATGTCTTACTGTGCAAGGGAGGGAATTCCACAAGGTGAGTGCAGCCTGAAAAAAGTCCTGTAACACATGGAGGATGGGATGAGAGTGTAAGGGAGTCGCAGATCTTGTGCAGAAACTAGGTGTCGAGTTGGGAGATATTTTGAGACAAATGAGGAGATGTATGTCGGTGCAATTTTGTTGACGGCCTTCTTTGCTAGTAGAAGAATTTTATATTGGATTCGTTGAATACAAGCAACCAATGTAGAGACTGACAGAGTGGCTCAGCAGAGGAAGAACGGCTTGCAACGAAACTCAATCTAGCCGCTGTGTGCAAAATAGATTGTAGAGGTTCAAGTCTGACTTTGGGAAGACCAGTGAGGAGGGAATTGCAATAGTCGATGTGGGAGATGATGAGTGCATGAATTAAGGTTTTTGCGGTGTCTTGTGTGAGATATGTACGTAACCTGGAAATATTCTTTAGATGTATGTAACATGATTTAGATATAGAGTCGATGTGGGGAATAAATGATAGTTGTGAGTCAAGGATTACATTGAGGCAGCGAGCTTGTGGGGTGGGATTTATGGTCATGTTATCAACAGAAATTAAATGTCAGGCAGGAAGCTTCTGTTTTTGGGTGGGAATATTATTAATTCAGTTTTTGAAAGATTGAGTTTGAGTTGGCGAGAAGACATGCAAGATGAAATGGCAGAAATACAATCAGTAATATCGAGACAACACAGGTGAAAGGTCAGGAGAGGAGAGATAAATTTGTGTATCATCCACATAGAGATGATAATGAAATCCAAAGGAGCTTATTAGTTTTCCAAGAGAAGTGGTGTAGATAGAGAATAGCAGAAGACTTAGGACTGAGCCTTGTGGTACTCCAACTGATAAAGGAAGCAGAGCAGAGATGGATCCAGAGAAATTAACACTGAAAGAACGATTAGATAAGTAGGATGAGTACCAGGATAGGACAGTGCCTTCAAGATCTAGGGATTGTAACGTTTGTATGAGGAGAGAGTGCTCAACAGTGGCAAATGCAGCAGAGAGATCCAGGAGAATTAGAAGAGAGTAATGGCTTTTACTTTTTGCTGTGATCAAATCATTGACAACCTTGTTCAGCGCAGTCTCTGTGGAGTGTTGAGAGTGAAAGCCTGGCAGCAGGTTGTTTACTGTAAGAAAGTGTGTGAGGCGAGTGTAGGCAATTCTCTCGAGAAGTTTGGAGGGGCATGAGAGCTGAAAGATGGGGCTGTGATTTGAGAGAGAGTTTGGGTCAGAATTTTGTTTTTTTAAAATGGGAGTAATCACTGCGTGCTTGAATAGTGATGAAAAAATACCTGTAGAAAGAGATAGATTACAGATTTTAGTTAGAGGGAAAATGATCACAGGAGACAGGGACCTACTAATTTGTGAGGAAATGAGATCAAGAGGACTGGGGGTAGAGTAGGAAGATGAGAAGAGAGTAGAAACTTCCTCTTCATTTGTGGAATCAAATGAAGAGAGTGTCAGAGGGTGCTACAAAGGAATTGAGCTGATTGCTTGTCGAGGGAGATACCATTTCAAGTCTGCTCTTATCTATTTTGTCCTTGAAATAGGAAGCAAGTTCCCGGGCACTGATGGTAGTCGGAGGATTCGGGGTGGGAAGATTGAGAAGAGATTTAAATGTGTTAAAAAGGCGTTTGGGGTTAGAAGCCTGAGCATAGATGAGAGATTGGAAGTATGTTTGCTTTGCACTGTCCAGAGAATTTTTATAAGAGTGGTAGATACCAGTACAGCTATCTACTTGATTAACGGCAGATGCTTGGGTTTGGTGAAAATGGGTACTGCCCGAAAAGGGGAGCAGAATGTAGAAATTGGGGAGAGAAGGTGTTCGGGAAAGGTGCAAAACTGTTGAAGATCAATAAAGTTTATATCCCTGCGGTTGTAAGGAGGCTTGGAAGAGTTTGACACTAGGGAGGGTAAAGAACTGGGGGTGAGTGAGTAGCTAATAAGGTGATGATCCGAGAGGGGGAAAGGAGTGTAAAGGAATTAAGAAATTGAGCATAGTCTAGAGAAAACAAGATCAAGACAGTGGCCATCCTGATGAGTAGCGGATTCAATCCACTGGGAGAGGTCAAGTGAGGATGTTAGAAAGAGTAGTTTTGAAACAACATTGGAACATGGATTAGAAATAGGGATGTTGAAATGACCCATGATGATGGTGGGGATGTCAGAGGATAAGAAGTGAGGGAGCCACGCAGAGAAGTGTTCAAGAAATTGTTGGGATGGTTCCGGGGGGATAGATGGCAGCAACACGCATAGAGAACGGGTTAAAAATCCTAACAGCATGTACTTCAAAGATGTGAACTTGAGTGATGGGACATTTGGGAGAACTGTGAAAGTGCACTGTGGGGAGAGAAGTAGTCCATATCCACCTCATTGTCTGCCTCCTCAACTGCGGGGTGTAGGTGAAATGGAGACCACCAAGTGGAAGGGCTGCAGGTGAGGTAGTGTCTGATTGCGTGACTATGTTTCTGTTATTGCTAGAAGATTTATTTTGTTGGAGAGGAAGAGATTGTGTACGGATGAAAGTTTGTTACAAACAGAGCATGCATTCCAAAGGGCACATTTAAAGGACTTTGGAAGAGAGGGGAGACAGGTGATGCCTTTGAGGTTTGCTGGATTTCTGTAGTGTTCAAATATATGCATCTGGGAGAAGTGAGGGGGGACCTGGATTAGGTGATATGTCACCAGCTAATAGAAGCATGGAGGAAGAAAGGTAGGAAAGATGACTGTAAGATGTGTGTCCTTTTAGTTTCAAAGTTATTGAATTTAAATAGGTAAAGAGTTCACAAGTGTTAACTGGAGATGTGTGAAGTAATGAAGGGGCAATGTGGACAGAGGTATGTGCTGCAGGATGGGTGAGGGATGATATAGTCCTAAAGATAATGCAATGAAAAGAAACAAAGAAAAATATTTTGTCAAGCATTGGGATTTATGAGTAAAATAGCAAATAATTAGGGAATTAAAATAATGATCTAATTGCAATGTCCTGTGTAATCAGAGAAGTAGTGCAGAGTGAGGCTGCGGTAAATGTAGTTTATTCATGGATGTCTGGATAGTATAGAGTAATGATTTGGGGGAGTGGGTGGAAGTGTTGAATGGAGAGTAATAAAAAACAGGTTATTGAGTAGATGAGTTCTTGCAGAGTCGTGAGAGAGGAGAGTGGTTCAAAGTCAGTATTATTTGTTCCTACTTGTGATGGGAGACAAAGCCTTGAGTAGAATTGAAAGTACAATGATAACATAGGGGACTGAAAATGCTGTGGCATGGGTAGGAAGTGGCTGAGCAAGTAGTACAGCAGGCTGATTAAACAGAGGGGATTTTGCAGGGAAAATAAACTGACAGATAAAACAAACTTTCATGAGCTCAGTAGAAAATAAGAGCAGAGTCCAAAACAGACTTCTTGTGGTGTGAGGCTTGTAGCCAGGGAGAGATGGAAATATCAGGAGTAGAATATTGAGTTTCAGGAGAATACTGACTGTTGTCATTGTGTAGCTGTGGTAATGGACAGAATGTTCTTCTCCTGTTTCCTTCTGTTGAATTCCGGTATAACTCAAAATTATGCTATTTAAATTTTTTTTTTACACTTAGAACTATACACTTAGAACTATACACACTAACTAAGCAGCCATCACGGGCTTGTATCCATTCTACAATGAATATATATGATTAACAAACCCATGTGATCAGTGTTCTTCAATCAAGCCCTCAATGAACTCCCCCATTAAACACTAGCAATAAAAGGTTTAAACAAACAAACAGTGAAAGGACAGCATACCATTAGAAATAAAAATGCACTTTCTTAATTCAGTTCAAACACTTGTGCAATAAGGTTGAAGTAATTACCTGTTGATGAAAGAGAGGAAGCAGAGATTAGACACTTCTCATAGCCTGGTATAGAGGTAGCTGATAACTAATAAGAACTCCTGTATAACTCAAAATGACTTACATTTTTTACACTTGTAACTATACACTATACATGAGCATTAAAACTTATTTTGGAAAGCAAGAAAACTTTTATTCTATCATAGTTGAACAAATGTCATTTTATTTTAGAATTAATTATATGCAGAAATGTTTGGAAAAACACACTTTGCTATTGTCACACTGTGAAATATCACAAACACAGTATATTTATAAATGTATGCTGTATCAAGCATTTATACTTTATTAGTGGTTTAGTGTACTTACTTAGATGAAAATACATTTTGTATGTTTTTATGTGGTGTCTTCCTTAAAAATAAACACTTTTTTCAGTGAACATACCTCAGTCTTTTCATTTCCCTTAGTAGAGTTTTTTGTATGTTTACATGGAGCACATTTTATGATCATTTTTCATCTCCTGAAATCCGCATGATCCCATTTCTATTACCTATTTTACATGATTTTGCACATGTGAAATCCTGTGCTTGTCCCTGATATAGTACTGGTATAAATGTATTCACCATGAAATCTTGGAATGTTTACCCATATGTAAATGTTTCTGGATATTTAAATCTTCTATATTGTATTTACTTGCACTAAGCAGATTAGTGCAAACAAAAATTATATTTAATCAGAGTTTTCAGACTCAAAGAAATGTAGAAAATGAGGATATATTTTTACCATCAATCAGAATCTTATGTAAAATTAAAGTTTTTATAAGCACCTGCATCATTAACAAACATGTTTTATCAAATACTACCTCTTTTATATAAAGAAATCTGCATTTCATGTATAGTGGTCTCTTAAAGGTTATAGATAAAGTGATTTGCTTTAAACTAGAAGTCTAAAAAAAGCAGAAAACAATAAAGTGTCCTATTGAAATTTGCAAGAAAGGCACACAATTTTATAAAAAATACCACACCATAAAAACATCAAATCACTTACAGTAACATTGTATTGTGTATTGAAAATGAGTACAAGTATCACAACTCAACTATAGATCAGCATAAAACAAAAACAGGAAGGAATCAGACTTGTAGAGTGTGGATCCCTATATAATGTGTAAATAATTAACAGGTTTCTATAGGGAGAAGAACAACATTATGGAATTACATCACCCAATTCTCTGCCCTATTATGAAGTGTTTTGATTCATAGTAAGAAAACTTGTATTATCTTTTTTTTTAAGCTTTTTATTTTAGAATAACAACTTCCCCAAACATAATAAATAAGCAAGACATGTTCAGCAAGATAGCAGCAATACAATACACAACAAGTAATAAAGCTAAAATGTAAGAATATAATCTGTTTGTCTTTATTACATTTTGAACTTAAATGAAAGGAAGTTTGGTAGGGAGAAGGGGGAAAGAAAGGAAAGGGGAGAAGGACTGAGCAATAAAATAAAAATAGGGCTATCAATATGCCCCGGTAGGCTAATATGGAGTGTTCATAATTAGTTGTGAATATAATGTGGAAGGTCTATAAGGACTACAATGCACAACAATTACAGAGAGGCAGAAGTGGGGGACACAAATGTGAACCAAGTGTCACGTATAGGGTCAAATTTGTCAGCTTTCCTTTCTAATTGAAATAGACTCTATTCCATGGATGGATTAAACCAGAATTTATTCTTAACAAGCTGAAGAGGAGATGGGCACGGGTATTTCCAGTACTTAACAATAAACTTCTTGACTGCTTTTAAAACATTGGATACAATTTTCTGTTATTATTCTTTTTTTACATTGTTCATGTTTTTAGTAAAAGTTTTGTATTGGGTTTGCTGTAATATTGTAGTTTTTGAGGTAGTGTGGATGTACTGAAAATACTACAAAATATTTAAATACTTTAAACTCTTTTTGAGTCAAATGCTATCTATTTTTCCCCATTATTGTATGTTCTTTTAGGCTGTGTCTGTAAGGCTGACAGTCAGTACACAAACTCACAGAAATAGTTGGCAGATGTCTTCACCTTTAGCAGCCGCCTTTCCCATAGAACTTTATATGCTCACCGGTACTCAGATGTCCCCAGGACTTATCTCCAGATGTAGTGTGAGTTTGTGATGCAATAGCGTAGCGGCACAGGGGCGCACACAGAGGGGGTTTCTGGGTCTCCAGAAACCCCTCCCCTCTGCTAACGAAGTGCCCCCATAGCGGCACTGTACTATACAGCAGCCGCGGTGCTATCAAAGAAGCATCCGCGGCGGTGCTGTATTGCGTGGGCGCATGCGCAGCAGCTCTCTTGCGGGCTTGTTTTATTTATTTTTTGGGTGGGGGGGAAACCTCCACCCCTAACAATCCTGTGTGAGCCCCTGCGTCAGGCCAGGAGGCACCATAGATGTCAGTGAATGGTCAGATGAAAGCCAAGGTCAGGGGTCACTAGCAAACAGGATAATCAGGAAACAAGTCAAAGGTCAGGGTCAGGAGCAATATAGCGGGGTCCAAGGCACAGGCAAAATGAATCAGGGTCACAGGCAAAGAGGCAAATCCAAGGTACAGGCAGGGGTCATACATAGCAAAGACAATCCAAAAAGGTATACACCAACAGCACAGAAGCAGGTGGCAGGCAGAAAACTGGAAGCTATAACTGGTGGGGAGGTTAAGCCCTCCCTGCCTTAAATATTGACTGTGGCCAATTAGAGCCTAGCTCTGACAATCACGCCCAGGCTATGCCTAAATAATCATGGACATTAATTATCCCACAGGCTAGTGGGTTACTTGCGCATGCACCCACCTGCCTCCTGTTGCTGGGACGCGGTGCTCACTATTACAGAGTCCCGACCGTTGCCTAGGCAATGACCGGGATGAGACCCGGAAGTGACATTCCGGTCGTCTTAGCGATGGCCGGGTCGCAGGTGACAGAGTCGCGGCGGTGCTCGTAACAGTGTCTCTTTTTTCATTCTAACGTAACAATATTCTAGATTGCACCAATTTTAATAATAAGAAAAAGTTCAAAATATTATTTACTGAGAATTAAAATATTTTATGTATCCAGATTTGTAGTTCAAGCAATATTGTATGTAATCTAGTTAGAGAAGTTGTACACCTACTTGGCTTTAAAATCTAACTTATTGCTTTGATGGTGATTGACCATAAATGCCCTATGGAAAATGGGGATGAACTTACTTTTGTGGGATTATGAGACTGGCTGTAAATACACATGTAGAAAGTGCAAAATGACAACTCAAAGTCCACTCTCTATGCAGCCCCTTCATTTATTTCAACTTCTATAAATAGCTAGTTAAATAGTCTAGTAGACAAAATGTAAGTAGCTACCCATAAGCAGAGAATGTCCTGTAAAACTACTATTTAAATATCTTGTTTTGCAAATGAAATCTTGTTAAACATGTGGACACAATTGAAGAGGGTTGGGTACAAAATGCTGATTGTGATGGTACCGGCGACGAGAACACCGACAGGATAAATTTGATTTGCACAATGACTATAAAAAGCAAATGCAGACTAATGAGAAAAGTGACAATAGAGATGACCGACCTGGTTGTGCTACATTGCGAACCCTGGCAAAGACGGCCTTTTCTATGCATGTCAGTTGCCTTAGTCTACTGCCACTTTATTTACTTTATCTACTACCACTTTATTAACTTAAACTTAATTTTTTTTTTAAAATATTGCTTATTACAACCACATGTATACAATAAAGTAATTGTGAAAGTGGGAGAATTTCAAGATTGCCTTTCTTTCATGTAGCTTTTGAGCATTTGTTGTTTTGTGGTTATTTATAACTTTTTCAATGTGTGTTCCAAAATAAATGCACCTGATTGGTAAAGAGGCCACCCTGATGAAAATACACAATAATTCAAAATTATCAGAACCCTCTGAACACCCACAAAATTCATATTCTTCCTAGTGAGCAGCTGCCCACTAACCAACAAATGTCCTGTAATTATGCCTCTTCCACCTATTTAATCTTATTTAAATATCTTCTCTGGAAAATGAAATCTTGCTTTTACATGGGGACGCAATTTAAGGTGCATTCCTAATCTCAGTCCATTTATAGCTAGTGATTGTCACGGTTACAAACAGAAGTACAGCTAGGAGTCACGAATATGGTGAAAACACTCTGTGTTTATTTGCAGACAAGTATAAATAACAGGTAGTCAGAAGTAGTGGTAATTACCAGGTGCAGGCTGATGCAGGAAATAATATAAATGTCCAGAAACAAGCAGGTACACAGCTAATGCAGGGAAGCAGGGGTATGAACAGATTCCAGGCAGCATGAACCAGAGGAGCAAGGCAGGAGGAAGAATCCACAGGTAACACAGGATATCACATCAGAATAGGACAACAATAACCAGCCATGTGTGCTGGGAGTGACAGGTATATAAAGGCAAAACCACACCCAGGTGCATGGGATAATTGGTGAACATGAAGGTTAACCCCTAATGCACACAATAAGGCACAATAGCAGCACCTCTGGTGAATGGAGGTACAGCCAATACAAATATAATAATAATAAGGACAAAAAGGCAGGAGCTGCCATGCAAAGCAGCATGTAATGCATAAGCTGTAGGAAGATCATGACAGTGATGCCCTGATACAACTAGCTTCTCATGTCAGACTCAACCCTTTAAACCCCCCTAGATGTTACCATCTTAAGATAAAGATACACGTACTTCTTTTCCACAAAAATTAATGCATGATGTTAAAAAAAAGTTAAATGTGCTGCGGATGTACATTTATGCACGTTTATTAGAAACAAGTACTATCATTTTTTTTTTCTTTCTGCATTATTTCTTTATGTTGGTCATCATTCCACAAGTAGAGAACCAGAGAATCAATATTTACATGTTTTCTTACCTGTATCTCCCCTCTTTCCATTCACACATGATTTAAAGGCAATTTTAAAGGCAGAAACCAAACATAACTAACTGAAAACTTAAAAAAATACAAATACCCGCCTTATACAAAATTATGGATGAGTATGTCTTCCTCTCAGGTTATAAAATTAATTTTATTAAATCAGAGGCCATGCTGCTCCATGCCTCCCCTTCCTTTAGGACTAGTTTACAGAACAATTTTTCCCTGCACTGTCAGGCGAATAAGATCAAGTATCTTGGAGTCCATATCACTTCCAGTCCTGACTAAAATCAAACAGGACCTAGAGATGTGGAAGTGCTATATCATATCGTGGCTGGGGAGAATAATAGCCATTAAGATGAACTTGATCCCTAAACTTCTATATCTTTTCCAGACTCTTCCAGTGAAGGTACCTGACTCTGTGTTTCGGGATTGCATTCTTCCTTCCTAAAGTTGTATGGAGTGCCAAGCCACCTAGAGTCTCTGTAGCAGTGCTCAAGTAGCCCAGGGCCCAGGTAGGCCTTCCAGATATTAAACTTTATTATTTGGCATCCCATTTTACTCAGGTAGAAGCTACTTATGACCCCTACCAGTCCATAGTGTTGGTGGACTTGGAAACCCACTTCGTTAGGGTTCCTTCAATGGCTTCACTTTGGAGTCTTTCTAATATAGACAGATCACCTGCGGCCTCCTCTCTTCAATCTCTCAAATTTTGTTTGCCTCTGTGGCGGGTCAAATATAAATTCTCCTCCCTCATTTCACCACTGACTCCTCTCTGGGGCAATCCACACTTTATTCCTGGTAAAAAATGTAAACAGTGGATAAGTGTAGGAATACGAGTGGTCTCAGACCTGGCAGTCAATCGAACTTGGGCCTCTATCTCGGAGCTTTACCACAGGTTTGAACCTTTTCCCCCGCTCTTTTTGGAATACTTCCGGGTCCGACACTTCACTATGTCTTTGCACTCCCCTGATGCTCTCTGGACCTTTACCTTTTTTGAGCATATTTGTCTACATTCCCCACTGACCAAAAGGATAATCTCTGGGATCTATAATTGGCCTATAGAATATACTTTTGACATGCCAGGCAAGCATGATCGGGAATGGGAAAATGATCTGGGACCTCCTCCAGATGACTCTTGTTGGGAGGAGATCAGGGCTGGGGTTGCCAAGAGCTCGATCTCTACATTAATTAAGGAAATGGCAAATTGTATTATAGGTGGTGCTATACCTCTGACAAGTTGTCTAGAATGTTTCCCACAGCCACTCCGAGCTGTTAGCGGAAATGTGGCCAGAGAGTTACAATGCTACATATATGGTAGATTTGCCCTTGTATAGTTTCTTCCTGGACCATGGTCCTTATCTCCCATATTATGGCAGCTGCTAAATCCTTAATAGCAAAGAATTGAAAATACCCTAATGCTCCCTTCATGCAGGAACTACGGTCTTACATTTGGCATGTCGCAAGCATGAAGAGTATAACGTACTATCTCCACAATAAATCGCATAATTTTGACAAGGTGTGGGCCCCATGGTATTCACTTGAAAGCCATAGTTGCCTATCCAATACGACCCCCCCTCTCGCAGTCCAAATATAGTTCTTGGGCCACCTCCAGATCCTCTGGGCTGCGTACGGCGCGCTGTTGGTGAGTAATACTGTCTGTTATTAAATCGCTTATTTAATTGTTTGGTTTAGTTCTTCCTAGCCATGGTCCATGTGTACTTATTAGCAATATCGTTAATAGTATTTGTGCCTTTCTACCTCCCTCCCACCCCTTCTCCCTCTTTCCCCCTCCCTTTTCCCCTAACCCCATTAATATAATGTATAAAACATAGAGGAAACACCTTGTATAGTAATACTTGTATGTTCAGTATGTTGATTGTATTTTTCCAGTTGTTTCCTCTTTAAATAAAGAGTTTAAATAAAAAATAAATAAATAAAATAACGTTAAATGAAGAAATAAAAAACACATACTTAATTGCATACGGATTCACCCCTTTTGCAGAGATGAAATTGAGTAAACTCTGGTGCAGTCAGTTGGAATCCACCTATGCACAAATAGGGCCTGATTCATTGAGAAAAGGAAGAAAAAAAAATTGTAACCTTGCACCTTGGAAAAACCATGCTGCATTGAAGGGGAGGTAAATTTACAATGTGAGGACAGATTTATAGTTGGGGTAGGTCATGTCCTAGATCAACTTTAAATTTCAGTGTAAAAAAAAAAAAAGCTATCAAATATGTGTGTGCTACATGAAAAAAACAGCCAGTATTTATCTTATGTGCAAAGTAATAAACTCATTGGCACCCTCAGCATTGTGACATGGTTTGTCCAGGAGAAAATTTAGTCATATTTTTGCCTTGGTTTCCTTAATAAATCAGGCCCATAGTGTTTGAACCAATGGTTGAATTGGGGCTGTACGCGGTGGAATGTCATACCGCCGCTTCTCCTACCACCTTCATTGTAAAACTATCACATTCCATTCACTTATATTACCATTACATTTTCCATATCATCACTTCTAAATTTCCACTGCAATCACTGGTTTAAACTATTTTCATCCTAAATGGACTTGCATCTGTAATTGCACCTGAAGGTGTTTCTGTCAAGTATTGAAACAAGAGGGAAACTGGGTTGCCAAATTATCATTTCAAAATCCTCCAACACGTGTTTATCACCCATTTTTGAATTGTTCATTGACTGAGTGAAGTGATAACCTTGAATTCATGCAAGGCCGAAAATGTCTCATTCCAATGAGATAAAACACTTACTCAAATCTTTATGTTGTTGAGAATAGCTCTGATATTCCTGTATGCAATCTCTAGTCCTTGTGCTCATGTATGTAATTAATTCCTGTTACTTTAGTGAGTTTCCAGACCTGCAATTGCTCTCCTTGATTACTGGCATCAGTGTTGCTTCCTATTGAGCGTGTTTTCAAGTCTTACTAGTGTGCTCCATTATGCAATCCTTAACTCCTGTGACACCTGTGATACCAGTATAGCTTCAATCCTGCTTCATTCCTTCAGACCTTACTCAGTTTGGTCTCTAGCCACTGAAGTCCATCCTTTTAACTCATTTATCATTATAAGTCTGACTTCTGCTTTTCAGTTTTAGGATAGTTTTGTGACATCTATAGAACGTTCTCTATTTTCATTTATAGTGGAAATACAAACTGCTGGAGTAGTGACTGTTGGGTAATGCAATGTGTACAACATATGCCAATTGAGACTAATAACTTCCACTGAGTACTGATAAGCACAGTATATTGACACATGGGTTACTTTGTTATTATTGTGGTGAAATTGAACAAAATTGTGCAAATTTTTCCATAGCCTTATAAGCACTCTTACTCCAACTATTTTCAAATTCTTAGTTATACCCCCAGTATTCTCAGCAGAGACCTTTCCATGTCATAATTCAGTAGACTGTAGATTAGAGAGTTTATCTTGACAATGGAGTATTCTGATGTTAAACAAATATAAAATTCTACGTTATACAGTCAGTGTTCCCATATTAAAATGTCTTCTATTACATTCAATGTAAACAAATAATTAAATATACCAATAAATGTGTGATTTTTATACAAAGCCAATAAATATAAATCTACAGGTGTAAGCCAGAATATGTAGAAAGTCCCCACTTTCTTCTTAGATATGCTCAAAAGTGTAATCCAGCGCTGAAGTGGTAATCCCAAAAATAGAATGAGAGTAGGTATATAGTGCTTGTTGTAGATTAGAGACAACTGGTCTGAGAAATTAAAAATGAGCCACTCACATTATTAATTAGGTGTGAGAGCAATGAAATATCACCTTCCCATATTTAGTCTGGTAGGAGGCATCCTTGTAGAAATCAATCAGCAGCAGGATGTAGTTTTATAACAGATTATTATTACCTACCATTAAGGAAAAGTGCACATGGTGCAGTACCATTTAAAATAAAAAACAATAAAGTGAATTTTGGATACTCACAGAGGTAGATGAAAAGAACCAGCATAAAATCTCTTATGTGTGAAACGTAACAAATACTACTTGTGACAATTAGTTCATTTCCACCTCAAATTCTACGATGCACCTCCAGAATCCCAATGACCTTACGCTAGGTACTCACTGGCACTTTTTCAGCCAATTATCGCGTCAATCACCCGATAAACGTTTATTTGGCCAGATAACGCTTTAGTGTGTATACTTACATGATGACGACAGTCGTCCCAAAGTACTGATTGTCCTTACATTTGGTTGGTCATAGTGTTAAATAATCTTGGGCCTGATTCATTAAGGATCTTAACTTAAGAAACTTCTTATTTAAGTCTCCTGGACAAAACCATGTTACAATGCAAGGCGTGCAAATTAGTATTCTGTTTTGCACATAAGTTAAATACTGACTGTTTTCTCATGTAGTACACAAATATCAACTTTAAATTTCAGTGTACAAATAAGCTATCAAGTATTTGTGTGCTACATTAAAAATATGCCAGTATTTAACTTATGTGCAAAACAGAATACTAATTTGCACCCCTTGCATTGTAACATGGTTTTGTCCAGGAGACTGAAATAAGAAGTTTCTTCAGTTAAGATTCTTAATGAATCATGCCCTTTGTTCCAATCATGTTTCAATCACCTTCCGATCCTGCAGTATGCACTGATCTCACTACTGTCTGTCCTGTCCTGACAGCGGCTCAGCTTTCACAGCTCCCTGTCACTCTGTTCAGAAGATTACTCTGAATGCAGTTCCTCTTCCCTGTAGGCGGGATGTTTCTCCTTGTCCTTCTCTGCTGCAGCTAAACTGAAGAAATTTACTTCCAAGAAGTAACCAGGACCCACACTTCCCCCGTCTTCTACACCACAAAGTCTCTTTTCAGAGCCACCCAACTCCTCCCGACAGAGCTGCATTTCCATGTACAGGGGGTGTCACATAAGCCTCAGGTTAAGATAAGTGCACATTTTGACATGTACACTGGGAGGCCTTTTAAACTGAGTTGGTAGGACAGGTACACAGTGTAACGCTGGATGACAGGACCAGCCTGCAGCATGAAAGATTGCAGAAACATCCCTGGAGCCCAGACTTCAGGAAAGTCTTTACCGGCTGCAGAAGGCTCTGTGTGAATGCTGGGTCTCCTCAGGGATTGTGTGAGACCCCCATCTCAGCTTATTCCAAGATTCTTTAACAGAGGATAAGGTCTGAATACCCCAGAACCAGTGCAGAGCCTACCCTCCTGAGAGCACATGACATCACACATGACATCAAAGTGCTTGACAGAAGGAGATTCACAGAGAGACACTGGGGAAGGCGCAGAACAGCAGAAGTGTGAGTGCATGTCTCAAGTGTATGCGCTACTGGGGCTACTGTATTCATGTAGTTTCAGCAAGGGATCCTGTCACATGTATGAGAGACTCAGAGAACTGACACAGTTTGCAGCCAAGCTGTTCCATTAGTGGAGATAGAGAATAGCTCTCTGGGGCTGATGCAAGCTGGAGCTTGTGAACCTGTAACCTGTAGGTTGTACTTGTGATAGATAACATGGAAAGCTACTGGTTGTAAAAAGTACTTTAATTTCTCAAACAATATGCACATGTTCCCCTGTATTACATTACGGTGTCTAGTATGTGTTGGAAACTGACAGGCTGGTTGTTATGTGTGTATGTGAAACAATGATAGGTTTTTTCAGCCGATGTATACGACAGATGAAGAGCACAGATCCGAAGGTAAATCGTTATAGTGTCTACACAGGAATCAACCTGCTGATCGGGGCTTTTTTTTTTTGTCGTAGGTAAAATTGGTAAAACTGTTGCATTGTTAGAATTTTTTTGTAGTGTGTCCCTAGCCTTAGTCTCAACAATTCAACTAATTGTTTCCTCAGGAAGTTATCACCACTCCAGTCAACATTGTGTATTAGGCTGTCTATATCATGGTCAATTAGTGTATTTAAACGAGCTGTGCATTTCTTGAATCAATAACAAAGTAGAAATTGTGTATGTAGTGTGTTAGATAGAAGGACATAGTCATTTTAAATACAAAATATTGACAATGAAACCAATGTCATATTCTCATGATATTATTATTTATAACAATGAAACTCATAAGTGGCAACTAGAAAAGAAACAAAGTAAATTTAAAATGCAATAATATATGTAAAACCCCAGATAGGAAAAACTAATATAGAAAAAATTAAAAATGTATGAGAAATTAATAGAATATGGATTAAAAGGGAATATACATGATTGAAAACTATTGTAATAAAAATAGAAGGATAAATGGGTGTCATCAGATTCACCCTGGGGCAGAAGATGGGATTTTAGCGCTGGTCACATTCTGTTTAGCTAGATTCATTTTATATGATACTTTATTATTTTATTTAATTTGCATTGTTTTTTCACATATATTACATTACTTTATCATTATGAGCTGAAATTATAGTAATAGTACAGTCTTAATATATTGTTGAGTATTAATAGATAAGACATGGAAATTGTGTATTTACTGGGTTTGCTATTTTAATGCAAAAGTAGCTTTACCCAATTTGTACAGACTATAATGTAATAAAGTATCATATATACAAGGTAGAATAGTTCATTTACAGTGAGCAGTCCTTAGCATGTAATGCTGTATCAGCAGTACCTGGTCTTCAGTTTAGGTTTGTATTTTACCCAGCTAGTATATAAAGACAGTATTTTAATTAAATTGTTAATAAGTTATTTGCATAAAAGTTTTATCTAAAAGTTACTTGAGTCTGTAATCGCTACATTTTCAATGAGTTATTCATTGCAGGCTCTGACTCAATCTGATTAGCAGCCTCCATGTCCTATGAAGTTTGATCTAAATGTAAACACTCTTTGATAATTTCAATTAAGTTACCCCTAGAAATATACTAGATAATGTTGCAAGTCCTTTTCACCAGGCCAAGACTTATTAAATGTTGTGCAAAATGTTATATGTAGAGTATATCATGTTATATTTGGGTAGCTCTTAACTATCCAGCTTGCCAGATCCTAAGACAGGTCTTTATTGTATTCCAATTCTTTGGTCAAGTTCCTGGAGTAAAAATGTCACCTCTGTATGTCTTCTGTGAGTGTTTTGGTTGCTAGAGTTCATCACCTCTCTCCCTGTAGGTGGCAACTATTGGTTTCTGTCACTATGTACCTACAGTGCTCTCAACTCTCTGCTACTCTCATTACCTCCTAAGTTGTATTTTATTAATCACTCCCCATTATCTAAATTATAACCTTTTCTTTGCATTTTAAATTATATATTTTTCTAGTTCGCCGCCTCTCCTCCACCCTGATCACCTCTTCCCACTCTAGAATCCAAGACTTCTCCCGCGTGGCCCCCCTTCACTGGAACGACCTCCCTCGCTCCATCCGTCACTCACCCAATCTGTGCTCCTTCAAACGGGCACTTAAAACTCACCTGTTCCTTAACCTCTGTTTAAACCATCCACTTAACCTCTCATCTCCTCTGCTTGTTCTCCCCTGGTCCCTCTTTTCTCTCCCCTTTGCTTCACTGGCTCCCTTCTGTGCCTGATTTTGTTTTCCCTCCCTTAGGAAGTAAGCTTGTATGAGCAGGGCCCCTCTTCCCTCCTGTCTCCATACCTGTTCTTCCGCTCCGTCTCTACTGTATTCGCCTACCCGGAGTTTCTGAAGTATTGGTACTTTGTGTTTATTGTTCTGTACTGTTTTACCCTGTATAGTCTACTGTTTGTACCGTGTATGGCGCTGCTGAAACCTTGTGGCGCCTTACAAATAAATAATAATAATAATAATAATAGTTTACATTAATTTGTCTCTTAAGATCCCTGTCTCCTTCTACTACTAGACACTGTCTATATTTGCATTAGAAGTAATATCCTCTATCCTAGTCTTCTCCTTTCCCACTACTTATCTTTCACTCATTGCTACTCTCAGGTTTATCATCTCTATCTATCAATAAGTTCTTACCATAATTATTGTGTTAGCTTCTATTCTTTATGCTATGCTGAGGCTCTAGCTGCAACCCTCGTTCTTTGTGGGGAGAGTCAACTGTTGAACTGACATTCTTAGAGCTTAACCATTTATGGCTGGAGCTTGTCTCTGATTGATAGGCTGTGTTTGGGGGTGTGATCATGGTCGGAAGCTACAGGCACCAGCCACTGACCAGCTCTCCTCCCTGGTTCAATGCAATATGCATATAAATAATAATGCAAATCACTGAATCACCAATGTATTAATATTTTTCAGAGTAAAAGCTTACTTTTCTCTACCTAATACATTAGCATGACCAGCAACAATGTATATTCCTTTTTGGTACGTATAATATTAATTTCCTCAGTGTGATACATGAACATGGGGCAGTTTTTAGACAGCTGAAAATAAAACATTGATATTGTAACACAGCAAAATTCATGTCTTAAAAACATCTGTAGACTAAGTTATGTTTTCTACAAAGTCATGAAAATATCTGTTAAAATAGACAACAAGTAGGGAAAATGCAAAATATTTCATATTAAACTGCCCCAAAATTTATAATTTGTTTTTTTTTGTTCCCAGTAAGCTTAAATGTCAAATTTCAGCTCAAAATCTCTCTGAGAGATGAACAACAACCCCTGAAAGGGATGACACCCCATTGAAAAATTAACATTTTTGAAAGTCCCTTATGCTTCACTGAATATTGCTACTTTAAATGTAGAACTTTATTTATTTACATTTAAACAGGATTTATGGACAACCAGATGATAGACAAAGCACATTCGATACACACGTGAAGTGATAAAATTGCATTTGGCCCTTAAGTTTTAAGTTTTAAATAAGCTAGACCTACAATTTTTTTACTAAACTTAATTTTACACCCAGTAATCTCTGCAGAGATCTTTTCACATCTTTATTCCTTAGACTGTAGATTAGAGGGTTTATCATGGGTGTGACAACTGCATACAGTACAGTAAATATCTGCTCTAGGACATTGGAGTATTCTGATGGTGGTATTATGTACACAGATAAAGCTGTGGTATAATAAATGAACACAATAGTGAGGTGGGATGAGCAGGTGGAGAAGGCTTTTTTTCTTCCATCCTTAGATTTTATCTGCAAGATGACCTTGATAATTTTTATATATGATGTCAAACTGAACACAACTATGAGAAATCCATAAATCAATAATACAAGATATAGGACAATATAAACCTCTTCAGTACCAGCACAGGCAATATGAATCAGAGCTTTAGGATCACAGAAAAAGTGGTGTATGGTGTTTGAATCACAGAAGGTCATGTTTAATACGGGAACTGTAATCACAATTGAATTTAGGCATCCTGATATCCAAGTGCCAGATGCAAACAGTAGACATTTCTTTCTATTTAAGATATAGTGATAGTATAAAGGATTACATATAGCAACATATCGGTCATATGCCATAATAAATATTAGAGCATCCTCTGTGGAGCCAGCCAAACAGTAAAAGTACATCTGGGTGAAGCATTGTATGAAGGATACTGTATTATCTCCAGATAATAACATGTACAGCACCTTAGGGACAATGGTGGTTGTATAACAGATATCTACTAAGGCCAGGTTACAGAGAAATAGATACATGGGGTGTGTAGCTGATTATCAATATTTATCACTGTAATTATAACAGAATTAGTGAGCACTCCAAATGTATATAGGAAGAAAATAACAATGGTAGTTAATGATGTATAATCAGATTTTTCAAAAAATGGCAATAAGTGGAATTCTGTAAAGTACGTCTTGTTTTCCATTTCAGATTCAGGTTATTCTACAAAGAAACATTAAATAATATTGTACTAGTAGTCACTGTGTCAGGGCTACATGAGTTGGTGATACCCAAGGTGTTATCAGGCCTAAATGAGTAATTGTGAATCCTATATGCTCAGGCTCTTATGTCCAACACTTCCTGCTTCTCCATTGCCATTATATTACAGGCCAAAAAAAAAAAAAAAAAATACAGTGCTTATTTTTATGTCTACGCTATATAATGACAATTTCTGGAAACACAACTGGCTTGAAAGTGAACTTGGCCTAATCTTTAACTTTGTTTTCATAAATATACGTGTTATAAACAGTTGAGTTATCATTCTGTACATAAAAATTAATTTTGCTTTGCAAATGACTCACATGGATGCACGAGGAAATGTCAATACTGTGCTTTCCTCTTATTTTCCATGTAACTACCAGTGAGATGAATGTCTGAATACAATTAATACAGAAATTTAACTAATACATGAGCAGTAAAACTTATTTTGGAAACCAAATAAACGTTTTGTCTATCTTAGTTGCACACATGTCATTTTACTATCTTAGTTGCACACATGTCATTTTATTTTAGGCTTATATGGGAAAATGTTTGGAAAAACAAACTTTGTTTTTGTCACACTGTTTGCGAAATCTCACAAACACAGTATATTCCTAAATGTACCATGTCTCAAGCATTTATACTTTATTAGTAGTTCAGAGAACTTGCTTGGTTGAAAATACATTTTGTATGTTTTGAGGTGGTGTCTTACTTCAAAATAAACATGTTTTTCAGTGAACATACCTCAGTCTTTTCAATTCCCTTAGTAGAGCTGTTTTTTATTTAGGGCGAGTGTTGATGTGAAAGACATTTTGTGATCGTTCTTAATCTCCTGAAAATCCACATGATCCCATATCTATTACATATTTTATGTGATTTTGCACCTGTGAAATCCTGTGCTTGTCCCTGATATAGTGCTGGTATACATGTATTCAGCATTAAGTCATGGAATGCTCACACATATGTAAAAGTTTCCTGATAATGAAATCTTCTATAATGTATCTACTTGCACTAAGCAGCTTTGCGTAAACTAATATGATGTGTAATCAGAGTTTTCAGACTTCAAGGCCCGTCTTACAGTGTTCCTAAAATAATGTAGAAAACTAGGAATTATTTTTACCATCAATCACAATCTTATGTAAAACTAAACTTTTATAAGCACCGTCATCATTCACAAATAGATTTTCTCAAATGTTTCCTCTTTTATATAAATACATCTGCATTTCATGTGTAGTGGTCTTTTAAAGTTTGTAGATAATGTGATTTGATTTCACTTAGAAATTTAAAAACAAATCAGAAAGCAATGTAGTTTTCTTTGGGCTACTTGAAATATACAAAAATTACAGAAAGCTTTATAAAATATACCACACCAATTAAAACTATAGTCTACTTACAGCAACATGGAATTGTATATTGAAAATTAGTAGCAGCAACACCACTCAACGTTAGATTAGCATAAAACAGAAAACAGAGAAGGAATGAATCATATTTATAGAGTGTGGATCCCTACATAATGTATAAATAATTAACAGGTTTCTATAGGGAGAAGAACAATATTATGGAATTGCATCAGCCAATTCTCTGCCCTTGGGTTTTATTGTTATGAAGTGTTTAGATTTATAGTAAGAAAACTTGTATTATCTTTTTTTAAAAACTTTTTTTTGAATGACAACTTGTGCAAACATGAAAAATAAGCAGGACATGTTCAACAAAATAGCAGCAATGCCATACACAACAAGTAAAAAAAACCCCAAAAGAAACATGTTCTGTATGTCTTTATAACATTTTAAACATAAATGCAACAAAGTTTGGTGGGGTGAAGCCTTAAAAGAAATGGAAGGGGGAGAAGGACAGAGCGATAAACTAAGAGTAGAGCTATTAATAAGCCCATGTAGACTAAAATAAAGGATCCACAATAAGTAACGTGGGAGGTCGGCATGGACTGCATTGGAGAACAATTACAGAGCAGCAAGAGTGGGGGGCGCAAATGTAAACTAAGGGTCCCAGATAGTTTTAAACTTGTCAGCTTTCCCTTGTAATTGAAGGGAAATCTTTTCCATGTTTGGAAAAAAACAGAATAATAAGCCAGATATTATTCTTAACAAGCTGAAGAGGAGATGTGCACCACTCCTTCCAATACTTAGCAAAAGATGATTTGGCAGCATTTAGAATTTGGGAACCAAGTTCATTTTTTTTTTTTTTACATTATACATTGTTATGTCCATATCTATCGTCACCAATAAATATTGTCCGATGCAATCAATGTGGTTCCAAAGCACAAAAGAGATTTAATATCAATAAACAACAAGCTACAATAAGAATGTTATGAAGTATAACCGATACGTACGCAGCGCAACCTGGATCCAGGAACAGTCGCCAAAGCTGATGTCTGTTGGCAAAGTGACTGTTCCTGTAATTGAGGCCAGTTTAAATATAGTTTGGTTTAGAAAAAACAGTGATGATGTCACAATTATACACAGATAACACTAAGAAAGTTCTTCATTGGTCCAGGGTTTACAATATCCCTGTAAACTCCTGGTCATAGGTCAGTTCAATTGATCCTCCGAAGGTGGGGGGAACTCACTCCAACTGTTGCATACGTGTATTCCCGACTAAAAAAATGGTTTAAACTGACCATTAATATAAAAAACTTAATATAAATATAATTAATATTGTTTAATAATTTTTCACCCATTAAACACATATGTTAATGTCTAATGCATCTCGTCAATTTACAGTATATTTAGTTTTTTACAATTATGGCTCACATATTAAAGTATTATTGTTATTATGTTTTATCACATTTGGTCACGTTAAATAAACTACACTAATATGGGACAATCAGATCAACAATCTCCCCACATTTTGAGAAGATGCGATGGTATTTATATTAAGTTTCCATTGACTAATATAGCAAATTCATATTAACTTCATTCATTTTATGATTATAATAATATTAATCAAATATATATCAGTATATCAATTAATATGAGAGATTAATATGTATCAAAAGCATATCTACATCAATAACAATATGATAGTCTGAGCAATAAACAGATTGTCTCTAATTGATTATATCTATTAGCGATGACAGTATCATGATTTTCGAAGGCTGCAGAAGTATAGACTGATTTCAGTAAGAAGCAGTCCAATCACACCATTTTAATAAACATAAATGGTTTTGAATTTATGTTAGATGCATACAGCTCCTTTTAATAGGGCAGCCTAATTCACATAATGGTGCTATGCAAATTAGTGGTATAGGCAAATTAACTGTGGATGGAGGTTATAATAATGTTTCTCTTTTTTAACATAATCATAAAAATTTTCATTGTGGAATATATTTTCATCTAACTATATCCAATGTGATCAACAAAATGTACAAACCACCACTCCAATTAAATACTTTTTGTTTGCAGTGACGGCGGAATGTTACATCTATAATGGAACCAGATGTCGGAGCCGTGATTTATAAATATCCCTATGAGACAATATACAATGTAAGGTTATATTCAATACATAACCACATGGATTGCATTAGAAAAATCAAAAGTACTTATAGGCTGATGACTAGATGTGAATCTGCCATATACGGACACTCGTGCTATTTAATGAAACTAAATATTAAAAAGGCGCACTCATTTTATTTGTAATATCACAATAATTTTTATGATATAGAGTACTAATCTAATGTTTATTTAATTTAACAGATATTGACTCATATGAGTGAGACATTAATTGATATGCAAATCACTCTGTCTGATTTGGTTGGAAAACAGTTAAAATGTATGCCTATTTTTAGCCAATGGTAATCATTACCTCCAATCGTTTGATAGGTTGAGCTTAGTTTAACAACCCTGCTAAAACAGACAATGGGTTCTCCCTTGACAAAGCAATCCACAGCAAAACGCGTGTAGGCATCCGCTATCTCTCTCCTTACCATTTCACAGCATCAATCCTGTTATATTTGGACAATAGTCGCTACAATTTGCAACTAATAATTGCAATATTTGCGCCTCTCTGCCCAATCCCAAAGCTACTGTATATTAGTCAGTTTAGCAAATTATCCCGTCACTTATGTTAAACAGGGAACCGTATAATTGATAGACGGTATTATTCCCTGTTTATTATTCAAGGATAGTGATACAATGTCCAAAAATGAGATGTAATGCTACTATAGAAGCCTAACAATTTTTGCAAGAACAATAAAGCAGAAAGGAACTTCAGTATTGTAGTTGCAACTTCAGCACAAAGAAATACATATTGTTAGACAAATGACAATTGAGTCCAATTGAGAATAAAACATTCCTTATTGCAATGGAGATGAAGACAGCTATATTAAATCACTAATCACTCACAAACTGATTTCGCTGGTTTTAAAATATTATTTTATTTTTTTGGATAATTAATAAAAGTTAGATTTTAATGTATGAATGTGTAAGAACTTCCAAATATATCACAAATTTGTATGTAGAACTACATAGTGCACCAATAAATAATCCAGTCTTTTGTTTGTTCTTTGTACTTCGCAATAAATGCATCCTATTTACAAATGTAGGTGTGAATGTGTGTGTATGTGTTTTTTACTTGTGCAATTGCGTTATTAACCCTGGTATGACATAGCGTACTAATCCCAATCTCATAGTAAACCAATATTAATCAGTTTAGCTATTTGACTTCAACAACATGTTTTGAGAAAAAGCTTTTCATTTTGTTTGTTGCAAAATTGTAGTTGAATGTAATGAAAATACTGCAAAATATTTACATATTTTATACTTTTTCTTAGGCAGATACTATCATTTTTGCCACTTTTGTCTTTATGTTTTTAGGAAGTATTTTGTTAGCTTCTTTTTAATTTGCTTAATTCTAATATAACAATATTCAAGGTTGTACTGATTTTATAATAAGAAATAGTACAAAATATTATTTATTGAGAATTATTTTTGTTCTTATGTATTCAGATTTGTAGTTCAAACAATGTTGTATGTAATCTAATTAGAGGGGATGTACAGCTACAACAATGGTCTGAAATGCCCAATGGAAAATGGGGATGCAGGTAATTTTGTGGGATTATGGGCCAGCCTGGAAATGCACATGTGTATGTCCACTCAAAGTCCACTCTTTATTCAGTCCCTTCATTAACTTCATCTCCCATAAATATTAAGTTTAGTGTTCCAGGAGACAAAGGGTAAGAAGCAACCCATAGCTGTTGAATGTCCTGTAAAATTGTCCTTTTTACCTATCTCATTTAAATAGCTTGTCTTGCAAAATTAATCTTGCTTAAACATGTGGATGCAGTTCAAGGTGCATTCTCACTCCCATCTTTTTTCAGACCCTACTCTCAAGGAAATTCAGCCCCATGCGGACAGCCTGGAGCTGGTTTATCATTATGGCATTGGGACCTCCTGTGCGGGTTCCCCTGCTATAGTGCAACCAGCCCCGGCTGGCTTGCCTTGTGTTCATTTTCATAATATCGGGGGGGCACACACTTTTTACTCCATAATTTTGTGACTAACAGAACTAGGCTGGCAGCACAAGGGTTACTAGTGTTTGGAGGGGGGGACGCCCCACAGTTTTTTTTATTTAAAATCTGATTTTTACACTGTATAGAGCAGCCTGGTAATACCACCAGACCATGGACAGGGTTTAGATCCCTGGCAGGTGCAGGAGCTACAGCTGAAATCAGAGCACTTCTCAGTTTATAACAAACTCAGGTTATATATCTGAGGAAATCACCTAAAGGCGATTAAATGCGTAAATTACTCCTATAGAAGATACTTTATGGTGGAAAAAACACTACCTATTCCATTTCTGCTATTAAAACTGGTGGTTACTACAAAGACACGCTGCTGTGTACACAGAGTCAGCTCACAGAAGAGATCTAGGAACCAATGTTTGTGGTAGGTATGTGAGAGGGAGCTCTTTTCATCACTGCACATATTGGAAGGCTCCAGATAGCCAGTGTGACGTTAACTTTCTTAGAACGGTGTGATTGAATTGAACTTTCTCCAGAACTCTGGTAAGATATGTTTTCCACCAATACAGTTTGATATTATTGAGTATCCTCCTATCCTCCTGGCATCATTTTTGGTTACCAACTCTGTATAAACAACTTGGGACAATATTAAATAAACAAGATTAATTTATGCACACAGTGGTATTGTCACGCGCCGGACCCACAAGTGGCTTCCGGTATACTTACCTACCCCACTCAGGCAACCCTCTCAGCGGGTGACGCCGCATACTCCCAATGGCGGGCACCATCTTGACTTCAGGTCTGCGCATATGCAGACCCATCCCTCTATTTAACACTTCTACGGCCTCTTCCCATTGGCTCCTCAGAATTAGTTGGGTATTTAAGGCACCTGACATGGCAGCCAGGTGCCTGTTCTTTGTGCTCACTTCTGTATAGAGTTTGGACTTGGGTCCCTGTGTTCCTGCTACCTTCCTGCAATTATATTGTATTGTGCTCCAAGCTGTTCCAGTGACTCACAACAAATACAAATCGGCTGTTAGTGTCTTCTCCTTGTGTACAGCCTACAGTTCAGTACTACTTTTCTGCAAACAATATTTTATTGGACGCCATACTGTTCCAGTGATGCTACAATCAGCTGCTAGTGTCATCTTCTCATGTACAGCCCATAGTTCTGTGTTACCATTAGCAACTGGCTATCTGTTCTTTAGTCTCCTAACGGGTCTGTCTAGTACTCACCTGGAGGGCCGCGACCTGCGATGCAGGGGCTGCAAAGACCATACCTCCTTGCAGGGGTTCCTGGTGAAGACAACTTGTCCGTTAGACTCCGTGCCTTTGGGTAGAGCAGTGCTAAACTAGTCAGATCGGGGGGATCCAAAAGTTCACCCCTGTAATCTGTGACAGATATTATATGTACTCCTCTCCCATCATCTTTGGATTTATGAAAAATCTTATAAAGTACATTGGTACTACTATAATCTTTTGGACAACCGAGAGAATACCTATTGACTATCTTTTTATTAACGAGTCAAACTATTTTCTAATTACTAGTAACTATGTGCACCAGTTACTATTTGTATTCTCAAATACCATCTACATTTGAAGCAGCCCATGTACATTTTTTTGATGAGGTTTATATGTGGTTTATCAGTGAATTGAAGCTTTTTTAATGTACTGCATATAGTGTGTTTTTATTGAAGATGTAATGAATAATTCTTAATTATCAGCAGTGCACATAATTTTTTTTTTTTTTTTTTTTTATTTATTGAAAGCCTGGGAACGTGCAATCAAAAACCCAAAGTGCCCAAAAAAGGTGTAAAACCATAAAAAAGTGCACAAGGGGTACGGTACTGGCCCCTTCTTTAAAAAGAAAGGGCCCTGGTCCCCGACCCCCGGAACCAAAAATTTCCCTTAGGGGGCAAGGGTCTTCAGACCCCCTTCACTGCGAGGCTAGGGGGGTCCCTTTAGCCCCTGGGATCCACCGAAGCTTCACCCAGGGCTTAACAACTAGTCCACCCCCTAAGGGGAGGACCAACGTGGGTGTTCAGGGAGGCCGGAGCCTAAGGGCCACACAACCTCCCCTAGATCGTCTCGGGGACAGGAGCCCAAAAGGGCCTACCCGTACCCAATAAAATCCGGAAACGTGAACACAAAAGAAAAAGTGACAAACGTGAAGAAAAATAAATAGTGCCGAGTGGATACGGCCCCAGCCTAATGGCTGGGCTTGGTATAAAAATTTTCTCGCCCAGCCATAAGGCCGGGGCAAAGAATAGAGCGAGTGCTTAAAAGAAAGTGGTCAAAAGTGCGTGGGTGCCAATCTAATCACGTGTTTTAAGGTGCTATGACCAGTGATTTATGGCACCCCCGGGGTCGCCACTCCCAGAGGCACATTTGTCCCAGGCTTTCAAAGCAGCAATCCCAGCCCCTGGCCAGAGGACCAAGTGCAGCTCTGTCACAACTGCACTTGATCTTAGCCAAAAGGCCGAGAAGCACATAATTTTTTTTGTGGTTATAAGTTCACTACTGCAAATTTTCTTCTTACTACTTGTGTTTGTTGAGGGTTGCAGAACTCTTGCATTTAGTGACTTATAGCTACTGCCATACCAAGCACCGAAAGGAAAAATATCCTCTTTTTTAGCTTGTACAAAGCGACTAAAAGCCAAAGTGACTAATCACTTAACCTACTCAGTATCCTAACAAATGGTTTAATATTTTAAGATTGTGGTGAATTCAATTGAACAAAATTATGCAAATTTCTCCTGGGTGCAGTTGAACTGATCTAAATTTAGCTAGCTGTGGTAATGTGACCCATTCTCTGCTTAAATAAAAATCGATATTTTATGTTGCTGTACAACATATTAAAATCAGCTTCAAGGAGAAAGTAAATCTGGCATATGAAATAAAGACCATTAAATGCACTCTAACTATTTTTAATTCTTGGTTTTACCCCCAGAATTCTCAACACAGACCCTTTTCACATCTTTATTCTGTAGACTGTAGATTAGATGGTTTATCATGACATTGAAGTATCATGATGGTACACATATATAAAATACAATATTATACAGTCAGTGAACAAACTAAGAAAATGCATATATACATAATAATAAGTAATTAAGGCACACATACTGAGCACATTGTGCATTTGTTTTAAACCACACATAAATTGGCTCTGCATACTCTCGAAGTTAACAAGGAATGGATCTCAAGATACTTGTGGTGTTGACTCTGGGTGTAGGTTTTTCTCAACTCTGCTAGACTAGACAATGCTGGTTACGTAGCATACCTATGTAGAATATAAAATCTCAGAAGATTGCACAGAAAAAAAATGAAATTAAGATTATCTGTTAATAATAAAGTCATTTACATGGATTTTGTTTGTTTTTTTGCTTTTGTTTTTTCTTGAAAAACATTTATTATTCTGCTATTAATGTGTACTATACATAACAGACATTTTTACAGTTGCAGATAATTGCAAACACATGTTTTAGCATGCATAATCAGCCTTCACCACTAGTAACTGGCAGTTAGATTAGACCTTTAGCTGGAGCAAGAGATATGGCAGAAAACTAGCAAACTTCTGCGTGCATTTGAGTGTGACTGAAAAAACCTATGTTAGAATACAAAACCAGAAATGGAGAAAATGCTAAATATTCAACCTTAAACTGCCCCAAACCAGGGCAGAGAGATCAATGATTGGATGTATCCTCAGGTTAGGATGAGACATTTTAGAGCAGTTCGGGCAAGGTGTCTCCTTCCTTCAATTTTCATCTGTAAGACTTTGCCAGGGGAATGTGTTCACCTTGTCTCACATCCGATTTATGTACATGGGAGCCCTTATTCTTAGAGCCTGTGATTAAAATTTACTTATTTGGCAATTGCAAAGTTCAGCAGTGTTTTTGCCATTTGCTCCAGTTACTTAATAATTGCAAAGTCCACAAAGTCCAGCAATAGTTCAGCAGTTCATTCAAAAGAAACAGATACCACAAACATACATCAATAGTATTGCATACCAGTTCACAAAACTGTGTCAAACATGTACATATAGAACATGATCTTTAAATACTAAAACATGTTAAAAGTTGCAAATCATTTGCATCATTGGCAATTGTACTTCACTTATGTATACCCAATATCAAATATTTATTTGAATTGTTAAATAGCAAACCATCGTAGTGTTGCATTTGAAAGCATTAGCAACTATTAGTTTACCCTAATTAGTCCATTTTCTCCATGTATGGGATAGTGATTTAATTAAACACATTATTGCACCATATGTTAATATACAGAAAACCTGTAATATTTAAAGGCAAGTATCAGCAACAGTTAACATGCTAAAAATATGAAAACGTATTGCCAAGATTAACCCTTTTCTCTCCCACCAAAAATATCAACAACACTCTTGTCATCTCTCACTTCGATTATTGCAATCTTCTCTTCTCTGGCCGGATTGTCAAAACAGCTGCCCTCCCTGCAATCTGTCCTGAATGTGGCTTCACAATTAATTTTCACTGTGCCTTGCTTCAGAGACCTCCATTGGCTTCCAGAATGGAATTCAAGTTGCTCACCATTACATATAAAGCCCTCTTTAGTGCCCCCTACTACATCTCTAACCTTTTCAAGAAATACACTCTTACTCATCTGTTATGTACTGTTAATGACCGCCACCTCTCCTCTTCTACTATAACCACCTCAGACTTCCACTTCGGTCTTTTTCATCTTTTGAACTGCCTGCCCCACCTCATTCAACTTGTCCCCAACCTCAAATCTTTCTAGCATTTCATCAAAACCCACATTTTCATGCTTGCGTACACTGCCCCATCTTAAGGCATTTACCTCCTCACGCTCCACCTGCCCATTCAACTAATTTCACTTTTCCCCTACTACCTCCATTTAGTTCCATGCCCTATGTTTAACAACTCCCTTCTCTTGCTCCAGCTACTTCATACTCTCACTTCCCTCCACCCCTTTCGTGTCTGTACTTCCCTACTCCTCTTGAATGCTAACTCTCATGAGTTTGTCCCTCTCTACCTCCTATCTCCTAGTCCTCTTTGCAAGATTCACCTTGTTCTAGTTGTGTCTTCAGATGTAATTTTTGTATCTATCGTCTCTTCTTGTATTCATTTTTACTAATTCTACTGATTCTCATGCCCCTTATTTATCTGTGTATTGTTAAGGTTTCACTTTGCTGATTGCGTGGCCTTATAAATAAGATAAGATTATATTATAATATATATAATATAATATTATAAAAAAGATCTGCATTTGTAACTTTTACGCCATTTTTTGTATTAAGTACAGCCATAGATTTTCCATTTCCTTCAAGCTAAATAGTCTGTGTTTTAATTTACTAAATAAAAGATCGAACATATACTTCTGTTGTTTCCTTGTCTTTTTTTAAATATAGCGCATTCACTATAATATAATAGTAATTAAAACTGAGGAATGAATTAATCCAGATGGAAATTAAAAGCTGAGATGTGTGCTCGCAACTTTATCCCTCTCTGAGGGATTAAAGTGAACAAGCAAAGTGAATCTGGGGTTGCTCCCATTGCTGTGTCACTGTGGGAGGTCACTTTTGCTACATTATACATTTCTCTGGCTGATGGTGTTCTGCCTCTAGTCTTTAAGACAAGTAGCTCCCTCCCTGTTCACCACCTGCTCAAGTGTGGTAATGGTACCCCTTGTGGGGTGGTTTTGGTTTGGGTTCCAATACCCTTTGGCTTGGTTGCTGTATGATATTTTTGCTCTCGGTGCAGGACTTTTTTGCTGCTGCTTTGGGTACCAACACTGGCTGGTTTATGGTTTGTTTTTTAGTCTGAAAACATTGAGCAGTCGGCAGCCTGTGGTTACTGGGTACACATTAGCTTTATATAATGGCTGAACCCACCTTCCCTGGGGACGGGTTTGTTTTTTGCGTTCCATCAGCCCAGAAGGGATGCGAGATAATGATAAGTTATACCCAAGTTTAAGGATATGGGTGCACACAGGTGAAATGATTCACCATATATTGATCTCGAGAGGGTAAATGACCCTAACTGTGATTTCTGGAGAATTGGTCCTAGATGATTCTGCTTTTCATTTTCTTCTCAACCATACAATGTTTGTATTTTAATAAATTCTTTAATTTGCTAAGCTCTCTTTTGTGTCCTTGGTAAAAGGGGAGGCAAAGAGGGGGACTTACTACAATGTGAGAACATCAACCATTAAGCATTTTATAGAAAGTTAATTTGGCTTGACAGAATGACCCCTTAATAAAAGATGAAGAACAATATCTTAATTCATGAACTTTGTAAAATTATATCTAAAATATTATTTATGAATAGCCATATGATAAACAAACCACATCTAATACAAATACAAACTGAAAGTGATAAAATTGTCTTTAGCTCCTTGAGTTTGAATACACTACAACCAGTGGTCGGAGTTTTCTGGTATATTGTGATATTTCCATTCTGCCACTTTTAAATTTCCAAACCACCACGTCAACTTTCACTTTGACCACTGACTCAAACTCCAACGTCTATTATCCTCCAGTAATCTTAATAGAGCCTGTTTCACATCTTTATTTCGTAGACAGTAGATGAGAGGGTTGATTATGGGTGTAACAACTGAGTACAGTGCAGTAAAGACCTGTTCAAGGACATTGGAATATTCTGATGGGGGTATCATGTATGCAGACAAACCTGTTATATAATAAATAATCACAATGGTGAGGTGGGATGAGCAGGTGGAGAAGGCTTTTTTTCTTCCATCCTTAGATTTTATCTGTAAAATAACCTTGATAATTTTTATATAAGATAGCAAACTGAACACAACTATAAGAAATCCATATACCAATAATTCCAGATAAATGACAACATAAACTTTGTCAGTGCCAGCACAGGATATGTAAATCAGAGCTTTAGCATCACAGAAAAACTGATGTATGGTATTTGAATAACAGAAGGACATATTTGACACTGGAATTGTAATCACAAATGAATTTAAGCATCCTGATATCCAAGTGCCAGATGCAAATAAGAGACAGTTTTTTCTATTTAAGACATTGTGATAGTGTAAAGGATTACATATAGCAACATATCTGTCATATGCCATAATAAATATTAGAAGATTCTCTGTAAAACTAACCAAAAAATAGAAGTACATCTGGGTGAAGCATTGTATGAAGGATACTGTATTATCTCCAGATAATAACATGTACAGCAGTTTAGGGACAGTAGTGGTTGTATAACAGATATCTACTAAGGCCAGGTTACAGAGAAATAGATACATGGGGGTGTGTAACTGATCATCAATATATATCACTGTAATTATAATAGAATTGTTCATCATTCCAAATATATATAGGAAGAAAAACACACTGGTAATTAATGATGTATAATCAGGTTGTGCAGAAAATGGCAACAAGTGGAATTTGTTAATGTAAGTCTGGTTCTCCATTTCAGATTCAGGTCATTCTGTAAAGAAATATCATTATTGCTGTCACTGTGTCCGGGCTATATTTTTGAAATGGTGATACCCATGTTTTTATCAGTGACTATGGGCAAAAGTCCAACACCTTTTCCTTCATTATTTTACATGAAAAAATAAGTGATGATTAAAATGCAGTCTGGTAATAAAAAATGAAGGGGTATACAGTGTCTGAGTGTCTGAATTCATTGAGTACAATGATTAAAGTGACACATGAGTATTAAGATTTATTTAGAAAACCAAGGGACACTTTTTATTGTATCACAGCTGAACACATGTTTTGGTCAAAAACAATCTCTGATGCTAGTGGCATATAATCATGCTATTTAGAAAATGTAGAAATTTGTACTGCAATTAATTTTGTGAAATCCATGTGAGACCTTTTAAAAGCAAAAGTGCTCCATTCTGCAGCCTAAAAACTACTCATATGGACCTCGATTATTGCACTTTAACCACAGTCTGCTTTCAAAGATTATACAAAATGCAGGTGTCTCTAATGGAATCCAACCAAGCAGATTTAACGAAGATGCATATTAATTTATATTGTGTTGTGTAATGAGATAGATCTAAGTTTAGGGGGGTCGGTGGTAATCGATATCCTAATGCTTGGGATAATTGATACCCACTATAAATACAAAAAAAAACCGAACACTGAAATAACGACCTACTTAAAATGTGCACTTACCTTAACCCTGAAAGAACTGCTCTGCGACTGCTGATAAATGCGAAGATACTGGATGCCGTTGCTTCATTCTGACGTCCCCAAAGACAGCGACATCTACATTTAAACTGGTATACTAGGGTTAGGGATTAGGGGTTAGGGTTATGGTAAGGGTGCGCTGATCGGTGGTAATTTACGTGATGTCAGAATGAAGCACCAGCATCCACCATCTTCGCATTTGGCAGCAGTTGCACAGCACCGCCTTAGGTAATCTCCGCCGTTGGTCTTAAGGTAAGTGTACATTTTAATTAAGTTCTTATTTCACTCTTTGGTTTTTTTTTTGTAGGTATAGTGAGTGTCGATATCCCAAGCATATGAATATCGTACCCAACCCTAGGAGGACTGTCCAAGCCAAGGAAAATTGTTAAAATAATTAAAAACAATAAAAAAGTACCAGTTGTGACCTTCCATTGAAGCCATGCAGGTTGGAGATTAAATGAGGATAGGGTTTTTGCATTTGCCCATATCTACTATATCTTTTATACATTTTTTATGTGACTTTACATCTGGTTAATCATCTGTTAGTAGTAATTGTTATATCATGAGCTTTTAGAACAGTATGTAGAGGTCTTCACCTATAGCAGTCGCCTTTCCAGTAAAGCTCATTGCGCTCACAGGTACTCAGATGCCCTCAGGTCTTACACTCAGCATAGTACAAGCTTATGAATGTAGCGCAGCGCGGATTAGCAGGTGATGACAAGACAAGTGTGGTCAGGAACAGGCCGTGGTCTAGGGTCCGAAGCAGGTAACGTGGTACTGGCAGAAGGTCAGGGTTGGCTGAAAACAAAGGGAGTCCAGATAAAAAAGCAGAGGTAAGGGCAATAAGCTAACTATCCGAAAGCCATAAAATCAAGCAGGAGCTCATACACAGAGAATCAATTCAAAGATATCAGCAAAACAGACAGGAGCAGGCAAGCTAACAGAGAACTGGACGCTATAACTGGCAGGAAGGTTAAGCCCTACCTGCCTTAAATAGTCATGCTGCCCAATGAAAATGCAGGATCTCAGCTGCACTAGTCAGCCTCAGGAGGCTGTAATAACTTTAACAGAACTGCGCTCTCGCGTCCCGCTGCTTGACAGCTCGTCGGGCACAGCGGCAGAGAGGAGAGATCGTCCCGGCTGTTGCCCAGGCAACCAGGGTGAGGAGTCAGAAGTGACATCTCGGTCATCATGGAGACGGCAGGGAGGTAGACAGGCAGGGGGGGCAGTGAGTCATGGCGGCCAGGGGAACCACCGTGGCTCGTAACAGTAAGGGTATAATTGTATTCAGCATGAAATACTATTTTGTAATATTTATACATATGTTAAACATTGCCAGGTATTGAAATCTTTGCCATTGCATTTATTTGCTTAGTGCAAACAAATACTTAACATAATCAGCTTCTTCAGAAATCAGGGTGAATCATACAGTGCTCCACAAAATATTTACATAGGAAAATCTTCTTCCTACACAATCACAATTTTATCTTAAATTACCATTTTGTAAGCATCTGAAATATTTACAAAAACTTTTTTTTTACTTTTACTAGTAGCTCTATTAAATAAGGGGTTCTATATTTCATGTTTAGCTGCATTAAAAAATGTTGCAGATAAAATGTTCTGCTTTACCTTAAAAATATGCAGAACAAACAAAAAAACAATAATGTGTGTTCTATCAGCTCTTTGCAATTTCCCCTGACCGCCATGACACAAAATGTAATAAAAATATACCTCCACAACACAACCATTGCCAGTAACAGTAACATTGTATTGTACAGTGTAAATTAGTAGAAGTATTATAACTCACCTTCAGACAGGCATATAAATGAACACAGGAAAGTAAAGAATCATTCTTATAGTGTGTGGAACCCTATAAAGTGTGCAGTTAATTAAGACGATACTATGGGGAGTAAAATAATATTATGAAATTACATCATCCTTGTACTCTCCCCTTGGGTTTTGATTATAACGTTTTTCAAATTATAGCAACAACATTTTGTTTATCTCCTTCTGCACAAGATACCTTTACAATGTTTAAGAAATGTCTTAGGTTTGTAGTAACATTGTAATTTTTGAGAATATTTGGATTTAATTAAAATAATGCTAAATATTTACATACTTTAAACTTTTTCCTAGACATTTACTGTAATAGTTAGCACCTTTTTGTCAGTGTTTCAAGTATCATCTTAGTTTATCATTATTATTATTATTATTATTATTATTATTATTATTTTTATTCTAAAGTTTATTTGACAATATTCACGTTTGCACAGAATGTAATAATAAAAAAGTTAAAAATATTATGTATTGAAAATTAATCAATGTCTTATGATTTCAGATTTGAAGTTCAAGAAATGTTGTTCGTAATCTAATTAAAGGGGTTCTACGCCTATTAGTTATTAAATTTTGACTTAAGGGTTGAGTGGCGTAGGTTGAGGGTCTGTGTTTAAGGATCTGTATATAGATTTGCAAACACCAAACCTCATCCTAAGCCACGGAACCCCTAAGCACTACAAAGAAATAGGACCCAGAACATGCTACCTCTACAATAAACAGTACCCACACAGCGATACAACAATAACAAGCGCAGGCAGTCCTATACCCTCTTTCACATTTAAATTTTAAGTGTTTATGGTGATTGGACAGAAATTCCACTGGAAAATGGGGGTGGACTTTTTGTATTATGGGCTTGCTGGTAATGCACATGTGGCAAGTAAAAATGAGACTACAAAGGCCAAACTAGTCCCATTTAATATGCAGTCCCTTCAATAACTTCAACTTTATATTTTTTTCTAAAATATTATCTATTTCATACTCATGTATAAGTAAAATTGCTCATGAAAGTGAGAGGATACCAGGCCTGTTTTTATTACATGTAACTTTTGTACACTTATTTTTAATTACATGGTCATTTTTTTATTTATAAATGTGTGTATACAAGATAAATGCATCTGATTGGTATAAAAGCTGTCCTATTAAAAGTATATGATGATGTCTGATTATAAATTGCTTCTAAGCACCCACAGAAAGCAAGTTTATTTTGATAGGAGAAAAAGGGGGCACAGCTAGTCATAATCAGGATATGTCCTGTAAATGTGCCCTCTCCACCCATTTAATTGCATTTAATTAGCTTGTCTTGAAAAATAAAATCTTATTTTCACATGTGGACTCATTTGAAGGTGTATTTCCACTTTCATACCATGTTTAAATAGTATTGTCCTGGTCTGTTCAACTTCTATCAGACTCCAACTTTGTAATACCCTATAGTTGTTAGTATATTGGCATGAAGATCCATGTACATCTTGTGAAAAGGTGCTTTTTTCAAATGTATGATTCCACAAAATGTGATGGGCATTATGTTGTGTTGAAAGAGCAGGATCTCCGAGCAGCACAGAGCAATGATGTGAGGCCCTGGTGCATGTTTATTGTAGTTTCAAAGGCAAATCTTCCAAATTGTTCAAATTCATATTTGTCTTGGTAATATGTAACTCACATTGGAGTTTTGTGACTTTTTTAAATTATTCAAATAATAAGTTGAATTTTGTTTTGCAACACTGGTGAATTATATTGCACATAGGAGAATAGAGATATAATTTCTGTTCTCTTTATGTCACCTCATATTCTTACATTATACAGCAAACATGCACTTTTTGCTCTGTACAGCATACACTATAATAAATCAATATAAACTATTGTAATGAAAATATGAAGGATAAGGTGGTGTTTTCATTTTTCGCCAGCAGCAGATGATGGAACTTCTAGCACTAATCTATGAAATTGTTTAGCGCTGGACGCAATTTGTTTTAGTTAGATTTATTTTGTATGTTAATTTATTATTTTATTACAGATAAATTGTATGTTAAATCTTACTGGTTTCTTTCATATATCTTATATATAAAAATCATTGGTCTGTTTATTTGTCTGTTCGGTTATGCATTCAGACATCCCTGCACTGATGAAACTAATGTGAGGTGGTCCAGTTGCATCCTTGCCAGGATTTATGGGATTAGGGTCCTGTTCGGACCTCCGACTCTTGTAGGTTGGGCAGAACCTTGACCCAGGGAGCCTGTTTTGATCCTGCATTCGGACACTCCTGCCCAGATTGGGATGAAACCAATGCAAAGTGGTCCAGTTGGATCCTGACCAGGTATTAGGGGGGTTAGGTCCCGGGCAGACCTCCCGTTGATGTATGTTGGGAAGAACTTTGATCCAGGGAGCCTTTTCTGAGCCTGCATTTGGACACCCCTGCACCGATTGGGATGAAAGCAATGCAAGGTGGTCCAGTTGGATCATGGCCAGGTTTTGAAGAGGTTAGGGTCCCAGTGTGACCTCCCATTGGTATACGCTGGGCAGAACTTTGACTTGGGAAGCCTGTACAGGGCCTTCTACTGGATGGATTTGGAGGACATTTAATATAGAAACAACACTGGGCAGTCACCTCATGGGTGTGTTGGAAGAGCTGCTAAGCTGCTAATTATTTTTAAAGGGTTGACAGTTACATCTAACTCATTGAAAGCTTAATAACTTGAATATTTAAACATAGGCAACTTTGGGTACTACACCTAGTATTATATAAGTTTATTAATTAGGAAGCTGGAGCTTAAGGAAGGAAAATAAAATTCATAAAATAGCATTGATAGAGTAACTAGCGAAATTTTCCCTTAGAGAGGTTTAGGTTCAAAAGTGATTTATCCTTAAGTTAGGGTCACTAATTTACAAGAATGGCATTATCCCTTATTAACACATATACCTTTTTATATTTTATGTTCACAATTTTTCTCTGTCCGATTCCCTCCCTTAAGCGTTGACTTCCAAGTGTTAGATATTAATTTTAAAATATCAGTACACAAATCATATACACAGTAAATACACTAATAGACAATGGAAAATAGAAAGTTTACAGCGTTAATTATTAATATATGTCTCAATACCCTATCTGTACACAATGTAAAGTAATGAAGTGTCATCTACACAGAAGAGGGTGTTTACAGTAAGTGGTCTTTAGCTAGAAATGTAGTTTGCAGTCAAGTTTAATTTCCTTGCTCTGATACTCGGCACTCTATAGCGACAATATCCATTCTCTAGGTGCAACCGTGCTAGCTGCATTAGAAGAAGGAGTATATATACACCAGACACATTTGTACCCCATCTTTAAAGAAGTGTGACTTAAAATACAGATGTAAGTCCACAAGATTGTGACCAAATTTTTATGCTTATACATCCAACTCTAAATGAGGTCCTTAGAATTCTAACAAAGGATATGCCTTTTCAAAATGATTACACAAGCAAGGAAGACATCCAATTTGGCTTCTGATATTTTATGCAACTTAATTTTTTGCACTGTTAACAAAGTCCCACTTATCATCCTTCTACAAAGGCACATAGTTTAGCTTGTTCTTCCAGTATATAAATAGTCTGTTCCTTAAATTGTGAATTACTTATTTGAATAAAATCTTCATCTATAGCTAACTTAAGCCTGTAATAGCTAAATGTTGAATGAGTGAACAATTAAAAGCTCTGGTTCGATGAGTTTAATAGTATCTTACCCATGTAAAGAAGCTGTCCAGAACTTGCTATGAGTAATGCAAAATGTTAGATTTGTACTATGTTGAAGGGGAGTAGCTCAAATTAACTGTATGGCTGGCTAGGTCCTGGGACAGGGACGTGTTATCTTCCTATCTCTCAGTCAAGAATTAAAAATTATGGAGTCCAAGATAGTTTTTGTGTGTTTGCTGGGTTCCAGTGGTGATCATGGTAGACTTATCCCTCTCTGTAGGGAGCAACTGTATTCTTCTGTCACACTGTCCCTACACTTGCTCTTTAGTATCATCTACTGTCACTTACTCCTACGTTTTCTCTTAATTTCCATAACTCCTGCTATTAAACCATGTCTATCTTTGCATTCAAAACATTATCTTTTATTCTAGTCTTACCATCCCCCATTTCTTTTCTTTCTTTATTACCCTTTTTCACAAAGGAGACTTGTTTTCTTTATGTTTTAAATAGCTTGCTATTTATGTTACTATCTTGTTTTCTAGGACAGAAGATGCCATGAGGCTGAAACAAGGTTGTTTTGTGAATATTGAACTTCCCAATTTCTATATATGGTCTCAGAAGTCATTGCTAACTTATCAATTGGGAGAAAATATAAAGCCTTATTTTGTGAACTCCTCTTTACCACGATGTGACAATCAGCATTCTGTTGATGTTATCTAACTGAACATCGAGTAAAGAACATATGTTTGTTTTGGCCAATTAAGACTTGCCAACTGTAATGTATAGTCAAGAAACAAATCTTTGCATGATGTCATTTCCTGTCACTTCCCTGCTCACTCCTATATTTATGTTAAAGTTATATATTGTTCCTGTTATTAGCTGTACTGCACATGCTTTTGCTGAGTTCTATCTTAAATAAACTATTTTTCTTTGTTTTATGGACAGATAATCAATCATAGTGTCGAAATGGAAAGCACCTATTAGTCTAACCTAATTAACCTATATTTTTCCATTTGTGATAGCTAAGTCGAAAATGCACTCTGTCATCATACGTTAATATGCAGAGAACCCTCTCTCCATACTCAATCTCATCTCCTGGCTCCTCCTCTGTAGAGTTGAGCGCTTGCTCCTCTCCTCTGACTCCCTTTGTGCCGGCCGTCTGTTTCCCCTCCCTTTAGGATGTAAGCTCTTTTGAGCAGGGCCCTTCTCCCTCCAGTCTCTCTACCTTCTCTTCTGCTCCAACTGCATTATATTTGCTTTGCCTGGAGCCTTTGAAGTCTTGGTATTACTCGTTTATTGTTCTGTACTGTTACTCCCTGTACTGTCCATTGTTTGTACTGTGTTCAGCGCCGCAGAAACCTTGTGGCGCCTTATAAATAAATAAATAATAATAATAATAATAATAATAATAATAATAAAGAGAAACCTGCAATGTTTAAAACACCGGGTTCAATTATCCACACCGAGGAAAGTGTTAGTTATATGAATATTTACTGTTCTCTAGAGTAGATATAAATAAATAGATAAATAAATAAATAATTTGTTAAGGTTGTTAATTCATAGGTTACATACATCATTTACATAATTGCATATATACGTACATAATGAAGGACATTTGTAACTTGATTGCCGGTTCTTTTTTAGAACACTCCCATAAACTTTCAATTTCCATCAAACTAGTTAGGTTGTGTAGTTATTTGTTAAATAAAAAGAAAAAATTAGGCCTCTGTTGTTTCTTTTTCTTTATTTAAATATAGATAACACCCTGTCATACAGTAGTAATAGAGAGTTAATCCTGATTGGTAGAAGGACTCCTTGTTATAAACTGAAGTAATAATATCTTAATTCAGGAACTTTTGCAAATGACATGTAAAATATTATTTGTGGATACCTGTATGATAGGCAAACTAGAGATAATAACATCTGAAGGTGATATAATTGCATTTAGCTCCTTAAGTTTTAAATACACTTTAGCCCCAACTTTTTTTTAATACATATTCTTACACCCAGCAATCTCAGCAGAGCCCTTTTTACATCTTCATTGCTTATACTGTAGAATAAAGGGTTGACCATGGGTGTGACAGCTGCATGCAGTACAGTAAATGTCTGACCTAGGACATTGGAGTATTCTGAAGGTAGTATCATGCACATAGAAAAAGCTTTCCTATAGTAATTAATGACAGGGGTGGGATGAGCAAGTGGAGAAGCCTTTTTTCTTCTATCCTTGGATTTTATCTGCAAAATGACTAATTTTCCAATAAGATGTCAAACTGAACACAGCTATGAGAAATACATACATCAATATTTCTAGATAGATAACTACATAAACATCTTCAGCTCCAGCAGAAGAGATGTAAATCAGAGCATTAGCATCACAGAAAAACGGGTGTACAATAATTACAGAGTACTCATTGTAGTACCTAGTAATACTAGATGTGAATATGCTACAAAATTATTTTTGGTGCATTTATTAGACAATATTACCAGTAATTGAAGTTCAATTTCCAAGTGTACCCCACATTATTATTAAATTTGCATATCTATATAGTAAAGTGACAGGTATGCTATATGTAGGTCTAATCCCAAAGCTGTTAAAACATGAGGTGGGCTAGAATATGGGGACAACAAATGGAATATTACAATTCCCATTCATTGTAATAAAAAGAAACATTGAAAATAGGAACAACATATTAAGGAGATCTATGGGAGGAATTTTTGATCCAAGTACATAGTGACAATTATGATTACCTCCCCGTTTCTCCTTTGGAACAATTCAGCTCCTACTACGGGCTATTGGTTTTAACAACACTATATTTTGTTGACCGTTTTTCTATTATTTCTCACATTATATAAATTTTCTTTAGTCTATTCATTTTATTTATATTTCACTATGAAATCACCTGACATGGTTTGTCTATTTTAAATGACCCTAATAAAAATATATTTTTTTAGCAATTTGCAATCATTAAATTGTGGACTGGTTTGCCTGTCTGTCTTTTGTATCCAACGCTAGTCCTTGTAATAAGAATGTAAATATGTTGAAGACCACCGCCTCAGTGTGATCAATGGAACTATACCCTGAAACAATAAAGTACTGATTACAGGAATTGAGAAAAGATGTTTGTAGCTGTCACAGTGAATAGCTATCTGACAGCTGTCAACTGGAGCTAGTGTTATGAATCCTCACACCCAGTATCATCTATGTACTAAACTTCATTTGGACATTTACTTAGGTATGCTTCATAGGAAAATACACATTTTTAGCTAAAACAAATGTTGACTATTCCATTGAAATATGAAGTGATATTTTATCTACATATAAGATTTGAGGGAACATTCAGTTTCAGCTTCAGTTACAGGTTGGGACATGCAACTAGTGGTAAGAATTCTGGATACATGGGTCTGTAAATATTGTCTTATGTCTGCATAACACATTGTCTGTATATTTATCATTGTTGCCAGTGGTGGAATCCGACAGCAAGCAGTGCTCAGTTAACTTTTTATTTCTGTTATTATTCCAGGAGTTACATTTTTAGTATTCTTCCAGCTCCGTCTATGTGTTTTTCTATGATATGTTGGTTGTGAAAACTATTCATAAAGTCATAAAGGCTGTTTAAAGTTACAATAGCATTTAATTTCTTATCTTTAAGTACACTCTGACACCATACCAGTAATTAGTTTTACCCCCAGTATTTTCATCAGAGCTCTTTTCACATCTTTATTCCGTAGACTATAGATTAGAGGGTTTATCATAGGTGTAACGACTGAATACAGTGCAGTCAAGACCTGTTCTAGGACATTGGAGTATTCTGATGAAGGCATCATGTACACAGACATCCCTGTTGTATAGTAAATAATGACAATGGTGAGGTGGGATGAGCAGGTGGAGAAGGCTTTTTTTCTTCCATCCTTAGATTTTATCTGTAAAATGACCCTAATGATTTTTACATAAGATGTCAAACTGAACATGACTGGGAAAAATACAAATACCAGTGAATCCACAGAGATAATTATATAAAACAGTTCAGCACCAGCACATGAGATATTAATCAGAGCTTTAGCATCACAGAAAAACTGGTGTATTGTATTTGAATGACAGAAGGACATGTGTGACACTGGAATTGTAATCACAATTGAATTTAAGCATCCTGATATCCAAGTGCCAATTGCAAATAGGAAACAGTTTTTCCTATTTAAAATATAGTGATAGTGTAAAGGATTACATATAGCAACATATCGGTCATATGCCATAACGAATATTAAAATATCTTCTGTGAGCCCAACCAAAAGATAGAAGTACATCTGGGTGAAGCATTGTATGAAGGATACTGTATTATCTCCAGATAATAACATGTACAGCAGTTTAGGGACAGTCGTGGTCGTATAACAGATATCTACTAAGGCCAGGTTACAGAGAAATAGATACATGGGAGTGTGTAACTGATCATCAATATATATCACTGTAATTATAATATAATTGATGAGCACTCCAAGCATATATAAGAAGAAAAATACACAGATTGTTAACAATGTATAGTCAGACTTGTAAGAAAAAGGCAATAAGTGGAATTCTTCAAAGAAAGTCAGGTTTTCCATGTCATAGGTTATTCTGCAAATTAAAAATATTTTTATTTTAGTAAACACTGTGTCAGGACTTTATTTTGAGCTGGCAGAGATCTATTCACTGCAGTGGGATATCTTCTAAATTAATAATTGTTTACCTACATGTTCTTGCCTCTTGTACTTGCCCGAAGAACAAGAAATAAAAAATGAAGGAGGGAAAAGTAAAATAATATAACATAAAAAGTGTATCTTACTCCTTGAAATGTCTACCCTAGGCATGTGTCTATTTTGCCAACTTGATAAATACTGTTCCACACTTAGTTTCATTGAGTCAAAAGTAGCAAAGCAGCACATTGAATTTCAGCATCTAGGACAGATTCTTTTTTTGCATGTGAATCTTATTGATGTTTCCTACAATCGCTTCATTACACGTTGAGAGGAAAAAAAACTTTTGTGAATTAGTTTGCTGGACAATTTGTGACACTGGATGAATCGTTTGCTTTTTATGTAACCAATTCATGAATCATTTATTAATTAATTTAAAAAAGTAATATTAATACTTTACCTTGTAAATGTTTAATTTTGCTGGGTCCGTTAGAGTTGGACGTATGGCAATTTTTTGTGTAAGTTACGCATTTCTTTACTAGGCATCTGCATAAAAAATTGTATGTATACGTCCGTATCCACATTTTTGAATGTTGTTTATTTGCAGGCAAACTTAGGCTGATTACAGAAAGGACCTATTTACATAATTGTGACATACTTAATTGTGGATGCACCCCTATATATCAGTTTTGGAGAAAATAGAGGCAAGCAAGTTAGATAGTGAAAGGAGCAGGATCCTCCATTAGCACAGTTTTGAAATGAGATTACTATTAAGGTTAGGAGAAAAAATTGTGGTTTCAAACATATCTCTACATGAAATACAGTTTATAATGTATATGCCTGTTTCTTACTAAAGCATATGCTATGTTGCATTGACCACTCTTTATCCTAATGATATATAAACTTGACATGTGAATGCAGACTATAGCACTACAGCCATTTGTGGAACCTATGTGGCTAAATTTATGAGAAAAATTGTGTCTCTTGCTGTCTTAATAGTGCTCAATTCCACAGCCTAAAAACTACTAGTTTGGATTGTGGCTATTATATTAACCAAAGCCTGCTTTTAAAAGTCTGAACACAATGAGAGTGGATCTCATGGCATTGATCTATCCAGATTTAATGTGGATGTATATTTATGTTTTGATGTGATGAGCTAAATCCACATTAAGATATGCTCTTTCAAATTTAGGTCACTTTATAGCTGCTTGGCTAATCAAAGCAATAATCTCAAAAATAACTTAAGATAATTAAAATGCTGACCTATCTCTTATGATCTTCCACTAAACCATGTATGTATTCATTAATATAGTTTGAAGCTTAAGCAATGACAGGATTTATATTACCAATATAAATATTTTATATAACAAAAATGTGACCTATCATTTGGCAAAATGAAGGGGTAGGTCCCTGGCAACAAAAGTCTTGCATTTGTCCATGGATGTGCTGTATACTTTTCAGTTGGTTTTCCCTACTATGAAATCCTGTGCTAATCTCTGATGTATTAATATTATAAATGTATCCAGCATGAAATGCATCTTGTAACATTTATAGGTTAGTTAAGGTTTTCAGACAATGAAATCTTCTTGTGGTTTAAGGCAAACCAATATTCTGTGTTATCGGCTTTTTCAGACTTCAAAATGATCACTACTGTGCACCGCAAAGACAAAAACAATAGGAAAATGTTTTTCCTACACAATCACAATCTTGTCTTAAATGAAATCTTGTGATGCCTCAGAAGCATTTAGAGAAACTCCTTTAAATATTACTAGTAGCTATATTATGTAAGTACATATATTTTTCAGGTGTTATGGTGTTATAAAAAACTGTAGACAAAATATTTTTCTTTTTCTTAAAAATAGGCACTACTGATGGATTTAAGTTTTTTTTTAAAAAAAACAAAAATCGCATAAAAATATATCACATCATCACAACCATAATCAGTTAAAGTAACACTATACAGAACATTGTAATTTAATAGAAGGATCATGACTCACCATTCGATCAGCATAAAACAGAATACAGGGTATAAATGAATCATATTTATACTGTGTGTTTCCCTATACAGTTATTTAAATTGTTACAAAGGGATTAAAAGTAACTGAGGGAAATAATTGCCCAAGTGCCATTGGGTCTCAATTATAAAGTTTTAGAATTATATCAATGACAGTTTTCATCCTTAGTTTTTGACAATATTTATGTTTATTTTTAATTAAATGTAATGGTTTTGTTTCAACACTATATTTTTTTGAGGAAGCTTGAATTTAGTGAAAATTCTGCAAAATATGTTTCTGCTTTGAACTATTGCTCAGGCAGATCTTTGTTTATATATTGCCACTTTTTTATATTTTGCTGTAGATTTGTCTTTTCTATTTTATTTTAATGTTCATGCTGACAAAATTTAAGAAACTTAGTTTTATATGGGTGTTACAAAAAATATAATATTACTTTTTAAGAATTATTATTATTTTTTTTTATTTGCAAGCAATGTTGGGTTGTTGACTTACCTGGCTTTATATGCTGAAAAATTGTTTGAACGTTATTTTGCCACAACTGTCCCTGTAAAATGGAACTTTTCCAGGATCGTGGGCCTGGCTGGAAATGTACATGGAGAAAAGTGTAAAAAAAGTCACTTCGAAGTCCAGCCAATTGCCACTTTAGGGCCAGCCTCTTTTTTACTTATTGTTTCAACTTTGTTTCTATCTTTATTACATGTAATTTTTTAATAAAGATACACCTGATGGTACCAGATGAAACTATAAAGCCACGTGTATTCATTCCCTTTGGTGGTAATCTGATGGGTTGTTCACTACTGTTCTATTCTTCATACAGTTTATATATATCTATATCTATCTATCTATCTATCTATCTATCTACACACATATCAGCATTAACAGACAAATATGCCACTTTTAAATTCAAACAATAAGCCCTCCCAGGTATTTTCTGGGCGCTGATTTAAATGCCACCCACAACAAACAGTTTCAAAATCAATATAACCATATATATGTATATGTAATTGTAAACATAAGTGCATAAAAAATATACACAAAGCAATATATAGGTATAGCCACCACTTTTATGTCTTGAAAGAGAGAATCAGTTCCCTAGAGAATTGATGTGCTTCCAATTCCTAATACAATATTTAGAATTTATAGAAAAATAGGATCATAAAATACTTTCTCTTTAGTACATATAGATACCACTCAACAGAATATTAAAAAAAAGTTTTATTTATTGAATATCAAAAAATTAAATAAATCATATTAATAAAATATGATGAAATCTGGAGTTAAAATATACCATATAATCAGACAAAGCAGATTATAATTCTGTTTTGTGTCTAATAAATGTTTGATATTTTCCTTTATATTGTCCTTACCAGGTACTTGATTAACAAATTATTATAATATTTAAAATCATTAATTGTGCACAGCACAACTTATTACTGCAATATTGAAAATATAGTATTTTTACAGAATCTTTCACAAATTTTTCAGTGATCAGCTGTAAACAAATGTTTGTACTGCACAGATAGTAAGACCCACACCTTTCAAAAATAAAACAGGGACCTTGTATGTACATCCTTCCTTCTGATGTCCAATACCAATGAGCCACTGTTAATAACGAGACCTGTATTACCTGTGATCAGCTGATTACCCAGCAGGCGGGAATCCGTAATTGTCAAACACACCGCATAGCAAAATATCTGTTTGTTTCCAGTTAGTCCCTGGGCACTTTGGTATTCAAATTGCTAATCCATTTGGAACAGAGAGTGGGTAAATATCAGCAGCACTTTAGTTAATAAACCTATCAATCAGTTAGTGAAGTATTTCCAGATTTCAATATTTCATAAAATTTGTTGATAATACAATCTGACCGGTTTATCCACACTGAATTGTGGTTTCTTCAGAGAGCGCAATCAACATGCAGAGGTTTCCTTCTAAACCTCTTTGCACTAATCAGGAAGCATAAAAATAATATGGCATCTGAAAACACCTGAGAGCTACAAATCAGTTACTCCTGGGGGTAAATGTATCAAGCTGAGAGTTTTCCAGCGGGTTTGAAAAGGGGAGATGCTGCCTACAGCAACCAATCAGATTCTAGCTGTCATTTTGTAGAATGTACTAAATACATGATAGCTAGAATCTGATTGGTTTTTCAAACCCGCCTAAAAACTCTCAGACTTCCCTTTACAAGGCAGCGCCGCTTTAAATTTAAGCGCTAAAGACGCTGAACTCGCCGGAGTTGAAGAATCCGGACATTAATACATTTACCCCCAGGTGTCTGTTTAGTGGTAATTAGAATCAAACTCATAACCTTTTCTATCATAGGTCATCTATTTAACTTAGGGCCAATTGGATTCACGTGATATCATAATTGTTAAAGTCTTCAAGTCTCATATTTTATTATGAGAGTTATCTAAATTGTGACACCTTTGGAGCTATATCATAAAACTTATTTTAACATAGACATAATTAAAGTCAAAGCAAACCCCCATAACTAAAACATGTTCAATTCAACACAATTCCTTTTGGGTGCATTGAATCCATAGCAAAGACCCAGAAGGCTTCTCTCGTACAGAGGGAAGCAAATCTATCTCCTCCCCTTTCTGTTGACGTAATATGTTCTATAGCCATGTTTTATAGCAGTAATTTATAATCCTTCTAAGGAACCATTGTGTTTATGTACAAAATGTCTAGCTAGACTGTCCGTACCACTTTTCTTCAGAATGTTTCTTCTGTGCTCTAAAAATCTCGTATTTAAGTCCATTGGGCCCCACACCTACAATCTATCAAACAGATCACATATTTTGACTGACTGTTTATGATATCTTCAATTTTGCATTTTTCTTTAGTTACAGAAGATTGGGAATCACATTTTATGTTTCGTACATCTTTACAGGTAATACCCGATTTCTTATTACATCTAAAGAAGCCATTAGGCTTCTTAAAGACCCCATCGTTCATAGTGTTCTCTTTGTCTTTTTCCCTCCTAAAGTGACTTGGTACCAATTTATTTTTTAATGTTATACCCCTCTTAAATATTACTCTTGGATTAGTTTACACTGAGGAAATTAGCACTTAATTCTTAGAATAAAAAAGTTCTTTTTAATAATCTTTTATTTGTCTAGAAAACGAGTTACACTGACTCACAAATAAAACATCTTTAATGTCTAATTCACTTAATTTCTATCTTCCCTTATTTTTGTTTTCACACTTATTTTCTAGTAGTTCTTCTCTATTCACTTTTTTGGTTTCACACAATGCTTTGTCCAACAGACACTGTGGATAACCTTGAACTCTAAAATAATTAATAAGTGTCCATGCTTGTTGGAGAAAAACTTTTTTGGAACTACAATTTATTCGCAGTAACAAGTTATGCTGTGCACCACTTATTATCTTATATATTATAGGAATTTGATAATCAGGTACCTGATAAGGACAATATAAAGGAAAATATCAGCAAGCAATAGCAACCTGAAAATTCTTTGGTATGCTGCTGCACCTTGAACTACAAATACCAGCATGCCCATAGATTCCAGAGCACATTGGTGCTTGTAAAACTGCAAGCAATAGCATTCCCAGGCATCCAGGGCCTGCTAGGAACTGTAGTATCACATTGGAAAATACTTTCTAAATAAAGCACATGCACTGTAAAAAGTACTTTATTAGATAAACACCTCCCCAATTCCCCATTCATGACTTTATTAAACTTCAAAGGGATCCTCTTTTTTTCTTATTTTCCATGTATATCCAAAGGAGAAAAATCCTGTTAAACTACAATGAAATGCTTCTTGCCCCAGTGTGGCTTTGCTCTGTTTGGTTAGATTGGGAGATAGCCACACTGCTTATTTAGTTGTGTTCATTCTATCAATGAGTTTCATTGTGAGCCATCATCTACTTGCTGATGAGAATAGGATGAAGCTGTATCTTAATATGCTTAAAACTTATCTTGATACACTTTAAACGTATTTTCATGCTGACGCATTTAACAAACTATTTTGCAAATCTAAAACAAAGTTAACTCCCCATTTCTGTGGCACACACTTTACATGTATGTTTTGGATGGAAATGCATACAACTCTAAATGATCCCTTCTGACATTACTACAAGCACATTACACAAACCATGGGCCTGATTTTGAGCTAGGAGCAAAGAAAAGGAGCAGATTTGCACCTTTGCAAAACCATGCTGCATTAGAGGGGGAGGTAAATTAAAAATGTAGGGACAGATTTATAGTTGTGTAGGACATGTCATAGATCAACTTTAAATTCAGTGTAAAAATAAAACTATTAAGTATTTGTGTACTACATGAAAAAAACCCTTCCATCATGGTTTGTCCAGGTGCAAAGTTGCTCTTTTTCTTTTCTTTGCTCCTAGCTCAAAATTAGGCCCATGTGTACTATAATGTCCTCTGATGTGTTAGTGAGATATGATTTGCACTATACAGGCACACTTAATTTTAAGAATCCATTTAATAGAATAAAATTGACAAAAGAGAGCTAATTGCCATGAAAAATTAAAAAAATAAATGAGTTTGCATTGAGGAGAACTAAAAGAGGAAAAGACAGTTCCAAACGCAATTGTAGGCAGGGATAAGCAACATTTTTATTTATACCCACAAATGGTCAAACAAAATATTTGTATGAAAGCAGTATTGTTGACACTTATGCATGTGCTTGTATAGGTACAATTACACTAAAAAATTCTCAGGTTCATAAACAAAAATTTGATTATATTATTTTAATTAAAAACAGATTTTACATACAGGCAATTTAATTGCAGTGGTTTCACTAATTAAAATAGAGCATAATGCTATACTCTCGATAAGTTGTTTTGAATGGGCAATCCATTTTTAATCATTCCAGAATTTTTTAAACTTGTTTATAAATCATAAAAAAATTAAATTTATTTATATTTGAGTATCCATAAAGGTGACAATGGCAACGAAAATGTCACACTTTATGAAGTGCACACCCAAAACCAAAAATGTATCCGAATTTGGCTGAACATAACATTCCAGAAACTTTAAAATTTGTTTACAAATCCCAAACAATCCAAACTTTCAAATGATTAACTAGACAGTTGGGTATAGTTTGAACTTTTGGATTTTTGGGGGATTGGTAAACAAATTTGAAAGTTTCTGAAACACTAATTTATGTAGCTGATTGTGACTATTGTCATCCCACCAGCCTTCCAGTACCTGCAAAATATATGTCTACTAAAAGACATTTCTGTAAATCCTCCACATTCAATTGTGTCTCAATTACGTGCACATGCTCTTATTCTACTCAGTTGATGGTTACTCGCCTCAATTACACCACTCAAGGCATGCTGGGGATGCTAGTCAATGGTACGCAGAAATAAATGTATGTAGTTGTTTTTGATTGGCTGATTGAGTATTGGATTCTTTATTACGCAATAATTCATTTCATTGTACTTAATTAATTATCTTCCCAAGCATCTATTTGAATTGATAAATTTATATTTTTCTGCAGGTTGCTACATAAAATAAGATTCCCATTTGATTTATATAGGGGTTTACAACAGTACTTTTTGGCACACATTTTTTCTATGATCATTTAAAGTAGAAATGCATCCAAATCTAAATAAGCCCCATTGTGAGGAAAAGTTTTCCCTGCATTACATTATTTTTAAAACTAGATTGTGCCCAACTTTGCAGACCTTCAAGTTTGATTCCAACCCCAAACAGTCCAGAGTTTGGAACACTGCTCAATGTCATTTATCATCTCAAATTAGTACATTTTGACATTGCTTATGGTCTAATGTGTCTTTACAAAGTACCTACAATTAGGGTATTTTTACCATTAATATTTAAGCATAATCTACTTAATGTTTGCCTGGTGTGAATTCTCTTGACTTCATTGTGAGCAAACACATGCACCTGATTTTGAATGAGGAGCAAAGCAAACAAAAGGAGCAAATTTGCAGCTGGACAAACCATGTTACAATGCAATAGGTACAAATTGACTTTATTTTTTGAACACAAGGAATACACTGGCTGTTTTTCCATGTAGTACACAAATACTTAATAGCTTTATTTTCACAATGAAAGTTTATCTATAATATGCCGTAACTCAACTAAAAATCTGTTCCTACATTTTAAATTTACCTCCCCCTCTAATGCAGCATTGCTTTGCCAAGGTACAAATTTGCTATTTTTTTTTTATTTGTTCCAAACTCAAAATCAGGTGCATATTGAGCATATTATCAATATACTGAAAAACACTGGCCAAAAACTAATGATTCCAAAATAAACATGGCACTTGTTAAGGTGAAACAAAAAATGCTCTTACTTTGAGGGTTAATGATGAAAAGCAAACAAAAGTAGTCAAAGCAGACAACACTTAGGAATGAGGAACATTCTCAGTATAACGGTCAATGTGAACAGATTTAAGGATTCCTGACATGTATTTTATATATATTAATAACAAATTATACAATTCAAATATCATTTACATTTTGTTATATAACCATTTTACAATTTCACTTTTTCTGTTGAATACTAAAATTTACCCCCAGCATTCTCAGCAGAGCCTTCTTCACATCTTTATTCCGAAGACTGTAGATTAGAGGGTTTATCGTGGGTGTAACTACTGCGTATAGTGCTGTAAAGACCGGTTCTAATACATCAGAGTATTGTGATGGTGGCATCATGTACACAGACAAAGCTGACGTATAGTAAATAATGACAATGGTGAGGTGGGATGAGCAGGTGGAGAAGGCTTTTTTTCTTCCTTCATCAGATTTTATCTGTAAGATGACCCTGATAATTTTTACATAAGATGTGAAACTGAACATAACTGGGAAAACTCCACATACCATTGTTTCCAGACCGATAATAATATAAAACTCTTCAGTGCCACCACAGGAGATGTTAATCAGAGCTTTAGCATCACAGAAAAACTGGTGTATGGTATTTGAACGACAGAAGGACATGTTTGAAATTGGGATTGTTACCAAAATTGAATTTAAGCATCCTGATATCCAAGTGCCAGATGCAAATAAGAGACAGTTTTTCCTATGTAAGATATAGTGATAGTGTAAAGGATTACATATAGCAACATATCGGCCATATGCCATAATGACTATTAGAACATCCTCTGTGGAGACAAACGAAAGATAAAAGTACATCTGTGTGAAGCATTGTATGAAGGATACTGTATTATCTCCAGATAATAACATGTACAGCAGTTTAGGGACAGTAGTGGTTGTATAACAGATATCTACTAAGGCCAGGTTACATAGAAATAGATACATGGGAGTGTGTAACTGATCATCAATATATATCACTGTAATTATAATAGAATTGAAGAGTATCCCAAATATATATAGGAAGAAAAATACACTGGTAATTAAAAATGTAAAATCAAGTTTTTCAGAAAATGGCAACAAGTTGAATTCATTAATATAAGTCTGGTTCTCCATGTCATTTTCAGGTTATACTGCAAGAAAACATTATTATTACAATATTAGTGGTTACTGTGTCACATCCGTATTCTGAGTTAGCACTCAGAATGCCCTAGGAATAGTGAATGAATCAATCCTAAATTAGTAATTCTGTGTTCCTGCATTCTCATACCTTTATACCTAGTTACTCAATTATTTTCCAAGAAAAACTAGGTATTTGCTAAAGAACATATAAAAAAGGGGAAAAAAATAATACAATTCTTTATAAAACCCTATGTATGCATCTCTTTCAACTGTGTCTACATGTTCAATACAGTCATATGTTTAAAATATATTAAAGTAGAACAGCAGAATGTTGTGGGCCTGATTCATCTTCAAATGCAATGTCAATACAACTTGTGTTTAAAAAAAATGGACTTAACTTGCACGCACGTACGCCTGTTTTCAAGTACAAGCAGATCTCAAGAAATCTTTCCTTTGGAATATGGTTATATGTTCGCTCCAGCTATGCATTACTTAATATATACACGGTGGCTAAGTGCTTAGCACTTCTGCCTCACAGCACTGGGGTCATGAGTTCAATTCCCGAACATGATCTGTGTGGGGTTTGTTTGTTCTCCCCATGTTTGTGTGGTTTTCCTTCGGGTGCTCCGGTTTCCTCCCACACTCCAAAAACATACTAGTAGGTTAATTGGCTCCCATGAAAATAGACCCTAGTCTCTCTCTCTCTCTCTCTGTTTGTCTGTGTGTGTATGTTAGGGAATTTAGACTGTAAGCTCCAATGGGGCGGGGACTGAAGTGAATGAGTTCTCTGTACAGTGCTGCAGAATCAGTGGCGCTATATAAATAAATGGTGATGATGATGATACACACAAACAGAACAGATTGCAGGATACACACATGCATAAGTTTGTTTTTTTGTAGGTGAATATCTTTGACATCACTGCAACGATTGGGACGAAACCAATGCAAGGAGGCTTATTTTGGCCAGGTTTTAAGGGGGGTTAGGATGCCAGTCAGACCTTCTATTTTTGTACATATTATACATATATAATTTTATATATATATATATATATATATATATATATATATAAATATGTATAATGAATATATAATAAGCAGTGAAAGCGCTAAGTGAAATTGTGCAACCAATACCTAAAAATGTGTACAAATGTAAACCTGTGCAGATATAAATAGAATCACATACAGTAGGAAACTTACAATTCATAGCACATATTTGCAAGTGGCCAAAAACCTAAAATATCAAACAGTAAGAAGCACACCACATAGTGTACCATATATAAAATTATCAAAAAATGCAAACTCAAAGTGTAGTAATAGTAACTCTAAGTGATAAAGTAATAACAGCTTATCTGGTGAAGGCAATTATATTCTGGATATCTTCAATATGAATCTTCTTAATTCCAAAACATGGGACTCTCAGAGGGGTAGTCAAAATTGTATATACAAAGACAGACATAGATCCTCTGCACTCTCCATGTATAAGCTGGCTATGTGTAATATATATATATATATATATATATATATATACACATATATATATATTTACTGTATGGACATGAAACAAAAATGTGATGTAGCATTTGACAAGAAGAAGCTACTTACTCACTCTGCAGTTTCGTCCAAACACATTTTCTGTGTAATCAGACTTTTTAGATGTCAAGTTGAGCCTTACAGTGATCCTCAGAAAAAAACAGTAGGAAAATGCTTTCCCTACACAGTGGTCAAAATCTTATCTTAAATTAAGGTTTTTGATGCTCCAGAAACATTCACAAAATTCTCCTTAAATATTACTAGTAGCAAATTTATATAATTGAATAAGTCTTTCAGGTGTTGTGGTCTTAGAAAAGCTGTAGATAACATGTTATGAGTTACCTTAAACTAAGCACTACTGACGGAAAACAATAATGTTGTGTCCTACAGTCGGATTGCAGTTTACAAATATAAACAATATACCACATCATGACAACCATACTCAGTCACAGTAACATTGTACAGTACATTGTAATTTAGTTGATGGATCAAAACTCACCATTAAATGAGCCTAAAGCAAAACATTAGGAAGGAAGGAGCTATATTTATACTGTGTGGATCCCTACACAATGTGTTATTAATTAAATTGTTACAGTAGGGAGAACAAGAAAATTATGGAAATAATTGCCCTTAGGTTGTGCCAATGGGACTTAATTATAAAGTTTTAGAATGATAGTAATAACCCTTTACAGCCTTCAGCTTTGTACATTATTTATGATCAGCTTTTTAGCAAACGTAATGGTTTTAACATTATATTTTTGAGAACATTTGAATTTAGTAAAAATACTGCAAAATATGTCCCTGTCTCAAGCTGTTGCACAGGGAGATACTTAAAACTGCAACTTTTGTATATGTTGTTGTAGGGTTGTATTTGCTTTTTTCATTGCAATGTTCATGTTGATAAAATTTAAGAAACTTAGTTTTATATGGATTTTACAAAATACAAAATGTTACATTTTAAGAATGATTATTTTTCAATTTTGAAGTGCATGGAATGTTGGGTTGTCCACTCACCTGGCTTTATATCCTGAAATATTGTTTGACAGTTATTTTGCTACAACTGCCCCTGTAAAATGGGGATGCACTTACTTTACCAGGGTTATGCGCCTGGCTGGTGCATGGATGAAAGTGTAAAAATGTCACTTCAAAGTCCAGCCTATTGCCACTTTTGGGAAACCGCCATCTTTACTTATCTTTTCTGCTTTGTTTGTATTTTTATTACATGTCACTTTTTTCAGAGAGACACACCTGAGGGTAACAGATCATCATCATCATCATCAAAAATTACTTATATAGGTCCAGGAGATTCCGTACTGCTTTACAACCGATAAAACTATATGGCACTTGGATTCCTACTCTTGGATGGTAAACAGATGTGTTGTTCTATATATATATATATATATATATATATATATATTATAGGCACTTGTAAAAGTTTTAAATCCCCACTGAGTTTTATTGGCATCAAAGCAAAAATTTCAAACAGTAGCAAAGGTCCTTCCACATTTCCCCTCCACCACAGTTCTACGGACACATCTTCCATATAAGAGACTAGACCCCAGGAGATCTCTAACCTCCAGGTAAATTAATGGATCCTATTATTTTTTCTTCTTTTCCATGTAAATCCAAAGAAAATAATTCCTCTTAAGCGACACTGAAATGCTTCTTGTCCCAGTGCGGCTTCGCTCTAATTGTTTAGATTGTGAGATAGCCTCTCTGATTGTTTAGTTGCGTTCATTCTATCAATGAGGTTCATTGTGAGCCATCACATACTTGATGATAAGAATAGGGTATTTAGGATGAAGCTGTATCTTAATATATTTAAAACTGATCTTGATGCACTTTAAACTTATCTTCATTCTGACGCATTTAACATACTATTTTGCAACTCTAAATAAATATGTTAACTCCCCATTTCTGTGGCACACACTTTACGTGTACGTTTTAGATAGAAATAAAGTCAACTTTGGTTTACCATTGAATTGCATCCCTTTAGGCCTGGAGAGATATAAAGGAAGTGAGCAAACATAAACTGGGTAAAATAAGAGTGTGTTCATGCAACTGAGATACAGTTAAATGTGGAAACATCTCAGAAATATTATTTAGTAGCCATACCTCTTGAGGGTATTGGAAGGCTGGCGGAATGACAACAATCACTATCGGCAGCAGTATGTAGCTGCTCTTGATTGGCTGATTGCATATTGACTTCTCCAACTTATAGTACTTAAGTCATTATTTTCCTGGCTATATTGTATCAAATAGTGGACATCTATTTGCATGAATTAATTTATATATCCAACTTGAAATGGTATCATCTCCCTCAACTAACAATCAACTCAATTCCTTCCCAGCACCCTCTGACATCCTCTTGTCATTTGATCCCACAAATGAAAAGGAAGTTTCTACTCTCTTCTTATCTTCCTACTCTACCTCCTGTCCTCTCAATCCCATACCCTCACAAATAGGTAGGTCCCTGTCTCCTGTGCTTATTCCACCGTTAACTAAAATCTGTAATCTATCTCTCTCTACTGTTATCTTTCCATGAAAATCAAAGTTACTCCCTGGCGCAGTGGTATGGGTATTTAACGTTAAAAAATATGTAGGTACACCTTAGCCTTGGAATACCATTATTAAATATACCATTCCAAATGTACCGGTAACTTAAATATTGGTCACATGACAGTCTACATCCTACTTTGGCTAAAATTAGATACTGTATCTGTGGGCTCATTTTAGCCAAAGTAAGATGTAGACTGACATGTTAGCAATATTTAAGTTACATTTGGAACGGTATATTTAATAATGGTTATAAGGGGATCCTGTAACCATATTGTGCTTTGTTTTATTTATTCCAATCCAGTGCACTGGAATCATGTTGTATTATTAAATGTGCTACATGAACGTTTCTACTCGTACAATTGTATTCCAAGGCTAAAGTATACCTACATATTTTTTAACATTAAATACCCATACCACTGCGCCAGGGAGTAACTTTGATTTTCATTAATAAATCGGGGACTGGGACATACCCCCCACACTTCTCCCACAGGCTGCAACTTACACTATGTAAGCTAGCGCGGTCCCTTTCAATATATCTAATATTATCTTTCCATCACTATTCAAGGACACAGTGATTACTCCTATTCTGAAAAAGCAAAATTCTGACCCAAACTCTTGCTCAAATTACTGCCCTATCTCTCAGCTCCCATACCCCTCCAAACTTCTCAAGAGAATTGCCTACACTCGCCTCACATGCTTCCTTTCTGCAAACAACACAAGACACTGTCCTATCCTGTTTCTCACCCTACCTATCTAATTCTACTTTCATTGTTAATTTCTGTGGAACAACCTCCACTATGCTTCCTTTATCAGTTGGAGTACTACAAGGCTCCATCCTAGAACCTCTTCTCATCTCTATTTATACCAGTTCTCTTGGACAACGAATATGCTCCTTTGAATTTCTGCATCATCTCTATGCAGATGATACACAATTTTATCTATCCTCTTCTGATCTCTCACCATCTGTGTTGTCTTGCGTTACTGACTGTCTTTCTGCCATTTCATCTTAGATGTCCTCTCGCCAACTCAAACTCAATCTTTCAAAAACAGAATTAATAATACTCCCACCCACCAGTAGAAGCTTCCTGCCTGACATTTCAATTTCTGTTGAAAAAATGACCATAAATCCCACCCCACAAGCTCGCTGCCTAGGTGCAATCCTTGATTCACAACTATCCTTTGTTCCCCACATCAACTCTATATTTACATGATGTTGCATACATGTAAAAAACATTTCCAGAATATATATATATATCCCACACAAGACACTGCAAATACTTTAATTCATGCACTCATCATCTCCAGCATCGACTTTTGCAAGTCCCTCCTTACTGGTGTTCAAAATTAGACTTGAGAACCTAAATCTCTTTTGCTTGCAGCAACTAGATTGATTTTCCATGCAAATCATTCTTCCTCTGCTGAGCCATTCTGTCAGCCTCTACATTGGTTGCCTGATTTTAAACAAATCCAATTTAAAATTATTCTGCTAATATTCAAGGCCTACAACAAAATTGCACCATCATACATCTCCTCACTTGTCTCAAAATATCTCTCAACTCAACACCTTCGTTCTGCACAAGACCTGCGTTTCTCATCCACTCTCATCACATCCTCCCATTCCCGGTTACAGGACTTTTATCGGGCTGCACCCACTTTGGGAAATCTCTACCTCGCACAATAAAACTTTTCTCTAGTCCTCAAACCTTCAAGCGCTCTCTGAAAACCCACCTCTTCAGGCAAGCTTATGATATTCCTCAACCCCCTCTTAATCTCCCTAGGTTACCCTATTACCACCCTCTACACAGCTAACACAAGACAACAACCCTCTGACCAGCATATTTCTGTGACTGAACATACAGCCCACTAAATACTTTTTAACCTTTGCATTCTAGCTGGACAAACATGCAACATGATGTAGCACTTACCCTTGTGTATTAAACCATTGTCCCATAGATTGTAGGCATGTGAGCAGGACCCTCTTACCTCTCTGTATGTATTACCCAGTATTGTTTGATTACTGTTAGTAATGTTTTTTCCAAATTGTAAAGCATTAGAAATCTGCTGGTGTTATATAAATTAATTTTGTTGTTGATGATGATGATGATTTTCATGTATATTACTGCATAAAAAATGATTCCCATTAGATTTGCACAGGGGTTACCAACAGTATTTTTTTGCATACATTTTTTCTATGTACAATTGAAGTATATATGGATCCAATTCTAAATGAGCCTCATTGTGCATAAACACAGATTTCCCTGCATTACATTATTTTTAAAACTAGATTGTGGACAACTTTGCAGAAACCTTCAAATTTGATTCAAACTCCAGAATTTGGAACACTGCTTAATGTCATTTATCATCTCACATTAGTACAACTTGACACTGATTAAGGCTTAATTTGTCTTTACACAGTACCTACAATTAGGGTACTTTTACCATTACTAGTTAAGCATAATCCACTTAATGCTTGCCTAGTGTGAATTTTCTTTGAATTCATTCTGAGCAAACACACATTGAGCATATTGGGCCTGAGTCATTAAGGAAAGTAAGGCAAAAAAAGAGTATATTTTCTCTGGGACATACCATGTTAGAACACAAGGGGTGCAATTTACTATCTTGAACATAAGTTAAATACTGGCTGTTTTTTCATCAAGCAAAAAAATACTTGATAACTTTCTTTATTTTTACACTGCAATTTAAAGTTGATCTAGGACATGCCCCAACCCATCTATAATTCTTTCTCCACATTTTAAATTTACCTCCCCCTTCAATGCAACATTATTTTGCCCAGGTGCAAAGTTACTCCTTTTTTATGCTTTACTCTCCATAATGACTCGGGCCCATTATCATTACACTGAAAAACACTGTAGAAAAACTAATTATCCAAAAAAAACACATGACACTTGTGAAGGTGAAATAAAAATGCTCTTACATTGAGGTTTATTGATGAAAAGCAAAAAAAAAGTGGTCAAAGCAAACAAAACATAGGAATGAGGAACTTTCGATCAACATAACGGTCAATGACATTTATTTTTTTAAAATATTAATAACAAATGATACAATTCAAATATTATTTACATGGTGTTATAAAACCATTTTGCAATTTCTCTCTTTTTGTTGAATACGAAAATGTACCCACAACATTCTCAGCAGAGCCTTTTTCACATCTTTATTTAGTAGCCTGTAGATTAGAGGGTTGATGGTGGGTGTAACTACTGCATATAGTGCTGTAAAGACCGGTTCTAATACATCAGAGTGTTTTGATGATGGCATCATGTAGCTGTCATATAGTAAATAATGACAATGGTGAGGTGGGATGAGCAGGTGGAGAAGGCTTTTTTTCTTCCATCATTAGATTTTATCTGTAAGATGACCCTGATAATTTTTATATAAGATGTGAAACTGAACATAACTGGGAAAACTCCAACTACCATTGCTTCCAGACAGATCATAATATAAAACTTTTCAGTGCCATCACAGGAAATGTTAATCAGAGCTTTAGTTTCACAAAAAAACTGGTGTATGGTATTTGAATGACAGAAGGAGATTTTTGACATTGTGATTGTAACCAGAATTGAATTTATGCATCCTAATATCCAATTGGCAGATGCAAATAAGAGACAGTTTTTCCTATTTAAGATATAGTGATAGTGTAAAGGATTACATATAGCAACATATCGGTCATATGCCATAATGAATATTAGTAGATCCTCTGTGGAACCAGCCAGAATATAAAAGTACATCTGGGTGAAGCATTGTATGAAGGATACTGTATTATCTCCAGATAATAACATGTACAGCAGTTTAGGGACAGTAGTGGTTGTATAACAGATATCTACTAAGGCCAGGTTACAGAGAAATAGATACATGGGGGTGTGTAACTGATCATCAATATATATCACTGTAATTATAATAGAATTGATTAGCACTCCAAATATATACAGGAAGAAAAACACAGTGGTGGTTAAAAATTTATAATTAGGATTTTTAGAAAATGGCAACAGGTTGAATTCATTAATATAAGTCTGGTTTTCCATTTCAGGTTATACTGTAACAAAGTATTATTATTACAATATTATTGGCCACTGTGTCAGATCCATATTCTGAGTTAGCACTGCCCTAGGCAAAGTGAATAGATGTATCTTAAATTAGTAACACTGCACCCTGCATTCTCATAACTTTATGCCTAGCTATTCAATCATTTTGCAAGGGAAAATTGGTATTTTCTAAGGAATATATAAAAAAGTGGAAAAAATAATAAAATTCTACAAAAAAACATATGTATGTAGATGCTTCAACTGTGTCTACATGTCAAATACTGACAGTGTTTAAAATATATCAAAATAGAACAGAAGAATATTAAGGGCCTGATTCATTTTTGAACACAATGTGCACTCAACTTGTGTTAAAAATATAAATAAAAACCACAAACATAATTTGCATAATTTGCATGCAGGTAGGTCCATATTCAAGTACAAGAAGATCTCAAGAAATGTTTCTATTTGAACATGGGTATGAGTAAGTTCTGGCTATACATTACTTACAGATATCTGTGCAATATAAAGCCCCATCAAAACACATGCACAACATTTAAAAACAAATTATAATAATTTAAATCTATTAATGCTACAATCATTAATAAAAGTATATGAAAAAAGGTCTTTTATTTTTTTACATTAAATACATATATCAGGATGTTCTTAATGTATTTTGCAATTAAAATTCATTTTTATAGTCTTTCTTACTTCCAATTACATGTATCTGTCAGTCATCACTATCAGTCAGCACTTTCAACTGCCCTGTTGCAAGATGGTGCAGGCGATTCGGCTAAGAAACACATACAGTACCTAAGAGATATCATGAACTTGAATTAGACACATATACCTGTCCTCTACACACACCCTCACTGTACAATACCTACTTGTCCACCTCTTTCCTCCCCTGTTCCGCCCTTCAAGTCATAGGCAGTTGAAAGTGTCATTTGTGTTTGTCATTTCACGTAAGATATGGCATGGAATGGAACTTACATCCAAAGATGAATCAGGCCCTGAATCTGACCTACTATTTGTAGAATACCTTATTTTGTATTTTACACTTAATTATGTTTACTACAATTGCTAAATTACATGTTGAGAGGAAAGAAATGTTTCCTATTCGGCTTGTTGGACAATTTGTAAAACCCGCTTGACAGGATGGACCACCTATGCCACCCTGTCTGTTGTTGCTGGGAACCGGCTAGGCTTACTTTGCCACTGTTCCCTTTCTTTATCCCAATTGTGCCCTCTAACTGCAGTAGGAGGGGCTTAAGCTGCTTCCACCACTGGACTCCTTCACAGCATCCAGAACCGCTTTCCTTCTGGGTAACTGTTGCTGCTAGTGTACCCCCTTGCTGATGCACCTGGGTCGGTACCCCATGATCTCTTCCTATTGATCAGGGTTGCTGTGAATGGATCCCTCTGGCCTATCACACTGACCAGAGCTGCTGTGTAGCAGGCAGAGCGGTGGTACTGGAAAGCTGGGTCCAAACCTCATAACAGCTGGAAACTGATTATATTTGGGTCTAATCTGCAGGCCACATGAAATTGCATCAGGGAAGAAGTTGTCAAGCAGGTCTTGAAGCAAGTGATGTTTATTTAGCTCAGGTGTCCTGACAAGGACAGTTCACACTGGTTGAAGGTACCAGTGATCAGGGGCCTGATTCATTAAGGATCTTAACTTAAGAAACTTCTTATTTAAGTCTCCTGGACAAAACCATGTTACAATGCAAAGAGTGCAAATTAGTATTCTGTTTTGCACATAAGTTAAATACTGACTATTTTTTCATGTAGCACACAAATACTTGATAGCTTATTTGTACACTTAAATTTAAAGTTGATATTTGTGTGCTACATGAAACAGAACGTCAGATGGAACAAGAATGATACATTTCAGTACAAACAAGTGCTGTTTTATACACATTCTGACACACATGTCAGCAGAGGATAACGCCGCCCCCTGATCCCATGTGGCTCCGCCACGTCTGAAATATTCCATCAGATCTCAGGATGTAATCTAATCTTGCATATAAAAAAAATACTTACAAATGTCATAAAGTGAGTGCCTAAAACTTGCTGTGATTTCCTGCATCCTGTCTTAGAGACAGAGGAAATCTAACAGCAAATCTAATTAAACCTTCCTGTGCCTTCAGGTGTGTTGGACACTCACACATCAAAAGGTCCAATTAACATGAGAATGACATGGAGTCCTTTCTTCAGACAGCTGCAGAATACACATTCCCTCCACTCTATTGCTAACTTGAGAATTCCCAAAGAAAAGTTACAGCCCCAAACAAGACATTTCCATACAAAAGACATCCCAATGTAACACGATAAGTGCATCTGCAATTATATACATTGGTGCCTGCATCACTAATTGAAATACATTTCTACAATAAATTATTTCTACATGATCCAGCCACAAATAAATTATTTATACATGATCCAGCCACACTGCTCAATAGTTTTTCAGTGAAATCAAAGTGTTTTTATTTATGATGTTTTAGAACAAAATATTTAAAAAAATGTTTTGTTCATCGCTGATTTCATTATATTCACCTGATATGTTGCAATTTATATCTAGTGATCATCATTGTTGTGCGTTTAAAATATAGAATAATATGTTTTAGTATTAACTTGAGTTGCAATATATTGAATTTAATTATGGTAACTGTACATAATATTATAAAGTAGTTCTACTTTATTCTCAGAGAAGCTAGATTCCTCATCTTCACATGGTCCACAACAGATTCTGTTAAGAAAAATCACAATAATGTTGGAAATTGTACACAAACTTGACACACAGTGCTATTCCTCACCTCTGTGTATAAAACATTTTTGTTTCTTTTATTCAAATTGTTAAATAGTGTTGTATTGCTAAATGCGTGGTATGCCTCAGAATATGGCATGAGTGGATCAGATGTCAAAACCATTTTAAGTCTATACAATTTAATAAAGGTTTGTTAGAAATGTGCACTTCTGTGAACCATACACACTAAAGTCATGTATCTATTCCTTGCTGTATCCTCTGTGTATATCATCTGCTTCTTCTACATTTTGATGACTGCTATCTATAATGGAATGTAAGTACATGTTAGAGCAGTCTTCTTTCAGATGTCTGTGGGATACAGTGGACCATTTGGAAAATTGACAAAAATCCACCTTTATAGGAGGTGGTGGGATGCTGGTGCATTGAAAATGTATGATATATAACTCACTTATGTTATTGCGATGTGTTTGCAGGAGTGCCAACATCTGTAAGTAATATCTATATAAACAGTAGTTGTAATGTCATCTATTATAATCATTGGTTAATTTGACAAATGTATGTAGTACAAGGAATAAACCAGTGTTTCCACTTTCAGGGTTTTCCCCTTTTTTTTTCATTGTTTTCTAGTTTTCTTAGTTTTTCCCAAATAAAATAAAGTCAAGACCAGGAAATCTGGAAATTGTAAATGGAAACACTGATTTTAAGCCACCTCAGATCTCTGTAACCTCCATAAAAGCACTCAGCCTACAGCTTTGTGCTATCTAAGGTTACATAACTTCTTGGACACCTCTTATATTGTTATCATTTACAATAGGAAGTACTCAATGAATACTGAAGTTTGCTGATAAAATAAAAATAGGAGAAGATGACAGAATATGTTTCATATTTTCTAATTGCATTTAATCCATAACCCTCATCTTCTATCATAGATGTGTTTAATGGATAAGCCATCAATAACAAATGAAGATAAATAAAAACAACTGTTGATCTTAGGATCTTGATCATATTTATCTGAAAGGAAAATAAGTCACACATTCATCACATATTACTCATCTGTCTTATTTACATCTTGTGGCACTTATATATGTCAGAATAGGAGCCAATTTTCTAACAAAATACTGACTATTTTTACACCTGTCCTGAATAAAGAAACTATATTGAAACATTGCAGACTTATAATCTTTCTAAAAAAGAAAAAAAAATCAAAAATATATTTTGTTTTACAGCAAATTTATCATTTATCATTATATATAAACCAATCATCTGGTTTGGAATTATTTCACAGCCAAGGTAATTATTAGTTTTGTAGCATATTTTGCAATTTTTTTGTCTTCGATGAATCAAATGTGTACTATATTAGTGGTTTATTGTACTTACATAAATAATAATAATAATAATCTTTGTTAGATTTTAAATTTTCTTTAAATAAAAAGAAAACATTTTAAGGGAACAGAATTATTATTTCATCATGATTTGTATAGCTGAATTTTTCTACTTGTAACTTTTTGACAAATCGCAAAGAACCTTTTTAAATTATTCTTTGTGTCCTACCCATGGATCCCAGATTTGAAGTCTGCAGAGATAAAGCAAACTAATAGTCATATAATCAAAATTTTCACAGCAGCAAAGAATATTTGAAAACATAAGTGTGATAATCCTCTGTCCGTCAGCATGAGACAAGATCAGTGCTATGTAGTGAACTGAACAATGGAAGCAAGCAGGAAGTGATAGCAGAAAGAAAAGGGTAACCCAGAATATTTATATGAGGCTTTTGTCAAACGGGTGCAAGAAAAGTGTGATTTAAACATATCTCTACATGACAAAGTTCATACATCCAACTTGTTTATTAAGTTATATGTTAATAAAGCATGTGTTATTTTGCAATAACAAGTATTAGTGTTAATGACATATAAGCTTGGTATGTACTAAATGCAATTTCTTGTATTGCAACCAAAATTGTGGGACCTATATGGGTAATTTTAGAAGCAAAAGTGTGTCTCTGGTTGTATTATGAATGTTCATATTAGTATCCTGAAAACTATTCCTATGGATATTAATAATAATATTAATACATAAATGTTTGTATATATATTTATATATATATATACTGTATATACATATAACAAACATTTGGCAAAAAGAATGGGTAAAATGAATATTAACTGTATTTACACACTTACTGCACAGTTTAGTTCAAACACATTTTCTGTGTAATCAGACTTTTCAGACTTCAGCTTAAGCCTTAAGCTCCTCAGAAAATAAATAGGACAATTATTTACCTACACAATCAAAATCTTATCTTAAATTAAAGTTTTGATGCTCCAGTAACATTCCCAGAAATCCCTTTAAATATTACTAGCAGCAAATGTATTTAATTGAATGTTCTTCAGGTGTTGCGGTCTTATAAAAGGTGTAGATAAAATGATTTGAGTAACCTCAAAAATAATCATAACTGACAGAAAACATTAATATTGTGTCCTATGGTCGGATTGCAATTTACACAAATAAAAAATATACCACTTTGTGACAATCATAATCAGTCACAGTAACATTGTACAGTACATTATAATTTAGTTGATGGATCACAACTCACCATTAAATGAAGATCAAGCAGAACAGTGGATAGGAAGGAGCCATACTTATACTGTGTGGATCCCTATACAATGTGTTATTAATTAAATTGTTACAGTAGGGAGAACAAGAACATTATGGAAATAATTGCCATTAAGATGTGCCATTAGGACTTAATTATAAAGTTTTGGAATGATAGTAATAACACTTTTCAGCCTTCCTTTTTGCACATTGTTTATGCTCAGTTATTTAAGAACTGTAATTAGTTTTTTCAGCATTATATTTTTTTGAGAAAGTTTGAATTTAATGAAAATATTGCAAAATATGTTCCTGCACAGGGAAATACTTAAATCTTTAACACTTTTTTATATATTGTTGTGGATTTGCATATGGACAAAATATAAGAATTTAGTTTTGTGTGGGTCTTACAAAATGCAAAATATTACCATTTAAGAATTATTATTTTTCAATTTTGAAGTGCAATGCTGGGTTGTCCACTCACCTGGCTTTATATTCTGAAATATTATTTGACAGTTATTTTGCCACCAGTGCCCCTGTAAAATTGGGATACACTCACTTTTACAGGGTTGTGGGCCTGGCTAGAAATGTACATGAAGGAAAGTGCAAAAATGTCAGTTCAAATTCCAGCCTATTTCCACTTTCTGGAAACCACGTTCTTTACTTATCGTTTCAGCTTTGTTTCTATCTTTATTACATGTCATTTTTTTCAGAAAGACACACCTGAGAGTAGCAGATGATACTATATGGCTCTTGCATTCCCTCCTTTTGGTGGTAATGGATTGTCTGCAACTGCCGCACCAGTCACCTCTAGGAACAAGCCCATTGTTTTTCCTCCTTCTAGATCCTCATTCCACTTGGATCTCTCCATCACTGTCAACAACACCACAATCTCTTCTGTCCCCCAACTCTGCTGCCTGGGTGTCACCCTTGAATCCTCCCTCTCTTTTGCACCCCACATTCAATCCCTTGCCCATTCCCATCGCTTCCAAATTCACAACATTGCCCACATCTGGCCCATCCTATTTCCGGGTGCCACCTAAACCATTATCTATGCACTCATTATTTCCCGACTTGACTATTGTAACCTTCTCTTCACCGGCCTCCCCTGCTCCCATCTTGCCCCCCTTTGTTCTATACACATTGCAATCGCGAGACTTATTTTCATTTCTCGACTCTCTTCTTCTGCCTCCTCTCTCTGCCTTGCCTTACACTGGCTCCCTGTCCCCAACAGAATCCTTATAAAACTTATTACCCTCACCTACATGGCTATCTCCCACTCCACTGCCCCATAAATCTCCAATCTCCTCTCAATTCACACTCCCACACTGTTACTGCAATTGGCCTATGACCATTTCCCCTCCTCCACTCTGATCCCCTCATCTCATTCCAGAATCCAAGATTTCTCCCGAGCTGCTCCCCAGAATTGGAATGACCTCCCATGCTCCATCAAAATTTGTGCTCCTTCAATTGGGCACTTAATACTCACCTTTTCCTCAAAGCCTACCAGTCTCCCATTTAATGCTCTCTCCTTGCTCGCTCTAATCTCCTCTTTTTTCCCATCTCCCTACATGTTTCTCCTACGCTTGTTCCCCTCTTCTAACTCCCCTTTGTGCCAGCTGTCAGTTTACCCACCCTTAATGATATAAGCTCTTACAAGCAGGAACCTCTTCCCTCCTTTCTCATACCTATTGTTCTGCTCCCACTTTACTGTACTGTATGCTTGGAACTTTTGGAGTCTTGATATTACTCATTTTTTGTTCAGTACTGTTTGCCCTGTATGGTTTATTGCTTGTATTGTGTACAGTGCTTCAGAAATCTTCTGCCACCTTATATACAATGGATATTAATAATAATTATATATATATATATATATATAAATATATATATATACACACACACACACTATATGGTCAAAATATTTGGGCCACACCTGTTAATTATTGAATTGAGGTGTTTCAATCAGACTCGTTGTCAGGGGTGTATAAAGTCAAGCACCTAGCCATGCACTCTCCATTTGCAAAGATTTGTGATACGAAATGTGTCATTCTGAAGAGCTCAGTGACTTCAAGGTATGGTGGTAGCATGTAAAATCAGTGTGGTCAACAACTGCTAAGATGCATGGTGCATAAAAGTCACCAACGCTCTACTAATTCCATAGCTGAACAGTTCTGAACTTCCACTGGCTTTATTGTAAGCACAAAAACTGTGCATGGGTGCTTAATGGAATGGCGGAGCAGCTGCATGCAAGCCTCACATCACCAAGACTAATGGCAAATGTTGGATGGAGTGGTGTAGAAAACACTGACACTGTACTGTGGAGCAGTAGAAACGTGTTATGTGGAGTGACGAATCACGCTTCTTTGTTTGGCAGTCAGATCGGCGAGGGATGAGGCACGAAATGACTACTTTTGTAACCAATTACACAGTAGTCATTTCAATTTGAATATTCATAGAGGTTACAATGACAATGGACATGTCATGCTTTATGAAGAACAAACATTTTTTGTGTAAGATACAGTGTCACAGTCACGAAGATGGAGCATGCGACACCTACCAGTACATGGTGCTACTGAGTACTGAGTCTAACACGCCCCTGGTTTTCACCAGGGACCCCTGCAAGGAGGTATGGACTTGGCTGCAAGGGACGAGCAGGTCGCTGCCCTCAGTATCAGTTCACTGGTGAGGTATCAAATGAGGCAGCGGTGATGGAACACCAGAATGAAGAATCAAATGCAGCGGTAAACAGGATAGTCAGCAAGCCGTATCAAAACCAGGGAGACAAACACAGCCAAATCAGGAACAGGAGAATGGCCAGGAAGCCGAGTCAGAACCAAGAATCACTAAAAACCAAAATCAGGAACCAAAGGAGCAGTCGGGAATAAGCCGGGGTCAAAATCTAATTGGCACAGGAACAAACACTGGATCAAGGCTGAAGACCAAATACTCTGGCAAGCAAATGGTGTCAGAGTGTTCTATAAATAGAGGAAAGAGATCCCTGATTGGTGCTGCCATAATCGGTGGGAGGAACGCAACCAATCGCCAAGTAGTCACTATGCGACAGAGCATGATGTCCTGCTCATGTGTACAGATTGTAAACAGGATGGAGTCTCTAGTCGCTATGCAAAGGTTGCCAAGCTCAGCATACGCATGCGAACAGAATGAAGAATGTACATTGCTATGCATTGGGACAGGATCGCTTGGAGACAATCGCCCATCTAGAGGCAGAAGCAGGACGGCGCTGTGAAAGGATATCTGTCTATAATTTTTCTCCCTTCTGTGCATTTAACCTTTTTATTATGTGTTATAAATGTGCATACACAAATTACATGCTATCACAACAGCACATTCTGTTTGCTGCAAATTATTAATTAGTGTTACACCTTTTAGAACATAGTAGTTCTTTCATCAGGCATCTGGACATTGAACAGAAAAAAGTTTTACATAGCCTGTCATGTTGCAGAAGACGAACATAGTGATAACATCACTAAATACAATTAATATGCAATTAAAATAATTAAATAAAAACAGCTATATACCAAAATATAAAATATGATAAGTATCATAATAAGATAAAAATATATTTTTTAATAAGCATGGAATAGAGAAACAATAAATTTAAAAAGTAGTTAAATAACTTTGTTTCTTTTTTATTTATATAGTGCTAACATAATACACAGTGCTTTACAGATAATGTGTTTTAATCAATCACAATAGACTTTGGTCCATTGGAGCTTAAAATCTAAGTTCTCTAACACACAAACGCACACTTGCATTGATTTTGTTAGAAGCCAAATAATCTCATAGTGTGTTTTGGAGCTCTGAGGAAATCCACAACTTTTGCAGCAAAACAATGCAGCTAAGGACAAAATAAACAAGCTCAAAATAAATTGTTCCTATGTCAGAATGGAACCCATGGCTCCAGCGCTATGAGTATAAGATGATGAATTATTTAGAAAAAACAAATGTGTTTGTGATGTTCATGAGAATAATAATTTTAATTTGAAGTATTTCCCTTTTGATCAGTCCACCCTTTTGCATCTTCCCTCATCAGTGGGGAAGCAACCAATGATCGACAAGAGACAATCAAGGTGAGATTTAATTTTATTTCTTAAAGAAAAGCCATATGATTGTTATTTATATAATGTCCCTTGGGACTTACAGTATCCATAGAAATATTTTTCCAAAGATTCCATACCATAGGCTGCTAGATGGTTGGGATTGTTGTTACGATTTTAAAAAAAAATGTTTAGCTATTGTGGTTAGAGGTTTCATTCTTTTTACATCCAGTTCTGCATTGCGGATGTTACCGATATACTCAAGTAATCTTTGTTTAAAAGGTTTATTTGTCATACCTATATAACTCAAACTGCAAGTGCAAGTCAAACAGTAAAGCAACCCTTGAATATTACAGATAATAAATATATTTGTCTTGTATGAGATCTATCTTTAAACTGTTTCATTTTTTATGTGTTTTTTACGGGCTTTACACCTGCCACAAAGGAAAATCACAAATTTTCACAAATCCATTTCCACTATTGTTATGTGCATTGTAATGACTCTTAATTAGTATATTTTGGGGATTTCCTCCAACTTTTCTGGATTTTATCCTCCCACAACTTCTACTAAATCAGGATTCAATGCTTATGTTTATGATAAATGTGTTGTACATTCTGCCATTTGTTGTTAAAAGTGCTAATGAATCTGATATAATTTTTCTCTGAAATATAAGAGCTTCTCTGTTAATGGTTTTTATTTCATTTTATATTCTCTTAACTCATCTGTGACTATATCCTCCTTTGTACAATCTAGTCTGCAGTTTTTTTAGCTTGTTTTCAAAAGTGGTTGAATCCCAGCAGTTACAAATTAATTCTGCTTTAGATATTCCTTGCAGGATGCTATTTGTAGCTGTTTATTTTCTATGCATGTCTCCTTTCAGTTCTTTATGTCTTATATAGAAATGGTCAAATCTAAGAATGTAATACTTTTGGGGTTGACTTCAAAAGTTAGCCTTAAGTTGATGTGGTTGATATTTACGTTCTGTATGAACTCTTTCCTTGTCTCCTTTTCAAATTATAAATATGTCATCAATAAATCATAGCAAAATGAACCATTTTTCATATATATTATTTTCAACTTTCACAGGTGAAAACAATTACCCGTTCACACCCACAGATATATATTGGCGCACTTTGTCCCCATTACTGTGCCCTGACTTACCTTATGATACGCACATATAAACAATTTAAAGTTATATGGAATTTAATTAGCAAAAACAATTTTATTTTCACCTATTAATTTATTTACAGAAAAACAGCGCTTACACAAGTTTAAGCAGCACTCTAGACAAATTTAAAAGTAAACATTTATTTTAATTTTGAAACCTGTGGCAAGGGGAGGCAAGTTGATCTGGTAAATGATATAGAAAACTGACAATAGAATTTACACAAAGTCTTCTGCAAGCTGGTCAATTTTCTATTATGTCTTAAAATGCTTCAGTTAGTACTGCGGTTACAGCCAATGAAGACAAATAATAGTTGATTATGCTAAAGTATCTTGGGGCAAGGGAAACATCTGTTAATAGTGACCTTTATAGCAATTCAAATTCATATGTTATTAAATGATTTGAGAAAATCATAGCTATGTATTGAAAAAAACAATCTTTTCACCAAAACCACAAAATAAATGTCATTCTGTCTGAAGAAAACTCATCTCCAGGGTGATATATTAAGAACATTTATGTGTATGTGTCATACATATATATGAGTAACTTAGTTATACATGCCATTTATTTTGTCTGGTTTGGAAGTTTTGCTATTTGTTTTCAATAAGAAAGCTTTTGCAGTGAGGTCTAGATATTTTTTACATTAAATACATAAACAAAGATCGAATACTGTACATACAATGCATTTTTATAGTCCATCTTACTTGAATATGCATACTATGTGTTAGCTAGTGGCGCACATATATGTAGTTTTTAAAACAAAGACTATTCCATGTCAGTCATTACTTTCGGTTGGCTGATACCTACCCTGTAGCTGGCGTAAATTATATAGCTGAAACCAAGCACACTTATGAGAAACCCAGACCTCACTGTCTCAAGGACAGTGGCAGGTGGGAAGTTTGACTGGGGCGGTACACCTGTCAAACCATAACGCAGGTGTCCTAAGGTGAGCTCAGGGAGGACAGAAACCTCCCGTGGAGCAGAAGGACTTCATAGTCCGCCCCTTCCATCCTCCATTCCACCTCTCAAGTTGTAGGCTGTTGTAAGTGTCATTTCAGTTTGGACCTGAATTGCATGCAATAGCATTCATTGACATAAGGTCTGTTTCTGAGTATGCACAGAGCTATTTCACTCAAGATAGGCAATGCAAATGGCCGTATGTCCAAACATGAATCAGGCCCAGAGTGTCTAAGCAAGAGAATCACATTATATCATGTTATCTTTTAAGTGAATTAAATCTTAATCTTCAGCATTTAATTTTATCCCCAATAATCTTACCACAGCCCATTTTACATCTTTATTCTTTAAACTGTATATCAGAGGGTTTAACATGGGTGTTACTGTTGTACATAACACAGTGAAGATCTGTTCTAGAACATTGTAATGACTTGATGCTGGTATCATATATATTGATATAGCTGTGCCATAGAACATAATGATGACAATGAGGTGGGATGAGCAGGTAGAGAAGGCTTTTCTTCTTCCTTCAATAGATTTAATATTAAATATGATCTTCATGATTTTTATATAAGAGGTCAAACTGCACAAAAATGGTAAAAGTCCAATTAACAACGCTTCTAGATACATGACATTAAGAAACTGGTCCATTCCACTGCAGGCGATGCTAGTCAGAGCTTTAGCATCACAGTAAAAGTGCTGAATTGTATTAGAATGACAGAAAGACATATTTGCAGCCAAGACTGTAATTAGTGAAGAATGTAAACATGCAGAGAGCCAGATGACAGCCATGAACAGGAGACACATTTTCTTACTCATAATACTATGATAACGTAAAGGGTTACAAATTGCCACATATCGGTCATATGCCATTGTGAGTAATAGAAAATCTTCTGAGATGGCAACTAAAACTAAAAAGTACATCTGGGTGAAGCATTGTGTGATGGACACTGTGTTATTCCCAGACAGTAACATGTCCAGCAGTTTTGGCACAGTGACCGATGTATAACACATGTCTACAAAGGACAAGTTGCATAGAAACACATACATTGGGGTGTGTAAGTCATCGTCAATACATATCACAGTTAATATAATTGTATTCATTAATAATCCAGTCAAATATATGCAAGCAAATAGACTAACAAATAAAGGTCTATTCCCCTCTCTATTATAAAATGGCAAAATATGAATTTCTTTAGCAGATGTGTAGTTATCCATGATGAATTGTATTATTCTAGAAGAGATAAAGAATGACAAGTCAGTCATACGTGAATTGTGATGTGGCAAAGAGAAAGGATGACATGGTGCCCATGAAAGCATGTGTGTAACTTTGTAACAGTTCCCTTCTACCATACCTGATACCTACACCAGATATTAATAAAGTCAATGATGTTGAAAACACCTTTTGAATATTTCATTCAGTTCAGGTTACTGTGATTTAAAAACCTGCCCCCTATCCCGTGAAATCATGGGCACCAAACAAATGAGCAAAAATCAAAATTGTCCTTATAAGAAGTAGCAAGGCTGTAGAAAGGACTCATAAATAGACCATCCGTAGAATAATTTGTGACTTATGCAGTTCCAATTTTATTGTGCCTACTAGGCTACAGACGACACAATGTTAGAATAGGGGTTTAAAATTTTTTAATGTCTACTAAATAGCTGAAATAATAGCTCTGATTGAACTGTAGAATTCCAGCCACTGTATAGTTAATTTTTTCATGATTACTTATTAAGCTGTTAAACATGTGGCATATATTAGTTGTCGGACGGCAAATAAATGTAAACACTGTCATTATTGCTATTATTAATAGCACTTCAAGTCATACTCTATAAGTGATCAAAGAGTATCCTTTATGAGACAGTGTGTGTCCCAATAGCCATACTAAATTCAAGACCTAAAAACTCAAATAAGATACTAACTCCAAATAGAAGTGATATCCATATTGAAGGCACAATAAACAAACAGGAGTTCTTGGTATCCCCATAAAGCTGACACATTTCTCTGACACTTAGTACTGTTTCCTCAGAGCAGTGGTCTATATGATTATACAGGAGTCTCTATTATTGTAACTTTCTTTCCTGTATATTAATTTTAAGGAATATATATTTTATATGAAATATTTATTGAATTTGTATTAAAGTGTTAACTTTTTTTGTTACATTGGCTGAAAGTGACTTTTATTTTTATCACAGAGAGAGGTCAGAGCTGAAAGTATTTTTTTTAACTTTGTATCATTTTTGAAGGCTTTGCAGTGTCTTATTGTATAGGCTTCAACCCCAAACCTGGGATAAAAGCATTTTCCAGTTATTTAAGTTTTGATATCTTTATCAACCCATTGAGCGCAGGTGTTTATCTTTTCTTTAAATTAAGATGTATAACTATGAACACAAATAACTAAAGCGAATCCTTAGGAAACAATTCGAGTTTGATATCTATTTTTAGCTTTAACCTGGGTTATGCACATTTTAGCATTATCAGACATGTTTCCAATATAAAATTCTATTCTTTAATTGTCAGGGAACAATTGAAGGCCTTTATGATAGTGTATGTGCAATATGTATGTATATACTATGAGATAATATAATATCATATATTATCATATAGCACATACTACGCAGGTCTATTGGATAGATTACAGTTTCTACAGCAAGATATAGGATTACTTTGAGTTTTAATGCTTGAATATGTGTTGTTCACACATTTTTAATTTTAAGAGCACAGAAAATGTGCTAAGAGATCATAACTCACAAACCCAGACTTTGAGGAACAGAGGATTGAAACTTCAGTAATTCGGTTTGAAGAATTAATTATAAATTTGGCCATTTACTCAAATTCTATCTAATTGATTCTGAAATCTTGCTTTTCTGATTAATATGAAAAAAATATTCAAAGAGAAATTTTTGCTCAAAGTTAATATATTTGTTGTTTTGTTTGCCATTTTTCTATGAGTTATTGGTCAAGATCACAATTTTAACAACTATTTTAGCAAATTTACTTATAACAAATCCCCCTATGAAGAAAATTCATGAGATTCAGTTTATAAATTGATAGATGAAAAAACTCTATCCTTTGACTAATGGTCAATACAGGTGCTTTTTTTAACTTGCATTAAAGTTTTATAGAAAAGTATAGGAGATTTAAAAACCCTATATCATTTTAATAATAAAAGAAATCAATCTCCAACTCACAAATATCCACCTGTGAGATTTGTGTTGCCATTTCTAAGCAATCTTTGGGGTATATTTACTAAACTGCAGGTTTGAAAAAGTGGAAATGTTGCCTATAGCAACCAATCAGATTCTAGCTATTATTTTGTGGAATTTACTTAATAAATGACAGCTAGAATCTGATTGGTTGCTATAGGCAACATCTGCACTTTTTCAAACCCGCAGTTTAGAAATATACCCCTTTGTCTGCTCTGTGATTTCCAACAGTGATAAGCAATTGCTGTTGTGTGTTTCTCTTGGGGTAAGTACCCTACATCTTTTCATGGATACTATACAGTGCTGAACCAGTTTGTTTTGTGGAGAAGTTTTGTTTAATTTTAAAACATACTATTCTGTTTAGTTTAACATGTTTTTTTAGGGGTGTCTGTAAATACACACTTATTATAAACAGTACTGTCACATGTATGTGTCAATATGTTTTCAAATATCCCCAATGTCAGCTCTTTTTCTATACAACATCTTAACAGACAAATTCTTTCAATCTCCTCCTCAGACAAATCATGTTATTTTTTCTTCAACTTGAAAATAAAATGTATTGATTGCAAACAATGTTTTAATGAGATACATTTTATTCTCTGATACACAAATAAAATACCATTGCAGATAATTATTTCTGTTCTGCAAAAAGCTATATAAGGAAAGATCAGTCTACATTTCCTATACAAGCCACAATACAGTGACAATTGGTAGCTACAAAAGTAGTTCCTCTGTCTGATCATTACGTATACCTCAATGAAATGGAATATCTAATACATGTAAAGGTTGTATAATACTTACAGAATTTTTTATGAAGAAGGATAACTCAACATGTACTGTGGGAATAACACACAGGAACATGTTCCATCATAGCACTTGTGTCAGATACAGCACATTGAGAATATTTTATACATTTATAGGTAGAGTGTAAGCACATAGGAGATTCAGAGGGACAATAATTTGCTAATTAAATTACGTTATCCTCACACACCACCCTTGGGTTTTCATTATACAGTGATATTAATTGTAGCATTATTTTAATTTTCTTGTGTTTATTTCAGTAGATTAGTCTGAAATATCATATGAGAATCTAGTGGGTATTTATATACTGTATGTATCTACTGGACTGATATTTTGATTTTTAATTCATTCTTCAACTATATACATTTATTTTTATGTAAAACACATATATTAAAAATATTTTAGGATTATTACTTAACCCTTACTTAAGGGGTCTTCACCTCTTCATGACCTGACCGATTGCTATATACAAGGACATACAAGTCTTGACCAGGTCACAGAACAAAGGCATGCATGTTTTATGGTTTCCTAATAAAATAGTACATAGGCAAACATGTGCAAGATACTCATGTGCTTAATTCTTAAGTTTGGAAGAAATTGGTGAAGGATTGAGGCAGGATGGGAAAGCTAATGTTTGGGCCTAGATCAATTTGGGAAGTTTTGGAGTGATCATTTAGGGTAGAATGTATGTATTATTGTCCAGGCAATTTACAAGTGCACAAAATGCATTACTTGGATTATCTTCCAAATTCTTATATTTTCTCTCTCCTGCCTGTTTCATCATAAACATATGTAATTTCTCTCTGGCAATGTGTTACCACCTAATTGTAATTAAAGGTACTGTAGGTATGAGACCAGAGAAATATAAAGATCGAAATGCTCAGAAGGTATTTCTATTTAAACTGATAAAATATTATGTGCTGGACTTTCAGAGTTCATTTTGCTTTCAAAAAAAACCCTGCTTTGAAGACTCCTTACATAAGTAAGTGTGAGCTACTCATCTTACTTAAAAACAAAAAAAAAAGTTTACATTATTTCTAAAGGAATTATCAGACGCCGTCCCTGCGCCTCCTCGCTAGCCGGGGACGGATGTCTGATCTCCACGGAGCGCCCCGTTGCTAGGCAACGGGGACGCTCCATCCGGCGGCCATAGCAACGGGACGCGCATTCGAACATCCTGACTGCCGAACCACTGCCCACCAATGAGCATTGATTACTTCCTATATAAAGCCTGCTCTGACACTACTAGGGTGCCAGAGCAACTAGTTTCTTTATAGATCTAGCCTCCAGCATTTACATACATTATTCTGATAGTTCCCAGTGTACCGACCCGGCTCTCCCTGACTCTGATTTGGATTCTCCCTTGGCTCAGCACTATACTCTCTGGATTGACCTTGGCTTGTTTGACTACTCTTTGCTTCCTGATTTGGTACTTCATCTGCCTGCACAGTTCCAGACCTCTGCTAGTTCAACCACAATTACCACCGCCATCTCGCAGGAAGCTTCCTGGGAGGGCCGCGATCTGCACGTTGTTTGTCGCAAAATCCAAACTTCCTTGCGGGGGTCCCTGGTGAAGACCGGCAGTATGTTAGACACCGCGCCTCCTTGTGCAGCAGTGCCAATACTCACAGGTGTCACCATCTTACCTTGTGACAGGAATGTATTATAGGGGAATGCTAATGTTATTATTATAATGAAAATTGTAATGGTATGGACAATTAAAAAATCTCCATTGCAATACAAAAAACATAATCAAGAAATAATTCCTTAATAAAAGCAAATAATTTACAAGTACACATATTTTGTTAATGGCAAGAGTCACTTATTGAACTCTCCTGAACTGTCTTTCTGTCTATACTTAATAATAAGGATATTTCTACTAGAGGATGAAGTCCAATAAGAGATATGAAAAAAAAATGAATCAGCAGTGGAATAGTATAAAGTTCTATAAAGGTTGTTGTGGTACCATGTGCCACATCCTCCTGAATTTTGAACCATGATTTCTGTTTTCTTATCTACTTTCCTTATGTCAAGTTTGTCCTGGCCACTTTTGCTGCGGGCGCTCTATAGTCTGATTCTTCTGTTTCTGATCGCAAGTACAAACCTATGTCTAGATAATGATGTTTTGACCTTTCCCCAGTTTGTCTCCATTAAACGCTTCTCTTCTATTGTATTTTGGAATTTGGAATGACTTGCACCAGGAACCAGACTCAAGATTCTCTTTGTTATTGTTTATGTACTGTGCTAGCATTAACCTTGCTCTTATCCTGCGGCCTTTTGCTTTTTGTACTAATTCTAGTTCTAGTATAGCTCAAGTCCCTGACTTATCTCTGTTTTGCACTGTACTATATGTGAGATGTGCTAAGTCTGCAACTGCCTTTGCTTGGGGCTGTCCTTAGTCAATATATGCATTTAATACCATAGAGCTTGACCTGTGCCCCTATTTGTAGTAAAGAAGTTCTTGTACTTGTGTCTTCATACACGTAGGTGCTGGGAGCATCTTGCCAGAGAACAAGAAGATATAGATTGTAAATTGCATTGATGAAACAACCTTTTATCCTACTATCAAAATTAGCATAAACAGGACAGTGGTTTGAAGCAGGAACAATGAATAAGTTTTAGGACAATCACAACAGCAATAACCTATTATTATTATTATACATATATTAGACTGGTTGAACAATACAGTAATTGCCCGACCACAGCCAGGCTACTGAGCAGAGAGATTGCACAGTGGAGTGATTCAGTCTTTCTCCTGTTCGAAGGAGGACGCCCAGGAATTCCATTCTTCAGGATTCACTGAAGTGCAGATCCTAGTGCATAAGGCTGCCAGCTGCAGAAGTAGCACATTAATATCAGGAGACTGATGCATGATATTTTCAGCTAGTTGAGTGTCACAGTGTTGGGCTCTCTCTGAGATGATGATGCAGGAGTAACAATCATTTTCTTACATCACAGTTCACCCATGATGAGCTGAATGAACCCTGATTAAGCTGCATAAATAGAGATGAGGCTAAATAATCAATAAATATCTGAACGGCAGGTCTGCAAAGCTGTAATGCTGTGTTATGTAGGCCTCAACAGTCCTTGTAGACCACATGACTGCTGGGTGAGTGTCCTGTCTGCACGCCCAGCAAAACACAGGGCAGCCAGCCTGCTGGCTGATTAATTTTGGCATTCATTAATTATTGTGGTCTTGAGGCTTGTTACAGGGCAAAGCTCTGATTGGCTGGTTCCAGTATATTAGGCAGGCATGGCTTAGCCTTCCTGCCGGTTATAGTGTCCTGTCCCAGTACTGCTGCCTACTCCTGTGCTATTTTGGTGTTGAACCTTGGATTAATTTATATGTGTATGACATCTGCCTGTCCCTGGACCATTGCCTGTGACCCAGACCCTGCTTGTACCAGACGTCTCCACCTGTGCTCTGTCCGGTTCGCAGATCTCTGGCCTATCCTTACTCCATGTATTACCTCCTGTACCTGTGTGCTGCCATGTGAACATAAACTTGTACTACACTAAGTGTAAATCCTGGGGGTATCTGAGTACCTGTAAGCATAACCAGTCTCTACGGGAAAGGCGGCTGCTATAGGTGAAGACCTCTTCTGCTAAAGTTCTACAATTTCATGCCAAATGGTAGCCATAACAGTGGGAAGGCCCATTGGAATACTGGCTCAACTATAAAATGCCCTAGAGACCTCTAGATGGATAGTAACCTTAAATATGAATTATTTGGTGATTTTGTAGGGAACTGGATAAGGATGGAGCTGGGTTGCTGCTGCGTCAACAAAGAACTTTCTAAAAACATGTTCATATTCCTTGGATGAGAGAATGTTTTTAATAATTCACACCAGTCTCTACCCCAGTGAAGCTTACAGTCTTTAATATTACACAAACAGAAACTAGGAATTATTATCCAAAGCAACTGGAGGAAACCCCCACAAACAAGAGGATAACACACAGGTTCTGTGTATGAAAAAAAATATCTAGGAAACAATTTAATTGTAATTCAGTATAATAAAGTGTATAATGTTAGTCATAGTTTTAATACAAATATTACACTAAGAAACAAAGCTGCTGTGCTAATGTATGTAACTACATATATACATTTAAAACAATATATAGCAATGTAAATGAAAAAATAATAACAATAACCCTTTGTTGAGGAATAAAAAACTAGCTTTATCTTGGACTTGGTTTGTCTTAGAGTCTCCAGGCTCATTGAGCTGTATGCATTATAAATTGTGTTCTGTCCTTAGCCTACATTTGCCTGTATACTGTGAACCTGAAACTATCCTTGTAAATTTGTGACCAATTAAGTAAAGCTTAAATCTCTGCCTTCTTGCCTTCTATTATTGTAAATTGGCCACAATTATTGGTATTATTGATTTAATATACTAGAGCTGCGGAACCAATTATGTAAATGACCTTACAGTTGTTGGCGATCATTCCCATTATATTATACATTACTGTCATAGACTATTAAATCACTGAATCTGAGGTACCCAGGTGATCCTATATTATCAATTAAAAAATTAATTCTAAGTATTTATGGCCTATATAATCCAAGAATATATGGTCTCTAAATAGATGCAACTGAAAGATAGTCCCAACTATATACACAGTAATTTATGTAATATCTTTTAGTCTTTTTCTTCTTCTTCAAATTTGTTATGTGCAAGCTAATTTTTAGGCATATAAATCTGCAAATATGTGTTTGTGAATTAATTTCTAGAAATAGTTAACATGGCTCAGAGAAGCTGTTTAGATCAATGAGTTTTGTTTACGTTAAACTACCCAGAGGGGGTGGGTAGATAATCATAGCACCTTGTATCATTGATGGCAGGTCGCAAACGTGAAAGCCTTTGAAAATATCTCTTTCAAGACAATGAAATCTAACACATGTCTTGGAGGCCTCAGACATGCCGACTGCAGAGACAGGGTTATATGTTAATGACAAATTGAAGCTGAATGGGGTCACAGGAAAATATTGTATCATTTTCTCCAATATCATACTTACCAGAGGTATGTGTGGTATGCAGATGAAGGGGAACTTATGACCTGTGGTGTGGAGGTAAAATCATGTTTGTAAGTCATACTGGTGAAAAGTGAGGATAGAGTAACAAAAACCTGACTCAGGTGAGTGCTGTTCATGACAAATTGGTGGCAATCTTGTGGGATATATTTTTCATTTTTGAAGAACTTAAGTGAATTAGGGTTGTGTGATTTCTGAGAGAGGAAATACAGTCACCAGAGACTGAACTCAATGTTTAAAACATTATAAGACATACAGCAAATTGTTCCCTCCCCCCTTTTATCTTGTTTTTCTCCTCTTTTATTATTTTGGCATAATACTGTGAGAGATGGCAACTCCTTATAAGAAAAGAGCCAAATAAGTTTTGATTGCCCTCTGTGAGTAGCGAGGTCTTGACTGGACAGATAAAACTAAAAAGGTGCTGGTTTGCACAATAGTAGAGGATGATGCAAAGAAACAATGTGATATGGAAACTGAGCTGGGGACCAAGACAGAACCAGAGGATCCAAGTGGGTACATTGTCCCAATTCGAAAGAATCCACTCACCATGATGAGTATGGCAGAGCTAATTAAAGAAGGTCAGCTGCGAGGTGTCTCCTGCCACAACAAAACACACAGGGAGATCATCGAATACCTCATCTGGGCACAGGAGAGCCTGACTAATCCTTTCAGCGAGTATCGCATGATGGTTCTTATTCCGGGCTACAAGATGAGTCTTGTGGAACAGCTAGACTGCCTAGAGGAGTGTTTTGAGTATGCTAAAGAAGAGGTATACTTCTGGGGGCCGCTCCATACCCCATTCTGGCAAGATCAGTGTCGCCGGGTGGCTGACGAAAGGCACTGCCTGCAGCAGCTTCTTTCACAAGCTGAAGAAGCAACAAGCCAGCCAATAGGGTTGGCCCAAGAGGAAAAGGTGCCCCTGCCAGCTACAGTCAATGTGGGATATGCTACAGAGATTTTGCATCCAGAGGCCCCGTTTACTGTGCTGGGGAAAGCGGATGATGCTAGCAGCGTACTACCAGAGGCTGCAAAGTAATTGCTACTAAAGGAGGCTGATTGTAAAGAGGACATAATTGTTGTGAAGACTATTTCTGTGGAAAAAATGGAAGTATCGGAAAATATTCCCACAAGTGTTTTAGTGGGTACTGATCCTGGACGATTAATTTCTCAGTATGTTCCCGCAAATGTTGTTCCTGCTATGTCTATTTCTGTTGTACCATGTGACTCATCTCAGGTAGTATTGGATAATGCTGAACCTGGCAATGATGTGACTTTGTGCAAAGAACCTTAAATGCTCTGTGATCATTTTGCATCTGGTAATGTGCTAGGGAAATGTGAGGGTGAGAAGCAGATATGTGCCAGTGTTAACTCAGGTAATTATGATGATTTATACGAAGATCCTGATGCAATCGAGGATAATTTGGACACCCCCAATAATAGTGAAATGTATAATGATGTTAGTGCCAGAGCTGTTACTGTGGTAGAATCTAAACCTGTTTTCCTACAGACATCTTGTCATGAGGTAGGGACAGGTGACAATATTTCTACAAATGTTTTGCTTGGAATCGATTTAGGTAGGATGTTATCTCATTATGTCGAGGACTCTGAAATTAACCATGTTTTTTCCCAGGTACCAGGATGTAACAGGGAAAATGTATGTTCAGTTGTACATGACCAGGGTAAACTGTCTGTATCCAAGGAGGTAGGGGATGTAACTATTTCCTCAGTGTCAGTGGTCACATGCAGGCAAGCAGTGCAGGTCAGGTCCTCAGAATTAAACCCTGAGGGGGAGGGAGGAAGGCTGGCAGGAGAAGGTGACAATATTCTAGAATTATTCCCTGAGGGGGAGCGAAGGAGGCTGCCAGAAGGTAATACTTCAGTCTCTCTAACCCCCCTTCCTCCAGCTCCTGCAATGATAGATGTATCTGATTACAATATGGTAAATTGTGTTGTGTTGCAATCTAACCCTGTCCCTTTACAGACTCCCTGTCCTGAGATAAGGGAAGCGGGCAATAGTGTTATCAATGCTGCATATGATACTGATTTGCGTAAAATGCATGTGCGATCTGTGCTAGCTGAGGTTGTTATGGAGTCTGATGCATTCAGAATTAACAGGGTATGTCCAGAGGTAATGTGTACTGAAGTAAGGACAGCATCTGACTGCGAGGGAGGGCAGAGGAAAATTATGTACCCATCTGAGCCTGAACCAGCATGGCCCAACGCTGTAGTGGACACAGGGGGATCACACTTACCAGAGCTTAAGAAGGAGAAGGTGGGTAGCTCAGCTAGTTCTCTAGAGGTTCTGATAAAGACAGATGTTAGAGGATCACAGGCAGATGGGGCCCACCTTGGACCTTTATATACTAAGCCAGGTGGAGAAGGAGTAGTGTGACAGAATGTGGAGGAAAAGCTTAACAGGGAGGTAGTACTAGGGGTTAGTTTGTACCCATCTGTACCAAAATTAGTGGGCTCCCCGATATCTGAGTATAGGGAAAAGGAAGGTGCTTTGTCCCTTAGACCCCAAGAAGAGACCCAGCTATGGATAGAGAAGAGATTATTGCAGGAGGTCACTTCCAGACTTAACCCTGTTCCTACAGAGGAAATTCAAAAACAGGTATTGTGTCACAGAGACAAGAGTCAGATTGAGTGGGAGACAGAACAAGGAGATGGTATATCGTATATATATTTTTATGGAACAAAAGTGTGAAATCATGGTCAGATGTAAATGTCCCACTTCTAACTCTGGAGGAAGTTAATTCGCAGAATACCCAATGCGTTTCGTCTTCACAAAGCCTTTTCAAGGGGTCAAGTCCATAAATAGTAATTCAGTGAGTTTAAATAGTAGAGTTCATCTTACTAGGTCAATCAGATTCAGGACAAAGTTCCGCAAGCACAACTCCTAACGAGTGTTGGAACGCACACACAATCATTACTCTAATTATCATGTATATGAATTAATAACAAATGGTATATAAAATACAACAAATAAATCCTGAGCACAAAATTCTTAAATATTAAATATAAAATATAAAACAATAAGCTCGAGTTTGGGCAACATTCTATTGATTTGGGATGGTTCATTGATTATCTTGTGGACATCTTGGAATATCTGAATATAAAGGAATTTAATCTCAGATTTACTTCAAAAGTGAGTGACATGAATATAGAATTTTTGGACTTGATACTTGAAATTAAGAAAGAAAAGATTGAGACTAAAACTTATATTAAGGAAGTTGACACTAATAGTTACATACATTATAACAGTTGTCATCTCATGAAATGGAAAACTAATATTCCAAAATCTCAATTCAACCGTATAAAAAGAAATTGTTCAGATAGGTTGGTATGCACTGAACAATTACAGATTTATTTTGATAGATTTAGGGAAAAGCTATCCTGAGAAAATAATAACTGAAGCATTGGAAGAGACTAATAACAATGAGAGAGAAGCATCGTTAACCTATAAAGCCAAAAAAGTCAGGAATGAAATGATTCCTTTTATTACGGAATTTGTCAGAGACGAAAAGAAGATAAAATACATCTGAAATAAACATTGGAAGTGCATTCGTATGGATCCCTATTTTGGGTCCCATAGTTGCAGAAAAACCTGATATTATATTTAAAAGGACAACAAACCTGAAATCTTTTCTAGCACCTAGTCTGTTTTAGAAACATAAGTAATAAAGAGACATTTCAGAAGAAAAGAACAAAGAGATTTTTGTAACTGTTCAAATTGCAATATGTGTAAATTGGTGACAACTTCCAATTAAACATTTTTTGACTCCTCTAATACTAAAGAATTTAAATTACAGAAATAATCAATTGCCAAACGACTTCAGTTATTTACCTATTAGAGTGACCCTGCAATCTTAAGCATGTGAGGAAAACTAAGAGGTATTTGAAATTACGAATCCAGGAGCATATAAGAGCTATTAAGAACAAATCTGAATTATACTCGGGGCTAGATTTACTAAGCTGCGGGTTTGAAAAAGTGGGGATGTTGCCTATAGCAACCAATCAGATTCTAGCTGTCATTTATTTAGTACCTTCTACAAAATGATAGCTAGAATCTGATTGGTTGCTATAGGCAACTTCCCCACTTTTTCAAACCCGCAGCTTAGTAAATCTAGTCCTCAGTGTCTAAATATTACTCTACTATTAAAACTCACCAAATTACTTTTTCAAGTGGCCCCTTGAAAAAGTCTTTGTGAAGATAAAACACATCGGGTATTGTGCCACTGAACTGCCTCCAAAGTTAGAAGTGGGAAGTTTACATCTCACCGTGATTTCACACTTATGTTCCATAACAAGGAGGACAGGTAAGCAAATGTTTTTATATTTAATGTACAAGCATACTATTGCTTGTTTGATGCTTTAAACTCATTTATTAAAAGTTTAAAAAAATTTGAGCACTACTGAGATTTGTATTAATTCAGTGATAAGGACATACTCCACTATTGTGGCTATCCTTCTGAGTTTCAGTGCATACCTGTATTCGTTCTCTGATGAGGAGAAGAAGGTTTCATCATTTACCAGATAAGCTCTCTAATATTTTTTTTGTTGCTATGGGTCTCAATTGATACTCCTTTACTATACACTTGGTTCTAAGTAGAATTACCCTATGTGTGGCACTTCCTTTTCCGCAGTAAGCACCCAGGAAGATCCAGCCAGAGTAGCCATCAAAGAATAACCATTTGACTCAAACAGAGGTGTTCAGAATGTATAGGTAATATACCCCCTGTATTTTTAACACGGTGCTAATAAAAGTGTATTTCCTCACATCTACTAGTTTTTTTTACTTATGTTGTAAGCTATGGTTCATTTAATAATATAAGTAAGCAAACATGTAAAGTTAAAGTAAAAACATAACTTAACATTAAATATTCAATTTTATCCCCATTAATCTAAGCACAGCCCATTTTACGTCTCTATTCTTTAAACTGTATATCAGTGGGTTTAACATGGGTGTCACTGTTGTATATAGCACAGTACAGATCTGTTCTAGAACACTGTAGTGGCTTGATGTTGGTATCATATATACTGATATACCTGTGCCATAGAACATAATGGTGACAGTGAGATGGGATGAGCAGGTAGAGAAGGCTTTTCTTCTTCCATCTACAGATTTAATATTAAATATGATTTTCATGATTTTTATATAAGAAGTCAAACTGAGCATAAATGGTAAAAATCCAAAAAATAATGATTCAAGATACATGATATTAAGAAACTGGTCCATTCCACCACAGGCGATGTTAGTCAGAGCTTTAGCATCACAGTAAAAGTGCTGAATGGTGTTAGAATGACAGAAAGACATATTTGCAGCTGAAACTGTAACCAGTGAGGAATTAAAACATGCAGAGAGCCAGATGACAGCCATGAATAGGAGACACATTTTATTACTCATGATACTATGATAATGTAAGGGGTTACATATCGCAACATATCGGTCATATGCCATTGTGAGTAATAGAAAATCTTCTGAGCTGGCAGCTAAAAATAAAAAGTACATCTGGGTGAAGCATTGTGTGAAGGACACTGTGTTATTCCCGGACAGTAACATGTCCAGCAGTTTGGGCACAGTGACCGTTGTATAACACATATCTACAAAGGACAAGTTGCAGAGAAAGACATACATAGGGGTGTGTAAATAATGATACAAACATATCACAGTAAGTATAGTTATATTCATTAGTAATCCTGCCAAATATATCAAAGCAAATACACTAACAAATAGTGATCTATTCCCCTGTCTATTATAAAATAGCAAAATATGAAATTCCTTAGGAGATGTATAGTTATCCATCATGAATTTCTCTGGAAGAGATAGAGAATGACTTGTCAGACATACGTGGATTGTGATGTGGTATGTGCAGATAAACCTGGAACTTCAGTGGCTTGGTTTCAGAAATTATTCATGATTTTGGTCAGCAGTTCAATTTTCATAAATTCAATACATTTATTGCTTTTTAAAATAAAAAATGGGATTTAATGTTACGTTATTCAATTTGTTATTGTAATTAACATTTTTAATGTTTTTGGTTAAGACCACAAATATAAATACATTTCTTAGCAAATCCATTTATAAAATATTCTTTTGTTAGGACTGTTAATGAGATTCAGATTATAAATTAATGAAAGAAAAACAATCCAAGTAATGTAAAAAAAAAATCCAAATTTTAAACTATTGTTTTTTGCTATAAAATATACAGGTGAAACTTCTCAACTTATATTAAAGCTTAAAAGAATAACAGAGCGCACATGATGTGTATGAAGTTTTTAATAGTTTTCTTAATAAAGGAAGTCAAATTCCAACAAATGTAGAGATATATATACACAATTAATAAATCATTTAAAAAGCCAAGATAAAGCCATGAACCTACAGAATGATGACACTGATATTTATCCACCTGTGTGATAAGTATTGCCATTTCTAAGAAATTTTTGGTTGATTGGTGAATTCCAATAGTTACAGGCATTTGCTGTAGCTTGTTCCTACATCTTGCATGGCTAGTGTACACCTCAAAAGCTACCAACAGGTCAACTATTCAGGCTTTCTGTCTGTAGAAACAGGTGGAATAATTACTGAACCAACAAAATTGATTAACTCACCTGTGAATGATTAAAGAAATCCTGAAAATATAAACTGTTAGTAGCTTTTGAGGACTGAGTTTGGCCACCTCTGTTATACACTGTGGAACCAGTCAATTTTGTGGTGAAGATTTTAAAACATACTAGTCTGTTCAGTTTCATTTGGTCTCTTTTGGGTGTCTGTGGCTACACATGGGTGGTGTCTGTGGCTACACATTACATGTGATGATATATAAAGTACCATCACATTTATGTGGGAACATAATTTTAAATGCTCTCAATTCACATGTCAACTATTTTACAAAGTTGTTTAATGTAGTTAATGGAAAAGTCATGCTATTTCTTTTCTGCAAATTTAAATTAAGTTGTATTAATTCTAAACTATGATGCAACTACTGCAACATATTTTTCTCTGATATACAAATTGATTATCATCACAGTTTACAATTTCTGTCCTACAAAACTTTTATATTAGTAAAGATCACATCATATCTTCCATTAAAGTCATAATGAAGTGTAACTCTTGAATTGATTGCTAAATAGTTTGCCTGCCTGATAGTTACAGATTCCTCAATCAAATGGAAAATCAAATGGATGTAATGGTCGTATTTTACTCACAGAGTATAATGTATATAGAAAGACAGAGAGAACAGCATGCACTGGGGGAATAACAGAGAGAAGCATGTTCTGTAACAGCACTTGTTATATGCCAGGAATGGAACAGTGAAGAGAATTTATACAGTTATAAGTAGAGTGTTAGCGCATATGAGACCCATAGGGAAAATAATTTACTTATTAAACTGCATCATCCCTACACACCACTCTGGGGCTTTAATTAAACAGTTTATTCATTTGCATTTTAATTTTTTTTATTTAACAGAGCAGATTAGTCTCATATATCATATTTTTTATCAAGTGGTCCTGCTTTATTATGTATATATGTACAGGGTTGATATTTTGATATTGCATTTATTCTTCAATTGAAATGGATTTATTTTGTTGTTAAAAGTATGTATTAAAAATATTTTAATATTTTAATTAGTCTCAATATGGGCTGCATTCTTCCCTCGTCCTGGCACAGTGGTAGGGCTTTCACCGTTTTTCTTTTTAGCCTTAGAACGCTGCGGTTTAGCCGAAGAAGAGGGAGTATTCATATATTTTTCCATCTTTAGTTCCATTAAGATGCGCAATGTTGCACTGCTGAATATAGTCACTATAGTGGTAGGTAAACAGAAACCATACCCCTCGGTCTCTTACATATTTCAAATAGCTTTTCACTTAGGGGATCTTAACACCCGTTGAGGAGTCCCAGCTTATGTATTTGGAAGCACAAAGATATAGCAGAAGTTTCCAAAATCTCCACTAGATGGCAGTGTTTGCTAGGGTCTTGATAAATGGTCAGCTTATTGTATTCAATGTACAGGTAATTAATCCTCCCCTCACTGGCCCACAACATTACAGGTAAGACAACAGCAAGACTGATGTGAATCGGGATGTCTTCACTCCACTGTACAGGTTAAGTACTCATGATTCTGCAAGTCTCCAGTGTTGTTTGCAGATGTTATTGCAGGTTCAAGGGCAACAGACCATCTGTCTTCCCAGCCCTCTATGTCCGTCTCACACTGGGGTCAGGCTGGCTGCCGGAGCTGAGTTTTTGTCCAGCCTGGGTGGTCAATGAACTTCCTCAGACAAACTCTGCTCTGTAGCCAACACTTCACTTCAAACACTCAGGATTGTCTCCTGCTGCTAAAACACAGTCTGAACTTTCCAGCTATCTTTTGATCCTATGGTGGGGACATTCTGTTAAGAGGGTATTGCTGTTTTAACTGATTTTATAATTTGGACATACAGGGTTCATTTGGGCAGCACGGTGGCTTAGTGGTTAGCACTTCTGCCTCACAGCGCTGGGGTCATGAGTTCAATTCCCGACCATGGCGTTATCTCTGTGGATATTGTATGTTCTGCCCATGTTTGTGTGTGCTCCAGTTTTCTCCAGTTCTCCAAAAACATCCTAGTAGGTTAATTGGCTGCTATCAAATTGACCCTAGTCTCTTCCAGTCTGTGTGTGTATGTTAGGGAATTTAGACTGTAAGTTCCAATGGGGCAGGGACTGATGTGAGTGAGTTCTCTGTACAGCTCTGCAGAATTAGTGGCGCTATATAAATAGCTGATGATGATGATGATATTGCATTCAAGAGAACCCATTGCTGAATACTTATATTTCACTCTTTTAATTAAATAAAGAAAGCTTACTTTTTTTTATTAAGAAATCTATTATAGGGGGATACTCATGTTATTTATATAACATTGCCTTCTATCAAATTTGATGCTATGCTCTGGGACTCCAACTCCTTCAAACTAAAACTTTCAACTGCAATATCTTCTTTAACCCCCATCTGGCATAACCCGGTGTTCCCTCCCCGATCTACCATAACTGGTCTCGTGCAGGGCTTAAATTTCCAGTAGATTTTTCCAAACAGGGCCGCTGGCTTTTGCTAGCGGATCTCCAACCTCAATCCCCGTCCCAAATCCTCAGCCCCTTTGAATTCTTCCAAATTAATCATTTCTTGCGATCCCTGCCACCAACCTATGTTCTTAGGGACCTTACTCCATTTGAATCTCTTTGTAGAAAACATCCCATGGACAAGGGCATGATTTCTCAAATATATAGCATTCTTCTCACTTCTGCCCTTCCCTCTCCAAACCCTCATGAAGACGAGTGGGAAAAGGACCTTGGTCCTCCCCCGGATGAAGAGGCTTGGGAGGACATGAGACGGGGGATAGCTAAATGCTCTATATCAACTAAACTCAAGGAAACCTCTTACAAAATTTATTACCGTTGGTATTACACTCCCACAAGACTCCATAGAATGTTTCCCTCTTCCTCACCCTGCTGTTGGCGGGACTGTGGCCAAAGGGGTACGATGTTTCATATTTGGTGGTCTTGCCCGATTATCACCACCTTCTGGGATTCAGTCCATAGTTTCCTAAATACCCTTTTTGAAGCCCCCCATCCCGAAAGATCCCTGGATATTTCTTTTATGTTACCCTCCCCAAGACCTGGACAAATTCTCCAAGAAATTAACTGCCCACATCCTGACAGCAGCCAAATCACTCATAGCCCTTAATTGGAAAAATACCTCACCTCCATCCCTTTTGGCTCTCAAGAAGCAGATTTGACACGTGGCCGCTATGGAGATTACGTACTACCTCCACGATAGAGGCCACGTCTTCAGTCAAGTCTGGGCTCCATTGCTAGCCGTGGAACACACCTTCCCCCCTCAGCGCACCGCGTCCTCTGACCTGACCCATGTGCGATGACCCTAACTCTTCCCGACACATATCTCCCCCTCTGCTATAGGCTCAACACACCCTAGTTATCCTCTAAATACTTACAGTGCTTATCTTTGTGGTCCTACCCCCCACCCCTCCCCCACAATCCCTTTTGTTCCTACACCCATTTTATATTACTCTTTAAAAATGTAAAAACCGGTCATTTTTGTCTAAAGGTTTCCTAATATGCGATACACCACAATAACTGTTATGATTTTACTGTGTATGCTACACAGTGTTATCGTTTTGCTGTCTGTATTTTCTTGATTGACCACTGAAAATAAAAAATTATAAAAAAAAAAAATGGAGGGAATTAAGGTGAACGTCAATTTCCCCTTGACAAAGCCTGAGGGTGAAACGTACGTTGGGGCCAGCGTTATTTGGCGCCAACACCAACTACAGATAGGGATGTAGTAATAGCTTCCATTTAGTAGCAGGCACAGATAAAAACGGTTTTCATGCAATAATAGGGGATTCCATCAGCCAGATAAAACTAGCTTAGCTGCTGAGATTATTGTTCTCCACGGAGACTATACGTAAGCTCACTCCTATCAGGGACCTCTTTCAGTACCACAGAGCTGTTACTGGCAATGAGTTAACTGCATGTGTTATAGCTGACAAGGTCACACATTGCAGGAATCACACCAGCCTTATCATAGATGCACCAAAATGTATAGCTGCTGTGAATAGTGTCCACCACAGAGACTGTATATAAATGAATCTATATCAGGGACATTTTTTAGTACCACAGAGCTATTACTGGCAATGAGCTAACTGCATTTATTACTGCTGACAATGTCACACATTGCAGGAAGCGCATCAGCCTCAGTATAGATGCGCTATTGTGTAGTGCTTCATACTGTCAATAATCCAGAACAAGCCTTGTATTTAAAGTTTACCAATATCACCATACAAGCTAAGACTACTTTGAGCTAGGGGTTTCCCCTCATTAAATCCACGGAGATCAAGTATCTCACTCCGTTATCTGCCTGCTACATTTGTTACAGTGGTGACTAGAAGGCTTATAATACCAATACCATAAGAGACACGGTTCTCATTTACTCTTTAAATCATTTTGTCTTCCTACTAACCACCACCTACCAGTAAATGGTCTGCTACCAAGGATTTATACAAGATATTCTCTGTATCTACCAGACTATTCCTTTATATAATAGATCCCTATCAGTTGGTGTCTTTGTTTTTATCACACGTGTGTATGTGTGTATTTGTAAGTAATTTTTAATATATTTCACCTTGTCTTCCGGGAGGATGTCATTATTAAACAATAATCATTAAAAGTTATATTTTAATCAACATAAGGAGTGCTAATTTGTCCTTCTAATATGAACCCCTGTTCATTATTTTTTCTGTCCTAAAATAACAGGACCAGCACCCCCACACGCTACATGTTAAAGATTTATATCTTGTCATATATTGCATGTGGATGTTTCCTTCTAATCCCTGTGCAGAGCATCTCCCCCCCTAGTTACTCATGCAATGGAATACAAGTTGAAGATTGAAAATGATGCACATATGATTAAAAGTAGATTTCTTCTTCTGATTTGTGATGCATCAAAGAAATTAAAACTAATATTTGTCGAGAGCTGTACTGTTTAGCTGAGAGGATCATTTTGTATAATTACTTACATTCTAATTCAATTACTTTATTGAACATTTAATATTATCCCCACTAATCTCAGCACAGCACATTTTATGTCTTTATTCTTTAAACTGTATATCAGAGGGTTTAACATTGGTGTCACTGTTGTATAGAGCACAGTACAGATCTGTTCTAGAACATTGTAACGGTCCGAGGATGGTATCATATATACCAATATAGCTGTGCCATAGAACATAATGATGACAATGAGGTGGGATGAGCAGGTAGAGAAGGCTTTTCTTCTTCCGTCAATAGATTTAATATTAAATATGATCTTCATGATTTTTATATAAGATGTCAAACTGCACAAAAATGGTAAAAGTCCAATTAACAACGCTTCTAGACACATGACAATAAGAAACTGGTCCATTCCACCACAGGCGATGTTAGTCAGAGCTTTAGCATCACAGTAAAAGTGCTGAATGGTGTTAGAATGACAGAAAGACATATTTGCAGCTAACACTGTAATCAGTGAGGAATTTAAAGCTGCAGAGAACCAGATGACAGCCATGAACAGGAAACAGATTTTATTATTCATGATACTATGATAGTGTAAGGGGTTACATATCGCAACATATCGGTCATATGCCATTGTGAATAATAGAAAATTTTCTGTGTTTGCAGCAAAAAATATAAAGTAAATCTGGGTAAAGCATTGTGTGAAGGACACTGTGTTATTCCCGGACAGTAACATGTCCAGCAGTTTTGGCACTGTGACCGTTTTATAACACATATCTACAAAGGACAAGTTGCAAAGAAGTACATACATGGGGGTGTGTAAATGATCATCAATACATATTACAGTAAGTATAATTAGATTCATTAGTAATCCTGTAAAATATATCAAAGCAAATACACTAAAAACTATTGTTTTATTCCCACTTGTATTATAAAATATCAAAATGTGAAATTCTTTAGCAGATGTGTAGTTATCCATCCTGAAATGTGTTATTCTGGAAGAGATAAATGATGACGTGTCAGTCATATGTGGTATGTGGCAATGGATGAAATTGGGCTCATGAAAGCATTTGTGTAACTGTGTAATAATTCCCATTCTACCATACCTGATATCCACAGCAGAGATAAATATAACAAAAGATGCTGAAAACCCCTTTCAAATACTTAGTTCACTCCAGGTTACAGCAGTTTCAAAGTGTGAAAATGAGAACTATTCTATATCCTGGGTGAGAAGATTGCATGTAACATAAAAAAAAACGAAAGTCAGCAGTTAAGCTAGGAATCCGAGGTACATAAAAAAATCTATACTTTACTTAACAACTTTCACATTAAGATATACGCCGTTAAATAAAATTAGTACAGTGATTCTCTATGTGCAAGTTTCTGCAACTATTCCCATGCTAGCCGGCAAGATACAGTATTTTGTTCTATAGAGATAAAATAAATACAATGTGGTTGAATTGTAAAATAACACTTATCTGTTTAGTTCTCCATGGTCACCTATCGGTGTCTCTGACTCCATTTATTATAAACAGCACTGGCAGATATATACAGGAATATATTTATAAATACTTTTAATTCATAGGTCAACTATTTTGCTCTATGTCGTCTTAACAGACAAAGGGAATTATTTTTCAAGATTTTTGTTTTTTGGCAAGATTGAAAACAGCAATTTTATTAAGCTCAAATCCTGGAAATTAGGGTTTGTAAATAAATTTATATTTTCCAACCTAACACGCTGGGTTACGCCTGTAATACAATTTCAGTTTTAAATCATGGCAAAGTCACTGATTTAAAAAAGAATGAGGCTTTAAAAATAATGCCCAATGTCTTTCAATACGGTCGTCAGGCAAATCATGTTAGTTGTTTCTGTAAATGTAATATTAAATGAATTAATTCCTAACTATGTTATACTGACAAATACTTTTTCTCTGATACCAATAAAGTAACATCACAACTAATTATTTCTGGCTTACAAAAATCTATACTGGGAAAGTCCACATATATCCTATAAATGTCAAAATAAGCCTGACATTACAGATGCCTCTATGAGGTGGAATATCTAATGCATGAATTGTTTGTATTTTACTCACCGAATTCAGAAACACAGAAATATAGAGAGCTCACCATTCACTGGTAGTGTAACACACAGGAGTAGGTTCATCACTGCACTGTGATGAGACTTCCTACATTTATAGGTAGTGTGTTATCACATAAGAGACCTTCGGGGAAAGTAATCTATTTGCATCATCCTTACACACCACCACTGGGATTTCATAATACAAGCATATTAATTAGCATTTTTGTATTTTGCTTGTGTTTCACTCAATAGACACATATATCTCATTTATCATATGTTTATCTAGCGGTCCTTTCTTTAAAACGAGTAATAAATTAATAAATTAAAATTAATACATTTATAATTATTTGACAGTAAGTTGTAAGAATATTTTAGTATTCCTATTAAACACTTAATAACAGAAGAGTTTTCATTTCATCATGATCAGAGGGATTTTTACATACAAGGACATACGAGTCCTGACGAGGCTTTAGGGTCACAGAACAGAGGTGGACATATTACTTTTAAAAGTTGTATTATTTACCAATGATATACAGCATATGCAAACAAGTACAAAGTACCCATATGCAGAAATTCTATGGTAGAAAGAAAGAGGGTTGGCCATTGAGTGCAACATGTGTGCATTGTTTTACTGGTATATTACATGTGCACAGAATATGAAAGGGTCACAGAAAATGCATGGCATAGTTCTTCTACTTTGTTTTTATACAGTTTGTTTTATCATAAATAGATGCAAGAGTAGGAGAGAGGTGGTCCGGTCATTACAATCACCATGTTTGTCCTGCTTCTCATAGAACTTGCCAGCTATGATGGGCAGCAGGGAGAATGGGTGGGATGGTGGCCTGCTGCATTCTGGGTCATCTGGAGGCAATATGGACAGATTATACATTTTATAAAGTTTATAGGAAGTGCCATGGCACCATGGTCACCTCAGGTGGCACCTTGACCTGTAAAGGGTTCAATTGGTCAGTTCCATTTCTTTTGAGCATTTATGTTTTAATTATTTATGATAGATCATGAGGCTAGAGCAATAGAGAGATCAATATGCTCACAGGGTATTGCTGTTTTAACAGATTTAATAAAATGGTTGGAATTTCAAGGTTCATTAAGCTTTCTAGAGAAACCCTACATGTTGAATCCTTTCATACCTAAGTATCACCGTATCATACTTCACTCTTTCAATTAAATTAACAAAGCTTATTTGTAAATAAATATATTCTATGTGAATGTTAATGTTAAGGATATAATGAAAGTTTTAATGGTATAGACACTGAAGGAGACTAAAGCCTTCCAGTTCCAACTGCATTGTAATTTCCATAATAGTCAACATCAACTTTATCATCCCCATCATCATCTTGTTCATCTATTCTTGCTATTTTTCATTTAATTTAGTATTTAATTAAGAAAACACTGTACATGTGTTTATCTCATTCTTCAACAACAACAACATTTTTAAAAAGTCATATTACAAATGAACCTGAATATTTAATTGGTAAATTATTGAATTGCACATATAAAACAGCATTTTGAAGGATATTTTAATCTGACAGAATTTTCAGATGCACTGTCACCAACATCCAACACAGAGAATGCTTATCTTTCTTTGAAAATTAACTCTGAATTATCACTCTTTACAGTTTTATTTATATAATTTACAGATCATGTGCATTGATCTTGCCCTTCACCTCTAACTTTAGCTGCATAGTGGATAAGGGTGTTATGGTGTATCTGGTGCATTTGTTTGAAATACATATGCTCCATCCATATACATATGTGTAGTACTTTAAATTATAAATATATTTTGTCAATATAAAGACTCACTTATTAAAGTCTCCTGTACTGATCTTTCCATTAGAGGACTCCGCCATGTGAGAGAAATGCAAAAAAGAGTTCAACAGTGAATGAGTAAAAAGTTGCATGAATGATGTTGTGATACAATATCTATTTGTCACATCCTGCTGAATATTTTGCCTTGATTGCTATATACTACTCTCCTTATGTCCAATTTATTATGGTCACTTTTGCTACATGGTGCTATTTGGTCTGTCTTTTCTATTGCAATTAACAAACACATGCTTATGTTAACAGTGTACAGATAATGATTTTTTTTAATCTTTTTCTAGTTTGTCTGTATTAAAGGCAACTTTTTCTATTGTGTTATTTTGGGTAATGACTAGCTTCCAGGTTCCCCTTGTTAATGTTTCTGTACTGTGCTAGTAAGAAAGCTACTTTGCTCCTATGACCTTGTGCTTTATGACCTAATTCTAGAACTAGCACAGCTCTGATTCCTATATTGTTACAAGGAAGACCCACTAAGGTTAATTTACTAATATGCCTTTTACGTACAAAATATACACTAAATCATAGCAGCCAAAAACTTCTATTTACATATTTTATATATTTATTTTCTAACTTGCATTAGACAAGCAAGAGCTGGTTGGTTTCTGCATTGAAATAATGCACTCAAATGCAATGTTAATAAATGAGTCATTCAGTCTTCTTCCTATGTCCGTCCTATTTCTATCTGTGTTGTCTGTTAAACCCTTCAATGCCCCTCTCCTTGAATAATGCTTATTACCCTGATCTGATTTGTTGATTTGCCTGACTGCTTCCTGGCCCTTGTAACTGTGGCTGCCTGTATATACTTGCTAACTTTACCCACTTTAATTATCATTTGAGTTAAATTGTGTCTACCTAAGACCTGTCTGTTAGTCCTATCATACTCTAAAAAGTGTGGGACTGGAGTATAGAGTAACCATTGTGTAATCAAGCTACAGGGCCTCACAGTTGATTTGTTGAAATATGTTAGGACTGATATCAACATATTATATTTGGGTACAATATGTCATACAGCATACAGAACATATGATTATTGAATGTTTTGGGGGGACATTTTGGTGAAATAAAGTGAGATTTCCATGTTTCCTTTCATATGTCAGAGGACCCATTTATTTTGGTAACACTGGTGGATTATTTGCAACTGTAACAAGTATTCTGAGCCTAATCATAGATACAAATCATAACAGCACAGAAATATTTTGATTGCAGTACCTTTAGTTAGCAAAGACTATGGCTTTTGCAGAGATAAACAGAACAATATGTAAATCAGATGCGTTTGTAAGTAAACTGAAGTACTTTAATGGATGTTTGGTCAGGTATCTAGGTAAACTAGAGATTGGGTGATTGGAAGAGTATTCACTAGGTCTAGTTTTCTTAAGCTGGGTGCACACCTATGCAATGATCATACAGATCACACTATTCACGACCGTTTGGTCATATTTTGCAACAGTGAGTAGGCTCCCATGATCATGTTTTATCCTACCAAAACACATGGCATCATTTGATTGGTGTTTCTTCCTACAAATCACAAACAATTATTCAACAATGTTGTTTAAAGTGGAAGTGTATTTGCACTCACCGCAACCTGCCCAACACTTCTGCCAAAAGTTTCTCCTTTGTGGCCGTGCATATGTAAATCTATAATGTTGTATCCTATGTGGTCTGTCATCTATGTGCGCTGTCATCTAAATGTAACATCGTAAGTATAAGGAATACTGTACTGTCTTCACAGAGAATCAATAGCAAACATGTACTATATGTCATTTATTTGTTCCTGTTTCCAAGTGTACAGTTCATGAAATGTAAACACAAGTACAAATACATAATGATTCTCGATATAGTCTCATTTATTTACTTGTGTGCTATGTGTGTTGTTTTTATCAGCCTGTACGTATTGATGATTTGCCTGTGCTACAGAATAATAATTAATTTGTGGCTGAGTCAGGGGAGAATGGTGGATTTTTTTTCAATGTGAATGCTAGTTATTTAGTGTTGGGACTGCTTGGGAGGATTGGTGTATTTATTAAATGTAAATACTATTAATTTAATATCAGGGGTGGGTTATATGTTTATTTATTAACTGTGCATACTATTAATTTAATGTCAGGGCTGTTTGCAGGGAGTGAGTTCTAATTGTTAACCATAGATGTTATTGATTTACCATTGAGATTGGTCAGGCAAGCGGGCTAGAGTGTGCCGTAATTGCTAGGCTTTCCATATTTTATACTTTAGCTACATCCTATTACCTATTGTCACCAGTATAAATGATATGAACAAGTCCATAGGATCAGCACTCCTGTTTATACCCTGCAGCTGTACCACATCACATGTCAGCTGTCTTGGACTTTATTGCAAGGTTATCAGAGAACTCCACCAAATAAACCAAAATTTTGCTTGAAAATTGTATTGTCTTCCAGCAAAGAAAAATATTAAACATGCCTTTGTATATATATATATTTAATCGGTAAATGATTGAATTGCAGATATAAAACAAACTTTTGAAGTATATCTAACTATGACTATATATATATATATATATATATATATATATATTTATTTATATATATATATAGCTTTTGTCCTGTGGTTACACTGCTGACTTCTATTGACTACCGTTGTGACCCTTGGCTTATTTCTGGACCTTGCTTGAATTCTGATTGCCCCTGACCTTTGCCGTCTATTTGGATTATCCTTGCTTGAAACCAGTCCTGACATCTGGTATGTCCCTGTTTATCCTGTTCGCTACTGACCTTTGGGCTGTCTCTGGTATCTGTCTCTTGTGTTCTGGTTACCCTCCTCCTCTGAGCTACAGTCACCATTGATAAACTTTCATTATGCTAGAGTGAAGTCCTGGTGGTATCCGAGTACCTTTGAACTCAACTACTTCTTTGGGAAAGTTGGCTGCTATAGGTGAAAACCTCTATCAGATCTGTTGTAAAATTTTATCTAGGTAGCCGTTAGTGATAACAAATATCAATATCAAAACATAAAACAGATGTTATATGTTCTAAATGTCAGAAAAATGGACATATCTCTAATGACTGTAAATACCCTTATAGTGCAAATAGACCGACCAGAAACACCAACTCATGTATCTGTTTTTCAAAGAGTCAGAAGATTTGATAATTAAATATTGTCAAGTTTATTAAGCCTTGTGTACGCTGATCAACTAGTCACAGCAGATTAGATGGCAAGGTTGCCACATTTGCACATATGTTGTATAAACAATAATCTTGGCGAACCTAAGAAATTAAGGAAAGTAAGGCAAAAAAAAAGATGTAAATGTTCTCCGGGACAAACCATGTTACAATGCAAGGGATATAAATGAGTTTATTATTTTGCACATAAGTTAAATACTGGTTGTTTTTTCATCTAGCACACAAATACTTGATAGCTTTATTTTTACACTGAAATTTAAAGTTGATCTAGGACATGCCTTACCCCAACTATAAATCTGTGCCCACATTTTAAATTTACCTCCTCCTCCAATGCAAAATGGTCTTGCCCAGGTGCAAAGTTACTCCTTTTGTATGCTTTTCTCTCCTTAATGACTCAGGCCAGACATCCCTGCACCGAGGGGCATTTAGAGTGACCCCTGATGCCATGATGTCAAGAGGAGGCCCTATCTCTGATGTTTAGAGACATATATTCTCTTATCAAGGTTTCTAAATAATCACTGGTGCAAGTTTGTGTCAGCCTTGTAAAAGTACATTTCAAAAAGCATGAAAGGCATATTCATCTCTTGGAAAACTTAATTACATTAAAAACAGAATCATAAAAGTACATTAATGACTGCTGGACTTCATTTTGTAAACTATATTTATTATTCAAACAATTCTATCTCATTTATTATTGCATTATATTTTGTAATGGTTGGCTCTTTCTGAATTGTGTGCCATTTAAAGCTTGTTTGTTATCATTTGAAGTCTATCACAGAGCAAACATGAAGAGTGAGATTCTTACAATCTGCCTGGTTTAGTTCCACATGCCATAGAGGCATGGAGTCTAACATGGCTAATGTTTTCACCAGGGACAACTGCAATCAGGTTTGGTCTACGTTGCTTATACCACGCAGCTCACGGTTCTCCAGATGAGTACAAGATGAGAGTGGCAGAAGAAGAGGAGGGAAACCAACAAGGGGAGAGCGGAATATGAAAACAAGAATTCAAGACTTACTCGAAGAGCAATGTATACAGGATCTCTGACTTCCAAAATTATCTGCAAAGCATATAGCACTGGATACCAGGATCTGCCAAAGTGGAACAGATATGGGATACCAAAATACCAGGATTAGCTGAGAAGCATATAGCGCTGGATGCCAGGATGTACAGAATGGAAATGTGCACAGGATATCAAGAAAAAGAAACTAGGAACTGAATACCAGGCTCTACAAGGAATACGCAGGAATACACATATCAAAACAATCCAGCAGCTTAGCAGGCAACAGAAAATGAAAATCTGGCACCATATTCACAGAACAGGTGCCTTAAATAGTCAGGTGGATGAGGGGAAGTGAGATACAATCAGCCAATAGCTGAGAAGGAAAAATGTAAGATACGGGAGCCCAATAGAGGAAACCAGGCCTGCGCACCGGCCCCGGTAAGTCAGTTGGAAGTTCTGACGCGTGACATAGCCAATCCTTTATAATTCACCCATTATTCCACCATTCACCATCTTTCATACACCTAACAATAAATAAGCTGTAGTGATTTCCAAAGTATACCCATTGTTTTATCAAGTGCTGCTTGGTGCCAAGCACTAAGGTTCTCCTAAATTGATCCCTTGTGGAAGGATCCCAGTCCACGTCCCACAAGCTACTATGAAGATCTGGGTGGAGCCACTGCGCCAAGGAGAAAAGGTGAGAAGAATTTATTATGTACACTATTTAACAACCTCTAATGGAATCAGTGCCTAGGGGTCATACAGTATCTTGAAACAAGGGACAACTGATTAACAGACAGTTAATAGGCTCATTAACGTACACAAATATTCCATACATATTTATTCTGACCTCAACTTTTATTCTTAAGCAAAATATTATGTGAGTCATGGTAAGCCTTTTTCACATAGGCGATTTAACATATATTACATTTAAAGGTGACATTTTTTTTAACCGTTTCCAATTTAAATGGTATTGTGGTATGGTACTAAAAAAGGTGCATTATACAGATTAATTGAAAAAAAAGTAAGTGTATTTAAAAAAAGAGACTTGAGATAGTAATCTGCAAAATAATTTTGATTCATACTAAATATAGTAAGTAAACTTCTTTAAAGGATTTTGATTGTTGTTTGCAAACTTTGTTTAATAGCAGTCTAATATAGTTGACATTATGCTCTTCAAAACAATTTGCTTTTTTTTCCTGTGAGTATTGAATAGCTACTACATTATCACGCTAGAGCTAAAAGAATGGCGTTTATGATTCAGGAAAGTTTAAACAAATAAAACAAACTTAAGATTTTTTGTCCAGTATTTATCATTGAGTGTAAAATGTAAGCCTTCTGGTCCAGGTAAATTGAACATGCAACAAATACACAGGAATACACAATGTAGTTTCCCTTTTCAGTTTTTCTGTTATTGCCTGACAAATATTTATATACGAAAATAATTACACTACAATCAAGATTAAAAGTATATTTGCTAAACTGCGGGTTTAAAAAGTGGAGATGTTGCCTATAGCAACCAATCAGATTCTAGGTATCATTTGTTTATACATTCTACAAAATGACGGCTAGAGTCTGATTGCTTGCTATAGGCAACATCCCCACTTTTTCAAACGCGCAGGTTAGTTAATATACCCCTAAGTGCCATTGTGCCTTAACAAAGTACATCTCCATAGTCATTTATTATGGACAGTACAACTATACAGGTGTACCTAATACATACAGGAAACAAAGTAATATATGTGAGTGTGGGTTGGAAGTGTTGCTAAATGCTTTTCCCAATAGAAAAGCTTCAGTACTCAGTGAGGTTCTAAAAGGCAGGTATGCGTAACAAGCAAGCAATTACGTGTGGAGTGCATCTGTTTGAAACAAACGATAGATGCTTGTGCTTATCTAAATAGTGGCAATGCATTAGACTCACCCACATAATAATCAGCTATGTGAGTGTGACACAGCTGGATGCACAAGACATGATCGGTGTGCTTGGCAATGTGCAACCAATCAGGGGCAGGCTGGGCTGAGGTGCAGAGGAGCATCCGCCCCACAGTGCAAATCCCACAGTGGGCTACCTTGGGCTGGATCACTGGGCCATCTGCATTTTTTTCCCCTTAAAATGTTCCTAATAGGCTATCGGAGTCGAATACTTTCCCCCCGGGCTAAAACGTGCCCCCCCCTGCACCCAATCACACCTTTCATTTGAAACGGAAGTGCTCCAGCTGTTTGTGTATTTTCACAATTAAAGCATCTGTTCAGATACACAGATATATGGAAATATGTTCCCTTGCTGTAATCTTATCTAGGTGTACATAAAGCAGAATCCCCTTAATTCAATGAGTTGTTTGCTATTTGAAATAAACAATATAATTCCTCTGTAAATAAAATATTTGTTTATTACTGGGAGTTTGCTAGTAGGATATTGGTTTAGGCATGATCGAGATAAATGCTCAACAGCAACTGTCCAGATAACAGATGCCAGCACATTACTATGATGACTTCTATAATTGTTCAAACAATGGAAAACCAGTTGTAGATGGACAAATATGTGCATATGCATAAAAGTACATTTTCTGTTCTGACTTGTGATGCACCAGAAAATGACCTATTATTTGCCAAGAGCTATACTCTATTAAGCCATGACTTTATTGAACATTTCATTTTATCCCCACTAACCTCAGCACAGCACATTTTATGTCTTTATTCTTTAAACTGTATATCAGAGGGTTTAACATGGGTGTGACTGTTGTATATAGCACAGTGCAGATCTGCTCTAGAACATTGTAACGGTCCGAGGATGGTATCATATATACCAATATAGCTGTGCCATAGAACATAATGATGACAATGAGATGGGATGAGCAGGTAGAAAAGGCTTTTCTTCTTCCATCAATAGATTTAATATTAAATATGATCTTCATGATTTTTATATAAGATGTCAAACTGCACAAAAATGGTAAAAGTCCAAATAACAATGCTTCTAGACACATGACAATAAGAAACTGGTCCATTCCACTGCAGGCGATGCTAGTCAGAGTTTTGGCATCACAGTAAAAGTGCTGAATTGTGTTAGAATGACAGAAAGACATATTTGCAGCTAAAACTGTAATCAGTGAGGAATTTAAAGATGTAGAGATCCAGATGACAGCCATGATCAGGAAACACATTTTGTTATTCATGATACTATGATAGTGTAAGGGGTTACATATCGCAACATATCGGTCATATGCCATTGTGAGTAATAGAAAATCTTCTGAGCTGGAAATTGAAAATAAAAAGTACATCTGGGTGAAGCATTGTGTGAAGGACACTGTGTTATTCCCAGACAGTAACATGTCCAGCAGTTTTGGCACAGTGACCGTTGTATAACAAATATCTATAAAGGACAAGTTGCATAGAAAGACATACATGGGGGTATGTAAATGATCATCAATACAAACCACGGTAAGTATAATTATATTCATTAGTAATCCTGATAAATAGATCAATGCAAATACACTAACAAATACTGGTCTATTCCCATCTCTATTATAAAATAGCACAATGTGAATTTCTTTAATAGATGTGTAGTTATCCATCATAAATTGGGTTATTCTGAAATAGATAACTGACATTTAAGCCATACGTGGATTGCGATGTGGTATGTGGCAAAGAGGTTGGATTACAAGATGTCCATTAAAGCATGTGTGTAACTCTGCCATACCTGACACCTACACGAGAGCAAAATAAAATTAATCATGTTAAAATCATGTTCAAAGATTTCATTTACTCCAGGTAACTGCAGTTTGAAAACAATTGGGACAATGGAAAAAAAATCTATATCCTGGTTGAATTTGGTAAATTAAGGAGTTTGTGTATAATATATAAAATGAACGTCAGCAGACATCCAAAGTACAAATGACAAACTCTGTTTTTACTTATTAACCTTTAAATAAAGATATATAATCTTAAATTCAAATCAGTACAGTGAAACTTGTTAGCATATATTATAGGAAACATTCATTCTTTTTTAAGCTTTAGTTGAATTAGTTTAATCTATTCATTGTTGAACTCTGCTTTTTAATAGTCAGGATACAGTTGAAGGCCTTTGGGATACTTTACATTGCAACTCTTCCAGTGCTAACTGTAACATATAAGATTTTGTTTACTGCAGAACAAATAAATTCAATTTTGTTGAATCTGACAACATACTAGTACGGTTAGTTGTCCTTGGTCTCTTATGAGCATTTATGACTCAATTCATATAAACAGTACTGGCAGTTGGATGTGGGGATATATTTTCAAATATTTTTAATTCACATGTCAGCAATTTTACTATATGCCATCTTAGCAAACAAAGATAATTGATAGCGTCTTCATACAAGTCAATTTGGTTTACCTGCAAATTGAAAATAAAATGTATTCTAAACCATGTTATACTGTAAACTTTTTTCTGATATACAAATACAGTAGCATCTTATCTATGTATAGCTGTCCTACCAAAATCTATATTAGGAGAGTTTGCTTCATATTTCACAATGCAGTGTATCTCTTGCATTGGTTGCTACAGAAGTAGTTACCTTGTCTGATATTACCGATCCCTTAATGAGATTATCTAATCTATGTAATGGTTGTATTTTACTCACATAATCCATTACATAGAATGATAAAGAGGTCAAGGGGTAACACACAGGAGCATGTACATCAAAACACTTGTTGCATGTCAGGGATGGAACAGTGAAGAGACTGTATATATTTATAGGTAAGGTGCTATCACATAAGAAACCTTCAGGGAAAATAATTAATTTACTAAATTACATCATCCCTACACACCACCACTGGGGGTTTGATACTACAAGTATATACGTTTGCATTTTTACAATTTGTGTTTAATTAAGTAGATACATATATTATATTTTTATCTAGTGGTCTTACTTTATTGTGCATGTATATATAGGGTGGACATTTAGATAATGTAATTCATTGTTTAAAATAAAAAAAAAGGAAATTATTTAAAAGTAAATAGTAAAAATATGTTGGCTTCATTATTAATCACTTAATAACTGAAGGGTTTTCATTTCATCAAGACCAGAGGTATTTTTACATTCAAGGACATACAAGGCCTGGCTTAGTTATAGGGTCACAGAAAAAAGGTGGTCATATTACTTTTAAACATTTTATGTTTTGCCAATGATATACAGCATATGCAAACAGGTACACGGTACCCATGTGCAGAATTGCTGAGCTTAGAAGAAAGAGGTATGGGTCCAAGACTAGAAAGACAATGTTTTGGAGTGATCGCCAGTGAGTATAACATGTATGCATTGTTTTCCAGGTAAATTACACATGCAAAGAATATAAAAGGGTCACAGAAAATGCATGACATACTTCTTCTATCGATTTTACAATTTGTTTAATCATAAATGAATGCAAGAGTAGGCACAACGTGGTCTGGTCATTCACTGTCTATCACCATGTTCCCCTGCTTCTGATAGAACTTTAAAGCTAGGACAGACAGTAGATTGAATGAGTGGTATGGTGGCCTGCTACATTCTGGGTCACCTGGATGTAAAATGGACAGGATATACATTTTTTCTGTTTATAGGAAAGAGGGTAGAAAAAAACCTGTAACCTCACATTGTACTTTGACCTGTAAAGCCCCTGTTAAAGGGGCTTTACTTTTAAATAATTTCCTTTTTTTAATTTTAAACAATGAACTACATGGTCAACCCCATTTCTTGAGAGCGTTAATGTTTTTATTGTGTTGCAAATTGCTTGTAATTAAAGGTAGAGAATGAGGCTAGAGCAATAGAGAGATCAAAATGCTCAGAGGGTGTTGCTGTATTAACTGATTTAATAATATGGGTAAACTAGATAACCCCTTACATTGTTGAATACTTACATAAGTAAGTGAGACCTTATCATACTTTACTTTTGCAATTAATAATGCTTACTTTTTTTGTAAAAAAAATTATTGTAGAGGAATACTAATGTTATGTATATCATGAACATTGTAATGGTATAGAGATTTGAAAATTGCAATACAAAAAACATTAATCAAGACAGATTTTGAAGAATGCAAATAATGATATTTAAATCAACTTATTTATCACATATATTTCAAATCATATAAATATTTCTTGTGAACACAATGGAATAATCATTATTTAGTGTTCATTAATGCATGTACTAATATATTACAGTGAAGGAATTTGGTTAAAAGCTGAATCACATACTTGGAAAGCCACTTATGTTATTTATGCACATATGCATATGACTTAAAAAATAAAAATCAATATGAATATATAGAAAAGTAGTTAGGAGAATAAATTGGAACACTTGTTCTTTTTTTAATTCATTAAGTAACACTGACTACTAGTTAAAATTATTAAAACTATGGACTGACTTTTGTGCAAGGTTTACATTTTTTAGCTACACATATTGGCATAATAATTTAGACAACATGACATGACTAATAATTTGTTACAACATTAAAGAGATTTTGACAGAGACCTACTATATTTTTAGCAATATATTACTTAACAGCGGGTACTGTTTTTAATAAATAATACTGACTTACCATTGTAGTTTATCACAAGCCATAAACACATAAAAACAAAGATTCTATAAACTTAAATGGCATCTGTGAGGAGTGTACGTCATAGTCGGTTCTTGTAAATCACCTAGGCAGATTGTTGCAACCAAAACGCAGTTTATTCTATAGATGGCAGTACAGATATGTATATATATACTCACCAGATATATGTTATTCTTCGCAGTTACAGCATACGCATGTGACGGGACAGCAGTTCCTAGTCACCTTTGAATATTTCTATGGTGGTGGCATTAACTTTGGGCAGGGCAGGGGCGATAACCAGGTTATGACAGGAAGGGATGTAGGAACAAAAATTTTCAAGGGGGGAGGCAAAATGCCAAGGAGTACTATAGGGCTTGTTTTTCAAAAGGTATCATACACCGCCAATTGGTGCAAAACTGGAAAAAAGAAGTAAGAAAAAGATATATAGTTTTATAAAGACTATAGTTAAAGAAGGGCTAAGGCTTTGACATCTCTTTATGTATTTTATATTTTCAAGAATCGGACCAGATCAAAGTTCACATTAAGACCAAAGGGGGCAACATTTTTAATATAAATCACCTCTTCTCCAGAATTTGATGACATGTTCAGTTCCTATAAACTTCAAATCCTTGGAATCTCCATTATGGTCCCTAAAAAGTGATCTGAAATGCTGTGTGTGTTTAATCCTTTTCTAAAAATGCGGTTATATTCCACTATGCATGTTTTCAATGATCTTTTGATCCTTCCTATATATTTTACGAGACAAAGACACTCAAGCAGATATATATCCCCTTCTGTGTTGCATTTTATATATTAATATATACCAGGGGCGCACGCAGGATTGTCATGGGTGGGGTTTCCCCCGCTGACCCCCAAAAAAACAAAAAAAACACGAGAGCGGGCGCATGCGCAGCAGCTCCATTTAGCAGCTCTGTCCTATACAGCAGCCGCGGCACTGTCAAAGAAGCGTCTGCGGCGGTGCTGTATAACAGCGGACGCTTCTTTGACAGCGCCGCAGCTGCTGCATAGGACAGTGCCGGTATGGTGGCCACATAGTTAGCACAGGGGGGGTTCTGGAGACTCAGAAACCCCCCCTGCGTGCGCCACTGATATACATTGCTTGATTACAAATGAACTCCCATTTCAACTGGATTTTAAAATGCTGTCACTCCACTATTCTTGCAAGATTTGCAATTCAGACAGTTATAAAAAAAAGTTTTGCTTATTCCTTCTCTACATTTAACATCTTACTCTCATCTTCCATTCCAGTGTTTCCAGATGATCTCTTCTAAAGCCTTTGTGTTACTATTAAATTGATAATAAAGGCAGTTTCAGGTACTTTCTGGGCCATGTTATCCTAGTTTAGGACAGCGTCTGTTAAGTTTCTGTAATGGAATGCAAAATTAACTTTCTTTTTATTGCATTTCCTTTCCTGGAATTTTGTCTTAAATTCGTTCCTTATGTTTCAAAACTTTCATAGTTTTTTCTTATTTGCCTGAATTGGCCTCCAGGAATATGGTATATCCATTTTTATGATAACTACTAGATGCTAATAGAACGTTGTCACAGTCTACTTCTTTCGTATACGACATCGTTTTAATTAATCAACGTTGTTAGATCCAAAAGGGATGGTTAGACTAGTTTCTCCTGTAACTTCAATATTATAGTTGCTTTGAGTAATATATTCCAGAAATTTCTGGAGGCTCTGTTGACTGCTATCCAAATCCACTCCCAGTCCCACTTTTCACCTCTACAATACTCTGTGAATATTTTTATACACCATCTTCAGCCTATTTGGACACCCCACTGATTAGCCTCTAATATTGTCCCATTCTTTCTTTTACTTATACACCCGTCCCTGGGATAGGAAAATTCTTTCCAACCCAGTCTCCTCTTTCATATTTTCTTGTTACTATTTTCTATTTTATTTATTTTATATACTATATATTATATACTATTGTTTTTTATTTATCCTCAACAATTTACACATCATAGCATGTGAATCCACAATTGCTCATCCTAGCTCTCCACGGCAACAAAAAGCTAAGAATCAACTTTTTACTAGTTTTACTTGGTGAAGAATTCCAGCACTCAAGACAAGCAAAGTGTTGAATCCTGTAAATGTATTAGCAGAATTGTAGACATGAATTTTCAATTGAGCGCACATTTTAATTTTGGAACCTGGGGCAACGGGAGATAAAATGATCTTGTAAAGGTTACAGGGAACAGACATTAGCATTTGCAGCAAGTCTTTAGCAAGTTGCTTGGGATTACTTTTATAATCTTTCTGAGAAACTTAAAATCAACACAAGGATGAATATTTGTTTGTTTTGTAGGTTCTTGAAAAAAAGGAAATATAAAGTATTGTAGAGAACTCGTTGACTAGGTGACATACGCTCATATTTTATCACATGCGTAGTCAGTCTGACGTCTAAGGGCCTGATTCATTCATTGTGAATATTCTTAAACAACATTTGGTCAGTCATGGTTTGTCAGAGTAAAAAACTAACCACCCTCCAATTGCAATTGTTATTATTTATCCTGCTATAGAGACAGTCAAACAGTTACAAATGTGACAAACAGTGACAAAGGCAGTGGATCTAGCTATATGTTACTTCCAGGACACTGCTAAATCAGTGATTGGAAGGGATGCCAGGGAATCATCATCATTTATTTATATAGCGCCACTAATTCCGCAGCGCTGTACAGAGAACTCATTCACATCAGTCCCTGCCCCATTGGAGCTTAATTCCTTAATATAGACACACACTCACACACACAGACACAGACAGACAGAGAGCGAGACAGACAGACAGAGAGGGAGAGACTAGGGTCAATTTTGATAGCAGCCAATTAACCTACCAGTATGTTTTTGGAGTGTGGGAGGAAACCAGAGCACCCGGAGGAAACCCACGCAAACACAGGGAGAACATACAAACTCCACACAGATAAGGCCATGGTCAGGAATCAAACTCATGACCCCAGTGCTGTGAGGCAGAAGTGCTAACCAATTGGCCACTGTGCTGCCCAACACCAAAGTATCAATATTTTGGGTGGGATTCAGCATCAATTTTATTTACAGTGAAGAACTCTTTCCAACATAGAAGTTACAATGGCATATTGTTAAAAATTGTTTATTATACAGGTTGAAAAAAAATAAAAACATTTAAAAATAGACTTGAGACAGTAATTTGCAAAATATATTTTGAATTTATATGGAATATCATGTGTAAACTGTGTTTAAGTCTATTGCTAATGCTAGCAAACTTGGTTTAGTATCAGTCTTATACAGTTGAAGTTGAGTTTTTCAAATTAATTAGCTTTTCCGACGGAGTAGTGATCAGTCACTAAATTATCACATTATTGCTAAAATAATGAAGCTTATGATACAGAAAACATTAAACAAATAATACAAATCTGAGGATTTTTTCAACCTTTTCAGAACATAAAATAAACATATTAACTGTAGAAATATTAAGCAGCAAAATTAAACATGGATATACTTTGAATAGGTGAACCTGCAAATTTGCAAGTAATTGTACAGACCATTTGCATGAGGGGTTATTCTCAAACGTGTAATCAAGTATACATCTATTTATTGTTATGGAAAATAGCTACTTGAGACATTTATATTGTCAAATGATTAGGTGTTCCCCTTAGTATAAATAAAATACAAATAAATTCATTGGTGAGCTATCTAGCATGCTGTGTGCCTCTTTGATATTTCCCTTACGGTGAATTATTTTTTTTATATCCATACATAAATAAACCAAGATAATTTAATTAGTTTGCACAGCAAACTTTATAAAGATTAAAATATATAAAATAAATATGGTACTGTTAAGAAGTAACTAAACAGATTATAATGAAACATAGAGCATATATGTCTTCTTGTATTTACCATACATAACACACAAGTGAAATTAAAGGAAATAAAATAATGAGAAAAATCATGTGTTTTAATTACATTTAGTACTCAAACAGATCATGTATTATTTACTTATCAAGAAATAAATCTTCTGATTAATTTAAACCTTATTGTGTACTTAACTGACACAATTCCTTTTTGGAGCTAATGTCCAGCAATAATCTAATAATTACCAATGGAATTAAGCTCCTAGGGGTATATTTACTAAATTGCGGGTTTGAAAAAGTGAAGATGTCGCCTATAGCAACCAATCAGATTGTAGTTGTCATTTTGTAGAATGTACTTAAAAATGATAGCTAGAATCTGATTGGTTGCTATAGGCAACATCTCCCCTTTTCAATCACGCAGTTTAGCAATTATACCCCCTAGAGTAATTTTGACGCTTTTCTAATTTCAGCTTTTCTAATGTGTTTGGCATAAGCAAAATATCTTTAGAAATAAAATGCTATAACTAGACATGAGCGGTTCAGATTCGGAGAAATCCGACAGATTCGAGATTTGGGGCTCCAAGTTGTCACGAGCCGCGGCGGTACTCACAGCCGCCGCAGCTCGCTTCCTGTAGGTCCCAACGTCCCGGCCGTCACCATGACGACCGGGACGTCATTTCCTTCCAACTCCCGACCGTTGCCAAGGCAACGGTCGGACGCTTTCTCAGCGCCGTGTCCTGGCAGCCAGGCGCGCACGCGCTCTAGGGACAATCAGGCAGATTTAGCCTGTGGCTGAATTAGCAGGCATTAGCCTGCAGGTGTGGATTTCAGTGCTAAGCCCTGATTGGTCTTGCTAGGTGCTGGCAATTAGCCTACAAGTGTGGCCTTGTCTAGGGGCAGGTTCTGATTGGTTATGGGTTGTATTTAAGGCAATGAGGTCTGCTGCCTCATTGCCGGTTATAGCTTCTGTGCTCCAGTCTGCTGACCTGCTTGCTCCAGCTCCTGTTCCTGTATCTACGTTTTGACTTCCCGTGTATGACCCTTGGCTTCGTATTTGACTTCGCTTGTGTTTCCTGTGACCCTGATCCTTGGCTCGTTTACTCGTTCTGCTACTTTGCCTGTGACCTCTGACCTCAGCTTGCTCATCGTTTCTGTTACCTGCTGCCTACCTTTTGACCTCTGCGTGGGCCTGACTCTTCTTGCCTGGGTTCTCCCCAGCCGGTACACACTTCACGACCCTCTGTCAGTCTGCAGCCCAGTCTGTCCCCACCATCAGGGGCTCCAGTGAACACCTGACTGGCAGAGTAGACTCCGGGTTGTGTTGTGCCGGCTGGAGGGGTTCCTAACACAAGTAGAATCAAAACACAACTCGATTCTTTGCACCAAAATCGGATCTGAAAACAAGGCACAGCATCATTTTGAGGAAAACATGGAACCAAAACACTTCTTATACAGGAAGTGCGTCATTGTATACTGCCTGAGCGTTCATTTCATAGTGGAGGTGCGTTATTGCACCCCTTTGGTACATGTCTTAGGTACTAACGAGGAATACACACCTGTTAGGCAGGAGTCCCAGTGACTCACATAGGAATAGCTGTGTTTGGTTGTCATAGTGAAAACCCATTTGTGCACTTCTGGTTTTTACAATTCCGGGTTTGGCACTTCCGGTTTATGCATTCCTAATGAAATGCATATTATTTGGAGTGCCTCATACAGAATACAAGGGAGCCATTGCCTCGTATATTTTGCAATGATATGCAGACTATCACCTTTTGATGAATCATGAGCTGCAGCTGAATACAATCTGGGATTGTATAAGTCAGGAGACTACATGTTTTTTTTTATATCTGTGTTTACTGTTGTTCTATGTGGTTGTCTTGACAAAGGTCCAAATATAGGACCAAAACATTGACTAATAATATGAGATATGGAATTGAATTACAAGAAAACAAAAGCAGAAATGGTGATTGTATCTTTCATTAAAATTACCATGTATTATTACTGCTACTCTGTCACTAATTTTAGCTAGCCAGACTTTGGGCCAAAAGCAGTGAAAATTTTGACAGTTGTGAAGAGGTAATTAGAAAATAGACTAATAATGACTGTAAATGAATGTTAATTCTATAAATAGTAATATATGAGCAAGAACAGCTCAAAATCACATCAATTTACCTATTTTTCTCAATTTGCATTTAAATCCAGATCCAAAATCTTTCAGGACTTTTGGGCAAAACCTGTAGCAAAACCAAAACACAAAGACGTTTTAGAACCAAAACCACATCCAAAACAAAAACACGGGGCCAGCGCACATCTCTAGCTCTAAATACAGTAAACTTAACACTGACATTAGAAATAGCAGATGCAATTGCATTACCCACTAAACTGCAGCTACCAGTGGCTTGGTATGGTTGGAATGAGAAATATATGGCCATAAAGCTTTTTACAGCATTAATACCAGATTACCCTAAGAAAGCAAACAAGATACAAGTCCTCTTCACACTTTCTGACCCTTAGGGAGAAATGTATCAAAAAGAGATTTTTATGATGACTTAATAACCGCCACAAATCACTGAAGATCACCAACAATTTGGATCTCCAAACCACCAACTAAATTATTTAGTGTTTTGTAATTTAATCCCCAAATGCAAATCACTTGAGATGGTCGGTGATTAGAAAGAGTTTTTAAATCTCCATAAACTGAAAAAACCGCCAGCAGGTTAGAGGCAGTGCACTGAATTTAAAAATAATGCTTTCTCTGATTGGCTGATTTGAAAGCAGGAGCAGGTGAGGCTAGTGTAGTGATTTGGAGAAGGTGGCTTTTGATATTAAATGATTCCTGAGCGTTGTCTTGTCTATTTATATATTTTGCATCTGTTTCTAATTTTTGGGCACTGTCTTTTTTTGTTTAATTGCTATCTTTGTTATTTGTGTGTGGGGTGTTGTCTGTCTTTATTTTCCTGTGTTTTATTTCTTAGTTGTCTAGTTATGGCTAGTATGAGGAGGAGGATGAGGCCAAGGTTAGGAGTGGTTTGGAGAAAGAAGGTCAATAAGGGTAGTAGGCAGCAGATGAGGTTGGGGATGAGGCAGGGGTAGAGAGAAGTAGTCAGGTATGGAAGACTAAGCCTGGCAGAAATGTCAGCTGTGGGCAGGGGTCTGCACAGCAGTTAATGTGGTTGAACCTCTTAAGATAACTATTGAAAACTATTCAAAATTGTCCAAAGAAATTTCCAGATATATCTATTTGTCAGTATGAAATAAACAATGCACTATTTATTTAAGTACAGGGTTCATTTAATAATTGGAGCAAGTAAGTAATTGTGACATTACAATGTACGTTTTTAGTATTGTAAGTATTTGGTTACCTTAGACTTCAGAATTTAATTTAATCCCCAAAAATCTCAGCACAGCCCACGTTATGTCTTTATTCTTTAAACTGAATATCAAAGGGTTTAACATGGGTGTCACAGTTGCATATAGCACAGTAAACAACTGTTCTATCAGAGTGTAGCGCTCTGATGTTGGTATCATATATACTGATGAACCTGTGCTATAGAAGATAATGATGACAATGAGATGGGATGAGCAGGTAGAGAAGGCTTTTCTTCGTCCATTAATAGATTTAATATTAAATATGATCTTCAAGATTTTTGTATAAGATGTCAAACTGCACAAAAATGGCAAAAGTCCAAATAACAATGATTCTATATAAATAACGGTATAAAACACTTCTGTTCCACCGCAGGCGATGTTAGTCAGAGCTTTAGCATCACAGTAAAAGTTCTGAATTGTGTTAGAATGACAGAAATACATTTTTGCTGCTGAACTTGTAATCAGTGAGGAATTTAAGGATGCAGAGAGCCAGATGACAGCCATGAACAGGAAACACATTTTCTTAGTCATGATACTGTGGTACTGTAAGGGGTTACATATCGCAACATATCGGTCATATGCCATTGTGAGTAATAGAAGATCTTCTGTGCCGGCAGCTAAAACTAAAAAGTACATCTGGGTGAAGCATTGTGTGATGGACACTGTGTTATTCCCGGACAGTAACATGTCCAGTAGTTTGGGCACAGTGACAGTTGTATAACACATATCTACAAAGGACAAGTTGCATAGAAAGACATACATGGGGGTGTGTAAATGGTCATCAATACATATCACAGTAGCAATAGTTGTATTCATTAATAATCCAGTGAAATAAATGAGCGCAAACACACTAAAAATTATTGTTTTATTCCCATCTGTATTGTAGAATGGCAAAATGTGAATATTTTTTGTGAATGTGTAGTTATCCATGATTAATTGTATCTTTCTGATAGAGATAGCAAATGAAAATACAGTCATGCTTTGATTCTGATGAAACAATTACATAATGAAATAATGCCATAAAATCATGCGGTTAACTAAACATATAAAAATAGAAACATAGAATTTGACGGCAGATAAGAACCGCTTGGCCCATCTAGTCGGCCCATTTTTTAACCTGTGGTAACCTGAAAACCTCTTTGATCCTTAGTTCTTTGTAAGGATATTCTTCTATCCAGGGGCGGATCTAGAAAGGTATCCTACCCGGGGCGATTTAGGGGGGCGATTTAGGCCCTGCCCCTTTTCGATTTCAAGGCTGCCGGCGGCTGCACAATATGTGCAGGTCCGCTCGGCAGTGACAATGTGCTGCCCGGCTGCTCTGATTGTGTTTTAAACACAATCAGAGCAGCCGGGCAGCACACTGTCACTGCCGAGCGGACCTGCACATATTGTGCAGCTGCCGACAGCAAGCCCCTGCTAGGGGGGGCGATCGCCCCGATCGCCCCCCTGGATCCGCCACTGCTTCTATCTATACCAAGCATGTTTCAATTGCTCTACTGTATTAGCCTCTACCACTTCTGATGAGAGGCTATTTCACTTATCCACTACCGTTTCTGTGAAGTAATTTTTCCTTAGAGCCTACTTCCCTCCAGTTTCACTACATGTCCCCATGTTCTAATACTTCTCTTCCTTTGAGAAATGTTTCCATTATGTACCTTGTTAAAACCCTTGATGTATTTGACAGTTTCTATTATGTCTCCCCTTTCCCTTCTCTGCTCCAAACTATACATATTAAGATCTTTTAGTCTTTCTGAGTAAGTTTTGTGCTGTAGGCCATGCACCATTTTAGCTGCCCTTCTTTGTAAAGTCTCTAATGTATTTATATCCTTATGTAGATATGGCCTCCAGAATTGAACACAGTATTCTAGATAAGGTCGTAACAATGACCTATACATTGGCATTAACACTTCTTTCTTTCTGCTACTGATTCCTCTCCCTATGCAACCAAGTATCTGACTTGCCTTCTTCAATGCTTTGTTACATTATTTACCTGCCTTTAAGTCACCTGAAATAGTGACTCTTAGATCCCTTTCCTCCTCAGTAGTTTCCATTATAGTGCTGTTAATACTATATTTAGCCTTTGGGTTTTGAGACACAAGTGCATGAATTTGCATTTTTTTGGCATTATTCTGTAGTTGACCATTCCTCTAGTATACCTAGATCATCAGTCATTTGTTTTACCCATCCTGATGTGTCTACCATGTTGCATATCTTTGTGTCATCTGCAAAAACGTATACTTTCCCTTCAATACCATTTGCAATGTCTCCAATAAAGATATTTAAAAGCACTGGTCCATGTACAGATCCCTGCAGTACTCCACTGGTAACCTTTGTATGCACTCCATAACCCTCTTTTTTCTATCTTGCAACAAAGTTCTTATCCGTTCAACCATCTTAGAATCCAATCAAAAGTCTGCAATGTGAGACAGTGTCAAAAGCCTTACTAAAATCTAGATAAAAAAATATATGCACCCCCTTGATCTAATACTTTAGTCACCCAGTCAAAAATTCAATAAGATTTGTTTGACATGATTTTCCCCCAGTAAATCCACGCTGTTTGGGATCCTGTAAATTACTGGATTTGAAATATTCTACAACTCTTTCTTTTAAAAGTGTTTTCATCAATGTTCCTACTACTGATGTAATGCTCATTAGTCGGTAGTTGCTGCCTCTTCCCTGCTTCCATTTTTTTTGCAGTGGTACTACATTCGTTCTTTTCCATGGTATCATATAGAAGATTAGGTGTAGTGAGGAAATTAGTAGTAAGTTTGTGTATATAGTAACATCTCTGAGATGATAGTTATGTGGTATCTGGAAGGACGGGGGTTCTTATGATATGATTAAAATCCTTTCAATAGATCATGCAACAGCTTTCTCAAAATATTCAGCCTGTTTCTACAAATATCATGTTGCTATAGAGCCATTCTAAGAAGCAGATGTAAGAATGCTGGAAGAGGTAGAACCTTTACCAGGAGAAATATATATAAAGGACTTTACAGATGTTAGTTGTTCATTGTTCAGCTGTTCTTGTTGTTCTTGAATTTCTACACCACAGGAGGGATATATTATGTACATGTTTGATGTATTTTAATGGTAGTACTGCTAGTATTTGCTGTTTTATCAATAACAGGTATTGCACTATATATTTTTAGACAGATGAAAAAGGAGGTAAGAAGCGCAAAAGTTTGTTTATGTAATGGACTAATTAAGCCTTAAATCTGAAGATTAAAAATTAAAATTACACATATATTGGCTGTATATATTTGTGCAATCTCCAATGCATACTGGAAGAGGGCTAAGTATGCAGATTAATAATGTTTAAACTGATGGAATAAAAGTGAAAATAAAATGAAAATAAACTAAAATAAAAAAAAATTATATATAAAAATGAAAAATAAATAAAGATGAATGAATAAAAATAAGGAAGGACAATGCTGATTCATATCCCCCCTCAGGAAGCCGAGGTGTTGCGCTCATCTTTCAAATTCAAATGGCAGACCAGGAAAATAAAATATTTGGGAGTCTATCTTCCATCTCATTATGACCTCTTTTATCAGGAAAACTTCCTACCTTTATTCTCCAAAACACAATCTGATTTGGCTTCCTGGAACCGTCTTATCATCTCATGGCTGGGCAGGATCATAGCAGTTAAAATGAATATCATACCCAATTGGTTATATCTCTTCCAAACCCTACCAGATGCTGTCCCCGCTACCTTTCTATCTAATATCCAGAAAGTTTTGACTCGTTTTATCTGGAATGACACACCTCCAAGGGTCTCGCTTAATGTTTCGAAAAAGCCCATCTCTGGTGGCGGCAGGGGACTACCCGATATCAAGCTATATTATCTGGCTTCCCATTTCTCCCAAATTGTTGCATCATATGCCCCCTCGAATTCCACCTCGTGGCTTGACCTAGAGGCGGCATATATAGCCCTCCCTGATTCCACCTCGCTATCGGGTCTACCCCCTATACACTGTCCCCCCACCATCCAAATTACTTCCTACCACTAACTTTGACACCAAGATTTGGGATTCTTACTCCTTTAAATTAAAACTCACATCTGCCCTTTCCCCCCTGACTCCCATTTGGTTTAATCCTATATTTCCTCCTGGCCTCTCCAAGGTGAGACATCGCCATTGGACTCAAGCTGGCCTCAAATTCCCAGCAGATTTCTCAAAACAAGGCCAATGGCTCCCACTAGCAGAACTCCAACAGCGCCCCCCAGCTCGAATGCTTAACCCTTTCGAGTTCTTTCAAATCACCCACTTTTTACGATCCCTACCACCTAAATATTTACTATGCCCCCTCACCCCGTTCGAAAACCTTTGCAAACTCCACCCCTTGGATAAGGGTATGATATCACAACTTTATAATATCTTTCATGAATCCACTGTCCACCCGCAACTCTCGCATGAAGCTGACTGGGAGAGGGATCTTGGCCCCCCTCCTGGATGAGGAGGCCTGGGAGGACATGAGACTGGGGATAGCCAAAAGCTCCATATCGACTAGACTAAAAGAAACATCCTATAAAATCTATTATCACTGGTATTATACCCCCACCCGACTTCATATAATGATCCCCTCATCATCACCTCACTGTTGGCGGGGTTGTGGCCACAGGGGATCAATGCTACACATTTGGTGGACCTGTCCAGTTATTGCTCCCTTCTGGGACGCGATCCATGGCTTTATCAACACTCCATTTGAGGCTCCTCTGACGAAAGACCCCTGGATTTTTCTCCTTTGTTACCCCCCTCCAGAGCTTGATAAATTTTCTAGAAAACTGACTGCACACATCCATACAGCCGCCAAATCCCTTATAGCCCTTAATTGGAAATGCAGCTCTTCTCCATCTCTCTCTGCCCTTAAAAAACAAATCTGGCAAGTGGCTGCCATGGAAGAGATTACTTACTACTTACACGATAGAGGTTACGCTTTCAACCAAGTGTGGGCTCCTTGGCAGTTTGCAGAACGCTCGTTCCCCTCTGGCCCTTAATGACTTCTTCATGACCCATGTGCGGCGAGCAGGACTCTGCCTCTGTTCTGCCATCTCCTGACCCTATAACATTTACATCTTGACCTTCTTTCCGATCACACTCCTGCACCAAGCTTTGTGGTCTTCCCTTCCCTTTCCCTCCTAACTCTCCTTCACCCCTCCCCATCCTACTTTTTGCATTATTGTCTCTTGCACTTATACGAAAGCAAAAAAATGAAAATATGGTCAATATTTGTTTCAAGTTATCGAAGGACGCCTTCTCTGGACTCCATTACAATGTTAAAATCCTTCTATGTATACATTGTAAACTCTTTACTTCATATTGTATACATCTTTTGTTGACTGACCATTTAAAATAAAGAATTTAAAAAAAATAAAAAAATAAAGAAGGAACAGATGAACACACAAAATAAACACACAAATTGAAGAGTAGACAATGTTATAGCTCTCTTGAGAGATATTTGGTTTCTTGAATATATAGAAGTCAGTGGGAGACATGTGTTGGGAGTTTCGGTGTCATATATGAAGCAAGTTCTTACTATAAACAGCATTCCCAGGGCCTATGAAATGCACATGGAACGCAAGCTAGAAGTCTATGGTGGCCAGTGGTGATCAAGATACTGTGAGTATGTTAGTAACCCAATGCGTTTTGTCCAGTGGTGGACTTTTTCAAGAATGGGATAGGTTGAGAGTGGGGGATTTAAATAGCACCGTCTATTGAGACTTTTCAATACACTTTATTCAGTATAAACACTATGGTAATGACTAATGTATTAAAGCATGTTCCCAATGTCTGGACCATCTGTTACAATTCCTGAGTTTGTCCTGCTAATACCTGGGCAATCCCAGGAGAAATAGGTGGATTCTCCATCACAAAGTCTATGGCCTAGATTTACTAAGATTCGAGTTTGGTTGCGGTTTGAAAACCGCCACACATTGCTTGCAGATTAGAGGTCCAAACAGAGGCATCTACTATAGGGCGATTTGAGGCTGCTTGAAATGGCTGGCGATGTGTGGCGGTTTGGAAACAGCAAAACCGCCAGTGGTTTAGTTAAAACTGCCATCAAAAGCCCCATTAGAAAGACGGGTTTTTTAATACCTGCTTCTGATTGGCAAGCTGCATGCTGTTTGAGCTATTCTGCCATTCAGAACATAAGAGGAAGCATCAATCGTATATAAATTATTGAGGCAATCATTATTTATTGATTAATCTACAAAACTAATTTATAATTTACTTAAATTATTGGACTATTATATTAATCTGGCACTATGTAATGCCAAATTATGCAATTAAAACAATAATATTCACCATTAGCAATCACTTAATATTATTAATATTATATTTGTTGCACAATTTGGCAATTTTAGTATAATAAATCTATAGTACGCTATACCATATGAAGGGACAGTGATCACAGACAAATAAACGTGCACAAACTATGCATATTTCTTCAGCATAGTATTGTTCATACCAGCTAAAATGGAAAATGCAATTTTTCACTACGTCAATCGTAAACCTATTCTAATTATGAACGCTAATAAAGATACCTTTATATGTAAATGAAAAGGTTTTTTATTTAGGTAAGAAATACATTCTCTTAGCATTTCGATATCTCTTTTTCTGTTGCTTCATTGCTGCCTTAAATTATTAGTTGTGGCAACTCAATGCCACAGAATAAACAAGAGATGGTGTCGACTGAGTTAACCATTTAATAGGACCTATCAAGACGGAGGTGCTGTCTGAGGTGACCCTTACTTGATTCCATTTTCCCCACTCAGGAATGGGCACAATTTATTAAAACATAAAATAATCTAGTCTGGCTATCCTCTTACTTTCCATGCTATCTGTCATAACCTGGCCTAGCTGTCAAGCACCATGAGATTCAGGATGCACATGGTGAAAGGTCAGTATATGCTTGGTCATCACTTACAATCTCTTGCATCTGTCTGCAGCGATTTGGCCAGTAATGGCATAAATAAAATAAATGGGAAGGAAAAACATATCATGCCTTTTTTAGACACTTACATTTTCAGCACATATAATTACAAAAATGCATAAATGTTACATTTTATCACGGTCACCCACATTTTTTTTCAAATGCAACCCAGCCAATCACTATTGTCTTCCCAGCCCTAGACCCACCCCTCCTGCACATGGGTATGTCATATCTGTGTGTGTAAGCAGCATATATTCATGAAAAATAAACCTTTTAAGAGTAATATGTCCAATTGCTCCACATTCTTTAAGTATGACAGTCCTTGTGTAAGATGCTTTTTATGTTATATTACTATAATCAGAAGAATTAGCTAACCACATTTTGATGAAAATATTGAGGGTTACACTAAATCGGTAGAAAGACTCATAGAAAACTGTATTTATTTTCCCCTTATTTCTCATTATTTGATTATAAAATGCATATCAATAAAATAAATTGGGGCTGATTCAGAATTGGACAATTGCAATTATTATTATAGGGGTAAAAATCTTCCAGATATTAAGGGTTTAATTATCCAAAAACATAATATCATAAATACTTAATTTTAACATAAAAGTAATTGTTATTAGATTTAGAAAATTATTAAAATAAATCAAAAAGTCAACCCTGTACATACATACTCTACTCTGCCTAACCAGCCTATCCCCCCCACACTCCAATCCTTCATACACTCCCTAAAAACTCTCCTCTTCTCCCTCACCTATTCTGACGCTTCATAGATCTATCACTCTCCAACCCTCTTCCTTGGTACACTTATCCACCTTTTGCCTCCCTCTAGATTATAAACTCTTACATGCAGGGCTCTCTCCCGTCTATCTCTAGTTCTAACCTCCCCAGTCTGTCTGTTTGTACTGTCATGTGTATGCTTACTTGTGTTTGCCTCTTTGATTTTGTCAATCGGTTTGAATCGTAATGCTATTTTATTTGTGCTGTAATGCTGAATGTACAGCTCTGTAAAATCTATGGCACCTTATAAATAGAGATGATGATGATGATGATGATGATGATGATGATGATGAAAAGAACTATAACATAAAGTTTGAGAACAATAAAAAGTGCAAATTAATATTATTGTGTTATCAAAAGCAAGAGTTACGGTATAGGGATGATGTAATTTAATAATTAAATTATTTTCCCTGAGGATCTATTATCTGATAACATTACCTATAACAGTATAAATTATCTTCACTGCTCCATTCTTTATCTGTAATTCTGTAATAAAAATGTGTTAATATATATATATATATATATATATATATATATATATACTGTATATATCACTCCAAAACTCTCGTGAGTTTTGGATTTTTTTTTCCTTGGAAATTATGTTTTGCCTCGTTTTCAGATCTAACTTTGGTGCAAAGATTTGAGTCGTGTTTATACACATATCCACAAATCTCAGATCTAACGGATTTCTCTGAATCTGAACCACTCATCTCTAGATTTTACATCAGTCATTTTCATTTAGTTCTAGTGCAGGGTGTGATTGAATAAGGAGAACATGTCAGAACCACTACAGAAAGGTACATGCATGTGACCCTACCAATCTTAATTTTATGTCAATATAGAAAGTCATAAAAAAGTGGAGAGCGAAGGACTTTTGGAAAATTGCTAACAAGATAGAAGATGGAATTATGAGCTTATAACCCTAGCTCCCAAGGCTCTCAATATTGATTTTGAAATCTGAATATAGCATTAACCAGAACAAGCTACCTAAATATATTCTGCAATCATCACACACAGAACCTATGGCCCTTCATGCCAACTACCATACCATTCTTAATATGTCCAATACTGTCTGAACTTGAAGAGAAAAAGAGCTGGGATGGCAAGAATTGTTTTTTGGGAGAACCTGGGAATACCTTGTTTAGTAAGCAGAATCTTATGAGTTAATGAACTTACCCCTGAATTGAGATGAGGGATGAACTATAGGCCTACCCTCAAGAATAATTGAAATATACATCACAGAGTTCCCCAACTAATAGAATCAGCTAAATACCATTAACTAGGTTTTAGGTTATCATGCTAAATGCACCACACATGCATATGCTGGATAACTACTGCAATAGGTTAAGAAAATTTGTAGATTTAATATTGTGGACTTGTTAAATGCCAGTAACAGATTATGTCAATCACCAAATATTCTGTGTGCATATTCTACGTTTAGTATAGTATTTTATTCATTCACTCATATGTATGACTGTAAACACAGCCTCGTGATTGTGTTCACTGTTATACTGTTCACCAAAATCAAAGATTTTGACATTTTAATATAAATGACAATCCTGCAGAATTCTATCTATATATAAGCGATTGCTACTTAACAATGTGATGTAACAATTAGAATATAAGCAAACAGAGGAACATGTTTATAACAAGAACGCAAATACTAAGACTAAGATTGCTATTGTACTGATATATTAAGAGCGATTACAATAGACATGTCGAAGACCAAATGCCTGCCCAAGCATCCGCCCTCTATGACTATTTGAAACTCTCAGCACTAGCGATGGAACACACTCTCCTGGAGAAGTCCCACCCCCATATGATGAAACGCATGGGGCCCACACCCATTTACCTTAATACAGGACTGGATACCAATACAGAAAACTTAGAACTGTGCGCTCCAAGTTATATTGCAAGCCAAACAGATTGTGCACATGCTGCAGATATTTGGAAGTCTTTTGTATGCTATAGACCTGTATAGTATAACCTACTGCACAGGAATCTATAGTGAGAATTGTTAGAATAATAAAGTGTTGTATTTTGATTTTATTAACCCCAGAGTTACATTTTTTTCTTTTCATACCCGCACACACCATCCTTGAGGAGCAATAGGAAGTTTATTGATTCAACATATACGTTGTTTGGATATTTGGACATCCTTCACATTCACATTGTGAATCATCACATGCAATTTGAAATTTGAGAACTATTAAATGATTGAGACTTAATGGCTAATTATAATTACATATCTGTGTCTGTATGCTTATCATTTACCTCCTACTTCATCTGACTTAAGCTGGGTACACACTACAGAAATTTCCACCAACTTTTTATGCCAATCGATTTTACATCCGATCGATGGTCCGATCGCTCTGTCTATGGGCTACATACACACTAGCCTTGTTTCAGAAGATAGAGGAAAGGTCGTCGGTCCCGTTAGCGATTTTTTTATAGCCACACTGTCGTGAGCAATGATTTTAATTTTGTACACACTGAAGCGAATTGTCATGGATCAGTCGGAAATTTATACACACTACACACCGGAAAGGAGATTGGAAAAAAAATATTGAACGGTACGACCAACCAAGTGAGGCGACAATTGTCCAATTGGACAGACTTGTGTCAATACACACACTGACCCGACTTTCGAACAAGCAGTCGTGTGTCGGATGGTTGAGTCGATTATTGGACAAAAACCCTGTAGTGTGTACCCAGCTTTACAGAGTGCCAATTAGTTAGGGCTAAATATTGTAAGAATTTATCTTATCAGATGAGAGTAGACACGTTCCAATCTGAGCAGCTTCTATAGACATTCATTGGATGCCCACTGCAGGAAATCCTGAGTGCAATTGATATATTACAAACAAAATTTAAATAAGAACTATTACCCAGTTAAACACGGTTTCATGACATTTCTTAATTCTTTTTTGCCACATACCACATCACAATCTACGTATGACTGAATTTAAATTTTTTTTTCCAGAAAGACACAATTCATGATGGATAACTGCACATCTAGTAAAGAAATTAACATTTTGCCTTTTTACAGTACAGGAAAGAATAAAGCAGCCATTTTTATTGTATTTGCTTTCATATATTTAACTGGATTATTAATGAATACAGCTATAGTTACTTTAATATGTATTGATGATCATTTACACACCCCCATGTATGTCTTTCTCTGCAACTTGTCCTTTGTAGATATGTGTTATACAACGGTTACTGTGCCCAAACTGCTGGACATGTTACTGTCCGGGAATAACACAGTGTCCTTCACACAATGCTTCACCCAGATGTACTTTTTATTTTTAGCCGGTGCCACAGAAAATTTTCTATTACTCACAATGGCATATGACCGATTTGTTGCGATATGTAAACCCTACACTATCATAGTATCATGAGTAAGAAAATGTGTCTCTTGTTCATGGCTATCATCTGGCTCTCTGCATGTTTACATTCCTCACTGATTACACTTTCAGCTGCAAATATGTCTTTCTGTCATTCTAATACAATTCAACATTTTTACTGTGATGCTAAAGATCTGACTAACATCGCCTGTGCTGGAACAGAAGTGTTTTATACCGTCATTTATATAGAAATATTGTTACTTGGACTTTTACCATTTTTGTGCAGTTTGACATCTTATTCAAAAATCCTGAAAATCATTTTTAATATTAAATCAATTGATGGAAGAAGAAAAGCCTTCTCTACCTGCTCTTCCCACCTCATTGTCATCATTATCTTTTATGGCACAGGTACATCGGTATATATGATACCAACATCAGACATCTACAGTGTTCTAGAACAGATCTGTACTGTGCTGTATACAACTGTGACACCAATGCTTAACCCTTTAATATACAGTTTAAAAAATAAAGAAATGAAGTGTGCTGTGCTGAGATTATTGGGGATAAAATGAAATATCCAGGTCTAAAGTATCCAAATACTGACAGAGTAATTTGGCACAATGTGATGCTCTTGGATAACCAAGATAGCTTCTATAATCTCCACAGTTGCTGCTAAGCATTATCAGGTCTGTATATGGTTTAATTTATACTGAGGCAAATAATAAACACATTGTAGAAGTAATGAGGTACAGTTTTATCATCATCATTGTAATTTTTTATTTGTTTTGCGCCGCAGATTCTGTAACACATGACCTACATGACATTCATGAGATCACAAAGCATAATAAAAGGTATAAGGTTACAACTGAGTAGAACAAAAATACATGGAGCAACTAGCAGAAAAAAATCACATAACATACATGAAAAATTCATCATCAGACATGACAAGGGAAATATATTTGAGCAGAATAAGAAATGCATGGATACAATTAACAAAATAAGTTGCATGGCATACAGAAAGAAAAATAACTTCATGCATGACAAGAGACATACGGGGAAGATGGAAAGAGAAATTTATTGAGAAATATGGTAGTGAGGATCTTGTCCTTGAGAGCTTACATACTAGAGGGAGAGGGTGAAGATAGACAATAACATCAAGTGGACCAGTTTATTTTAGGGTGGTTACAGGGTGATGCGGTAGTGGAGAAACATGGAAAGCAGACAACATAGTAGAGGTACAAAGTAGTGGAGCAGTAGCAGCCATATGAATCCTTGTAAATTGGCACATAGAGTGATCAAATGAAGTCTTATAGATGTGGATGTAGGCAGCGACCAGCCTTTAGTGATGTGGCTCTGGCAGGATGGTTTAAACACTGGGGTCCACTAGGCTCTGGTAGGGCTGGATATCTCATTGCACCATTTTGGATTTTCTACCAGACTGACCAGCAGCGAGGGAGAAGATTTTCCTTTGCCGGCAGTTAGAAGATATTGACCACACTAGACCACACCCTGTGGTCTAGTTACAGGTTCGGTCAATTGAAATGACATGAGATGCCTCAATTTAGAGACATGAAACTACACATACAGATGTACCACCTCTACTTGACACAAGCTGAATGATTGGTTCACAAAGCCAAGTAATCCAATCGTTCCTGATACACCAACCCATTCCAAACTAACAGTATATATTTATGGGAGTGGGTGCGGCAACTGTGGCAGATAGTGGCAGATGTGGCGGATCGAGAGGACAGTAAATAGAGTAAGAAGATAAGAAAAGTATAGAAACTTCCTCTTCATTTGTGGGATCAAATGAAGAGAGGGTGTCAGAGGATGCTGGGAAGGAATTGAGCTGTTGTTAGTTAAGGGAGATGATTCCAATTCAAGTTGAATCCTATAAATATTGTCCTTGAAATCGGAAGTAAGGTCCTGGAAACTGATGGTAGTTGGAGGGTTTGGGGTGGGGGGTTATAGAAGAAATTTAAATGTGTTAAAATGGCATTTGGGATTAGAAGCCTGAGCATAGATGAGAGATTGGAAGTATGTTTGTTTAACAGTGTCCAGAGCATTTCAATAGGAGTGGTAAATAGCAGTATATTTGTATTTTGTCGTTACCCACAGAAGAGGAAAGGAATCTAACGTGGTCCATGTGTTTATCAGGGACATCCGCAAGGAGGTATGGGCATCACTGCAAATGCCACAGAGGCTGCAGCCCCATGTGCAGATACTAGACGTGTGAATGTGGAAACACACACCAGAAAGTGTCCAATGAGACCACGTATGAGATAAATATAATGTATGTCTGTTCAAGGCACAAGGAAACATGTACAGTATACTGGATCAGTAAGTCCAGGAGAGGAGCTAGAGGATATTCTAGCAGAAGCAATGAAGAAAATTAGCTAAACAGAGTCTGAGAATCCAAGCAGAATTTCAGACTATCCGGCACTTCTAAGGAGCACAGATCTGGATTAATAACCCTGTACACCACCGACGCCAATGGAGTGGCAGAGTGAGCAGTCATGTGACTAGGAGGGGGCATGCAAGTGTGGCGGGCAGCAAGAGGGGAACCAAGTTCTGCCACTAAAGAAGAGTCTGCCTTGTGGTGCCCTGGAAGAGCAGCAAAGAAGTGTGCTGGACTCCGGGACATGCACCGGAAAGTCTGACATATTACTCCTTATATAAAGTAATATTATGTGATATTGCGGGTTATACAACATTGTTAAAATATGGAAAGAATTATAGAAAAGTGTATTTATTTTACTCCATTTTTCTCACTATTTGCTTATATTAGGGCCTTTGAAACAACAATATGGAGCTCATTAAGAGTTGGATGTATGAGTGTCGTTGACATGCATCTTCTTATGCTAGAAGAGGGGGGGCAGCCATGAGTAAGTACTAGCTGAGTAGAGAAAGGCCATTATTATATAATTGTGACACAAGTAGATGTGAATGCATCCACAGAGTGCTCTGGGGGCTGGTGCAATATAATGCAATGAAACTGATGATGTCTCTCACCTGCATTATCTAGCCGCTTCTGATTGACTGGCTATTGGCTGATGGTACTTAATTCATTAGCACCACTGCATTATATGAAGTAGTGGCTGTTTATTCAAATTACTTAATTGAAGAGATGTTCACTGATCCCCGTGTTTTGGTTTTGGTTTTGGATCCTATTTTTTGTGAAAACTTGCTAAAATATGCTAAAATCGCCTAATTTTGATCAATAACACTAATTTCCTGTCAATTTTGACCAACTCACAGGACACAATATGGTTTTCATATAGTTTCGGCCATAGACTGCAGCGAGCTGGCTGGATACTAAGCTACAGAGCAATGACACAAACACACGGCAGTTCATAGCACATCTTGGAAACATTGCCACACAGCAGTGGCAGAAAAGTGGTTCAACCTCCCACCCACCCATATGTTAAAAAGGTTTAACAAACTTACACAGAAACAGGAGGTGTAGCAGGTACACAGTTTAAAAAGCAAGCACATCAGCGACAAGGAGTGCTTGGTTTGCTTTGGCCCTCACAAAACAAGCTAACAATGGGCTTAAGGCTGCTAAGCTAACAGTGCTATCAATGAACTGTAAGACTGCAGCAGGAGGCTGGTTAGAGCAATGGCACAAACACACAGTAGTTTATATCACATCTAGGAAACACTGCCAGTGCCACACAGCAGTGTCAGGAAATAAAAGTGGTGCAAGATGGAATTGTCCTCCCAAATGTTGGATCTTAAAAAGAACATGCACAATTTAACAAACCAAGCAATTCAGCGACAAGGAGTGTCAGTTTTGTGGCTGAAGACCTTGGTTTGTTTGGGCCCCCACAACACAAGTTAACAATGGGCTTAAGGCAGTTAAGCTAACAGTGCTGTCAATGAACTCTACAGTGGCAAGTCCTGCACCAGGTGCGGGCTGGGAGAGGCATGGCCGGGGGGCACACAGGCGGCCGCATCTCATGAAAAGGGATGCGGCCGCATCATTGATGATGCGGCTGCATCCCCTGTCATGTGATGCGGCCGCCTGTGCGCTGATGCGGCCGCATCCGATTTCATCAGATGCGGCCACGGGGGGAAAGCATTGTATTTTGCAGCCAGGGGGGGCGGCCGGCCGGCCTACCCCCCGGCCCTAATAGCGGCCTGACTGAGCGGCCCGGGGGGGCGATGCCCCCCTGCTCCCCGGGCCAGTCCGCCCCTGTCCTGCACGATTGGAAACAGTACTTGCCAGTGATAAGAAGAAGACAATGTCATGCCTAGACAAAAGATCCAAAAACCTCTAATGTGTGTTATTATTTTTACCAAAATCCTGACAACAGTTGTAGCGTTTGTAAAGACACAGTCAGTAGAGGAGGGACCTTAACCATCTAGGAACCTCATCCATGTTAAACCATTTGAAGCAAGTTCATGACAAGCTCTTAGCAAACTCAGAAACTTATGCTTAAAAAATACCAACAAGCAGTCCAGCATCAGCTAGCTCCCTTCTCTCAGCTACATCCCAGCACCTGCAATCTACACTGCCAACCGCTTCATCATCAATATCCTCACTAGTGATCAGTGTTAGTCCTGCACCCAAGTTGCTAAGACTAGTTGACTCCTCCTCTATCAAGGATTCCTCTGAAGATTCCTTGAGCATTAGGAACACTGCTGCTGCTCCTGCTACTAGGGGTGAATCTTCAACCCAGAAGCAGACCAAGAAGAAGACTACTAGTAGTTTACAACAATTGACTGTTAAACAATCTTTTGCAAGAGGAAGCAAGTATGACAGCTGTCATCCAGTGGCACAGCGGACAACAAGTGACAGGGTGGCTATGATAGTATTAGATCGGTGTCCAATATCCAACATTTATACAGCAGGTTTTAGACAGTTAATTGAGGTCCTGTGTCCCCTTTATCAAATTCCATCTCAACACCATTTTAGTAGACAAGCAATTCCTCACCTGTACCAGGAGGTTACAAAAAGCAAAATTGCTATGCTACAAGATGCCATTCTACCCACTGTACACTTAACCACAGATATGTGGACAAGCGGAACTGGTCAAAGTAAAGATAATATGACTGTGACAGCCCACGTGGTTGGTGAATCACCTCGTGCAGCAGCAGCATCATCTAACAAACTACATCAGGCTAATCTGTGTATCATCGGTTTCACCAAGAGACATACCGCTGACAACTTTTATAAAAACTAAGGGATGTCATTGCAACATGGCTTATCCCACTTGGACTCTCTCAGGATATGTGATTTGATTTCTGATAACACCATCAATATTGTGAGAGCATTACAGCGGGATGAATTCCATTACATTCCCTGTTTTGAGGTTTGGATCCAGCTCTCCTGTACCACTGCTCTTCCCACTATTCAGCAGCTCTGGCCAGTGTGATAGGCCAGGGAGATCCATCCACAGCAACAATGATATATAGGAAAAGGTCAGGGGTACCAGCTCAGGTACATCAGCAAGGGGATACGCTAGCAGCGACAGTTACCCATAAGGAACACGTTCTGGATGCCGTGAAGGAGTCCAGTGGTGGCAGCAGCTTAAGCCCCTCCTACTGCAGTTAGAGGGCGCAATTTGGATAATAAAAGGGAATGATGGCAAAGTAAGCCCAACCATTTCCCAGCAACAACAGACAGGGTGTCATAGTCAGTCCATCATGTCAAACACCCTTTATATGCTGCTGAGGATGGACGGACAGCTATACATGCTTACTTAACAAGTCATGACATTATGAAAGGAGGGGGAATGCACTTTAGTTCAGCGCAGCGGAGAATACATTCCATGTTGTGCAAGGTGCTGAAACCATTCAAAGTAGTCACCAGAAATAAGGCAGAACAACGACACTGACACTGGAGTCTGCCAAGAACACTGCCACCCATCCTGTTTCGGTGTGAACTATGACACAGTACAATGTCCCTGGAGACTGCCAAGAACACTGCCATCCTTCTGTTTCTGTTTCAGCAATGACGCTAGCTAACTGCACTGGAGACCGACAAGAATGCTGCTACCCCTTCTGTTTCTGTCTGTGAAATGCTGCTGGATTTCTGTGGAGGGCGGTACTTATAGAATCCAAAACTCATGAGATCTGAAGATGCAATGATTATGTTTTGCCTCCTTTTCAGTTCCGAGGATGCGCGAAAGCCGACTCGGTACTCGGATCAGTGATGTTCGGATGGGTGCGCTTTTCGGTAAACTGAGGCCGAGCATCTCTACTAAATTAACCTTTCCATTTCCAGGAAAGAATTTTCCTATTTGATTTTTAAAGGGAAAACAATTTAAATTAAATTAAATTACATTTTAATTACATACGAACATCTGTTGTTGTTGTTTTATTTGCTTCCCTGAGAAAAGTCATTCTGCTGAGCTGACGCCATATTGTTACCTGTCAGCCATTTTTGTCCTTTCACAGCTTAAAGACAGCTAGTTTGTAGAAGTTATTTATTATTAGCTTGCTGCTTGCAAGAAACTGCGCCCACGGCCTTGAATATGGCAGACAGGAGATAAACCACTAACTTCCCCGGGAGACTCCCTGGAAGAATATAGCAAGGTCTGTGTAAAGGAAACATGCACAATAAGTGGTTAAGACAAAGATAAGACATTTCAGGATGTAGTTTGCTGAAGTATGCGATTCTGTATAAACATAAATGCTATAAAAATATGAACTAGTAAACAGTAAAGCAGAGTATATTGGAAATGCAGAACTTGCAGTGTGTTTTATTCTCTCCAGCTGTATTGAGCTCAAACTGTTAAACTGACACTTACAGGTGAACTGACTGATTGATGAAGACTCGAGGGTCTTGGATCCATCATTCCCTAAATACGTTTGGGGTGCAAATACATCCAACTCTAGATGAACCAATATATATTTTAAATTTGCTACCAAAAGAAGGTCAGTACTGTCCTGAAAGAAATTCAATGCAAAACTCAGTTGCTTAGATTAATGATTAAAACAGATTTTCCTGGTTCAACTGCAGATATAATATTATATTTGGTCGGTACACAAATGGGCGACAATCCTCCAGACATTAAGGAATTAATAATGATCCTAAAGTATAATATAATAAGTATTGGTTTTAAAGAATTAATTCAATAAATCAAAATGTCAACATATATACAATAAATAAAGTAAGACCACTAGAACAAATCCTATGGTAGTCAGTATGAGATTAATCTAGTGATGTCAACACAAAACAATAAAAAATGCAACAGATTATCCTTTGCATATTCAAAAAGCAAGAGTTAATGTGTATGGATGATGTAGTTTAGTAAGTTATATATTTCCCCTGAGAGTCTCTTATGTGATTACACTCTACCTAGAACAGTATAAATTATCTTCACTGTTCCGTCTGTGACATATAACAAGTGGTGGGATGGAACCTGCTCCTGTGTGTTACTACCCCAGTGCATTCTGATCTCGCTTTCTACATGCAGGATTCTATGACTAATATACAATCATTACATTTGTATTATTAGGTATTCCACTGCATTTTGCAATCTGTAACTATCAGGTAGAGTATATACTTTTGTAGCAAACAATTCAGAAAGATAATGCAGTGCGATTTTTACTGCATTTTATTTTTTATTAAAGAGGTACCCACTTCAGTATATGCCTATGACTATTGGATCTAACTAAGCAGCCCACGATTGCTTAATAATGGCAATACAAATGACACAGGTGGACACTTATTGGTGTCTGTAAGCATAGGGTTTATAACCATAAGAGAGCAGCATGTTAAATGAGGTTTTACTGAGTTAACATTTCATTTTGACTTACTTTGAGATTTTATATGGAAGCAATACAATTTGTCTAGGTTTGGGAATTGTGTCGCCAGTACCGGGGGTAAATGTATCAAGCTGAAAGTTTTCTGGCGTGTTTGAAAAACCAATCATATTCTAGCTATAATTTATTTAGGACATTCTGCAAAATGATAGCTAGAATCTGATTGGTTGCTATAGGCTGCACTTTTCAAACCCACCGGAAAACTCTCCGCTTGATACATTTACCCCCCGGTGTCTTTCATCAATTTATAAACTGTGTCGCATTAATTTTCCTCATAGGGAAATATTTTAGATGTGGATGAATTTAGTTGAATATATCTTTTCATCAATAAATTTTACAAAAATGTGAAATACAGAAACACATTATATAACATTACATTATAAATTTCTCCTTCTACTAAATGAATGCTTTAATTCTAAATAGTAATATAAGGTTTAAGAATTAATTTGATGAAAATCATACTACTGTCCCACAATCACATAGACTGCCTCCAATCAAACCACTGAAGTTTAATATGAAATAGCAATACTATCTGTCTCTGAAAGTTGATGTTTGGGATTTATGATCTCAGCTTTTCTACTTCGAATTTTAAATTTATGAAAGCACATTTCCAAGTGCTAAACCCAGCATTCTTCTCTCATGCAATCCTGTATCTTGTTTTTTCAACATTGGAAAAGTTAAAAAAGCTTGATACAAAATATCACTTTATGGTATTAGGATATGCTATAATAAATATTAGGCACTAGGTGATTGTATACTGACATTTAGTGTGAGTCAGCTGCAATGTTTTCTTTGTAGACAGATTGCTAAGGGTATGTTTCCCTCAACCGTTCAATTTATTCTACATGACAGAGCTTGCGATGTAAAGTATCATAAAAGTCTTTAATTGTTTCCTGGGTTTAAAAATAGAATTCCACATTGGATACATTTCTGATATTGCTTAAGGGTGGTATAAACCAACTTAGACCTGAAAACTGGAAGCATTGAATGTTAAACAGATTAACTGTACTTATATGTGTTGAACTTTGTGTATCCTAATTCTAATGTTAATAAGTAAAAATAGAGAGTTTGTCATTTGTACTTTGGATGTATAACTCAACTACTGACATTCTTATTGAGTTTTAAACATTCACAAAAGTAATCAATGTTTCCCAGATAAAGGATTGTTTCTATGTTCTACCTAGTTTCCTGGCAGTGATTTTTTTTTTATATATAAACTAGGGGCTAGACTTACTAAACTGCGGGTTTGAAAAAGTGGAGATGTTGCCTATAGCAACCAGATTCAAGCTGTCATTTGTTTAGTACCTTATACAAAATGACAGCTAGAATTAGATTGGTTGCTATAGGCAACATCTCCACTTTTTCAAACCTGCAGTTTAGTAAATATACCCCTAGGTGTTTTTAACACCATTCATTTTTATTTAGCTCTGGTGCAGAGTGGGGTAAAATTGATTAATTACTATTGCACAGTTAAACTTATGCTTTCATGACATTTCTTCACTATGTTTTGCCACATATCACCATCACAACCCACAAATGCCTGAATTCCATTTATTTATCTCTTCCAGAAAGACACAATTCATCATGGATAACTACACATCTACTAAAGAAATTCGTATTTTGCCATTTTACAGTACAGATGAGAATAAAGCAGTCATTTTTACTGTATTTGCTTTCATATATTTGACTGGATTATTAATGAATACAGCTATAGTTACTGTGATATGTATTGATGCTCATTTACACACACCCATGTATGTCTTTCTCTGCAACTTATCCTTTGTAGATATGTGTTATACAACGGTCACTGTTCCCAAACTGTTGGACATGTTACTGTCCGGGAATAACACAGTGTCCATCACACAATGCTTCACCCAGATGTACTTTTTATTTTTAGCTGCCGGCTCAGAAGATTTTCTATTACTCACAATGGCATATGACCGATATGTTGCGATATGTAACCCCTTACAGTACCACAGTATCATGAGTAAGAAAATGTGTCTCCTGTTCATGACTGTCATCTGGCTCTATGCATGTTTACATTCCTCACTGATTACAATTTCAGCATCAAAAATGTACTTCTGTCATTCTAACACAATTCAGAACTTTTACTGTGATGCTAAAGCTCTGACTAACATCGCCTGCGGTGGAACAGAAGTGTTTTATACAGTCATTTATATGGAGGTATTGTTAATTGGACTTTTACCATTTTTGTGCAGTTTGACATCTTATTCAAAAATCCTGAAGATCATCTTTAATATTAAATCTATTGATGGAAGAAGAAAAGCCTTCTCTACCTGCTCATCCCACCTCATTGTCATCATTATCTTTTATAGCACAGGTACATCGGTATATATGATACCAACATCGGACAACTACAGTGTTCTAGAACAGATCTGTACTGTGTTATATACAACTGTGACACCAATGCTTAACCCTTTGATATACAGTTTAAAAAATAAAGACATTAAGTGGGCTGTGCTGAGATTATTGGGGATACAATTAAATAACCAAGTCTAATTTTTCCATATACCGACAATGTAATTTGACACAATGTGATGTTCTTGGATAACCAAGATAGCCTCTGTTATCTCCACAGTTGCTGCTCATCATCATCAGATTTGGATATAGTTTATCTTATACTGAGGCAAATAGTAAATATTGTAGAAATAACGAGGTACAGTTTTATCATCATCATCATCACCCTTGTTTATTTGAATAGAGCCACGGAATCTGTAGCACCTCACATATGTGACATTCATGAGAAAGGAAAGAACAAAAAAACTTAAGTGGGTACAACTGAGTAGAATAAATACACATGGCTGCAATTAGCAGAACAAATCACATGTCATAGAGTAAACAAAATTGCACTATACTGGAACATATGGGGAAGATGGAGAGAAGATGTACATGAGACATGACCCTGCCCTTGAGAGCTTACATACTAGAGCAGGGGTCTGCAACCTTTTTCTATCAGTGTGTCGGCTAAAATCTAGTCAAGCCCAGGTGGGCCATTGGTACACTATATATATATATATATATATATATATACATACCTGGGCTTGACTAGATTTTAGACGACACTGTCTGGCTGCAATGTCTGGACCACTCAGTTTAAGTGCTTAGACAGTTAACTTGCGGTGTCCAGGCATTAAATTAACATAGATGTTTGTCTGGACATCAGTCTTATGGATGTAGATGTAAGCAGCGACCAGCCTTTAGTGACGTGGCTCTGGCAGGATGGCTGAAATCATGGGGTCCACTAGGCACTGGTAGGGCTGATGGAATGCTGGATATCTCATTGCACCATTTTGGGTTTTCCACCACACTGATCAGCATCCAGGGAGAAGATTTTTCCTTTGCCGGAAGTTATGGGATATTGAAAGTCAAACTCTGTGGTCTAGTCACAGATTGGACCAATTGAAATTCCATGATATGTCTAAAGCCAGGGACCTGAAACTACAAATACAGGTGAAGCACTTCTGTTTGATACAAGCGGAATGATTGGTTGGATTGGTTGACAATGCCAAGCAATCCAATTATGCCTGATACCCCAACCCATGCTAAACTCACAGTATATATTTTTGAGAGTGGGTGAGGCAAATGTGGCACAGTCTAATGGGCTCTGGTCATTAGTCACATGTAAATTCTTACCTGTTTCCCATACCTGCCTACCTGGCCCTCACAATGTACAGACTGTTTCCTTTTAGAAAAAGCCTTTATCAATACTTCTGCTCACCTTTCCAAAAAGATTTTGCCACCCCTATGTGTAAGGCATACATATACACATGTGCTGCCCTTAAGGGACCCAGGCAATTTGGTTTCTATTGACACAATAACACTTATTTCTGTTGTGTTGTAAAGATTGTTTTCTTGTAAATACATAACTATCATTTTATCATTATACCAAGCTTTAACATAAGGATTGTACTAAATTTCTCTCCAAAAAGTACCTGTAGTGTGTATTGTTGTTTTAGAAAAAAGGAGTGCCCTTGTGGTGTAATACATTTTTTGTGCCTTGAGTTCAAAATAATATATATATATATATATATATATATATATATCATCATCATCAGCAGCAGCTATTTATATAGTGCCACTAATTCCGCAGCGCTGTACAGAGAACTGTTTCACATCAGTCCCTGCCCCATTGGAGATTACAGTCTAAATTCCTAACATATACACGCACACAGACAGACAGAGAGAGACAGAGAGAGAGAGACTAAGGTCAATTTTGATAGCAGCCAAGTAACCTACTAGTATGTTTTTGGAGTGTGGGAGGAAAACCCGGAGGAAACCCATGCAAACATAGGGCAAACATGCAAACTCCATATATACATATATATATATATATATATATATATATGCATATATTAATATATATATATAGCTGAGAACAGCAAGCTCCCATTACACAGATAAGATCCCTACCCCACTGCTGCTGTGGGGAGTAGCTTGTTACCTTCCCTTACACTTTTTCCTCAGCCCACACCTGTCTCCCCCAATTTCTGTGTGTCTAGTGTGTGTGTGTGTGTGTGTGTGTCACTTGCCCTCTCCCCCATGTGTGGGTATCTCTATCATCTTCCCCTATCTCTGTTTCCCCTTTGTGTTGTCTTTTTCTCCAATTACGTATGTGTGTATATGTGCATAGCTCTCTCCCCTTTGTGTGTTTATGTTTACTTTGTTTCTTAACATTTGTGTGTGGAGCCTGAGCATGGGGGGCTCCTTATTATTCGAACGACAGTATTTCTGGAGAGAGGTAAGTGGCTGCTAGTATACTGTAAGCTGAATGAATACATTTATCAACAGAGCACCTACTCCAGCCATAAGTAGTAGCTGTAACCTAAACTAACTATATTGGGCTTTCAGTTCCAATTATATTGAAAAATATTTTACATGTAAAACATATATTACATTTATTAATTTAATAAACCCTAAAATATTTTAAAATGATGATTTATTAAAAAATGCTTTATTCAAAGAATAATGCATTTTCAAATTATATTAATCTGTTTTTGCCAACCTGAGATGGTGATAATAGAGCATTTAGTGTGGTGGTACAAGTACCACCACGAAACTTGTTAAATAGACATCTCTATGCAAAGATTTGGAAATCCCCCTCATGAAATCCTGGGATAGAGAAGGCCCTGCGTGTTAAAGTGCCATGCGTTACAATCAATGGGAACTGCATTCTGGGCAATTTAATCAAGTTCCCAAAAGCAAAGCTTTTCAGAAATTGTCCTCAATGGCTAACACCATCTGAAGATGGCATTAGAATATGAATCCTATGTGGAGACCATTGCGAGAGAGGGATCTTCGGATGCCTCACTGCAATATAGCTGAGAACAGCAAGCTCCCATTACACAGATAAGATCCCTACCCCACTGCTGCTGTGGGGAGTAGCTTGTTACCTTCCCTTACACTTTTTCCTCAGCCCACACCTGTCTCCCCCAATTTCTGTGTGTCTAGTGTGTGTGTGTGTGTGTGTGTGTCACTTGCCCTCTCCCCCATGTGTGGGTATCTCTATCATCTTCCCCTATCTCTGTTTCCCCTTTGTGTTGTCTTTTTCTCCAATTACGTATGTGTGTATATGTGCATAGCTCTCTCCCCTTTGTGTGTTTATGTTTACTTTGTTTCTTAACATTTGTGTGTGGAGCCTGAGCATGGGGGGCTCCTTATTATTCGAACGACAGTATTTCTGGAGAGAGGTAAGTGGCTGCTAGTATACTGTAAGCTGAATGAATACATTTATCAACAGAGCACCTACTCCAGCCATAAGTAGTAGCTGTAACCTAAACTAACTATATTGGGCTTTCAGTTCCAATTATATTGAAAAATATTTTACATGTAAAACATATATTACATTTATTAATTTAATAAACCCTAAAATATTTTAAAATGATGATTTATTAAAAAATGCTTTATTCAAAGAATAATGCATTTTCAAATTATATTAATCTGTTTTTGCCAACCTGAGATGGTGATAATAGAGCATTTAGTGTGGTGGTACAAGTACCACCACGAAACTTGTTAAATAGACATCTCTATGCAAAGATTTGGAAATCCCCCTCATGAAATCCTGGGATAGAGAAGGCCCTGCGTGTTAAAGTGCCATGCGTTACAATCAATGGGAACTGCATTCTGGGCAATTTAATCAAGTTCCCAAAAGCAAAGCTTTTCAGAAATTGTCCTCAATGGCTAACACCATCTGAAGATGGCATTAGAATATGAATCCTATGTGGAGACCATTGCGAGAGAGGGATCTTCGGATGCCTCACTGCAACTTACCCGATCTCCTCTCTGGTCACTATTGCAAAGTGGCTTTGCGCATGCGTGACCCTAGGCCACGATAGTGACCGGAATTTTAAGGTAAGCAAAGTCATCGCCGAGGCAGAGATTTTGATAAATGCTTAAAAAAAAAAACCTGTCATCCTTGCCATGACAGATGATAATTAACTGGGCAAAAACATTTTAATTAATAAATAGGCCTCATAGAAATATAGGAATACACACAGTACACTGGTTCAATACAGCATTCTTTTTGTTCTTATAAATGAAAGTTGCAACAGTTGCTGATAGCTTAGTAGAAGCTATTGCTAACATTTTTTTTACAACATGATTGTGTTTTAGTCACCTTTCACCTCATTTCAACAAGGACTCTCCCCTTTATCTTTCATAAAATCCTGACATTGTTTTCTATATTGATGGTTTTTGTTTGCAAAATAAGTAATGATACAAAACAGTACAGTACAATAAGTGGCTGTTACATTGCTAACCGCCGCGACTCACTGCTCAGCCAAGTCCCGCCATGATGATCGGGACGTGACTTCCGGTATTTGCCCCGGCCATTGCTAAGGCAACGGTCGGGACTCTGTCCTTTCTTACACCACGTGCCGGCATTAGGAGCAGCCATGCGCAACTAATCCAATTAATTTATCCCCTCCTGGGTCATATTACCACCTCCTGGGCTCCCCTGCTTCCATTGGCCAGTCTGTGTATATAAGGCAGGGAGGGCTTAGCCTCCCTGCTGGTTATAGCATAGATACTATCTTTTGCTGACCTGCTCCTGTTCTGATTCCTGTGTTCCTGTACATACTCTTTCTCTCTGTTATTGGAACTCCCGTTGTGACCCCTGGCCTGTTTCTGTATTCTGCTTACGTTCTGGTGACCCTGACCTTTTGACTTGTTATTCGGACATCCCTGCTAGCTGCCAGCCCTGACCATTTGGCCTGGCTCTTACTCCTCTGATTGCTTTGGGCCATTGACCTCAGCTTACATCTGACCACCCATTATCATCGGGATTCCTCCTCCTGCTGTTCCGCTGCGGTATTGTTAATAAACTTGCACTACACCAGAAGTAAGACCTGGAGGCATCCGAGTACCTGTGTGCACGTCAAGCTCTACAGGAAAGGCGGCTTCTATAGGCGAAGACCTCTACCGCTAGTTCTGCAAGTTTATTACAAGACCTGTCAGCCTAACAGTGGTGCCTTTGTATATGAATAGTTGAGAGCAATTACTTGCTCTCTGCCTAATTGTTGCAATTGGCAGAACATAATAATTTAATGTAGTAGACCCTAATATAGGCTCTTTGTTTCATTGCAATCTGTGCTTGTTAACATCCTCAGTTGAATTTATCTTTTAAAAGTAATGATATTTTCTTTGCTGTGAAAGCCAAGTACTTGATTATGTATGGATAAAAAAAACCTCTTGATGTATTAGCAAAGTACTAATAGATTGGATTTTATCCATTTGACAAAAGAGGGATTTTCTAATATATACTTTTGATACAGCTTTACAGTAAAGATAATCAAGTTTGTCCTGGCAAAAACTTTGCACTATAATTAAAATATTTTACCTCTAATCTAATTGATAAATGGGACTTTCCCATTTTTACTTTAATGTATTTGATTAAGATCGTTAATAGCTTTGCTGTTATATAAAATGTATATCGTCAAACAGATTTCCTGTACAGCAAATGTAATTATATAGTTCAAAACTACTGTTTCCAATTGAAAACAGCTCAAATAACACCTCTATAGGTTATAAACACAATTCTACTATTTGGACACCACCATCAGGCATCAGTTTCTATTAATATTTCCAAAAACCATTATTATTTAGATTTAACCACAGTGTCTCGAATACCGCATTAATATATAATTTGACATTACTTATCTCTTTAAAGTGAATCCATTAACTCATAGCTAAAAAATAGAAATATATATATTAGCCTGTCAAATCCCCACTGTCCCCAATTGTCACATAGCATAGATTTTTACAATTAGACCTAAATTAATACATTGACTAGGGACAGCCAGGTAGAGACAGAACAGGGTAGATATTTTTATACACTAACAGTAATAATACAAACCAGACACAAGATGATGACCAGCGTGAAACTAGGACTAGACTTAAGACAGAAAGCACCAGGTCAAAGTATAAGAGCAGGGTGAAAATGTTTCTACCTGTAAGAGAATACAGTCATATCATAAGATTTATTTGCCTAAGTGACAAATTCATATATGGTAATATACACGCTTTACAACAGTCACAAGTTCTATGTTACTAGCAGCTAAGCAGTATTTAAAAAACATACAGTTTTGCAGTATTTAAAACTTAAAACCACAAAATAACTCAGGCGCAGAGGGTCAAGGCTAATAATAAACAAAAATGTGTGTTTTATAAAATAAAAAAACAAGCAAAACAGGCCTCAAAAAATAATAATAGTAAACAGGAAAAGGCAGCTGTCAAAATGGTCTGCCACTACCCCTTGAAAGTAAAATCCAAAAACCAAAAGAAATAGAGAGCCCTCTAAATGCCCATAAAGGGAGCAATCAGTAAAACAGTTCATCTCCTGATGATCCGTCAACATACACTGAACTTTTCATGAGAGTCAGCATAGAACCTCTCAATGCACATAATTCTTCATTAGGGCTGACAGTCTTGTCATATAACATAAGTCTTGAGAGATAATGAAACAAATCTGTAAACGGTACAAGGCACATAAATTGTAAGAAGAATTTTCAGTTTACCCAGATCCTGGGGTAGTATTTTGAAACAGTCTTTATAGATCTGTCCTCTCCGTTGCAATCACAAACCCAGGAGGCCATCTGATTTCTTCTCCTGGTCTCTCACTCCACGTCTCCTCCAAACAATATAGTAACTCTTTCAACATAGGGCAAGCAGCATTCCGCTTTACAGGTTGGATGATATAGTATCCGACACAGCTCTTTCTCACTGAGGATAAAGCCTCCCACTCACAATTTCTAATAAATCTACTGACGTGTTTCGTTCACATTGAATTTTTTTTAAAATGACAATAGCTATGTTAATCATTTATGAAAAGTAAATATACCAATATTAGAAATATAAATGTTAATTGTCAGCCCTGGTTATGGTGTACCACTCTGACTGCAGTCTGTCTGGATTCATGTTGTGGTCTCTAAAGTTACTGCGCAAAGCTGACACTGTGATAAGTCGCTACTACTTTGAGATAAAATCTTGGGGGCATGCTATAGGTGAAGACTTCATCTAGATGGTTCTAGGGTCTTAGTTTACAGATGTAAATGTGCTGGTCAGACCCAGGATATTCTAAATCACTGCTCTTTTGGAGACTTCACAGTGCACCCTACTTTTAGCCATATTCTTAATTTGTCACTAACATTTAGATTTATCTGTGCTTTTCCTCATGGTATTATTATTTTTATTATGTTGCTATTGCTGTAAAATATTTTTTAACAATAAAAATAGTTTTTTATTGCATAATTGGGAGACTGTTTAAAGTTAATAATTTGTCTATTAATTTCCATCCATCTTGCACTCTTCAATTTAAGGTATATAACAGATCATAGGCTTGACTTCAGCAGGCACATGAAAAATGTAAAATAACTTTAACAGTTGAAACAACTTAAATTACAAATAGGTGGCAAAGCAACATGACATCATAAACAGTCACAAGAAATGGTGTTGGCTGATTTAACCTTTTAACACCACATTTCCGATCTAATGTGCTATGTGGGGTGATCCCGCTTAGTTGTGTCTCTTCCTCACCTACAAATGTGCACAACTTATTGAAACATAAAAAAGTCTATCCTGCCTATGCCATATCCATGAAGCCTGTGTTGTACTGTAGCAGTTTCCATCCATCTTACTCTATCTGCTACCTGTCATAACCTGGCCTACCTGGCAAGCTTCATGAGATGCCTGGGCGCTACATGTCTTCTTTTGCAACCATGTACAATTAAAGAGCCAGGAAAAGACAGAGTACAAAAATAATTGGAAAGCATAAACATAGCACACATTGTTGTCAAGACTTACAATCTGTGCACATATAATACACCTGTACAAGAATGCATAAATATTACTCTGTTAATGTCACCCCCTAAATTCTCAAATTAACCCCAGTCCAAACAATTTGTTTTCACAGCCCTGTTTCTTCCAAGCTTAGAAATCTTCCACATGGGCATGTCATTTTAATATGAGTGTGCAGCATATAATCTAAAATCATTAAACTTTTAAAAGTCCACATTTGTTCCAACACCATATAACAATGTCAGTCCTTCTATCAGGTGTGCACAAGAAGTAATGGTATCCAATTCAGTGAGTTTAGTTTAATGTTATCCACAGTGGAGATAAGGAATTTAATGTGGCCCAGATGTTCACAAGGGACACCCACAAGGAGGTATGGGCATCATTGCAAATGCTACAGAGGCTCCTGCCCCCTGTACAGGTACTAGATGTGAGAATGAGGAAACGCTCACCAGAAAAAGAGTCCAATTAGTCCAAGTATGAGATAAATATAAGGTATGTCTGTTCAAGGCACAAGGAGACACATACAGGAGACCTGGTTCAGTAAATCCAGGAGAGGAGCTAGAACAGCTAGCTTCTGATTGGTTGGCTATTGACCTCTCTAGTTGATGGCACTTAATTAATTAGAACCATTGCTTTATATGAAATAGCGTCCATCTATTCAAATGACTTAATTGACCATTCTATTTGGACTACTGCTGGAAAGAATTTTCCCATGTGATTTTCGAAGGAGAAACAATATAAATTAAATTAAATTACATTTTAATTAAATACAAACATCTGTTGTTGTTTTTTTTCCTTTTCTATGTAAAAATTCCAATGCATTCACCTCTAGGTGAATCAATATATATTTTTAATTTACTGCCAAAAGAAGTTCAGTACTGTCCTGAAAAAAATCAATATAAAACTCACTTGTTTAGATGAATGATTAAAACAGATTTTCCTGGTTCAACTGCAGATCTCTGAAATATTATATTTGGTTGGTGCACGAATGGGCAAAAATCCTCCAGATATTAAGGGATTAATAATAATCCTAAAGTATAATATAATAAATATTTGATTTACGAATGAATTCAATAAATCAAAATGTCAACATAAATGCAATAAATAAAGTAGGACTACTAGAAAAACCAATGATATTCAGTATAATATTAATTTAGGGAAGTAAACACTGAACAATAAAAAATGCAAATGAATATAATTAAATAATCAAAATTCAAGAGTTAAATGTGTATGGATGATTTAGATTAATAAGTAAATGATTTCTCCTGAGAGTCTCTTATGTGGTAACACTTCAGCTATAACAGTATAAATTATCATCACTGTTCTGTCTGTGACAGTGCTGGGATGGAACATGCTCCTGTGCGTTACTACCCCAGTGCATTCTGATCTTTCTGTCTTTCTACTTAGAGGATTCTGTGACTTATATAAAATCATTACATTTGTATTTTCAGATATTCCACTGCATTTAGGAATATGTAACTATCAGGTAGAGTATCTACTCATGTAGCAAACAATTGAAAGAGACAAAGCAGATTATTACAGCATTGTATTTCCAATAAAATTGTCAGCCACTTCAGCATATGCCTATCACTACTAGATCTCACTAAGCAGACCAAAATTGCTTAATAATGGCAATACAAATCACACAGGTGGACATTGATTCAGTGGCGCACGCAGGGGGGGTTTCTGAGTCTCTAGAAACCCCCCCTTGCGCTAACTAAGTGGCCACTGTCCCAGCTCTCTCTCGGGTTTTTTTTTTTTTGGGGGTCGGCGGGGGGAAACCCCCCCCCCCCCCCCGACAATCCTCTGTGTGCCTCTGTGATTGGTGTCTGCAAGTGAAGGGTTTATAACCAGAATAGAGTGACATTTTAAATGTTGTCTTACAAGTTGAATTGAGATGTTAAATTAAAGTAAAACAACTAGTCAAGGTTTGAGAATTTGTGGTCAGTTCCGGTGTCTTTCACCAATTTATAAACTGAATCTCATTAATTTTCCTCATAGGAAAATATTTTAGATGTGGATGAATTTAGTTGAATTTGTGTTTTCATGAAGAAATTGAACAGAAATGTGAAATATAGAAACACATTAAATAACATTACTTTGTAAATGTATTTTTGAATAAATGTTTTTATTTTCAATGGTAATATAAGGTTTAAAGGAAGTACAATCTGTAAGCACTCACATTAGTGTCTTATAATTTCAAATTTATGAACGTATTTCAAGTGCTAAAACCCAGCATTCTTCTCTCATGCAATCCTGTATCTTTTTTATAAAAGTTAAAGAAGCTTTATACAGGATATCACTCTATGGGTTAACGGTATGCTATAAATTTTAATATATATATATATATATATATATATATATATATATATATATATTTATTTGTATCCAGATTGCTCATGGTGTGTTGCCATTATCCTTTGTTCCCTCTGTAAAACAATAGAATTTCACATTGGTTAAATTTCTAATATCATTTAAATGTAGTCTAAACCAATGTAGACCTGAAAATCGGAAGCACCAAATGTTCAAGAGATTAACAGTACAAATTTGTATTAAAAAATGTATATCTTTATTTAAAGATTGATAAGTAAACATAGAGGGCCTGATTTATTAAGGAAAGTAAAGCAAAAAAAGAGTAACTTTGCACTTGGGTAAAACCATGTTGCATTGGAGAGGCAGGTAAATTTTAAATGTGGGGCCAGATTTATCGGTGGGGTAGGGCATGTCCTAGATCAAGTTTAAATGTCAGTGTAAAAATAAAGCTTTCAAGCAAAATAATAAACTAATTGGCACCCCTTGCATTGCAACATTATTTTGCCAAGGCTCAAAGTTACTCATTTATTTGCTTTTCTTACCTTTATGAATCAGGCCCAGAGAGTTTGTTGTTTTGACTTTTGATGCATTTCAACTGCTGGCTTTCTTTTTTTGTGTTTTAGTCATTCACAAAATTAACCAATTTTTTCAAGGATACAGGAGTGTTTAAATGTTTTCACCAGTTTTACTAGAGTCAATTTTTTTTAACCCGGCGTCATTGTGGTGGAAAGTTGTTACTCAGACGTTGGCGAGGGTCATAATCACCTGGGTATATTTTATGCCTGATTTTGAAATTTTAATATCAATTTTAGAAGATTATTAGTATGTTTGAAATAATGAACTATTGAATGAGGTATTTTGATAAAAAAAAATCAGAGAATAGAGAAGGAATTTTTTTTTATTTCTATGTAGTCTTAAAAAAAATCAACCAAACTGATAACTTCTGTGTTATTGCTAATATTGTAACAAAACATAAACTTTTCATATAAATTTAAACTTTTTCATTAACTTAAGTATGAGATATTTGAAAATTGAAACGATGCAAAAAAAAAAATCAGTCTTAAGTCTAATCACTTTCACCCAGCTTAACACTTCCATCGCTGCAATATGAAATCTGGTGTTCCGGGCATATAAATTTGTAACACGCTTGGCATGAATGAGCGGTCCTACGTTCTTTTTAGGCGTCATTATGACCCAACTACAATGACGATTGGTTAAAATATTATTAGGTAACCTAACATACTTAATTTCTATTTAGCTCTGCTGCAAGGGTGGAGTATAACTGAATAAGAACTATTACCCAGTTAAACATGTTTTCATGACATTTCTCTATTGTTTTTTCCACATACCACATCTCAATCCAACTATGACTGAATAATTCTTTCTCGTTATCTCTTCCAGAATTAAACATTCTATCATGGATAACTACACAGCTACTAAAGAAATTTGTATTTTGCCATTTAACAGTACAGGTAGGAATAAAGCAGTCATTTTTACTGTATTTGCTTTCATATATTTGACAGGACTATTAATTAATACAACTATACTTACTGTGATATGTATTTATGCTCATTTACACACCCCCATGTATTTCTTTCTCAGCAACTTGTCCGTTACAGATATTTTTTATACAACGGTCACTGTGCCAAAACTGCTGAACATGTTACTGTCTGGGAATAACACAGTGTCCTTCACACAATGCTTCACCCAGATGTATTTTTTATTTTTAGCAGTTGGCATAGAAAATTTTCTATTACTCACAATGTCATATGACCGATATGTTGCGATATGTAATCCCTTACAGTACCACAGCATCATGAGTAAGAAAATGTGTCTCCTGTTCATGGCTGTCATCTGGCTCTCTGCTTGTTTACATTCCTCACTGATTACAGGTTCTGCTGCAAATATGTCTTTCTGTCATTCTAATACAATTCAGCACTTTTACTGTGATGCTAAAGCTCTGACTAACATCGCCTGTGGTGGAACAGAAGTGTTTTATACAGTCATTTATACAGAATCATTGTTAATTGGACTTGTACCAGTTTTGTGCAGTCTGACATCTTATTCAAAAATCCTGAAGATCATTTTTAATATTAACTCAACTGACGGAAGAAGAAAAGCCTTCTCTACCTGCTCTTCCCACCTCATTGTCATCATGATCTTTTATGGCACAGCCATATCGGTATATATGATACCAACATCGGTCAACTACAGTGTTTTAGAACAAATCTGTTCTGTGCTATATACAACAGTCACACCAATGCTAAACCCTTTGATATACAGTTTAAAAAATAAAGACATTAAGTGGTCTGTACTGAGATTATTGGGGAGAAAAGGTGTCCAAATACTCACAATGTAATTTGACAGAATGTGATGTTCTTGGATAACCATGATAGCCTCTGTTATCTCCACAGTTGCTGCTATGCATCATCAGGTCTGGATATGGTTTATTTTATACTGAGGCAAATAATAAACACATTGAAGAAGTAACAAGGAAGACCTTTATTATCATCATTGTTTAGTTGAATAGTGCTGCAGATTCTGTGGCTCCTCACCATCATGACATTCATGATATCACAAAGCATAATAAAATGTTTAAGGGTACAACTAGGTAGAATAAAAATATATGGTGCAATTAGCAGAACAAACACATGACATACATGGAAATTCCTCATCAGACATTACAATGGACATACATTTGAGCAGAATAATAAATTAATAAATGCATGGATACAATTAACAAAACAAACTGCATGGCCTATAGAAAAAAAGATCATCATACATGATAATAAACGTACTAACATCACTAAGATCTGAAGCTACTACTTCTCCTATCTTTCCTACCAGTGTCACCCATACTTTGCATCCTGTCTGATGTTCACGGGTTTTCACTACTACATAAACTGAATTGGGTACCACTACCAAATGTCGTAATATCTTTCCCTTGTCCACATACCACCATTGATTAGGGATCAAAGTGACATAATATTCCCCCAATGTAGCTAATTCTTCCCATGAGCAATGTTCTATCACCTTCGATACTATTATAAAATACAGTGAAGATTTAATCTCTAAACTTATTATCCCTGTTGGTATTTTGCACATGGGGTCTGGAGTGTCCTTTCTTGAGTCTATCACCCATGGGGGAGTCTTTGAACAACTCTAGTTCTTCATGGGCCCTTACCTCAATCTTATGTTTCTGTACTTTCAGTTGTTTCTTGCTGAAAATTATTGTAGAAGAGGGTGGAGATATCACAGGCGCAGTCATCATTAACTGAAAAGTAGTTTGATCTCCTTTTATTCCTTGGTTAACTTTCTGCACTGCCTCTCTTATAAGCCTACCCCATCCCCTCAATGTATGGTGTGGTGACATTTACCTAACTTGCTCTTTCAACAAACCATTCATTCTCTCTATGAGCCTGGCAGCCTGAGCATAGTAAGCTATATGATACACCCAATGTACTCCCTCCTCCTTGGCCCATTTTCTGATTTGTTGGCCAATAAAGTGAGTTCCATTGTCTGTTTGGACCTCCATAGCAGTACCATAATGTCTCTGTATGTCTTGTAATAATGTAAGTGTCGCCTCTTGTGCAGAATGCTTACAAGGATGTATTATAGGAATTCCTGAGTATGTATCGATGGCTGTAACACAATATTTGAGACCACCTCTTCCTGTAGGTAGTGGTCCTATAAAGTCAATTTGCCACACTTGTCCAGCAGCTTTTCCTCGACGTATAGAGTCTACATCACCCATTAGATGTTTTCTGTAGTTTACTTCTTGACAAGTGGGACACTTAGCAACAATGGGCCTAATTCATTAAGGAGAGTAAAGCAAAAAAAATTGTAACTTTGAACTTTGGCAAAACCATGTTGAAATTCAAGGGGTACAAATTAGTTTATTATTTTGCACATAAGGAGAATACTGGCTGTTTTTCATGTAGCACACAAATACTTGATAGCTTTATTTTTACTGACATTTAAAGTTGATCTAGGACATGCCTTACCCCAATTATAATTTTGTCCCCTCATTTTAAATTTACCTCCTGCTCCAATGTAACATGGTTTTGCCAAGGTGTAAAGTTACTCATTTTTTTTGCTTTACTTTCCTTAATGAATCAGGCCCAATGTCTCTGACCATCAAGTGTGTCAATGGTATTCCCTTTTGGTTGGCCCAATCTCTAGTGCCTTGCGCACCTTTGTTTCCCGACTGGAAATGGAACCTCTCCCATCGGTGAATCAAGCTCTGGAACTTTCTTCAATTGTCACTTGTGCCCATGGTTTAGCGTCTGTCACTGGGCTGCACATTATCTAGAGAGGGGGTTGGTCAGGTTCATCTGACTAAAAGGCGACCAAACCAGCTAGCTGTATACTGATAACAGCAGGCTCTTGAGATGACATTACACCTCTTTCACTCAAGTACCACTTCTATTTCTGTAGCATTGGTTTCTGAGCTACTGCAGTACTTGCACCTAAGCCCTCTTGTTGAACTAGTCCAGCTATTGGTAAGTCTGTTCTGACAGTCACTGATTGCTGCTTTGTAGTTGCCTCAACATGTTGTAAGGCAGTGTAAGCAGCTAAGAATTGTTTCTCCAATGGTGAATATCTTCTTTGGGCAGAAGGGAACTGTTTTGTCCAGAATCCAATTGGAATCTTTCTTGTTCCAGTATTTGGAGATTTCTGCCACAAGCCCCAAGACATCCCATGCTCAGCTGCTGTCACCTCCAGATAAAATGGTTGCCAAGAAACCAAGGGCATTATGAGTCCTGACTGCATGTTTTGTTCATCTGTCCATGTGAACTCAATCTTCTTTCTAGTCACATTGTAGATAGGCCTCAGATTCAAGCCTAGGTGGGGCACACAAGCCCTCCAAAATCCTAGAACTCCCAAGACCTGCTTTGCTTCTTTAGCAGTTGTTGGCAAACTAATGTTAGCAATTGCATCCAGCACTGGTTTTGGTATCACTCGCCGTGGACCAGTCCATTTTATCCTGTTACTGTACAGTGTCATACTATTGAGGAGTTCTTTTTTGTCTCTTACTCTAAATTCTTGGGCTATTTGTTTCATTTTGTTGCCTTTGTGTTCTTATTTTAGATTTCTAGAGTTATAAACTACATTCTTTTTAGCAACAATTTTATATTTTTAGAGACTGTTCACATCCCTCAATAAAACAATAAACTTCATTAAGTGTAGCATCATAATCGACTCTCAATTTTATTTTAAAATATCAGCTGTGTAAAACTGATATTAATCAAAGCCTTGCCCATTATGCCTCCTTACATGCCTATCAGACTACCTCACATGCCCATTTGCCTTCTTACACATATCTCACATGATTTTACAGCTGAATCATGCAGACTCTGCAGAGAAAGGAGGGAGACTGCATCCCCTTCTCATCCATTGATTTGCTGTACTGCAATGTATGATCCCCCTGCATTGTGAAGGGAAGATCACATGAGGCAGATGTTGGCTGATCACTGGTCTGTATTTTTATCTGCTTTATAGCAAAGCAGAGAATAGGTCAAATTGGAAGTAGTCAACCCATTTACTACCAGTGCCTGGAGCACTCTGCTGCCATTAGCCACATTTAGTAGTTCAAAGAGCAGAATGAAGCTCTAGAGCTGCATGTTGGCCAACGCTGCTTTAGACTTCCCTCTGAAGTCTGAACCTCCATTGTCAACCACCTCTATACTTGTTCTCTTTTTGAATGTATTTGTGTTTTGTATGATTTGAACTCTGACTGGCACTGTGGGTTTTGTGGCACCTTATAAATAAAAGATGATGATGAGGGAGAAGTATAGTGCTGCTCACTGGCTCCATGCAGTTGGTAATTGCAGGTACAGCTCATGTTCCTGCCTCTAGTAGATGGCAATTGCAGGTACAGTGCTAATTTCTGGCTTTTGAAAGCTAATGAACACAGGTACTGAATACCAAACACCAAATATCTCATTATACCTTATGGTATTTAACTTCTAGTTTAACAAAAAAAAGTATATCATAGGTAAAAGGAAAAGTGGGCAAATAGAGTAAATAAATACATTTAGCACATAATTAATAAGAAAAATAAATTTAATAGAGGTAATACATTCAAAGAAACAGTACAAATAGTATAATAAACCTACAGTGTGCTATACCATGTAATATACGTGTGCAACCTATAAATAAATATTTACTCTGCATACCCTTGTTCCCACTATCGTAAATGGAGAATGCAATTTTTCACTATGCCAATCGTAACCCTATTGTAATTATAAACAGAAATAAAGATACTTTTATAATTAAATTAAACGTTAATTGAAGAAATATATCTTGTGAGCATTTCAGTGTCCCTGTAGGTGGCAACTTAATGCCACAGCATATACAGTCACAAGAAATGTTGTTGGCTGAGATAACCCTTTAATGGGACCTTTCAAGGCTGAGGTGCTGTGTGAGGTGACCCTTATTTGATCCCATCATCCCCACTCAGGAGTGGGCGCTATTTATTAAAACATAAAATAATCTATTCTATCCTTTTACTCTCCCTGCTACCTGTCATAACCTGGCCTGACCTGTTAAGCACCATGAGATTCAGGAGGCACATGCTTACAGGTCATTAAACACCTGGTGACCACTCATCTTCTTTTGCATCTGAGGGCAAAGAAAGGGCCAGTAAGGGTGGAAATAAAAGAAATGGGAAGATGAATATTTTTTAGACACTTATATTTTGTGCACTTATAGTTTACCTGTACAAGAATGTCAAAATGTTACATTCCTTCACTGTCACCCACAATTATTTCTTATTAAACCCAGCCAACAAATATTGTTGAACCCCTCTTGCACATGGGTATGTCATATCAGTGTGCGTATGCAGCATATCATCATGAAAAATAAAACTTTAAAAAGTATTATGTCCTATTGCTCCACAATGTTTTAAGTCTGTCAGTCCTTGTGTAAAATAGTTTTATGCTATATTACTATACTCAGACGAATTAGGCATCTAGATTTTGATGCTACACTTAATCGGTAGAAAGAATCATAGAAAACTATATTTATTTTTGAAAATATTTCTCATTATTTCAGACATATTAATAAAACAATAATAAAACAATATGGGCTCATTCAGAATTGGACATATTTATTATAGGGGTGAAAATCTTCCAGATATTAAAGGTTTAATAATCCAAAAACTTAATATCATAAATACTTAATATTAATATAATAGTAATTGTTATTGCATTTAGAAAATGATTTTAATAAATCAAAATGTCAACCCTGTACATACATACACTACTCTGTCTAACTAGTCTCTCCCTCCACACTCCAATCCTTCTAATGCTCCCTAAAAATTCTCCTCTTCATCCTCATCTATCCTGACCCTTCATGGATCTGTCACTCTCCACCCCTCTCTCCTTGGTAGACTCACCCACCTTTGGCTTCCCTCTAGATTGTAAGCTCTCACAAGCAGGGCTCTCTCCCCTCTATCTCTTGTCCTAACCTCACCAGTCTGTCTGTTTGTATTGTCATATTTTTGCTCACTTGTGTTTGCCTCTTTGATTTTGTCAATTTGTTTGGATCATAATGCTATTTTGTTTGTACTGTAATGCTGAATGTACAGCTCTGTGGAATCTGTGGCACCTTATAAATAGAGATGATGATGATGATGATGATGATGATGATGAAAGGACCACTAGAAAAACCTATAACATTTAATATGTGACTAATCTAGTCAAGTAAACACAGAAAAATAAAAAATGCATAATAATATCCTTGTGTATTTAAAAGCAAGAGGTGGTGTGTATGGGTGATGTAATTTAATAAGTAAATTATTTTCCCTAAGGTTCTATTATCTGATATCACTACCTATAACAGTATAAATTATCTTCACTGCTCCATCCTTGACCTGCTTCTGCATGTTATTTCCTTAGTGCATGCTGATTTCTCTATCTTTCTACACACAGCATTCTGTAAGTAATATACAATCATTACATTTGCATTATTAGGTATTCCACTGCATTTAGGAATCTGTAACTATCAGAAAACGTATCTACTTGTGTAGCAAGCAATTCAAGAAGACAATGCAGTGCAATTTTTATAGCAATTTATTTTTCATAAAAGAGGCATACAGTTCAGCATATTTCTATCACTGTTGGATCTCACTAAACAGACCAAGTAAAGGAAAACAATTGGTCAAGGTTTGGGAATTTTGTGGCCAGTTCAGGCTTTTGTCAAACACCAAATATTATTGGTGTTTGACAAAATTGTTGTCAATTTCTAAACTGAATCTCATTAATTTTTCTCATAGGGAAATATTTTTATGTTGATGACATTAGCTGAATTTCTGTTTTCATCAAGAAATTGTGCAAAAATGTGAAATACAGAAACATATTGTGGGGGTACCAAGGCTTGGTGCCCCTATTATCGATCTCTAAAAACCTGATTTCCTTTCTGTCGACCGATGAGGGAAAAAATAAAACACAGACAAGTAGTTGTAGTTTCATAATCAGCGCTGAGGAGCTTCCCAGACTTTTGTCCAGTACTGCGTAATGTCCTTCAGGCTTTGTTTTTAGTCTTGCATCCTGTTTTTGTCTCTAATAGGCAACACTTTTTTTTTTCTTCGACTATTATGTCAAGGGCGTAGTTCTCATATCTGTAGTTATAGCTTTTTAAGGTTTTTCACACATATATTTGTACCTTTAATAACTATTCATTGCTTTATACTCTCAAAATATTATATAACATTACATTATAAATATCCCTTTCTACTAAATGTCTTTATGAATGAGTGTTTTTATTTTAAATTTTAATATAAGGTTTAATTTGATGAAAATCATTCTACTGTCCCAAAATAACATAGACTGCCTCTAATCAAACCACTGAAGTTTTATATGAAATAGGAATACTAATCATCTGTCTCTGTATCTGCAAGTTGATATTTGGGATTTAGGATCTCTAAGCACTCAGCTTTTCTTCTTATAATTTCAGATGTATGAAAGTATTATTTCAAGTACTAAAACGCAACATTCTTCTCTCCTGTAATCCTGCATCTTGTGATTAAACTTTGGAAAAGTTAAAGAAGCTTTATAGAAAATATCACTTTATGGGATTAGGATGTGCTATAAATATTAGGCACTAGAATACTTTATTTATGCATTTATACATTCATCTATGTGATTCCATACTGACATTTATTGTGGCTCATAAGCAGTATTTTTTCTTCGTAGCCAGATTTCTCAGGGTATGTTTCCCTCACTCTGTCGTTTTGCTCTATATCACAGAGCTAACAGTGTAAGTATAAAAGCCTTCAGTTGTTCCCTCTGTAAAACAATAGAATTCCACATTGGATACATCTCTGATAACATTTAAATGTGGTACACTAAATGTTCAAGAGATTAACAGTACAAATTTATGTTTAGCTGTATATCTTCATTCAAAGTTTGATAATAAAACATTGAGGGCTTGATTCATTAAGGCAGCAAAGCAAAAAGGGAGTAAATTTGCACCTTGTCAATCGGAGGGAGAGGTGAATTAAAATGTGGGGACACATTTAAAGTTGGGATAGGGCATGTCCAATATGAACTTTAAAATTGTATGTGCAAAATAATAAACTCATTTTCATGCACCCCTTGCATTGTAGAATGCTTTGTCCAGGTGCAAATTTACTCCTTTTTTTGCTTTACTTTGCTTAATGAATCAGGCCCAGAGAGTTGGTAATTTTTACTTTTCATGCTTAATTCAACTGCTGACTTTTTTTTTTGTGTTTTAAACATTTACAAAATTAATCAGTTTTATCCAGGATACAGGACCGCTCCAATTTTCTCATTAGTTTCCCTGGACTAATTTTTTTTTTTATTAAAGTAGGTGTTTTAGCATACCTCTTTTTCTATTTAGCTCTGGTGCAAGGTTAGGGTATAATTGAATAAGGACTATAACCCAGTTAAACACGTGTTTTCATGACATTTCATCATTATTATTTTCCACATACCACATCACAATCCACGTATGACTGAATTTTAATTTCCCTTTTCTCTTCCAGAAAGGCACAATTTGTCATGGATAACTACACATCCACTAAAGAAATAAAGATTTTGCCATTTTACAGTACAGGTGAGAATAAAGCAGTCGTTATTACTTTGTTTACTTTCATATATTTGACAGGATTATTAATGAATACAACTATAGTTACTGTGATATGTATTTATGATCATTTACACAGCCCCATGTATTTCTTTCTGTGTAACTTGTCCTTTATAGATATTTTTTATACAACGGTCACTGTGCCAAAACTTCTGGACATGTTACTGTCCGGGAATAACACAGTGTCCTTTATACAATGCTTCACCCAGATGTACTTTTTAATTTTAGCCGGCACCACAGAAGCTTTTCTACTACTCACAATGGCATATGACCGATATGTTGCGATATGTAACCCCTTACACTATCATAGTATCATGAGTAAGAAAATGTGTCTCCTATTCATGGCTGTCATCTGGCTCTATGCATGTTTACATTCCTCACTGATTACAGTTTCAGCTGCAAGTATGTCTTTCTGTCATTCTAACACAATTCAGCACTTCTACTGTGATGCCAAAGCTCTGACTAACATCGCCTGTGGTGGAACAGAAGAATTTTATGCTGTCATTTATATAGAGGTATTGTTAATTGGAATTCTACCATTTTTGTGCAGTTTAACATCTTATTCAAAAATCCTGAGGATCATTTTTTACATTAAATCAATTGACGGAAGAAGAAAAGCCTTCTCTACCTGCTCTTCCCACCTCATTGTCATCATGATCTTTTATGGCACAGGTACATCGGTATATATGATACCAACAACAGACAACTACAGTGTTCTAGAGCAGCTCTGTACTGTTCTGTATACATTAGTGACACCAATACTAAACCCTTTGATATACAGTTTTAAAAATAAAGACATTAAGTGGGCTGTGCTCAGATTATTGGGGATAAAATGAAACATCCAGGTCTAAGATGTCCTAATACTAATAATGTAACGTGACACAATGTGAAGTTCTTGGATAACCAAGATAGAGTCTGTTATCTCCACAAGTGCTGCTAAGCATCAGCATGTCTGGATATGGTTTATTTTATAGTGAGACAAATAGTAAACACATTGTAGAAGTAATAAGGTAGTTTTATCATCATCATCCTCATTGTTTATTTGTATAGCGCCACAGATTCTGTAGCGCCTCACACATGTGATATACATAAGAACATTGAGGTAAATAAAAGGTATGATGGTACAATACAAATACATGGATGCAGAATAAATAACATGACATACATGAAAAAGCCATCATCGTACATTACAAGGGACATACAATTGAGCAGAATAATAAATGCATGGATATAATTTACAAAACAAATTTCATGGCATGCAGAAAAACAGCATCCATATGACAAGGGGCATATGTGGAAGAGGGAAAGAGGATGGATATGAGACATTAGGTGGTGAGGACCATGCTCGTGAGAACCTACATAATAAAGGGTGCATGTGAATGAGACAGTAGAATCAAGTGGGACAGTTTATTCTGAGTGGTCAAATTATGTCTTGATTATGGATGTACATGTAGGCAGCTACCAGTCTTTAGTGATATGGCTCTGGTGGGATGGACATTGACGTCCTCTAGGCTGATGAAATGCTGGAAATCTCATTGCAGCATAGCGGATTTTCCACCAGGCTGTTCGGCAGCCATGGAGATGTCTGTGGTCGGGACTCCACACTTCTGACAAACAACAGGGAGCTACTCGTGTAGATGAGAGGCTCCTGCAAGATCAGGACTCTGACATGAGGCACTGGCACTGGGCCAGCAGAAAGGGTTGGTGGTATGACCAGAGGTGTTGGGTCCAGATGAAGAGCTGTTGCAATATAGATGATTGGAAAGTGCAGTACCGTTCTGTGGATGGAGGGGGTGAGTCAGGTCCCGTTGGAGTGTGGACCAGTTCTCAGCATTTGCTGCGTGGGTCAGTTAGTGGACAGGGGCAAAGTGTGTTGCAATGCCAAATGTAGCCACCAGCTTCTGATGTGGCCCAGGCCAGAAGTTCTCACTTCAGGCCGGAGGAAAAGAATGGCACACATGAGCGGTGGGTACATCTCATTGTTGGTACATGGGTTCTGAAATGGGCATGGAGAACCCTCGTTCTGGCAGATTTAACATTTTCTGGAAGGGCCTTTGCCAGGATGCATCCTACTGGAAGGCTTTACCCTTCCTGGTACAGCCTAGATAATATGATGGGGTGCACAATGTCAAGACATCCAATCATGCCTGTTACCCCGTCATGTCACACTCACAGAATGTACTTTATTGTCATTAATCTCAAACAGAGGCTCACCACAAGTAAATGCTTGCCTGTTACCCATACCTCCCTATTTGGCCCTCATTGAGTACAAACACTCTACTGTTGGAAAAATCATTTAGCAGAACTCCCAGCCCACCCTCACCCAAAAAAATGTGTTTTCTCTATGTGTTAGGAATAAATATATAATTGTGCTTCCCTGTATTAAGTGACCCTGTCAACAATGTTTCTTGGGACACAATCACCACCCACAGAATCACATTTATTTTCATTTGATGTGTAAAGTTTTTTGTAGATAAATCAGTAGCATCATCATCATCTTCAATGTTTATTTTTGTAGTGCCAGCAAATTCTGCAGCACTTTACAACTGGAAACAAACACAGTAATAAATCAATACTAGGTAATACAGACAGATAGAGAAGAAAGAAGGCCCTGCTCACAAGATTGCAATCTATGGGATCCTCTAATACAGGGCCGGACTGGGACTAAAAATCTGGCATTTAAAGCACACAGTCCCATCTCTGCTGGGCGTGGCCACATTGTGTTGGGATTGTGTTCAACATTATAATAAAAAAAAATATTTTTCACGCCCCAGCCACGCTTCTGGTGCTGCTGACATCCATCAGGGTGGAAACTTCCTGTTGAATGAGCAGGGAGGCTTTTAGTCTCACGAGATTACCAAATCTCATGAGACTGAGAGCTCCTTCTCTTGCTCTGCAGGCTGTGTCCTGTCTGGGGACTGGGACCAACTGTCCTCTCCCTATTTTAGATAATAGGGAGATAATATATCATGAATATATATATATATATATATATATATATATATATATATATTTAAATCACAAACAAAATTATGGCTCACCATGTCCGATTAAGGCTTGTTACACTTATACACAATCTAAAATTTAAAATTTCAGACACTATTGAGACTCAACTCCAAAAAGCAATGAAGTTGCCACGAATAATGCAGACAGAAATCTCATTGAGAATGTCCTCATTTTGCAAGATATTTTACTAATATTAATAGATAGAGAATGAATGATAGAGTGAGGTATAGGTTGAAATAAACACCCGTTGCTGATTGACTTCCACTCAGACTTTCAATATGTGCCCATATACATAAACATAAAGCAGAGAATAAATTAGGACAATGACTTTGAGTCTGGGGAAGCGGGGGTACAGTTGAAGGCATGTGGACTACCTGTTGCCCATCACTGTTCTATGACACAGAAAATTTGGCTGACTTATGTCATTAACTTGTGCATAGTCAATAAAATCTAAAGTTTCTTTTCAATTCACAATAATCAATAATCGACATAGAAACATAAAATACTTTGATGTCAGATAAGAGTCACACAGCCCATAAACTTCAGATTAAGGACATTTAATCTATCTTTGCATATCATTTGTCACTTAAATCTTTTACTCTACTTTTTTTTAACAAACATTTAGCACAAATAAAGAAAAACCTTGTGAGAATGTTATAATGTAATTACCATGCAATACTATGATGGAAAATACAATGGAAGAGAATAATAAAAATCTTCAAAAAATAGTAAAACCAATTAAAAACTAAAATCTAAATATTATATATTTATCTCAAACACAGAAATGAAGGAACGTACTTACTCAAAAGTGGTTATTTCATTTTCAACAGAGTCATTCTAATTTCTCTTCAATTAAAGGTTCCATGTTATCTTATTTATAAACTTGTGAAATGCCTGTATCTACTTACATGTTTGCTACTGACTAGCATAAATTTTCCATAGTGTATACACATTTATCTGGCTGGTGTATCAGATAGCATGTCTTAACTATTACTTGTCCCATCTTGTGATCTTCACTTCTGCACACACTCTGCTAGAATAATTAATAAATAATGTGAAAGTAGGAGAATTTCTAAACTTAAAACACAAGTCCCAGGCAAGCTACTATTAAGAAATGTAAAAAAAGTATACAAGGAAGATTATAGTTTTTGAAACTTCATCATCCTCATCACCATTTATTTATATAGCGCCACTACTTACTCAGCGCTGTACAGAGAATTCACTGACATCAGTCCCTGCCCCATTGGGGCTTACAGTCTAAATTCCCTAAGACAAACATACACACACACACACACACACACAGAAACTTACACGATATGTCCATGCATCTCTGGTAGGTCACATCATTCTATCAAGACAAGCTCATGTTCACAGTAGTACATGTATAATACAAGACCTGGTCACTGTGCTCATTCTTAAAACACACAGAGTCTACTCAGTTCATACCATGGGCATTCTTCATGCCAGCCTTATCCTATAGTCTTTTACTCATTTCAAGCTGTAGTAGCCACATTACAAGGAACAGTCATATCATTCTAAGTTTACCAGTCAGATTCTGCTAAGGTCTGGCAACAAAGAGGAGATAGCATGTAGTCACTGAGGTGAAATGCACAATTTTTTCTTACCTAGTGCAAAACAATTCAATGTACTGCTTCTCCTCTTCTCCGAACATGTTGCAACCAACATCTAACAGTAAGTAAGGCTGGGTACAAACTACTGTGTTTTCAGATGATGATCGGGTCAATCAGGTGATAAACGATCGGTTGGCCCAATATCACATTAGTGTGTACCCTGCAACAAGGAACGATTATCGTTCCTAAGCGCATTGTATCATTGAACGAGATTTTTAAACTGAACTAAAAATCTCATTCAATAATGGAATTATGTCGTTCCAATTTTGCAGTGTGTATGCATTCTGCAGAATTGGAAAGACAATTTACCTACTGTCAACTGAGACACCTAAGACAATCTTTCTGGAAGCCATGTACCCAGATGGAATAGACATAACAGTTTTCAGTCTCTTAGCACTGTTTGTTCCTTACTACTGCTCCGACTTGTTCTGGAAAAGTGACTCCTCTGACTCCTGAGAGGAGATGTAGGCAGCTCACTGCTGGTTTAACATACTGGCCTCTGTAAGATGGTTCAGCTATTTGTACTGACAAGGAATGTTGCACTTGTAGTGAGCTTCAAACTTCGGGCAATGATAGGTGAACTATTGCTTTCAAAACAATCATTTCTTTTACATTTGCTTCAATGTTAAATTTGGTGAATTGTGGCTGTATTGTTTGTTTTGCTTATATCTTCTTGTGGTCCAGGATCAGGTGTTCTGGAAGAACTGGTCTATCCGTCCGTATATTACAATGAGAACTTAATTATACCCTGAAGTCCCCTAGCTGCCTGAATTTAAGATGTTCAGGGCCTCCAGGAGGAGTTTTAGGCCCAGTACAGCAACTCTCTGGCCCTAACACCCACAACAAATAGTAGTAGAAGGGATGTGCGCCGCCGCGCACCGGTGGTAATGGTGGCATGGCCACATAGTTATGGAGGCGTGGCCAACATAGGGTGTGGCTGCGCCTCTTTACAAATTGCATATTATGCATTACAATGGTATTGCTCTCACCTACCTATTGTTGCAGCTTTCTCAACCTGGTATTGGAGTCTTGCATGGATCCAGGAATGTTGGGACCTGTTTGGAAAATGTATAGGCACATTAAATATTGAAAACCAAGCAATAAGAGACCACAGAAAATATAGAGAATAAGGGGAGCGCCCTTGTGACTACCAAACAATACACACCACCCTTGTGACCACCACACAATACATTGGGAACCCTTGTGACCATCAGGCAATACAGAGGGTATCCTTGTGACCGCCACACTATACAGAGGGCACCCTTGTGACCACCAGACAATTCAGAGGGCAACCTTTTGAAACCACACAATTTACAGGGCAACCTTGTGACCACCAACTCAAGTGCTTCAAACCAGATCCAGATAAAATTGCGGCAGTAGGTTACGAGATTGCGTCAAAAACATAATTTGGCATGTTGCAGGTATATTGCTTTTTGTAAAGTAAGTCTCTGACTTTCAACAGGAATCTCAGCAGAATGAGGCATTGGAAAGTTCCTTCACATCCCACAATGCCATATACATACACATACACAATGTCATATAGATATATAATGCCATATATATAAACACACACACAGTGCCATACACATATACACGCACACACATACACACACACAATGCTATATACACACACACACACAATGCCATATACATACAAACGCACACACACAATGCCATATACAAAGACATGCATACACACACACACAATGCCATATACATATATATGCACACACACACACACAATGACATTGACATATTAATATACACACACACACATTGCCATATACACATACACTGCCATGTACACACACATACACACACAGAATGCCATACATATACACAATGCCAGGCATATAACACACCCATCCCAGGACCCTTGTACTTACCTGCTGACATATGCTGGTAAAGTTTAGTGCAGGAACAGGAAAGTAAGCCTCATCTCGTGAGGCTAGTAGCTCCGTGGCTGCGCTCTGCAATGACAGGCAGCTTGGCAACATCTGACTTGTTGCCTGGCCATCTGTCTCTATTAGATCATTGGCAGGGCTGGCCCAATTAGATCTCCCGCTCCCTCGATTAGCTCCACTCCTTCCTATACCCTCCCGTCCCCTCTCGCTCCCTCCCAACAAATGAATGAAAAGAATTAAAGAAACAAAAAAAAGTGAGTGGTCTGCAGTTATCAGACCTGGCAGAGGATCCTTGATGTATGATTGGCACAATCTGTAACTGTCACTCTTTTGTCAGCAACTACTTATACCTGCTCTCTGTATCCTTAAATTTGATGTATATCTGCCCCTAGACAACCAGAACACACAAATCCAGACTCACCACTAAAACATGTGATTTTTTTTCTCCAAAGATCAATGGCGACTATGGACTTTGTTGTGGATTATGCTATGCTTCAAATGTGTAAAGTAAAATATTTAACATTACAGTGCGCTGATTCCGATATACGGGAAGGACAAGAAATGATTATGTTACTAAAATGTAAAACATTCACAGTTATGGTTATGACAGATGAAGAGCACAGATCTGACGTAAAATTGTGTAAAACTTCAATAGTGTGTACACAGGAATCGGCATGCTGTTTGGGATTTTTTTTTTCAGTTGCTGGTAAAATTGCAAAAAAAAATCGCATTGTTAGTATTTTCCTGTAGTGTGTACCAAGCTTAAGTGGAAAATAGACACTTAACACATTTAGAGTGTTGAATGATAAATGTTCCTGGAAATTACAAAATGATTTTCTAGTAAGCTAGTAAGCATTTTGGATAATGAAATTATATAGTGATAGCGCTCAATTGCCCTATTGAGATTAAGGGCTAGATTTACTAAGCTGCGGGTTTGAAAAAGTGAGGATGTTGCCTATAGCAACCAATCAGATTCTAGCTTTCATTTATTTAGTACCTTCTACAAAATGACAGATAGAATCTGATTGGTTGCTATAGGCAACATCCCCACTTTTTCAAACCCGCAGCTTAGTAAATCTAGTCCTAAGTGTTTATTAAAAGGATATAGTAAATGCTCCGCTATTCTATTGGAATTGGATGAATGTTAAACAATTTAAAGAAAAGTATCGGCAGGTATGAAGTCAATGGATGGGTAAACACAAAAGGTAAAACCATACATTTAATAACTAAAACAATAAAGTGTACATAGCAAAATATATATACTCTGAAAAGGGATCCCCAACCAGAGAAACATCTTGAGGATCGCATCCCCAGGTCTGGAGCACAGTTTAAATTAAAAAGGTCTGAGTTCAATCTGGCCAAAGCTATAACCAAATACTGACTAGATTGCCATTTATTAGGGAACTATAGTTTAAGGTTCTGCACTAAATGAACTGGTGTGGAAATATGAAGAGCCACCAATTTTGTATAGTTTATATTAAAGTTAGATAAAATTCTCAAATTCCAGCATTAGGAATTTTGGAAGTATGATATTTGGATTGGTAAATATAGCCAATAGTTCATCATTGACTAACCTTAGACAGTATTCTGTGTTGGCCACTTTAAGGCCAGTTAAATTCTGGTTTTGGAGGACTACACTGGCCAATCCCTCCACGTGTAAGATGAAGATCAGCAGTGATAAGGGGCAACTTTGGTGGGTGCCATAATAAATTTTTACTGCCTCTGAGAGAGTAACATTTATTCTAACTTTGGCTGTGGACAATCTCTAGAGTGGCAAAGCTCTGTGCAAACATATAGAGCCCAGACCTCCATCATACCTCTCATAAAATGGCTATTAATCCTATCGAAATCATTTTCAGCATTTATAGATATGTGCACAGTGTGGATTTTGGAATGTTCTGTAAGATGGACCAGATCAATGATTTCGGTGGCATTATCTCTCAGCTTCCTACCAGGCACAAAACGCAACTGATCTTTAAGGTTCAGACCTCAGAGGAGAAGCTTGAGCTTTGTCTCTATGAGTTTAGCAATTAACTTTATGTCCAGAATGAGCAGGGAGATCGTGCTGTAGCTGAAGCACATGCCTGGGCCTTTACCCTCTTTTGGGATTAATGTTATGTGAGTTTCAAGAGCCTGGAATGAAAAAGGCATATTGTCCAAAACTTCATTGAAGGTTTGAAGGGGAAGAGGAGTTAGTTTATACATATAGGTCTTATAATAAATGATAGGAAAACTTTCTGGCCCTGGATTTTTGCTTGAGAAGAAGCATTTAAAAGCTTCTTCTATTTCTATTTTGTAAAGAGGACCTCTAGTATATTTTTAGCTTCAATGGAAATCTTTCTCTATTGGATCTCTTTAAGTTATCATTCGATCTCTCTCCTTGGAAAGGATGTCCCCGGGACATATGCTGCTGTATATGATGCTGCTAATTATTATTATTATTATTATTATTATTAGGAAAACTGGTTGAACTAATCACCATCTGTAACATGCAGTGAGTGACCCCTAACTTATATTTTTTATCCATCTAACTTGACCCCATAATCTATACCCTTCCATCCCCTTGACCAATTACAATCATGTCTGGTCATTACTCCCCCCATCTCTTTGTCCAGTCTTCTGGGACAGAGTATCAAGTTTATGTTATAACTGACATATTATCCTGGGTTTATATAGACCTCTTCTTTCCATTACAGTTAAGAAATCCCCTATATGGCATTAAACTGGTTTTATGTTCCACACTGCCTAGAGACTTTCACAAGGCATCCAAATATTTGAGTGTCCTATGTTCAAGTTGATTAGATACCAACGTATTGCATTGAGAAACTCACCCTTTCTTCTTCCTTCCTGCTTACACAGTTAAGTCAGGTTAAGAAGGGATGTGCATGTGTTCAAGTTGTTGGACATTACAAACTGTGTACAATGCATATACTTACAAATGTCCCATGCCATTATGCCATGTACTGTATGTACTTTAAAATGGAAACATTTAACAAGACTTGGTATTATTACTGTAAATATGTGTGGAGTAATTTGTTTAAATCTGCTAAATTCAAATTGGGCTTGTTTATTACTGGGCTAATTAATGTTCCCCACTATTGGGAATACATAAATGTCATCAAGTAAAACATAGCTAAGGAAGAAAGTTTCTCCAAAAATTTACTTTTATTAGCTCTACTAACAAGCCGATTCATCACACACCTGACTGCTGACTTCAGGACGAATTGTGCAGAAACAGAAGCCAACACGAACCTGCCAAACATCCATCCTCTTTGAAGAAGTCACATCACATGTAAAAATGCATTGGGGAATGCCCCCTTGTACGCACAAAATACAGGAGCACCATGTATGCTTTCCACACTGAAGCTAGTAGACTCCAAACTGCTAGCAAGGAACCCGCAAAGTATCTCCTCATTGGAGCGGTATTTAGGACGCCTATAAACTTTTATGGGATGGGGGAGTTTATGTTTTTATTACCTTTTGGTTCATTTTGTTTTATTCATTATAAATAAAAAGTGTTATTTATACTGACACATTTAGTTTGTTATCAGTTTTTTGCCAATTCATCAAGCTCACCTTTCCACTTTGGATCCCATAGTCCCTTATTATCCGCTCAATCTATTTTTCTTATATTATGTTGGCTGTTGTTTATTTTCTTCACATACACACATGCATACAGGTCGATGTCATTACATCAGTAAGACATTATATAAGGATCATCATCATCATCATCATCAAGAATCACCAGGTGCACAACATATTATCAGAGAACTTCTACAAGAAATCAGGAACATCATGAACCCATCCATATAATTCTATAATTGGTACTGTGATAAGACTTTCTACTGCCATCATATTGAACAGTCACACCCATTGTACTATTACCTGTGATTTGGACATCTATGCTATAGGATCTATCTAAATATGATCACTAAAATAAAGAGAAGGGACCTCAGTGACATTAAGCGTGGTACTGTGATAGAATGCCACATTTGCAATAAGATGGTTCGTGAAATTTCATCCCTGCTGGATATTCCACGGTTAACTGTAAGGGATATTATTAGAAAGTGTAAGCATATGGGAACAACAGCAACTCAGCCACAAAGCGAAAGTTCACGTAAAATCACTGAGCGGGGTCAATAACTGCTAAGTGTATATTGCTTTTTGTATATTAAAGGACAAACCTGTGTTAATCTTAATTTAGTTTCTTGATGATGTCAGCATTATCCAGAAACAAGAAAACATCTGTTTTTATCTTATTTTCTAGTGTACTGTATATTATTGAATATTAATGTATATTGTAATTAGTTGAGCTCTACAGAAAACCATAGGAATTTTTTTTTAAATGTCATAAGATAAAGAGGGTCAGCACAGCTGTTTAGTGGTTAGCACTTCTGCCTCACAGCACAGGGGTCATAAGTTCAATTCCCAACCATGGCTTTATCTGTGTGGAGATTGTATGTTCTCCCCGTGTTTGCGTGAGTTTCCTTCCTTGTGCCCCGGTTTCCTCCCACACTCCAAAAAACATAGAAGTTGGTTAATTGGCTGCTATCAAATTGACCTTAGTCTCGCTGTCTGTCTGTATGTGTGTATGTTAGAGAAATTAGACTGTAAGCTTAAATTGGACAGTGTCTGATGCGAGTGAGTTCTCTGTACAGTGCTGCGAGATTAGTGGCGCTATATAAAAAGCTGCTGCTGATGATGATGAGGGTCCTAGAGAAAAGAACTGTAGGTCAGTAGCAACTCAAGTCATTTTGTGGTTTTTTATTTGATTGTCAACTCATTTACAGATGCATTGCGGATGATTTATGATCAATCATGAACATTTTTAGGTAGACAATTTCAACATAGCATAATCTCCTGCATTTGATCACATAGGCTCTTAAAGGATAGTTGGATTGGGGTTTTATACTAGGAACTTTGTTGCTCACAATCCAACACATCTGACCTTAAATCAAGTAAATATTTTGTTTTCTAAATTTCATTTTCTGCTTTTATATTTGATAAAGACGCTTGTGACTGTAACTATTATTTACTGCAAGATTTTAGATGACATTAGATGCCCCGAGATTAAAATTATAACTGACTCAAAGGTGGTGGAGCTGTCTTTTCCTGACAGTTTCTTACCTGTCAGGAAATATGCATTTAGATGCAGGACTCAGTATCTATCTTTCACTTCAAACACATCTTACACAAACTAAAATAAATTGGTGTTTGTTACTTTATAGAATAGTCTATGTTTGTTAATTTCCATCTTGATCTGCAAGTTACCCCACTAAAGAGTTTAAAGAATTTTACAATTCCCTCCTTCAGTACATTTGATAATACAACAATTTTCAGTTATTCATCAGATATACTGCCAGATCCCTTGCTATGTATTCCATTTTGATGCAAACATATATCTGTTATAATCTTCATTTTCCTGAGGTACATCAACATCCTGCAATTAGTTACATATTTCACCAATACAGCATTTAGAGACCATTATAAGTAAATGAAAGCATACAATTATACAAAAAGAGAAGACCACTTTGAAATATTGTCTCTAGGGCCAAACAAGGAAAACAATCCCCATTTGTCAGATTCTGCTCATCTCAATTTATCAGATTACCTTTTCATTTTATTAAGAATTATTAGCTATGAAAATATAACATTCTTGAACTAGTAATTTTGGAGCCATCTTATTCTAAAGGGCAACAGTTCTAGCTGCCCTCACTTCCTCAATTAACTTATCTAGGGCTAAAGTAGTCACATTAGCTAATTTATTTAAAGTTATTGACATGCCATTACTGTATTCAATTTACTCTTGCATACCCTCGTTCAGCCTCTCCAGTCATACGTCAGGCACCTCCATGCATAAGGTATGCACAAAATCTAGATGTGGATCTTGACATGCATGCGCTCTATGCACATACATTCATTTATACCACAATGATGGATGTACTTTCAATTCTGAATGAGGACCTTAGAGGTTATATACAGTTCTAAAGCAACACTGTTTATTTCACTTCTTCATGTGACAGTAAAAAGTACATATAGTTTACTTAACACATATCTTATTAATATATTGATTTTTTTGTTCTAAATGCCGTTGCCGTAAAAACGTTTCTTTTTTTTCTGTAAACTATTTTTAAGTCAATAATAGCATTATATAGAAGACATATGTAATTTATCATTTTCAACTATTTAAACAATGAAAAAGTGATGAAACTGAAGGGAGATAACACAGAGAAAGGGGAGGGAAAGGGGGAAAAGTAGGAGGAGGTGGGGTGGGAATTCTTTGCACCTGTCATCCAAAAAAGGTCAATAAGGTAAGTAATGTTTCCTGATCAACTCAGAAGTGTCAAAATATCCAAATATAGATATAATAAATATATGAATCCGATTCTTTAAAGACCATGCAGCCCAACCAAGTTGTCTGGTCGACAGTGAAAATTTCTACACCAAAACATCTACAATCATAAGGTCGACACAGTTAAAACATGGGGTTGGCTAAACCTAGGGGGGGTGAGCCCTTTTTTTTTTTTTTCCAACCCCGATCTCCCTAGGGAATCCAACCCCATGATGTCTGGCCTGGGTCTGGTTTGGCGTTATGGCAAGGGGACTCCGCACTGTGGGTTTCCCTGCTATAGTGCCACTGGCCCAGACTGACAAAGCCTAGTGCTGGTAATAGTAAAATCAGTGGTACCCCATGCTTTTTGCCTCCCCATTTTGATAGTAGCCATCTACGCTGACAGCTCTAGAGTTGGTTAAGCTGCTTTGGGGTACATTCTGGTTTTTGGGAATTTTGGGATTTGTTAGCATTTTTTTAATAAAGTATTTTTAATTGAGATTGTTTACTTATAACATACAAATAACATATCTAACATCCAATTTAAATAAACATCTACCCCTATCTATGTCGCTATAAAACATTTTTTAACATTTTTCGCCATTTTCTTTATTCATGTATTGCTGTTATAAATCTAGTGATTTATGTTGACATTTTGACTATCGACTTTACAACCCAGTCCACATTTTACATGTCAACATTTTAACTGTGTCGATTTTTTGAAAACATATATATATATATATTTATGTATTTGTATAAATATTTATATATTTATATTACAACTGTTCACCTTGTAATTGTGTAGACCTTATAGCTGCAGACATATTGGTGTACACGGATTCACTGTAGACATTTTAACTTTTTGGCTATCCCTATCCAACGTGAATTTATCTATTTGCTATATTTAAAGTTGTATGTAACATAAGATATATGCCTAAATGTATTTTTGCAGCTACTTTATAAATTGGACATCTTTTTATTGACATCAGACTTAAAATAAATGCAATTTGATCAATTAAGCTGATTAGAATGACGCCTAAAAATGTTCCATCTTTTTATGTAGCCTTTTGTGCAGTTTTGTAAACCTCCGCTAGATTGGTTGATACATTGCACCATTTGTATGGATCCCAGGTCAGAAAATCATTGCAACTTATGATCTGCGACTTTAAAAAAGTTTTGAAAACTGGGCAAAAAGAAGCATTTTAAATTGCAATTTGGAAAAACTACTCTGTGATACATCCCCCTATAACCATACTGTCTAGCCATACATTGGTTGACAGTCTTGTGAATTTAATCTTAGAGTTGTGTATAATTATACTTCATTCACAATTGATTGAAACTGTACAGCATATCCAAAGAGCGAATCAGACCTAGTAGTATTGTAGAAGAATATGTGAAAATAAGAATCCAGCTTTTAATATTATTAGAATGCTTTTCCCATGTTTCATTATTTCACTCCTAACTCTTCACATATGAGAAAGACCTGATTTATAGAAAATTAAGATCATAAGCATTCTTCCAGCTCTCATTTATTTTAATCACATCATAGAGAAGCAACGATGGCTCTGATGGTGGCAAACTCTAGCTGGACAAGAAGTTCCTGTAGGATTTTAACCCAATTGACAAATTGCTTTAGGTAATGATGATCATTGTGATAGGATTCTATGCGTCAGTACAAATCGTGTTATACTGAATCACTCCAGCCACTGTAACTTCTTGTTGAATAGTTTATTTATTGTATAACAGAAGAGGGAAGATATGCTTCAAATAGGGATATACAGTACTGTGACAATACATTCTAAGACAGTGGTTCCCAAACTGTGCGCTTAGGCTCCCTGGGGTGCCTCGGCGATCTCATAGGGGTGCCTCGGCAAGGACCAATGGTAAGCAAGGCGGGGGACTACTTGGTAATAATTTTGGCTTATAGGTGCCTTGAAAAAATTATGGAGACCCTAAGGGTGCCGTGAACTGAAAAAGTTTGGGATCCACTCTTCTAAGATATATTATAGCCTGTTCATTTGTACATATCACACATTTCAAATGCACATTACATATCTGTCCAAAGAATTAATTATAGCAACAATTCATAAAAGATAAGTCAGTTAAGTAAAACAATATTCACATTCCTCCATTTGGTGAAAAAAAATATTGGGCCTGATTTAGAGTTGAATATAAAAATGCTTAATTTGAGTATGAACAAAAATGTGTCTACACACTTGCATTTCTGCATCTGTATTTAGAGTTGCATCATAGGATACATATAATCCATATAACTCAAACTAAGACGCATCTTAAAAGGGTGTGGTTAACTGTTATCTGCATGACGTTACTGAATCTTACTTACGTATTATTGTCCCTGATTAGCTCTTCAAGTACAAGGGACGGCAAGTATAAAATACGCACACAACTCAAAAAATGGTCATAAGTTGTGCACCGATTTTGCTGCAAATTGTATCTTTAAGTCGTACTAATGCATGTACATGCAGCTCACAGTGAGGTCATTAGCTTGTACATTAATTGACTATCTAACCTTCTTTTTTATAGTTTGAATATGTCTACTTTGTGTTTTCGTATCTAAACTACTATTTTATAGTTAGCATATGTCTACTTTGTGTTTTGGTGTCTTTATACTAAATTGTTAGTATAATAATGATGCCTTATAAAGCTTCTCAGAAGGTTTAGTTGAGAGTACTAATAGCACAATGTAGCAGATCAGTTGCAACGATACTTGGCTATGTATGCTTTGTTGTTACAAGATTTAAGAGTCGATGAGGTGTTGAATATTAATAGCATTTTTTACCATTAATTTCTTCAAAGCCATTTTAATATCAGAATTCTGTAAACTGTATATGATGGGATTTAGCATGGGTGTAATTGCTGCATAGAGGACAGTGAACACTAATTCCAGAACACCGTATAATGGTAACATATACTCTGACAAACATGTCGTATAGTACATAGTGATGATAGAGAGGTGGGAGGAGCAGGTGGAGAAGGCTTTTCTTCTTCCATCTCTGGAGTTTATGCGCAAAATGATGGAGAAAATATTTGCATAGGAGATCAAAGTACATAAAAATGGACAAAGTGCAAGTAAAAACATGTCTACACCAAATATCAAATAAAGCATGTTTGTGCTTGTGCAGGAGATCCTAGTTAGTGATTTAGGATCACAGAAGAACTGGTGAATTATATTAGAATGACAGGAGGTCATATCTAAAACTGAGATTGTAAGTAATAATGAGTTTAAAAATGCAGACACCCATATTCCCAAAGTTATCAGAGTACAGTTTCTCCTACTCATGATACGGTGATAGTATAAGGGAATACAAATAGCAACATATCGGTCATACGCCATAATGAATAAGAGAATTTCCTCTGTGGTGGCCACTGTTATTAAAAAGTAGAACTGGCTGTAGCATTGTGTGAAAGACACAATATTATGTCCTGATAACAAAATGTCCAGAAATTTAGGAACAGTGACTGTTGTATAAAGTATGTCTACAATTGACAAATTACAGATAAATATGTACATTGGCTTATGTAACTGTGGTTCCAAACATATTGCCGTTATTACAGAAGAATTCACCATCACTCCAAATAAATATAGCAAGAAAAATAAACTATAAATGAATGGGTTATTCTTCGTATCACCAGAAAATGCCAGAATATGAAAATATTTCACAGATGTCTCATTCTTCATTAGTATTTTCTTCAAATCCTTAACAAAAAGACAGATTTCATTTTATTTACTATGGATGCGCCATTTAAAACTGTAGAAAAACACTGAAGTATTGAGGTGCAGTAAATTCATATTATATCCCAGTTATTACATATATTAAAGTTATTTCATCGCTTTCCAATAAGCATTGTCTAAGTGATTTAGGAGTTCCAAAGCACAAGCAATTTATTTAGCAAAAAGCAAGAAAAGGTTTAGCAGTTCCATAAACAAAAAAAATACAGTACAATATAGCTGATACATGATACATAATAAAGATGTTACATTAAAGCAGGAAAGTATAAAACACAAAATACATTACATCTTCCTTCCTTATAGGATTCACCCAGGTTCAATGAATGCAGCCATGCTCTCACATTGCCAGGTATCAAAGAGAGATAGAACAAAAGTCAGCATGCTTGTATATACTTGTACAGATAACACTTAGTGAGGTCTTCATTGGTCCAGGGTTAATGGTATTCCAGTTCCTTGCAAGTTATAGGTCAGTTCTTTTGATCCTTACAATGGGTGAGGGGAAACTTCCCCCACCCTATTGTTCCCATGATTTGACTCTGAATGACCAGTTCAAACTGACCCACACAAAAGTATTTTTGAGCATTAATCTCATATTGCTTGTATATTGCGATCGCTAGATGCGATCACTATTCCGTCTACACCCGGTTATTGCAGGTGAAATAAGCTTTAATATGAGACCAAAATCTTTACCTTTTAAATCACCTGAACCATAAATACCTTTATACAGTATTATATATGCATAAATAAACAATCTAATATATTTCACTAATAAATTAATGTGGATTTGAAAATTAATAAATATGAACTATATATAACTGAATGTGTATGCGTGCGTTATTTATCGTGCGATTGTGTCATGACATGTGATGTGCTGAATGCAATTGCACAGTGAAACAATATTAAGCAATATACTTTCATCCAATTATTCGACTTTGACACATATGTCTATCTAGAAGTCTATCAAAATCGTGTGACATGTAGCTCAAATATATCAGGGCAAAGATATGCACTTGGGATCTAAATTGCACACCCTGTGTTTACATTGTAGGGCCTGCTCCATGTGGTCTCTCGTTATTGGCACTACTACAGTTATCCTTTTTTGCATCTTTTGCATGCTTTTGAAGGTACTGGGTTGACCCTACCATGTATATTTTGCTATATTTATTAATTCTTTATGATTTCTCCCAAATAATAAAGCAAGCAGTTATCACCAAGTAAATGATTGTAGAACTTCACTAATGGCCAGTGTGGCAGCAGATAATCCAATATTTTCTCATCTGATCTACAACCCTTTTAGAACACTTTTTAGGAATTTATTACATCAATCTTTGTCTCTCCAGCCATGAATAAAAGATGTAGAGCTTGTTCAGTTTCTGCACACATGACCATCAATATTGCATCAAAAGAAATATCAAATGGATCTGGGCTACTCCTGGTATACAATTTTGGATTTCCCACAATAGTCAGTAGAGCCTGAAATATCTCCTTAGAATGGTATCATGCATTTATCATGGCTTCCACTTACACTACATTCTTAAAACCAGGCAATGGAAAGGTCTTCATCTATAATAATACACCTGTCCTGTACAGAGCAATATTCTCACAGGCACTTGGAAGCCTCCAGGAGTCAATCTCAGAGTAATAAAATTAAGAAAGATGTATGGAGACTATCAGTAACTGGCGAACTGAGAAAGGACACCTAAGTGGTAGACAAGAGGTAACCAGAGAGGATGCAATTGTTGAGGCAGGCAGCAAACAAGAACAACCAGGGACAAGTCAAGGTAAAGGCAGGCAACAAGCAAAAAAGTTCCAGTAAACAAAGCCAAAGGTTTCAGGTGGGCAGCAGACAGAGAATAACCAGCGACAAGCAAGGTTAGCAAACAGGTAATCAACAGGATCTACAGCAATACACAGGCTCACGAATATAGGAACTAATGCTATAGCTGACAGGGTTGCTAAGCCATCCCTGCTATTTAAAGTAATGAGGACCAAGCAAACATGCTTCATAAGAGTGAGCCCCCTCTGCAATCTAGAGGTAATGTGTGATCATGTGATCACTGGGCAGCCCCAGCTTCCCGAAATACAATCTGAGTGATGCCTGAAAACAGGAGACAGCATCCCAGCTGCTTAGCAACTAGCTGGGTTGGAAGAGAAGATTATGCAATCACGAGTAGTGTTGTGTCTTGTTACATAATTAAGGAGGGGATTATTCCCACAGTAGCGACAGTGAGCATGTTTTACTCAGTTGCAGCGTAATCTCAGATGTCCTTTTGTATACAGTTTCACTCATTGTTTTTCTACCCTGGTGCTTTGTGTGGTTTACTAATCCAGATTTTACAAGTGTAAGCAGACAGCTAGAATTTATCACAGCCTTTAAAAGTTTGCCCTCTACATTAATTATACACAGTTATTCATCTGCCTCTACCTGTTGTATTGCAGTAAAGAATTCCCTGGCAAAGAAAGACAACCTTCAAGCACTATCACTTTCCACTGATTCATCAGAGACTGGGCTTGAGCAAAAACAAAATTTTATAACAAACTACAGTACTACAGTACATCTGAAATATCTTATCCTATATTTACCAAGTCTTTTACAAGTTGTAGTCTATCCTGGCATGGCTTGACATTCTCTGTGTCCTAAGCCAACAGTCTCTCTATTTTTATGCCCAATTTCCCATCATCCTTTTGCCACAGAACATTCTTACCAGAAGTTACTGGAGGTCTTTGTTTTGACACATTGTTTTGTGATATACTCTGTTCTTTGCCACCCCATAACTCTCCAACTTCGTCACCCATATATATGCATAAACATCCAGAGAGTAAGGGAGGGGGAGCGAGATAGTCAATACTGATTTGTGTAGTTTTTACTTCTAGGAAGTGAGTCAATAGCACCCTGTTCCCTCACTCTGCTCACACTGTCTTCATTACCATCTAATTAGCTGATTAAACCCCACCATGTTTCTTTATTTTTCAATCTCTGTGGTCTCCTCCACTAAAGAAGTGGCTCAGTGGTAATTATGACTGACTGTATGACACCAAAACACTGGCTGAAGGAGGTTGTTTGCATAAAGATAAATTGTAACATATGCAAAACTCAAAGGAGTAGCAAAAATTACCCAGATACAATAAATATAGCAGATTTCACATGTGCCTAGTATTTAATTGGTTAAGTTAGAGTGAACTTGTAGACTACTGCAGATTGACGCAAACACTTAAATTCTAACACTATTGCGTATTTTAATCCCCCTTTGCCTATGTGGTGCATTGCAAATCAATTAAAGGGGTTATATTTACTAAACTATGGGTTTGAAAAAGTGAAGATGTTGCCTATAGCAACCAATCAGATTCTAGCTATCATTTATTTAGTGCATTCTACAAAATGACAACTAGAATCTGATTGGTTGCTATAGGCAACATCTCCAATTTTTCAAACCCGCAGTTTAGTAAATATACTCCAAGGGGTACTTCTGTCAGTTGGTTTTAATTTAAACGTGCATATATTTGCCAAGAAACATAGGAAAAAAGGGCGCTCGTGTTGCAGTAATTAGTACAAAATCAATAAAGCTATTGAATGAAAGCAGCTGAGTTTATTCCATTTCAGGTGCAGATATTAAAAGAAAGGAACTGCCATTTGCAGGACTTTTTTAAAAATTATTATTGTATATATATATAAGAAAATTGTTCACGGATTGAATCTGATACATGTGGATCATTACTAGCGTGGCAAGGAAAATAAGATATTGATTGCATATATTTACACACATCGGGGGCACTTAATATAAACAATAGTTTTGCAGATGCATAAAATGACTCATGATCTAAATCATCATTTACACACTATTGATCTATGTGTTGAAAAATGTTATTGCATGCATTTATATTTTCTAAATGTAATAGTAGACATAAATTAAATGTATACACATTTGATTTTTGTGATTTTAAGTCTGGATCCCTAAACAAGAAGAACTTGATAACCAATATATAATAATATAGTGGAACTAAGGGAAGACATAGTTGCTGTATATTATTATGTTGAAGAACTCATTTTCCAAAATCCTAATGAGTTAGTTAAACCCATTTTAAAAGTGCAAGTGAGAAGCCCCAAAATAATTTTAACTATATACACTAAATACACACTGGTCTTTAAATAGTTACAGAGCTTTAATTCAATCGTTCTAAGTACTGGTATACCCTGTTTCAAGAAAAATGCTATTTGCTGTTGAAAAATTGAATTAAGACATCTTTGAAACTACTTTAAGACTGGTATGCAGTAGATTGTATTCTTAGGATATGAATTAGGTGCAGAGTTCTGCTGTTGATGGCACCTGGTATATTTTCGCATGGAAAGGGCCTCATTTAGAGGTGATGCATTCAGTGTTCGAAACATAAACGTAAAGGATCTGTTGCAAAAAGCATACTTATTGTCTATGTTTAATCTGTAGACCCGCAGTATTGAAAGCATCTTCCAAAACCACAGTATTTCTGCATCAGGCACAAGTCAGGCATGTAAAAGTGTATACTTAAACTTCAGAATAGCATAGCAATGAGAGTGTTAAAAGTTAATGCACAAGTTGCATTATCTATTTGTACATAATGTAATAATGGAATTAAGTGTCATATACATAAGATAGTAAGTGTTTTGACAGTGTTATTAAAAAAAGTTTAAAGTCACATCTTCCAAATAAAATAAAACATATCTCCACATCCATTACCACTTTAAATTGGAAATATGGGGCAAAAATTAAGCAAAACAACCATTTACAATTACCCTTATGTTAAGAAACCATTGCATTAGTACGGGTCAAAAAGAGAATAACTAAATCCTATGAAGAAATATTCACAATCTGGATGATAAAAACGTATGAGAAAACAAGGAAAAGGGACTTTGGCCTTGATTCATTAAGAAAAGTTAAGTAAGAAATTAAGTTAGTTTTTTTACTTAAGTTTTCTGCACAAAACCATTTTGCAATGCAATGTGTGCAAATTAGTTTATTATTTTGCACATAAGGAAAATACTGGCTGTGTTTTCATGTAGCACATAAATACTTTATAGCTTATTTGCACACTGAAATTTAAGGTTGATTTAGGAAAAAAAACCAGTATTTTCCTTATGTGTAAAATAATAAACTAATATGCACCCCTTGCGTTGCAACATGGTTTTGTCCAGAAGTCTTAAGTAAGAAAACTTACTCAATTTCTTGCCTAACTTTCCTTAATGAATCATACCCCATATAATTAAGCTGCTTGCTTATTTCATTGATCATATGTTTTTTTTAGAAGCTAAGGTTATATTCTATAACTTTTAAAACAAATATTTTTGAACATTACTAGTAGTTCTTTTACCAAAAGGTTTAGCAGCTTTTTAACCTAAGTAAAAATCATATTTAAACACATGCTGATAATTGCAGTAAATAGTTTGACAGTTAAAGAGACATTATTATGAAAAATAGTTATGTGTATATGGTTTTTTATTTCATTTTTATATATAAAGCACATTCTGTTTTCCCTGCTAGTGCATTGAGAAGTGTAGTTATTTTTTATGTTTTTATTTGAAATCAGTGTGTTTATGCCAAATTAAGCAGCTGCAGTTCCAGCTAAGAGACAATGAATATAAAATATATTTTTTGTTTAAAATGTTATCCAGCCATAATATTTATCCACAAATTAATTCTAATGGTTAATTTTAGACATAGAGATGAGTGAAATTGCAGCAGAACAGTTCATCTTTCTAATTCCACTTTTACATCACTGTTCCCCTCTATAACAGCACAGTCACATTTTGCAGAATGTACACTCTGCAAATAGAGCTGGAACGACAACATTCAGTTCACTCTGTTCTGTGTTGTACTTGTGTAAGAATGAGAATGTTGGGGAAACTGACAATTTTTTTTTACCACCAAACGTGGAACATGATGAATATTATTCAGAATAGGTTAGAATATTTCACATACATCTCTAAAAATACATTTAGGCTCATTCATGATGTTTTCTCTTTAACGAGGGAACATTATTACTGCCACAAACATTGTTGTTCTTTATGAGTTCAAAATCTGATTTAAAAGTTTATAGGAAGAGTATTTCATTAGTACATATTGCACAGATCTCCCTAACAGCACTGCTAGCCCCGATCATTGATTGTAATCACTATTCTAAATCAATTGACTTATATAGAAAAGAAAAAATGACAATAGTGAATATTAAACTGAAAACTGGTGAAAATCCAATACGCTCCTTACCTTTGTTAAATATTAATCGCAAGGTTTCAAAGAATTTTTCAGCAAGACATAAACCAGCCCACTAATGTATTGAAATAGCTCTCATATGAAACTGAGTAGCATTCTTCCCTGAATATATCTAATTGCTGGGTAACTCACCATTGTAGTAACACACAGCAGTATGATCTAATGTTATTTCTTAAAGGACAAAGAGGGAACTGAGTAGATTATTTATATGCTGTTAATTAATGCATAGTGTTCACACATTAAAAAAAAAAGCATAAGGGAAATTGATAATGTTTAGAGTTGCATCACCCCAGTGATCTCTTATGTTTTCAAATAAAGTTTAACAAAGTGTTTGTTAGATAAAAATTCATGTGTACTTGGTTTTAAACATTTTGCACAATTTTGCGACAGAATGGGCCATTTCTCAAGGGGGGGGGGTGAAATTCCGAAGATACAGTACAACCGTCAAGTTCCATTTTTACTTTGCCATTCTGCACTATATTTGTACATTGAAGTATTTGGTCATTTATAGACATGAATAGAGCTGTAACTATGATAGCAAATTTATTTTGTTGTGTGGTGGTTTTGGAGTACGACTAGGAACAATTAAGGACAAATTCTGATGGCAAGTAGACAAAAGTTTGAGGCCAAATCTGGGAAAAAGCAAATGTTTTGTTGCACAATTTTGAAAGTTTCACTTGTTTCTGATCACTTTATAGTTTTGAAATACTCATAGCATACGGAAGCGATTAAACGGGTTAGAATCCTCCTCAAAAAATGAGAGTGGCCAATCAAGTTCAATTCCTGCAATGCCTTGATGGGTCCAAAACATAGTGTATATTAATAAATCTCAATTTTTTATTATTTATATCCAGGGCTAATTTTGTCATAGAATGCTCAGAACGGAGTTCCGGCACCTTTTTTCCCATAAGTTTTCAAAGTTAAATTAACTTTTTAACATTTTTTTTTCTCTACGTTGCTACTACAGTGAAGCACCACCTCTTAGTGTGTGTCCTGCTTCCAGCTCCGTCAGCGTCGTCACGATGCTGCCAGTGAGAGGAGCCGTGATCAAGCATGGAAGCTAGAAAAGAAACATAGAAGGTTAGTACAGACTACAGAAAGCGGTAGAGGGGTGCAGAAAGAGAGGACTATAGTAAAATGAGGGGGCAGAAATAGTGGGCTACAGAAAAACAAGGGGGAAGAAAGAGGGCTACAGAAAAATGAGGGGGGGCAGAAAGAGAGGTGCCGAAGTCAGATAAATTGGGTATAGTCATTTCAATTAATATCTAACAACTTAATTGTCTTTGCCTGACTTTATGCGTGTAGCACGCTACGGCGTGGAGGAGGGTAATCAGCCGCAGCACCTGGCAAACACTATGACACACATCCACATGCATTTACACGAACATACACACTTGTAATTAGCTCACATTAATTGTAGTTGCAACACATTGTTATTAATACTGAAATGTAGCAGAGTTTATGTTGAAATATTATAATGTTATATACATGTTAGTGAGATCTATGGTTCAGGTTACAGGAAAATATGTTTGGTATAATTCTAGTCCCCGCAGTTGTCCGATTCATTCACCGACGGGATTGCACATTGCGTACTCTTGTTATCGATGATAGGGAATAAATGATTAGAATGATATTGTCTGTGTAATGTAAATAGACTAGATATTTTCGTTTGGACTGGCCAATGACCTGCATTACACTGGACCCTCCTGAAGCCTGGACCTATGGAAGCAAGCCACATCATCTGTATTGTTTCACTGTATTCACTGACTGTATATAAGCAGGAGCTCTGGACCCAGCAGCTAGTCTATTTGATTACAGCCTTCAGACTAGAATGACTGTACACTGGATCCAGGGCCCCTGCTAAGTAATGGCTGCACTTATTTTATTCTGATTGTTTTTCTGCGGGGCCCTTTGGCATCTTAGAAACTTTATGACAGCAGCAGGCGCACCAATAGCACACTCACGACACATACAAGGACTTTTGAGAGCGATACAGTTACCCAAGACAGTAGCCATCACAAAGTGTAAAGCCCACACATCTGATGAAGACCCGGTGTCATTGGGAAATAACAGGGTGGACAAAGCTGCTAAATGGGCAGCAGGGCAACCTGTAACTGTATCAACAGAGACAATAATGGTTTTTCAGACATTAGACACCGAAAGATTGATTGAAATGCAAGATTTGTGTTCCCTACAGGAAAAGGCTTTCTGGAAGGCGAAGGGATGTGGCCAAGAGTCCTCGGGACTCTGGAGAGATGGACAAGGTAGGCTAGTGGTTACCAGAGCATATTACCCAGGCCTGGCTGAGGAAGCACATGGTCTTACTCATCTGGGTAAAGAAGTATGTGCAAATTACTGAGAGTATACTGGTGTGCACCTGGCTTTTCTTCTCAGGCTGGTAAGAAGGCAATGTCTTGCCTTATTTGTTTGAGGAAAAATGTCGGGAAAACAATACCAACTAAGCCATCCCACATACCTGCTACAGCCGGACCTTTTCAGGTAATACAAATTGACTATATCCAATTACCACCTTGAAGGAATTTCAAATATGTGTTAGTGTGTACTGATGTGTTTTCCAGATGGGTAGAGGCATATCCAGCAGCCACCAATACTGCTGTGTTCACTGCAAGGAAAATTGTTCAGGAATTTGTGTGTAGATACGGTATCCCTAGAATCATAGAAAGTGATAGGGGTACCCACTTTACTGGTGATATCTTCCAGAACATGTGTAAGCTCATGGGAATCAATAGCAGACTTCATACCTCTTACCGACCACAAGCCAGTGGTAAGGTGGAAAGGGTAAATGGTACTATTAAGAACAAGCTGAGCAAGATAATGGCTGTAGCTGGGTTTGGCGTGGCCTGAAGCTTTCCCACTAGTCCTCCATAGCATCCGAACCACTCCCAGACCTCCTCTTAATCTGTCCCCTTTTGAGATACTTTTTGGCTGACAACCTCATTTGATTATTAGTCCACAAGATGACTTGAGGTGTAACAATGAAGTGACTGTGCAATATATCATAAAAAGGAGCAGGCAGCTAAAACAACAACAATGACTGAAAATGTTGTCACCTGGTATGCCAGAAACGAATGATGTTGAACCTGGGGAATATGTTATGATCCGCAATTTCTTACTCTCAGGTTGTTTAACAGACTGTTGGGAAGGCCCGTACCAAGTGTTAATGACCAGTACCAAATCTCTGAACGTTGCAGAAAGAGACACTGGGGTCCATTCCACCCACTGCAAAAAGTTAGTAGCCCGGAGAAAGTACGAGATAAAGCTGAGACTGACGACACTGATCTGTCACTCGCAAACCTGTTCTGGGAGACCTAAAGCCTGCAGTTAAGACACCTGAGCCAAGGACGTTGCCCAGACTATCATCCCAGCAATGGAGTGGCGATTTTTGTTTTTCTTTTGTTCCTGGAGTTTTCTAGTTTTTATTTTTTGTAGGACACCCTATTTTTGTGAAGGAGAATAGATGACAGAGATGGGATCTGGTAGTGATACTGATGAAGTGGAGTTGGAGGAAAGGTTGATAGAACCAACAGTGCAGCCCATTATCAAGCTTGGTCCAGGGTTTTAAAAAGGTCTGCTACCTCTGGAAATGGGAGGCAGTGTGAGGGGCTATTGTCTGATGAATATTGTATTTGTAAGTACTGTGACTCCCTAGTTGAAGAGAAATGCATCCAGTGATGCCAGTCCAATAGTATTCTGGACATGGGCAGGCATCCTCTGAAGGATTATCACTCCCTAGTGGGTAAGGTCCTAAACCAAACTGAGTGCTGGGTGTGCTCTCATGTGCCTCAGGGACAGCATAGCACAGGACTAGTGCCGTTCCCACTAAATATCTCTGAGGTCCTCGAATTATGTGGAGGGAGGTCCATAGAAGGGAAGAACAATATCACTAGGACCCCTAGTCTGAAGCTTCGCCAATACTCCTTAGACCAGTCTTTGTTGTGTCTAAATATCTCACATGTAAAAAGACTGGAGAATTGGGAAGATGACCTACCTGATTAGACAATAGTTTGCCACACTCGTTTTAAAGGGAGACTTTCAAGGTCACCAATAGGCAGAAATGTTGATGGGCATCATAGACTAGGACGTGTCAACAGATATAAGAAAGTACTCCTTGGGAGTTATTGTCAGGATGTAATCCATGCTGAAACTTGTCTTGAACAGATGGAGACAATGGGTATGGAAAGTTTTGTCAAGACACTGTGCAATATTATCAACGATCGTACTGTACCCTATGTCCTCCCAGATGATGTGTACTATGTTTGTGGGAGAAAGGCTTATTCCTGGTTAGCTCTGAGTTCCAAAGGTTTCTGTTTCTTAGGTAAACTGGTTCCTGAGATCATGACTATTACACATGAGGAAATGGTTGGTATCCATAGGACTACATCACCACCATACATACACACACAGTAACAACATTGTGGCAAAAGAAACATGATTCCTGGTGAAGAACCCATAGGTACAAAATTGATTAGTGAAACCACTGGTTTCCAGGTTATGGTTGCATTAGATCCCACCAGGATCGCTCTGGGAACTTTAAATTTTAAGTATATACAGGACGTAGCTAAATTAATAGACAATATCATCAAGATGTATGATGATGCTTTCAGGTATACGGGTAAAGAGCTACAGACTTATAAAAAGGAGTTGGTGCAGCATAGACTGGTGCTGAATTATTTCACATCTATTACTGATGGATATTGTGACACAAAAGGACTCTCCTTATGCAAGTGAACTCTGTGGTGAATTGTTCACAGTTTTTATAATTACAAGACTGGGATACCAAGAAGTAATGAAAAGATTTTTTTCTGTATAAATCACCATTTCATTAGAAGCAAATATTTTAACGCAGTGGATCTTAACCTATAGATCATTGTGATTATTAAAAACGTACTTTGTTTTAATTTAATAATTAATTAGAATTGTCATGGTTTTGTAAAACTTATTTGTACCAACTGCAATAAATTCTGAATGATGTTTAATATAATTTGAGCATATGATTAATTAACTAATTATAAACATTTATATTTATATTTTATTAGCAAAATTTATTTCAATGTTAAAAACATTAAAAAGTAAGCCCTACAATAGTCTATAGATGCGACTTGACAATGTTAATTGTAAATGAAAAAGTTGCATTTACCTTTTTGTACACAGTATAATTTGTGACACAATGCTTGATGAGGCTTGGGTGAGCTGAATATTTTCCCACTCTGGGATAATTGATTGGGTCTGTACTTGAATCTCTAAGCCCTGTTCTTAGACTTGAGTGAATTTGGGAAAAGAAGGCCATAGATCAGATGCCAGAAGCTTAAAAATTCAGAAATTAATGTTTTGGGTCTAGCTGGATGCTGCAGAGAAGTTCAAAGAGAGTTAGCTCTCTACCAAGGATGTTATTTTTATTAGTGCTCCCGAGTCATTTTGGTAAAATACTCAATTTTATTACATTAACCCTGTTTGTTCAAGGAAGATGTTTTGCTCTCTGTTTCAATACATCTGAGCGTATATCCGTTTGTTGGAGCATTTTGCATTAAAGAGTTTGTCTGTATCTCAAATAAGGTAGGTTTCCAGGTATTTAATTTGAGAGTTGTGCTACTTAAATACAAAGACATTTTGCAGATCTAGGGTTGTTCTTTTCACTGGATTATTGATTTCATGTAATTAATTTTAAAATTTGATAAAGCACTAAAGATTTGAAAGTGTGATAGCAGATTGGTGAGATTGACAACCGTATTCAATAAAGTAGCCAATCAATCATCTGCAAAAAGCAAAAACTTATGCTCATTTCTTCCCATCCAAATCCCAGGGATATCAGGATTAGCACAGCTCACCCTAGCTAACACTTTCATGCATAATTTAAAAGTATGGGGTGACAGGTGGCATCCCTACTGTCTGCCATTTGTAATAGTGAAGGAATCTGAGAGGATATGGTTATTTCTAATTTTCACCCATAGTTTCTGATATAAGGATAACATTTTGGACAGGAAGGAAGCAAGTGCTCTTCTCATGTATTGCCAATCAAACCTATCAAAGGTCTTTTTGGCATCAATAGAAAACAGTATTGTCAGTGTAGTAGAAAGACAGACCATATGCATCAGAATAATGACTTTGGTGGTGTTGTCCTTGGCCTCACAACCCAGGACAAACCCCAAAAGGGGCTTAGGGTGGTTAGCAATCATTTTAGCAAGCAATTTTATATCAACATTTAACAGCGATTTGGGTCGGTAGCTTAAACATAGGGTTGGTTCCTTACTGTCCTTGGGTAAAACAGAAATGTGAGCTTCAAAAATTCTGAAAGGAGAAATTCCAGGTGTCTGAAATCTCATTTTGAGCTTGGAGCAGAATAGTCGCAATCTGCTTTTTGAAAGTCTTTTAATATGAAATCTTAAAGCCATCTCAGCTGTGGCTTTTCCCAGAGGGCATAGAGTCTCAAGATTCATAAAGATAAAGGGCCAGTCTCAGTGCAGTCTCATGTCACCCATGACAGTTTAATAGTCTGTATTTGTGAAGAAAGCATCTATAGGTAATGATCTACCTCCCTGCTTGGATGTGGATGGCAGGGTTGCAAGATTATATATCTTTTTATAATATGAGTGGAAGGTTTTAGCTATAGTTTCCAAAGTTTGCTGTAAGGTTCCCTGATCATCCTTGACCTTATGTATGAAAGAAATAAACCTTTGTGCATGCAAAACTCTGGCCAACTTCTTCCCTGGTCTGTTACCCCAAAGTAAATAGTTATGTCTATTATGTATATAATTACACTATGCAAGCTTAGTCCTATCAGCAAGAAGTATATGTAAAGCTTTCCTTGCTTCCAGCAGTGCCATAAATGGACCCTTAGCCATAGTACTTTTGTGTTGCATTTGTAAAGTTTTAATCTTTAACATAAAATGTTTTTTTACTGTAATATAATAATTGTCTGTGTTGTAGTGTTATTATTTACTATTGTAATTTAGACAGTTGACTATTTTGGAGAAGCATTTGTTACAGACATATAATGAATATTAAAATGTATACTGTTTAATGCATGTTGCCAGGAGCACGGAATGTTCTGAAGGTAGCGCAGGACTCCTGTTGATCGGGTATTTTTACACTTGCAATTCATTATTTGGAACCATTGGAAGACACCTTTGGGAGGGAATCCTCTGAAATTCCAACCAAAAACTAATATCCAGTTTTGGTAGAAATATCCCTTAAATCATGACTATGTAACATGAAAATATAAAATTAGTTCTTATCGAATGTTAAATAAGTTCTCAAATTGGTACCAGGTTTGTTAGTTAGTTTTATTTTTTTCTTTAAAATAATTTAGAATAAGTAGATTAGAACAAACCACATGCAGGTTCTAACAAACCATTAGTTTGCAATATGGGTTTCATGCAAAAACTGTTTTCGTTTAATGTATCTCTTTGCAATGTGTTACATTTTGACTTAAATATATCTGTAAGATCTGATTTTTAGGAGGCCTATCTTTATACACCTCCTAGGCCTAATGCAATATTGTGTTATTGATAGTGACTGCGACATCTGTGGACTGAATTTATCAGGATGCAGTTGAAAAGTCGACAGTGAAAATATCTACACCAAGACGTCTTTATTCATAAGGTCGACACAGTTAAAGCACAGAGTTGGCTAAACCAAGGGGGGTGAGCCCTTGTATTTTGTTTTGCTGACCGGCCTGGGTCTGGTTTGGCATTATGGCAAGGGGACCCCGCACTGAGGGTTTCCCTGCTATAGTGCCACCGGCCCAGACTGACAAAGCCTAGGGCTGGTGATAGCAAAATCGTTGGTACCCCATGCTTTTTGTCCCCGTCCCCCCCACCCAATTTGATAGCAGCCATCTACGCTGGCAGCTCTAGAGTTGGTTAAGCTGTTTGGCGGTACATTCCATTTTGTTTTGTTTTTTGCATTTTTAGCATTTTTTTTAATAAAGTATTGTATTGAAATTTTTTAGTTATAACATACAAATAACATATCTAACATCCAATTTAAATAAACATCTATCCCTGTCTATGTCGCTAAAAACATTTTCTTTTTTTCATGTATTGCTGTTCTAAATCTAATGATTTATGTTGACATTTTGACTATGTCGATCTTCTGAATACATATATATATATATTATAACTGCAGACCTTGTAATTGTGTAGACCTTTTGATGTGCACAGTTTCACTGTAGTCATTTTCACTTTCGACTATCTATACCCAACGTGAATTTATCTATATACTATATTTAAAGTTGTAAGTAATATATCATATATGTCTAAATGTATTTTTGCAGCTACTTTATAAATCAGACATCTGTTTATAGACATTATACTCAAAATATATGCAATTTGATCAATCTTGCCAATTAGAATGACTTCTGCAAATGTTCAATCTTTTTATGTAGCTTTTTGTGCAGTTTTGTAAACCTCTGCTAGATTGATTGATACATTGCACCATTTGTATGGAGCCTAGGTCAGAAAATCATTATAAATTATGATCTGCAATTTAAAACAGGCTTTGAAAACTGCGCAAAAAGAAGCATTTTAAATTGCAGTTTGGAAAAACTACACTTTGATACATCCCCCTATAATCATACTGTTTAGCCATACATTGGTTGACAGTCTTGTAAATTTAATCTCAGAGTTGTGTATAATTATACTTAATTCACAATTGATAGAAACTGTACAGCATATCCAAAGAGCGATTCCGACCTAGTAGTATTGCAAAAGTATATGTGAAAATAAGAATCCAGCTTTTAATATTATTAGAATGCTTTTCCCATGTTTCTTTATTTCACACCTAACTCTTCACATATGAGAAAGAACTGATTTATAGAAAATTAAGATCATTAGTATTCTCCCAGCTCTCATCAATCACATCATAGAGAAGTAAAGATAGCTCTGAGAGTGGCAAACTCTAGCTGGACAAGAACTTCCTTTCGGAACCATGATTCTAACCCAATTGACAAATTGGTTTAAGTATGGGCAGCACGGTGGCTAAGTGGTTAGCACTTGTGCCTCACAGCGCTAGGGTCATGAGTTCAATTCCCGACCATCTGTGTGGAGCTTGTATGTTCTCCCCATGTTTGAGTGGTTTCCTCCCACGCGCCCAAAAAACAAAAAATGTTGGTTAATTGGTTGCTATCAAAATTGACCCTAGTCTGTCTGTGTATGTATGTTAGGGAATGTAGACTGTAAGCTCCAATGGGGCAGGGACTGATGTAAGTGAGTTCTCTGTACAGCGCTGCGGAATTAGTGGCGCTATATAAATAAATGATGATGATGATTATCATTGTGATAGGATTCTATGCATCAATCACAAATCGTGTTACACTGAATCACTCCAGCCACTGTAACGTCTTGTTGCATAGTTTATTTATTGTACAACAGAAAAGGGAAGAAATGCTTCAAACAGGGATATACAGAACTGTGACAATACATTCTAAGATATATTATAGCTAGTCCATTTGTACATATCACACATTTCAAATGCACATTACCTATCTGCCCAAAGAATGAATTATAGCAATAATTCATAAAAGATAAGTCAGTTGAGTAAAACAATATTCACATTCCTCCATTTGGTAAAAAAAAATATTGGGCCTGATTTAGAGTTGAATATAAAAATACTTAATTTGAGTATGAACAAAAATTTGTCTGCACACTTGCATTTCTGCTTCTGTATTTAGAGTTGCATCATAGGATACATGGAGCCTTAAATCCAGTGATCCAGTGTGTAGATATGTCCGAAGCAAAGATGCAATCATCATCATCATCACCAACTTCAAAATCTGCTCAATTCATCTCATAGCTAATGTGTTTCAAGTTCCATATAACTCAAACTAAGACGCATCTTAAAAGGGTGTGGTTAACTGTCATCTGCATGACGTTACTGAATCTCACTTGCATATTATTGTCCCTGATTAGCTCTTCAAGTACAAGGGACGGTAAGTACAAAATACGCACAACACAAAAATAGGACATAAGTGTGTAAAAATTGTGCTGCAAATTGTATCTTTAAGTCGTACTAATGCATGTACATGCAGCTCTCAGTGAGGTCATTAGCTTGTACATTATTTGACTATCGAACTTTCTATTTTATAGTTTGAATATGCCTACTTTGTGTTTTCGAATCTAATCTTTTCTTTTTATAGTTAACATATCTACTTTGTGTTTTCGTATCTAATCTTCTATTTTACAGTTAGCATATGTCTACTTTGTGTTTTGTTGCCTTTAGACTAAATTGTTAGTAAAATAATGATGTCATATAAAGCTTCTCAGAAGGTTTAGTAGAGAGTACTAATAGCACAATGTAGAAGATCCGTTGCATCAATACTTGGGCATGTATGCTAAGTTGTTACAAGATTTAAGAGTCGATGAGGTGTTGAATATTAATAGCTTTTTTTCCCATTAATTTATTCAAAGCCATTTTAATATCAGAATTCTGTAAACTGTATATGATAGGATTTAGCATGGGTGTAATTGCTGCATAGAGGACAGTAAAGACTAATTCCAGAACACCGTATAATGGTAACATATACTCTGACAAACATGTTGTATAGTACATAGTGATGACAGAGAGGTGGGATGAGCAGGTGGAGAAGGCTTTTCTTCTTCCATCTCTGGAGTTAATGCGCAAAATGATGAAGAAAATATTTGCATAGGATATTAAAGTACATAAAAATGGACAAAATGCAAGTAAAAACATGTCTACACCAATTATCAAATAAAGCATGTTTGTGCTTGTGCAGGAGATCCTAGTTAGTGATTTAGGATCACAGAAGAATTGGTGAATTATATTAGAATGACAGGAGGTCATATCTAAAACTGAGATTGTAAGTAATAATGAGTTTAAAAATGCAGCCACCCATATTCCCAAAGTTATCAGGTTACAGTTTCTCCTACTCATGATACGGTGATAGTGTAATGGGATACATATAGCAACATATCGGTCATATGCCATAATGAATAACAGAATTTCCTCTGTGGTGGCCGCTGTTAGGAAAAAGTACAACTGGCTGTAGCATTGTGTGAAAGACACAATATTATTTCCAGATAACAACATGTCCAGCAGTTTAGGGACAGTGACTGTTGTGTAAAGTATGTCTACAACTGACAAATTACAGATAAATATGTACATTGGCTTATGTAACTGTGCTTCCAAACATATTACTGTTATCACAGAAGAATTCACCATCACTCCAAATAAATATAGCAAGAAAAATGAACTATAAATGTATGGTTTATTTTTTGTATTACCAGAAAGTGCCAGAATATGAAAATATTTCACAGATGTCTCATTCTTCATTAGTATTTTCTTCAAATCCTTAATGAAAAGACAGATTTCATTTTATTTACTATGGATGCACCATTTAAACTGTAAAATTGAAAAACACTGAAGTATCGAGGTGCAGTAAATTCATATTATATCCCAGTTATTACATATGTCTATCTAGAAGTCTATCAAAATTGTGTGACATGTAGCTTAAATATATAAGGGCAAAAATATGCATTTGGGAATTAAATTATACACCAACTGTTGACCCTACCGGGCCTGCTCCATGTGGTCTCTCGTTATCAGCACTACTACAGATATCCTTTTTTGCATCTTTTGCATGCTTTCGTAGGTACTGGGTTGAGCCTACCATGTATATTTTGCTATATTCATTAATTCTCTAGGATTTCTCCAAAATAATAAAGCAAGCAGCTATCACCAAGTAAATGATTGTAGAACTTCACTAATGGCCAGTGTGGCAGCAGATAATCAAATATTTTCTCATCTGATCTACAACCCTTTTAGAACACTTTTTAGGAATTTATTACATCATTCTTTGTCTCTTCAGCCATGAATAAAAGACGTAGAACTTCTTGAGTTTCTGCACACATTACCATCAATATTGCATCAATAGAAATATCAAATGGATCTGGGCTACTCCTGGTATACAATTTTGGATTTCCCACAATATTCAGAAGAGCCTGAAATATCTCCTTAGAATAGTGTCATGCATTTATCATGGCTTCCACTGACACAATATTCTTAGAACCAGGCAATGGAAAGGTCTTCATCTATAATAATACACCTTTCCTGTAGAGAGCAATATTCTCACAGGCACTTGGAAGCCTCCAGGAGTCAAGCTCAGAGTAATAAAATTAGCAAAAATGTAACCCTTGCCTTGAAAAAGCTGAGTCTAGTGAAACGCGCGTCGGCGTTACACGCGCTGACTCTCCTCTGTCTCTATTATTTAACTCATACTATGGGTGCTGATTTAATTTAACTTGGAATATTTCTATAGCAGCCATTTGTGCCTGTTCTGATGTGCCTAATCCAGCGTGGCAATCTATTATACATTCACAGTTATAATTGGGGAACTACAGATCAGTTTCATAATTAACCCCTATTATGGTGCTTAGCAGTCTCTCTGCACAATATTTCTCTAAGTGAAGTAACTCTCTGTATCTTTAGATCGAGGCAATATTTAGTGCCTTAGCTATACAGAGTGGGCTATCCACGGACCATATTATGCATTAAGTAAGCATTTGCAGCTGTGATAGCTGTAGTGCTTTGACCAGCTGTAACATATAAATAATTCCATAGGCTGCCCTGCCGTCTCATTACATTAGAGGGAGATTGTATAGTATTTTGCCTTATACCACGATACTCTCAATCCAGTATTGGTCCAGTCTGCTCGATTTTGCTATCACTTATTGATTATACAGTTCTGCTGCTATAAGATTTGAGAATTCCTATAAAGCGTTTTACTTTATTTTGATGGAATCAACCTTTAGAGTTTATTAATCCTTTCATTGTATTATGAATGTTAGGTGTTCAGGTAGATCCCTAACTCAGCACTCGTTGAGAACTTATATATTATTCTAGGAGAGTTAGCCCGTTCTGGCAGTACGTCTGCTAGTTTTACCAGATATAGTGTATTTTGGTCATGTATTCCATTTCAAGTTTTTAATATTTCACTACTCCTATGATCGTTTTACTATGTGAGATTATTTTAATGTATATCTAATAAAATTTATATTTTATAATATCCCTATCATCCTTTGAGTGCCCCTAAAACACATACTTGTTCTTTGTCTATGTTTACATGAGTGTATCTGTCTTATCCCGTCCAGGGGCTCCTTTGCTCCATGTTTTCCTCTCCCTGCAATCTCTGGCAGCAGAGTGCACAGACCCTGGTAAAACCAGCACAGTGACTGCTGCATTCTCATTTCCATCATATAACCAGCTCTCTTCCAGATGAAGGGACTTCTCCTTACTATACATGGCCGCACAATGCACCAGTGATAACACACACTAGAGTTTGGGAGACTTTATTTATTGTAGGAATGTGCTAATGCTTACTTTAGACACGTGTTGGTCTTCACAAACATGTCTGCCGCCATAGTGCAGTCTTTTATTACATCGGAATATCACTTACAGTTTTTATACTTCTAGTGTTATGCTGGGGTAAGAGGAGAAGAGGAAACCAGAAAACCACATTACCCAGATCCCTCTGCACTTCCTGGTACCTGGTATAACGTCATAATTCAGATGTTTAACTCTGGGAGAGGTATGTGAGGGCGCATCGGATAATGAAAAGGACGGCGTGCTAGATTTTCTAATCAGTGGTTCTAAGAAGAGGACGGCGGCGGCCATTACAAAACATAATGGGAGCGCAGGGCCTGGCTGGCAGGGTTGCTAAGCCATCCCTGCTCTTTAAAGTAATGAAGACCAATGACCAATATATAATAATATAGCGGAACTAAGGGAAGACACATTTGCTGTATATTATTATGTTGAATAACTCATTTTCCAAAATCCTAATGAGTTAGTTAAACCCATTTTAAAAGTGCAAGTGAGAAGCCCCAAAATAATTTTAACTATATACACTAAATACACACTGCTCTATAAATAGTTACAGAGCTTTAATTCAATCGTTCCAAGTACTGGTATACCCTTTTTTCAAGATAAATGCTATTTGCTGTTAAAAAATTGAATTAAGACATATTTAAAACTACTTTAAGACTGGTATGCAGTAGATTGTATTCTTAGGATGTGAATTAGGTGCAGAGATCTTGCTGTTGATAGAACCTGGTGTATGTTTGCATGGAAAGGGCCTCATTTAGAGGTGATGCATTCTGTATTCGAAACATAAATGTAAATTTTCTGTTGCAAAAGAGCATACTTATTGTCTATGTTGAATCTCCAGACCCACAGTATTGGAAGCATCTTCCAAAACTACAGTATTTCTCCATCAGGCACAAGTCAGGCATGCAAAAGTGTATACATAGTTGATGAGGTTGAAAAAAGACACCAGTCCATCAAGTTCAACCTATTTTGGATCTTCTGCGATCCTGCACTTATATTTGAAATTAATCCAGAGTAGGCAACCGCCCATCTGTTTCAATTTTGAAAATCCCCCCAGACTCAATATTGCAATCCAATTTTTACCCTATATCCACTACTATCCTTTATTTTAAATTAATGGTGGTATCCCTGGATACACCTTTCCGCTAAAAATTTGTCTAACCCTTTCTTAAACATATCTATTGAATCTGCCATCATTCCCTGGCAATGAATTCCATATCTTGACTGCCCTTACTGTAAAGAACCCCTTCCTTTGCTTACATATACATAAGAGAGTAAGTGTTTTGACAGTGTGATTCAAAAAAGTTTAAAGTCACATCTTCCAAAAAAAATAAAACACATCCCTACATCCATTACCACGTTAAAATGGAAATATGAGGTAAAAATTAAGCAAAATGACCACTTTCAATTACCCTTATGTTAAAAAACCATTGTATTAGTATGGGTCAGGAAGAGAATAACTGTAAATCCTATATAGAAATATTCACAATCTGGATGATAAAAACTTATGAGAAAACAAGAAAAAGGAACTTTGGGCCTGATTATGAAAGGTTAAGCAAATTGAGTAAGTTTACTTACTTAAGTTTTCTGGACAAAACCATTTTGCGTTGCAAGGGGTGCAAATTAGTTTATTATTTTGCACATAAGGAAAATACTGTCTGTTTTTTCATGTAGCACAAAAATACTTGATAGCTTATTTGTACACTGAAATTTAAAGTTGATCTAGGAAAAAAAGCCAGAATTTTCCTTATGTGTAAAATAATAAACTAATATGCACCCCTTGCATTGCAATATGGTTTTGTCAAGTAACAAATCTTACTCAATTTCTTGCTTAACTTTCCTTATTGAATCGGGCCCCATATAGTTCACCTGCTTGCTTTTTACATTGATCATGTGTTGATTGGAAGCTAAGGTTATATTCTATAACTTTTACACATATATTTTTGAACATTACCAGTAGTTATTTTACCAAAAGGTTTAGCAGCTCTTTAACTTAAATAAAAATCCTGTTTAAATACATGCTGATAATTGCAGTAAATAGATTGACAGTTAAATTGACATTATTATGAAAAATAGTTATGTGATTATGTTTTTTTTTTCATTTTTATATATAAAGCACTGTCTGTTTTCCATGTTAGTGAATTGAAAAGTGTAGTTATTTTTTTCTGTTTTTATTTGAAATCAGTGTGTTTATGCATTTCAACTGTGGTTCAACAAGAACATTTATGTTTCACTTTATGATATGTGTCGAAGTAACTTTTAACAAAACTTTCAGAAATACACATAAGCTCATATGTTTAAGATTAGGGTCTGTACTTTTAAGAGAACATGTTGCACAATACAGAATTGCATAAAAGAGACATGTTTTAGTAATTTTCCATTATTACACAATTCATGAGCAAAACAGATTAGATAATGTCATGTGATTGTATTTAACAATATCACTGGATATGTCCAAAGAAATATTGGCACCGTTAAAGGTCAAGCTGACCGTCCAATAGAAAATGTTATTTTAATGATAGAGTGCCAGCAGTGATGTAAGCTGGGAAGGTGTGTTTTAAAGTAATAAAGAATATCATCTCTATAAATGTAGGAGTGAATCAAATATAGGGTGTCAATTGACATTTGAGACCCTGGGCGTATGTCTGCTTAGTCCAGAATGGCTGTATCTATGTATAATACCTTTTTAATAAATTATAGAAATATTATATTTTGGAAACCTGCTCATCTCATTTATTATTTAAAGAGAAGGAAATAAAATAATTTATACATATGTCATACTCCATACATTCATGTCTCATAACATATTGCTTGCAGCATGTTGTACACTGTCAGAGGGAGAGAAGCCAAATTAAGCAGCTGCAGTTCCAGCTAAGAGATAAACAATGAATATAAAAAGGTTAATTATTTTTTGGTTAAAATGTTGTCCGGCCATAATATTTATCCACAAATTAATTCTAATGGTTAATTTTAGACATAGAGATGAGTGAAATTGCAGCAGAACAGTTCATCTTTCTAATTCCACTTTTGCTTCACTGTTCCCCTCTATAACAGCACAGTCACATTTTGCAGGATGTACACTCTGCAAATGGAGTTAGAGCGACAACATTCAGTTCATTATGTTCTGTGTTGTACTTTTGTAAGAGGTGTAAGAACGAGAATGCTGGAGAAACTGACAAAATTTCGGCACCGAACGTGGAACATGATGAATATTTTTCAGAATAGGTTAGAATATTTCACATACATCTCTAAACATACATTTAGGTTCATTCATGATGTTTTCTCTTTAACGAGGGAACATTATTACTGACACAAACATTGTGGCTCTATATGAGTTCAAATTCTGATTTAAAAGTTTATAGGAAGAGTATTTCATTAGTGCATATTGCACAGATCTCCCTAACAGCACTGCTAGCCCCAATCATTGATTGCAATCACTATTCTAAATAAATTGACTTACATAAAATGGAAAAAATGACAACAGTGAATATTAAACTAAAAATTGGTGAAAATCCAATACGCTCCTTACCTTTGTTAAATATTAATCGCAAGATTTCAAAAAAAAATTCAGCAGACATAAACCAGCCCACTAATGTATTATAATACCATAAAACTAAGTAGCATTCTTCCCTGAATACATTTAATTGCTGGATAACTCACCATTGTAGTAACACACAGCAGTATGATCTAATGTTATTTCTTAAAGGACAAAGAGGGAACTGAGTAGATTATTTATATGCTGTTAATTTCTGTATAGTGTACACACATTAAAAAAAAAGCCTAAGGGAAAACTATAATGTTTGGTGTTGCATCACCCAAGTGAACTGTTATATTTTGATATAAAGTTTAACAAAGTGTTCATTAGATAAAAGTTCATGCAGCAATAAATAGTTTTAAACATTTTCCACAATTTTGAGACAGAACAGGCCATTTCTCAGGGTTGTGAAATTCCAGAGATACAGTACAACCGTCAAGTCCTATTTTAAGGGGGGCGTGGCCTGGAAGCCATACAGAACAGTCCCACTTCTTTTGAGCTCCTTGCACAAAGCGTTAAAACTAATGTTTATCGGCGACTTGTGGTCACCAAAACCACATATAAATAACTTAAAACTCCAGGAGATCTTGCCCACTTGCCAGCTATCTCTGACACCTGTCTGGCGCTTAAAGCTTTGACCAAACTGAGGACTGCTTGCTGCCATCTGGAGACTTTAGACTAAATCATGCCAAAATTGAGTTCTAACTGACCGTCTCTCTCCTCGCGGGCTGCCTGGTGTCTGTCCTCCAGAGATACACCATTGCGGACGTGCTCCACTACTGCGGGCAGCTGAGAGGCGCCGCGACTAAGGCCTGCTGACTACCCCAGATGGGAGGGGATATGGCGAGTGACCTACTTATCTACTTTAACACCCTGGCGGTTGGTCCTCTCCTGAGCGCTTACTCCCCTGTGCGTGGAGCAGGTGGTGTCGCCTGCACTTGACTGGAAGTCCCCGACGCCATCATCACCTTCACTTCCGGCAATTCAACCCCTGTGGAGTCTGCTGGGAGTCGGAGGGAGATGGAGCTACACTACACCGCGGGGGTGAGAGGGGAACTGCTTCCATACATATGTCTATTCAGAGCTGATAGTTCACCCACAAACTTCCTTGCCTACACTGCCTCAGTCTTAGGTGCCCAGTGAGCCCTGTCATTTTGCTGACGGCTCCTGAGTGGTTATTGCTGGGCTCTACTGCCATCTAGGGCACAATTCATTGAACAGCAGGCTTCTATTTTAATTACTCAGGATATGCCAGTTTTAGTGACCTGCTTGCACCTCATATTGTCGGTGGCACCCAGTGTTAGCTTACATCCAGGAACACAATCTACATGTGTGATATTCAATGCGGCAGGGGTGGCCAGGTCAGCGCTAGATGCCTTAAGTGTGAGGCCCTTTATCTCTATCTCTGAGAGCAGTGTTCGATCGCAGGCCTGTTACATTTTAATTGTTTGGAGAGGGCCGGTTCCCATCCAAGAGTGGAGAGTAAAGCAGTAGTAAACCTGTCCTGGCTGCTGAAAGACACAGCTAGCGAAAATTTGAGTATATCCAATATACAATAAGATGCATCCTGGCTGACTGTGTAATGGGAGACCCTCCCAGGTTCCTATGACTTCTTCATCACCTGAATTGTTTTTATGATAATCCTATCCAGTTAGCTTCTTACTACGTTGAATACCAAAGATCCCAGAACCATTTTCAAAATCAGTCAAACTATCTGGTCCCACCTACACGCTACCTAAGGCCTGGGTCCTGCTATGGCTCCTAAAAGACACAAGGCCACTAAGGCACCTTTTGCAGTCCAGTTCTTCAAGCCTCATTCTTCCCCTTCTGCAGGGGTGGTCCCTAAACATAGAGGACCAGACGATTATGGGGACAGAGCCGTTTCGCCGCCCTTGCTCCAATCTCCATCTTCCTCAGCTCTGTCACAAATGATTCTGACGCCCCAATTACCATAATATCTATGCAATTACTGTTTGACTCGTTTAAATCTGAAGAATTCTCGGAAATGCGTTCCTCGATACGAGAAGTCATGATGCAAGTGAAAGAGATAGGTGGGAGAACCTCCCACATTGAAGACAAGATGGAGGAGCTGGTTGCGTCTTATAATGAGCTCATCACCTCACATGGGCAATTAGAATGTTACATCTTTAATATATCTGATAAGCTGGCTGATGTGGAAGATCGCTCCTGGAGAAACAACCTTAAGCTGAGGGGCATCCCTAAGTCTATTTCCATTTCGGAGCTTCCTGACTTTGCTAAAGATTTCACAGACTCCCGAGACCAAGATCGGGACTGGAAACGGCGCCTTGGGACACTCTCATGCGGGTCTACTTCTATCATATTAAGGAGAAGATTCTACGAGTGGCCAGGACACTGTCAGCTGGAGAGATTCTACAAAATCTCAAACTATTTCCAGATTTCTTTCTGACCACTGTGGCTAAACACCGCTCATTTCAATCCATCACCAAAGCAACTCGAGATCACCAGATTCAGAATAATCAGCTTAACTTTCCTGGTTAAACTGATTATTCATCGTAATAATTCCACTCACGTGATTGCCTTGGCCGAAGATGGTATTCAATTACTACATTCCTGGGACATTCAAGCTTCAACTGCCAATAAAGCCCCACCGATTCGACTGCAGAGGAATTAGTCGTGAGTGGATGGAGATCGTTAGTAGCTGTTACTCATATGGCTTCCATATCAAGGCCTACCTCACTCTAGAGAAATCCAGCTCTATTATATGTCTTTCAGATTGTGTGAGACTGCTACTATCAGGGACCTCCATCATTGTTTGTACAGAGTCTATAAATTGAGCCTCCTGACATTTTTTAGAGCGTGGATCTCCGGTCGCTGAGCAGCTTAAGAACTGAATAGAATTCTTTTATAGTCTTTTACACATATTTTCTGGTTATCACTTAGTGTATACTTTGTTCTATTTTACCAGGTATATTTTTTCTCTGTTACTGCAGGATTTTCTGTGTTTATAGAAACATTAACTGTACAGGTGTTATGTTTTTGCTTTTTTTGTCTTTGCTTTTTCTCACTCAATTACTATTGTTATAGGGCACTCCCATTCTAGGGCTATGCCCCCACAGTTACTGATTTTTGCTAGATGAATTCCCCCTCTAGAAACTACTTTAACCCAGGACTGGGGTTATTTATGTTTGTTTGTTTTCATGTCTCTCCTTCCCCTCTCATTTTTCTTCCTTTTCCTTTTTGGTCCCTTCCCCCCCATAGGCAAGTACACCTTTTTCTCTTTTAACTTTTCTGCTCCCATAAGGTTCTCAAGGTCCTCTATTCAGTCAAAATGGTTAAAGTCTTATCACTAAATGTCAGGGGATTGAAATCTCCTGCTAAACATCATTTAGCAGTTTCATTTTTTCACAAGCAAAAAGCTGATGCTGTTGCAGTCCAATAAATGCATTTCTTAGCTAAAGCCCCCCTATTGTTAAAGACTATAGATTATGCTGCACTGCAAGCGCCCCTTTTAAACGTAATGGGGTGGCCCTTCTGTTTAGCTCTAAATCCAACTTTACCCTTCAATCTAGCATTGAAGACAAAAACGGTAGATTTCTAATTGTAGTGGGTTCGCTAGATGGTAAACTAGTTACAATTGTTTCTTTATATGCCCCCTACTCAAGACACGTTCCATTCCTTAGATCCACATTCCACAATGTTGACAAACACAAACAGGGTACTCTCATTTTAATGGGAGATTTCAATATTGTAGCGGACCCCATATTAGACAGATCTTCTCAGAGCTCCTCCCATACAATAGATAACACCATTGGTCCCTCAGCTGCCTTTGCTAGGTGGCTTGCAGAGTTTGGACTTTATGATGTCTGGAGAACTAATGCCCGCTGGAACAAGACTATACGTATTGTTCCTTGGTGCATAATTCTTACTCTCGAATTGACTTTATCCTGTCAGATAAATGGTCTCAGAATACTAAGTTAATCAAGCTCCTCCCAATATTGTGGTCTGATCATGCCCCTTTAGTCTGGTCCTGGTTATTCCCCCATCAGGTCATTCCCCCTGGTGCATGGCGAATGGCCCCTTACCTTTTAACGCTGTTGGAAACAAGGGTGGCTCTTTAGAAGACATTCGAGATGCATATTGCCACCATCTCTCCGGGAGACACCTCCATATTTAACTTCTCGTGCGCGCTTAAAGGTGTGATGCGTGGCTCTGCCATTCTGACTGGAGCTAGACTCAAGAATGCGTCTCTTAGTCACCAGGTGAAGTTGGAGGTGGAATTGTCCTCCCTTGAGTCCCAAAATAAAACTCACCCCTCAGGAGATCTTAAGTCTCATATAACCCAAATTACATTTTTTTTTACTTTCTCGTACCCAACAAGCGTTAAGTAGACTTAGCCAGAAATATTATGTATCAGGAAATAGAGCGGGTAGACTGCTTGTTAGAAAGTAAAGAGGTCAGAGGGCCCAAATTCGTATTAAATATTTGGCAGACGAGTCAGGAGTCAAAAGGTCTAACCCGCGAGATATAACCAATCAATATGCAGTCTATTATTCCAAATTGTACAATCTCTCATAGTGCATTTCTATTCCTCAACCGACCCCTGCCCTGATTGAGGATTTCCTAAATTAGCTAAAATTACCGTCTCTGGACATTGACTCAAAAATTTCTCTGAATGCCCTTTGGACACAGGCTGAGATTATGCACGTTATTAAATCTTTACCTAAGGATATGGCTCCGGGTCCTGATGGATTTATTAATAATTTCTTATTTACATTTCAAACTGAGCTCACTCCACTTTTAGAACAGTTATTTAATGCGGGTACCCATCGAGGGAGTTATCCTTCTGAAATGCTAGAGTCCCGTATTGTGATGATTCCTAAGCCAGAGAAGGATCCGACCCATTGCCAGAATTATAGACCAATTGCCCTTCTTAATTCAGACATAAAAATTTACGCTAAATTGATCACTGGCAGACTTAACCCCCTCATTCCGTCCTTGTTCCACCCAGACCAGGTTGGCTTTGTCCTCAGTAGACAAGCCTCCGATAGCACATGTAGAACAATCAACATTATCGAGCAAGCTCATAAATTCCAACACAAATTGTTCATTTTGTCATTGGATGCAGAAAAGGCCTTTGACGGGTTACATTGGGGTTATATGAGTGGGGTCCTTGCCCGGTTTGGTTTCAGTGGGGAGATTCTAAAATCCATATTAGCTCTGTATAGGGGCCCTTCAGCATCGGTCTATACCAACAGCTTCACTTCAGATAAATTTACACTGTTCAATGGCACCCGACAAGGATGTCCCCTTTCACCTCTCAATTTTCTTTTTGCTATTGAACCCTTGGCTGAGCGAATTAGGCAACATCCTCAACTCCCAGGCATCACTTTAGCAGCAAACACCCACAAACTATGTCTTTTTGCCAATGACATTTTGTTATACGTGACTAGCCCGGAGACCTCACTACCATCCTTACATGATTTGCTGCAGAAATTTGGTGGGGCTTCTTACTACAAACTGAACACATTCAAAACAGATACTCTCCCTATTAATATAGCGGACCCTCTCCTGGTGCGTCTGAAGGCGGCCTTCCCATACTCTTGGCGGTCCCTCTCCATGCCTTACCTTGGATTATGATCACTCACCATCTTAACTCCTTGCTAGAGGCTATTTATACCCCATTATTGATGCGATTAGATATTTTACAGAAATTGTGGCAATGTTATGAGGTCTCCTGGCTAGGTAAGTTTTGAAATGACTCTCTTACCCAAAATGATGTACCTATTTAGGACTTTCCCTTTTACGTTGCCCAAGTTCTATATGGATAGATTACACGGTATACTTACCTTTTATGTATGGAAGAGCAAGCCACCTAAACTCACCCATACGACTATGACCCGTTCAAAAAAGACAGGGGGTCTTGCCCTCCAGGATTTAGTTAAATACCAGGAAGCAGCCATTTTAGCACAGAATCGAGACTGGTCTCTTCCAGGTTCCCATAAACCTTGGGTGGACCTGGAGAGAGGCCTTAACTACACATTCCCAATGGCTGACCTTATCTGGATCCGCAAATCCTGGAGGCCCCCTCAAACTGCCTTACCACGTCTCACGAGCAATGCTCTTATAATTTGGGACAAATTTCTAAAGTCATCTAATGTGGTCACCCTCCCTACTTCTAATTTCTCCCTTCTCGCTGTAGCTAAACTCATACCTAACCTAAGCCTGTCCTTGTGGGGTATAACCAATATTAAAATGCTGTATTCTGACTCATCTTTATTGCCCTTCTCATACTTGAGGGAACAATTCCAAATCTTCTAATCTATAAGTACCTCCAAGTTTGACATTGGTTAAATTCCCTGCATATACATTGCCTCTCCTTGCAACACCCTCCAGCCCTCCTCTTTACCAGACTGTCATCTGGAATTAACAAGGCGGCCATCTCCTTCTGGTACGCTCACCTTACTACAAGAATTCAGCCGGTGAAGTCCAGGAGAGGGATCTTGATCGGGTATTTGACCCAAATCAATGGGGCATTAATTACCGAAATGCCCATCGGATGTCGAAGTGTTTGAACCACACGTAGATGCTCTACATGCTTCTCCATAGACTTTATATGTCCTCAGATAGACTGCATAAGAAATGGCCAGCCAAGATCAGGGCTTGTTGGCATGAGTGTGGGGAGATAGGAGACATTTTCTACGTCTTCTGGAGTTGCCCTGTGGTCCTGTTCTCTGGACTGAGGTATATACCTTAATATCAATGGTCACTCAAACTCTGATTCCTAATACTCCGGAAGTGGCACTTTTACACTTTTTCTCTCCACAAGTTTTACTGGAATGATAAGTCATAGGACACATTTTCATAGCTACCCGTTCAGTGATAGTCCAAGCATGGAAATCTACTACGTTACCTTTCATAGCCAAGATCATTTCTAAGGTTCAGTTAAGATGTGATATGGAAACTATTGGGTGCCATACACCTCTTCTGCCTCCTCTCCCCACATCAAATGGTTTGACTGGAATCAAAATGTCTCAACAAAGCAGGTCCAGACAGATTCTTCAAGTCCCCCTCTAACTCTGTCGCAGTAACCTCTAGGGATGGCTCCTCAAGCCGTAACTTGAATTAGTCGCAATTTGCTATGTTGTTTAGACCTCTACTTTTTGTATTAATATGTACTGCCTTTCTTTCCCCTTCCCTTTCCTTCCCTCCCATTCCTTGTATATTTTTGTGTATATTTTGTTTGTATATACCCTGTAATTAAAGCTTTAATAAAAATCATTATTGAAAAAAAAAAAATATTCATTTTTACTTTGCCATTTTTCACTGTATTTGTAATTTGGAATATTTGGGCATTTATAGACATGAGTAGAGCTGTAACTATGAGAGTGAATTTATTCTGCTGTGTGGTGTTTTTGGAGTACGACTAGGAACAATTAAGGACAAATTCTGATGGCAAAGTGGACAAAAGTTTGAGGACAAATAAGGTAAAAAGCAAACATTTTGTTGTTCACTTTTGAAAGTTTTACTTGTTTCTCATCACTATATAGTTTTGTAATACTCATAGCATACGGGAGCGATTAAACAGGTTAGAATCCTCCTGGCATTAAGATGTACTTTCCATACAGTTTGAGAAAGTCTACATTATTTGAGTAGCCTTATTAAAAGACTAATTACAATGGACAGTTATTAACAAGCATAATATTATAGAGGAAATCAGCTATATAACTCTGCCTTTACCTCTTCATTTATTACCTCCTGCTCAAATGCCTTAGGGACCTATTTATTAAGCATATTTTTCCCCAAATCATGAGGAAACGGCTGTTTCCGCATGACTATGGCAAGTTTAAGTACCTGGATAATTTATGAAAGCAACAAAGCCAGAGATATTGAAGATTGCACTTAGTATTGCTGTCCCCATAGATCTCCAGTTATGGAGCCTCCCAGACACCACTTGACAATGTGGCCTACTGATATCTTCCCAGGAAATCTTTTATACCCTTTTTATTCAGCTTATTTGAATAATGATAGATTGATAGGATGCATAGCTCACTGAGACATTATATGCCGAAATCATTACTTCAAATTTGAGTACGGGGAAAATAACAAATGTGGGCAACAAATAGGTCATAGCCTTCAATGTACCTCCAGACAATAGTACCCTGACCTTATCAGATACATGATAGCCAAGAACACTTCATTACCATGATTGAAGCACTTTGAGCCTCTGAGGTCACCTACAGATGGGTTTACCTCTTTCATCTTTTCAATCAATGTGATGGAAAACTATATATTTTACTCTCTATATTAGACCTCTGTGAACTTTAAAATAAATAAAGTATTCTTCTGGTGGCTACCCTGATTGACCAAAAACTTGACCTCTGCTGCAATGATAGAGGTGGAGGCAAGTAGACAAAGTGATAGGATCCCCCCCCCCCCCGATACTTTTCTGGTTAAGGTCTCATGCAGCAACCTCACCCATCAAGTTGGGGGGTTGACTTTCTAGTTAATATATTTCTAGAAATATATTGCAACCAACTCAAATGCTCACAACCTTCTATTCCTGTTCCGGCCCTGACAACATCACTCATCTGCTAGTGTTCCATGCAGTGTCTTTTAATTATTAGTTATATATTTTATCAATACCAAAAGTTGCAGCATGATTATGCTTTCAAGCCTGGGCCAACAGTCTGTACTAATCACAATCTCGTCTGGACTCATTTACAAAATGGTGGAGACAGGTTAAGCTTAAGACAAGCATAAGTTCAAATTCCGAACCCAGTATTTGGATTTTGTGCAAAATATCTGAAAATGCCATCTTCTATGTGTTCCACTTTGGTCATTTAATATATTGTGCGATATGTACCTCATCTATTGTTTTCAGGGTGAGAATATCTATGCCATCCATTTTCTGTCATACTACACATGTCTGGTTCTATTTATGGTCCATATCTGATACCAAGTTATTTTTTTGTCTTTGTTTGTTGGGTTTTGAGTGGTTAATGGGGTAGTAGTAGCTATTTTATGGTTTTTTTTCATGTCTATTTCGTTATTTTTTTAAAAAGCTGTATAAAAATCTATCTGATTTTGAACCAGTCATATGTAAAGTGGATCCCCTGTCATAAAGAAATCCATAATGTCTGGTTCTATTTATACTCCATACCTGATACTAAGCTACTTGTTGTCTTTGTTTGTTGGGTTTTGAGGGGTTAATGGGATAGTAGTAGTTATTTTATGTTTTGCTTTCTTGTCTGTTTTGTTATTTTTCAGGAGCTGTATAAAAATCTGATTTTTTTTTTAACAAAAAACACCATTACCTTTTTGGACCAGTTATGAGTAAAGTGAGTCACCTGTCATAAAGAAATCCAACCCCAGGCTGGTTAGCGCAGGACTGTTGTTTGTTCAAGGGGGCATAAAATGACATGTGTTCCCCCCAAGATGGTAAACCGCTACTCAGAAAAGTCATAGGGCGCTTCTATCCATGATGCAAGATTGTGATCCCTGGCGATAGCAACTTTGTCACTAGAGTGGTGCCAGTATAATGGACAGGGCTCCCTGAAATCCCAGTCCAGTGTATAAAAAAAGTTTAAAAAAAAAAATAACAAATCACAATTTTCAAACATCTCACTTGCCCAGTAGACTTCTTACAATAGATATGACCACCATGGTAAAACCAATGAGAATGTGGAGCTTCTGAGTGGCTAGCTTGGCTAACAATCAATAAAAAGCATGAACATGAAATCATAATTTAATTAAAAAAAAACACAGATTTCTATCCTTGAAAAAGCATAAAACAAAATGTGCATTGTGACATCAGCTGAGTGCTTGTACCAAAACTAGACAGGCCCCTAGCTATAATAATGCCACTTTATAGATTGAATGATGATTATATGTATTGGGAAGCTGAGCGAACCTTAACCCAATATTATAGAAACTAGGACAGCAATAAAATATTGTGAGAGCCATATAAATGAGGAAATAGCAGGGAGCGTGAGTGAAATAGCCATGTGAAGGGATGAATAAAGATAAGTGATTGATATGTAATTGCATGGTAAACTCTAAATGATCGGAAATTATAATAATACTATACAGAAAGGAGGTAGACTAGATAAAAGCTCATTGAAGGAAAGAGCCTGAAAGTATAATAATAATGAATAAAGTATAGAGCACCCCATACAATGCATTATACTACTGTCATGAATAGAAAGGCAGAATAAGTAATAGCAATACATAAGTCCTCCTAAACTAGATGAGTTAGAAACCTGAGTTTAATAGAAGCTTGAGAAACGGTTCATATTATTACAATAAGCAATATTTAATTCTGGTTGAAATAACTCAAGTGACTGAAAGATACTAATTTTAAGGCTTTTGTAAAGAGATACATGTAGCTCTGATTCTATCCAAAAATGAACAGAGACATATAATGCAGAGTCATAAAAATAGCTAGTATTAGATAGGAGCAGTGCACAAACAGGGGCAGTAAGTGTCAATATGTCATACCAGCAATTCTTCACAAGCAGCCAATTCGGCTCAATGCAGTGTAAGCAAGGTGTGTGGGGTGGGGGCACCAAGCCTGAGAGGGACTCCGCACTGCCTGTCTTCTCCACTTGTCCACTGTCCCAGTACTTGGTGCCGCTCCTCCCTGCCTTCATGTCACCAACTGTCTGGCGTGATGTTGTCACGCCCCTACACTGTCAGTGAAGAGCGATGCAGAGAGGAGCCATAAGACCCAAAAAGGAAGAGGAGGAAGAGTAGAAAACAGAAGAAAAGAAGGCAAAGAATGGAGGGGAGAAGTGTGATAAAGGGAATAGCAGTGTAATGAAGGGGTCAGCAGTGTAATGAATGGGCAGGCACAGTGTGATGAAGGAGGGGGCACAGTGTGATGAAGGAGAGGGCACATTGATGAAGGGGCAAAGGTGTGATGAAGGGGGAAAAGTGTGATGATGGAGGAGGCACAGTGTGATTATGAGGGGGAGCGATGTGATGATGAGTTGGGCACAGTGTGATGATAAGGTGGGCACAGTGATGAAGGAGGGCACAATGTGATGAATGAGGGGGCATAGTGTGATGAAAGCGGGGCACAGTGAAGTGAAGGAGGGTGCAGTGTGATGAAGGATGGCACAGCATGATGAAGGAGGGCGTAGTGTGATGATGGAGGGCAAAAGTAAGAATTCATTAGTGAAAGGGAATAATAGGAGCAGGAACAGTGATACATAGAGAGGATCAAGGAGTAGGGGAGGAGTGAGAGACGCAGGATGTGAGGCACAGGGGAGAGCAAGTAGGAAGGGAGAGAGGATACAATGAAGATAGGGACACATAAGAAGACAGAAGGAAACAGATAAGAGAAAGATAAAGGGTAACATGGAAGATATAAGGGAGATGTTTTGGAAAATGTTATTATAATATGGAGATGTGAGGGAAAATGTAGCACACAAAGAGGACATGAGAGAGGTGTAGGGACACAGAGGAAAGGTAATTTGAACCAGGAAAGGTGGGGGACACAAGAGGGATAGCCTTGCATAATTTAATATGTTTTATATTATACTACAGTATATAGTGTTAAAATGCATCTAAAATTAATTTCACTCTATAGAAATCCTTAAACTTTTGGGGCACTTAGGCGGCCAGCGGCCATTCATTTCAAAGTTTGCTCTGCTGGTACGTGCATGCAACAGCTGTCTAGCTGGCTTGCATAGTGGAACTGAAAGCCCAGCCCTTTGACGTAAAAAACACCCATTTCTCCCGGCCATCAGGCTTTTTCCCACTTTATAAATATGCATTTAACTCTCACAAGTGATTGATATATATTGTATGATTATTGGCTATATATTCAAACTCATATCCTGAAATTAAAGGTCCTAATGAGCAAAAATAAGTAAAGAAGATATCCAACTATCCTGCATTTACACTTTACAGGAACCATTGGACATCTCCAAAAAGATAATTAATCCTAACATCATTAGAATTTATTTTTCAACCTTTTTATTTCACAAATTCCTGAGCAGGTTGTGACTTATAAACAAAGCATCTAAAAAATTGAGATCATAAAAATCCTCCTCGACTTCCAGTTATTTTAGTCACAGCAGAGAGAACGAACAATGGCTCTAACAGTGGAGAAATCTAGCTGGGCAAACACTTTCTCTACAGAACACTGTTTAAACATGATTGACAAATACATTCACATAATGATGAATATACAGATAGGATTCTATGCACTGAGACAAGTTGACTAAAAATTATGAACGATTTACTCCAGTCAGCCACTGTAGCTTCTTGTTTAATAGCTTGTACTGTATAGCAAAAGATTGAATACATGCTTAAAAGGGATATGCAGTTATGTCACAATTTATTCTGATAAATATTGTAGCTTGTCCAGCTTATTGACACATCTCTAATAATGTAAAATATTTGGGCAGCATAGTGGTACAGTGGTTAGTATCCATCTCACTGGGGTCATTCCGACCAGGGCCCTGTGTGTGTGAAGTTAGTATGTTCTCTTTATGTTTGCGTGGGTTTCCTCTGGGTGCTACTTTCCTCTAACAGTCCAAAGACATACTGGTAGATTAATTGGCTTCTGACAAATTTAACCCTAGTGTACGTTTTTCTGATAAGGAATGTGGATCATATGATTGCAATGCGGTAGAGACCTGTAATGAATGATTAAATATTCTTTGTAAAGGGCTCTAAACAATGATTTAAAAAGAAAGGTTATTAAAATAATCTTTACATTCATCCATTTAGCAAATTGTATATAGCCTGATTTATAGTTGAACGTAAAGATAACCCATTAGAGTACGGGCAAAGAAACATCTGCACATTTTTTAGTTGCATTTCAAGATACATGCAACTTAAAAACTAGCACATAGATGGAGCAAATATGCTACAATCATCATCATCATTAATTACAAACTCTTCTCCTGTGTTACCTACAAGATAAATGTATTGTATCTTACATGTTTCAAGATTTGTGTAACTTAAACTAAGAAGCATTATAAAGGGATGTGCTTAGCTTGCATCTGCATGCTGTTACTGTTCTTTACCCCTAATACACTTCTGCAAAAACAGAAGATATGTGCAAGATATGTACAACAGAAGATATGTGCAAGATATGTATAACTCTAAAAGCGGAGACAAGTTGTGCACCAATTTTGCTGAAAGTTGCAACTTTACATAGTGGAAAACCAATTCTGCAAATGAATGGCCATTCTATGGTATAATTTACATATGTCTACTTTTGTTTTGGTACCTTTATAATAAATTGGTAATATAATGATGATGCAATATAATTTGTCTCTGAGATTTTTTATTATAGCACAATGCAGTAGTTTAATTAGAACAACACTTGGGGTCTATGATTTGTTGTTACAAGGTGGTGAAAATGAATAATGTTTTTTACCATTAATTTCTGCAGAGCCATTTTTATATCAGAGTTCTGTAAACTGTTTATGATAGGATTTAACATGGGAGTAACTGTTGTATAGAACACAGTCAAGACGAATTCCAGAATATCAGAGTACGACGGTAACATATACACTGATATAGCTGTCCCATAGTACATGGTGATAACGGAGAGGTGGGATGAGCAAGTGGAGAAGGCTTTTCTTTTTCCATCACTGGATTTAATATGCAAGATGATGAAGAAAATGTTTATATAAGACAACAAAGTGCATACAAATGGACAAAGTGCAAATACCAATATGCCTATAGCAAGTATGATATAAAACATCCCTGAGCTTGTGCAGGAGATCCTAGTTAGAGATTTAGCATCACAGAAGAACTGGTGAATTGTATTAGAATGACAGGAGGACACATATAAAACTGAGACTGTAAGAAATAAAGAATGTAAACATGCAGCCACCCATATTCCAATAGATACCAAGGTACAGTTTTTTCTGCTCATGATACGGTGATAGTATAAGGGGAGACATATAGCAACATATCAATCATACGCCATAATGAATAAAAAAATCTCCTCTGCAGAGGCAACTACAATAAAAAAGTTCAACTGGCTGTAGCATTGTGCGTAAGATACAATATTATTTCCAGATAACAACATGTATGTCCAGCAGTTTAGGGACAGTGACTGTTGTGTAAAGTATGTCTACAATTGACAAATTACAGATAAATATGTACATTGGCTTATGTAACTGTGCTTCCAAACATATTACTGTTATTATTGAAGAATTCACCATCACTCCAGCCAAATATAGCAAGAAAAATAAACTGGAAATGAATGTTTTTTTTTCTGCAAAAAGAGAAAATGCCAGAATGTGAAAATATTTCACAGATGTCTGATTCTTCATAATATTTTCCTCCTTTTCTATATAAAAAAAAGAAAGCCAAATTTTATTTTATTATCTATAGATGCGAGTGCTTCATAGAGAAAAACCAACAAACAACAAACCAACATCTATATAATGCAAAATCTAATATATAATAAGTGACATTAAGATAGAAAATGCTGTCTCCTGATGTAGACAGTGGCACTTAGTAACACGGTAGTAACAAATTTGACAGCCCAGAAGTTTGGTGCCAACCACTCCCCACTGTCACCCCCGGCAACCACCAACCACTCCCAACTGTCACTTCTCCTTCAAGAAATATATGTATATTTTTTTAAAATCTTTATAAACACTTTTAACAATTAACAAATTAAATTAACAAATTAAAAACATCTTAGTATACCAAATTTCAGCCCTTTCTGAATTTTTTTTTCCACACACACTAAGAATTTAGTAGGTCAGTGTATAACTCCGCCCAGCAGGTGGCGCTGCAGCTTGGTTTTATTTTTTCCACACACACACAGACAGACTAACACACGCCACTAGACATTTATATTATAGATAATATGTGAGGTTGAAAATGCTGTCTCCTGGTGTAGACAGTGGCACTTAGTAACACGGTAGACGGTAATAAATTTGACAGCCCAGAAGTTTGGTGCTAACAAAAATTCCCTCTCTACTTGTGGGGGACCAAGTATCCAGTATATGCACGCACGCACGCACGCACGCACGCAGACCCTAACTAGATGTAGAGGCAAGTTTATCCCACTTTGAACAACTGTACTTGAATATTTGTACTTCACACTTAATTGCTATTCCTTTTTTTTTTTGCAATGACATATTGTTTTCTGCTCATTTAAATCACTGGATGCTCTTCCTCATCTTTTTTTTATTATTGTACATAACTGCCTCTATTCCTACATCCGAGGCATCAGTCTGCAGTATAAATTCCATCTTTGGTGTAACCAGTGGTGGCTAAATACACAAAGCCAGTTTGAAAGTCAGAAAAGACTGATTCAGAATTCCACTTGACAGTGAGCAGCTGTTCTTATGACCTTAGTCACAAGAACAGATAAAGTGGAAAAAGTCTGTATACATCTCAGATAAAATCCTTTAATCACTAAAAGACTTTTATTTTTAGCGGCCATTTCTAAATAACCTTAATTTTATTAAGGTGAGGTTTTACCAAACCTCTTTATAAGGGAAATTGTACAGATTTCCCTGAGTGCTGCTAACTTCGAACACTTATTGCACACTTATTGCTTTCACAAGTATAAAACATGAATTTACACAAAAGGTAAAATGATAATAGTTTTCTTACCTTAATTATATATAAAATATAAGATTTCCAACCAAGTCTTTTTCCAGCAAGATATAAACCCCTGTAATAGTATATCCCTTATGTGTAACTGAGTTACAGTCTTCACTTAATACTTTTAATCACTGAATAACTCACTGTTTGCAGCAAGAGCAGCATGCTCTCACATTGCTTGTTACAGGACAAACGGGGAACTGAGTAGATTATTTATATGCTGTTAACCTCTGCATAATGTTCACGCATTAAGACAAAATACCAATGGGAAAAATAATCATGTTTAAAATGGCATTACCCCAGTGAGTTCTTGTGTTTTGATATAAAGTTTAGCAAAAAGTAAGTTAGATAAAAGTTCATGTTTAAGAGAGTTTTAAAAAATTCGCACACATTGAATGTCACAGGTCATTTTGCAGAGTTGTGAATATACAACCTTCAAATTCAGCTTTTACTTTCCTATTTTGCACCGTATTTTTATTTGTAAATCTGAATTTTTGGGGTGTTATTGCTTACTACTAAAATGGCAATTATTATTTAACTTAGCAGGTGTGCGCTGAGAGGTAAATGAAAGAAGAGGAAGTAAGAGGAGAGTTGGGGGTGGCGTGGCAGAAATCACCCCAGAACTAAATACAGAAAGTAGAGAAGGGAAAAGTTTGCGGATGGGTAGGAGGTATGACTAAGTAAAGGGGGAGCGGTATTGGTAATAAGACATTCATGGGTCCCAAACCTTGTTAAAGGATTTGGCTGAGTTATGTATAATGCTAGTCATATATTCCATCCAATGAGTTTGCCAGATCCTCTTAGTTACAGCGATAAGTGAAGAGGGAGTGATCTGTATCCATTCAATGGCAATTTGACATGCGGCCGCAGAAATAATGTGGCGGGCATTTTTATTTTGGTGTCTATTAGCTGTAGGAAATCCGAGGGTTAAAAGGAAAAATTTAGGGTCGAGAGGTAAGGAGATTTGGAGCACCGTTTCTATCAACGATTTAACTTCACGTCAGAAGGGAATCAATTTGGGGCAGCCCCACCATATGTGTAGGAAAGAGCCAGTGCCAGAGCATAAAGGCCAGCATCTGTCGGAGGAATCAGATAGCATCTTTTAAAGACGTGTAGGTACATAATACCATCGGAATAGGAGTTTGTATACATTTTCTATTATTCGGACACAAATTGAGCTAGAGGCGGCATTGTCCCGTATTTTCGACCATTGCTCATCATCAAGCGGAGAGCCCAGGTTGTAGCCATAACTTTTAACTGGAATGTAAATACATAAGATTAAATAATTCCTGTTTTATTGTTCATCAAAACAAAACGTTGAAAGTTAAATTTACACTGAAAGCATTTGTACTTGTACATTAAATCACCGAGGCTGAAACCTCCTTCCCCTCATTGTTGCACAGTGTGACAAACTTACATGAAAATCTCCCTACCCACACTACACTTTCCTTCTTCCTTCATTTCTGTATCTTGTCTCCTGCTGCTGACACACATTAGACCTGCTGGCACTGGCAGAAAAAGGAGCAGTGAACACAGCAGGGAAGAAAGGACTGTGGACACACCGCGAGAGAGAGAATGAAGGAACAGATCATAAATGAACCTTGGCCACAAGCAGTAAAGTGACTGCTCTCAGAGGAGGGGCCAGCCTCGCAAGCATACCGCCCTCCAGGCCAGATGTGTTAAAAAGTTTTTTAGGAGAACAATGAAAGCATTGTATTTTATTTGCGTAAGAGATGTATATCTCTACTGCTAACGCACATGAAAGATACATAAGTGTAAGTCCCTAGGTAGACTTCAGCGCATCTTAAATTTATTCTTCTTTATGCTTGGAGGGAGAGGGAAAGGGCATTGCAACATAGGCCAAGCACAGTAAAGGCATGTTCACATACTTGCTGGCTATGTAGAGGTCTAGACAGCTGTAGATATTTTTGTGAGGAGGTTTATTTGTTGGAGGTGCTCTACCCCTGGTGCAAGATATATGCTGATGATGATTACCAGCATGGACCTTGCAAGATTTAAAAGAAAAATATTGAAATAATAAAAAAAATGTGTGCCCCATCAAAAAAATGCTATCAGCACTACCGCTGATAGTCTAGGTTGGTAGCAACAAGTTCAGGGGGATGAACATCTCATGCTCCTCCTGGAAAATCCTCTACCAGCAATAGGCAGGCTGGTGACACTATATTAGGGAATCCTGCAGCATGGGTCCCCACTGCCATAATGTCCATCCAGCCCTAGCCCATTTAGCTTTTGGCTGAATTTCATAGAAAAATTAGTCTTCAAAAAACTGTGCCCCCCTAGGAACAACTAGCTTAACACTAATGCTCTTACCGCAGCCCTGGTGCTATTGTTGTGGGTTAATAAAGAGTTAATTGATAAGAACATGCTTTTTTTTCAGGTGCATTAAAGGTACCAAAAAGACCTGACAGACCTAAACTGTTTGTTTATGCTGGCGCTTGTAGAACTGCAAGTGCAGGCATATCCATGGCTACTAGATCAGAAGCACCAGCATGTCTTGGCATCCAGGGCCTGCTGGGACCTATAGAGCACCTGTAAAAACTACAGTGAAATAACAACACAACACACTGCAACAAAGTAATTTTTAAAACAAAAAAAACCTCAACATCATAGATTCTATATTAACATTTTATTGTTGACTTCTTTCCATCGGGGTGTCCTCTTCTGTCTTGAAACTTGCAATCCAATTGGTCAAATTAAAATGCTTGTACACCAAAAAACTGCTCCCAGAGAAGCCACAACAAGATTGATAGGCTCTAATCCTGTCATACGAATATACAACATACCCTATATAAAGCTGCATTGCTTTGAGCATGGGAAAGTTACTCTGTATTGTTTAGCAGTGTTGAGACTAACCACTACCCACAACAATATCTAGGGGAATCCTTCCAATTTCCTACATCTGGCATGAGAAAATGAAACCTGTTATTGTATACCCATGGTGTCAAAGGAAGACAAGACATCCTCTTTCAAAGAATTGAGTCTAATCTCTTTCAAATTAGTGGGTTGAAAAGGTAACCTTCTGGATAAAATAAATTAAACATTAAAAAAGAAAGATAATATCTAAAGTGTCCAGCTCTGCAAAAGCAGTGTGAAGATCCACCGCAATCCTAGCTAGAGAAGGCAAGTGGCAGTACACCCTCAACACTAAGAACTGCATATTCCTTTTCACTTACTGCAATCCTCACTTGACTGATGTTAATTAGGACTAAAAAGCACAACCATATTGAGCTTTTATAAGTCCCTCAATTCTTTCAATTTGAGCACAAGCGAACTTGCATATATTTACTCTGCTGGTGCTTTAACTATCTTCTTTTGTTGGCCTGTTTATTGACTTCATCCCACATGATTCTATACTTTGTACCCCATTAACTTGAATTCATCCCTCAGTATTCTACCTTCTCCAAACCATCAATTTCAGCTTTGTCCTTCACGACTCATCTTCTCAGGACTAAGTGGCTTGGCTGGCCATTTTGTGTCTCTGGTAGCTACTATAGCCAAGTGAGTCTTTCCTTGGGAACATTCAACAACTTGCTTTCTAAATAAACATGATTAACATTTAAGACTCTAGAACTTTATTTCCATCTTAATTTCATATACTTAACAAATACATTGGACATTGAAGTGTTTGTAAACATAAAGAGCTACCTAGATAAATGATGGCAATTAAAAGACCACTAAAAACAGTGCTAATTTATATAAATATTTAACTACTAACATTCACAAATATACATGATGACATTAAGATTATGCATGAATATTATCTGTTTTTATGTTTTGCATAAAAATGTTGTTTAGGAGAAAACAGCTTGATAAAGTTTTCAGATTGACTCCATCCATTAGGATTCTAAGAAATTACATGGTCCCTTTCTTCAATATGCAACAGAAAATTGAGTCTGACGTGGAAATTATGTCAGAGGATCCAAATATTGCACAAATGACAGAGTGTTAATTTTCAGGTCACTGAACTTGATAATTACACTGCTGTCGTAAAACAGTGAGTTGGATGAGCAGGTGAAAAATGCCTTCTTCTACAATAACTGAATTCATGACAACATTGATCATCTTTATATAAGGTAACAAACTGCACAAGGATAGATAAAATGTCTATATTACTAAGCTATAGAAATTATGTTTTGTCCCAAATAATGTGATGGAGGGGGAAAACGATGTGTTTAACAATCATGAAAAACTCTTGTCCCATATCATTTTTGTGGAGGTCAATATAGTGTGATGTACATTTCTGCTTATTCAGCAATATATTGCTTATGCAACAATATATAAGGAAATTAATGATTTTTTTTCATTCCTGTATTTCTCAAATTTTTTATTTTAATAAATTCATTTGCATAATTTTATGATAGTATGTGTCATTTTATTATATCTTTTTAAACCTTAAACAATGTGACATTTTTGGTCATATTAAACTCAATTTAGTAACATTCTCTCTTTGTATTCTTAAGGGATTCACTTGCTAGATAGCTTGGTTGTTATAGATGCTACATATCTAGATTACATGGGAATTGTTTGGTTTATGATCACTCTGATTAATGTAAGTTTTAATTGTAGTGGGATATGTCAGGAAGAACCAAATAATTTCAGCAAATGTTTAGTTTTGCAATGAAATCTAGTTATTGATTAACACAAGGACAATGTATATAATAGACAGAGCACACTTATTTTCTATTATTTTCCCATTGAATATTGGGTGTAGAAATCATTGTCAGCCAGTCAACTTGCTGCAGGCTTTCACCGGAATTGCTCTAATAGGCCTGATATATACATGCATAAGTCTAAATTTGCCCATTGGTTTACTGCATATTCACAGTAAAATGAACCAAAATGTAAATTGCACTTGCGACCCCTTACACATGGATCAGGGCCCTGTGAGGACAAGTTACATATATATGTGTCTCCTCCAGACTGTTCATTGGATTTTAGAAATTTTAGATGTGAATTTGTGTACACCAAAGTATGTACCTGAATTCCAGTCAATATATTTCAGGTCTTGCAGCTGTATCTATGAGATGGGTGGAGTCCTCCGCCAGAGGAACCTCCAGAGGCATAATACACGATACCTGGTAAGCTAATTGTTCACTGATTGTTCCTGTTAAAGCATCTTTAATGCGTTGCTGAAAATGAAGTTGTATTTATGTTCATTTTCACTGCTGAAGAAAATCTGTATTTAAGTTATATTGTTGACTTCATGATGTTTTTAAATTTTGAGTTCTGGTGCTGACACCAAGAAAGCCGTTAGAGTCCCTACAGCTTTCCTATTATATGTGCTATCAGAAGATAGATTTGTAGTTGTTTTTTGTTACAAAATAGTACCAACATGCCTACTTTAAAAGATTTTGGGAAATTCATTCTGCTGTGTAGGGTCTCGCTGTAAAACCTCCAATCCTTCACAGTTTCCCCCTTAACAACTGATTTTTTTTGGATGACTATGAAAGGATTTCCAGAGAAGAAAAAAAATGATAGAAGTAGATTTATAGTATACTGAGGCAGAATTCTGTTTTTGGAATAAATATGACACTCCAGTCCTAATTACTTGGAACAGACTGGTAATTCTACCAGAAGCTCAGTGCCTTAGTATCTATGATGGGTCAATTACAGGCACTTTCTGCTCATTCCAGTAAAGTGCCTGTAATTGACCCATCATAAAGAGTAAAGGACTAAGAAAGCTGATATAAATAAGTCCACTCAAACAAGGCAGGTGAACACATTGAAGAAATCAGTCTCTCATACCTCTCATACGTCTAACTCCATTAATACAGATGTCCAGGTCAAGAAGAATTAGAAGCCAAACCAGAAATATAGTGTAACATTTCCAGATGATAGGGAACTGACTCCTGATGTTTATGTGACCCCACAGGTGCAGCGAGTTCCAGTCAAGAGCCTTTGGAAGATTGTCCAGTCTGCAGTCCCCAATTGGGTTCTTATTTGGCACTGCAGCCTTCCTTACAGTGATTAATTACAGAGAGCAGGGCTTTGTGAGGCACAGTATTTGAATTCCACTTTGCTATTGTTGATCAACTTGTACATAAAGATAATATCAACCTGCACATGATTAAAAAACAAGGACGGAAACTGTTGTAAAGGTAAATTCAAAGAAGAAAGCACCAATGGAGAATAGAGAATGCCAGCCTCCATACAAGATACCATGCAGAATAGTTGCCTCTCTACCTGAGAATTTTGCTTTTGCTCAGCTGTTCCTGTTTGTGCCCTGCTTCCCTTTTTGATCACTGGTTGACTGGCCTGAGGACTTTGCTGCCCTGGCATCTGTGCCTGTGTACCTTGTGGCCCTGGATTCCAGACCTATGGAACTTACTTCACTGGCCTCTGGGCCTGAGACCCTGCTAGCATGGCTTCTAGGGCTGAGGTCTCTGTCCACATGATGCCCATTTTGGAGAGTAACCCACTGATCCTGCTTAGCAAAGTGGAACCTTATATGGACACCGATAAAACTGAGCTTTGCCTTCGTAAGGCCAAATAATATAAAGCATCAGAAGGACACATAATTTATGAAAATAGAAACAGACTAGAGGAGCTGATGAGAAAGACGAAACAGAAGATTTTATTGAATAAATACTGTTTGTGTTTCCAATAGCAATGTGAAAACAAAACTAGAAAAAAATCTGGACACTCAGTTACCAGAATCATAAAAGTTTTCACTTCTAAACCCCTGTTAACCAGAGAAATAGCAACTTGCTCAATGAGATACCTGCTGTTGTCAGGAGTAACTTTACTCAGCAGGAGGTTTTCGGCTGGCCATCTACAGTACTTTCAGACTCAGCAGTCAAAATTCTGGACCTTTCTAAAGAGGAGTCTGGTGCTTTCCAAACCTAACATTGGAATGATGCCAGTGAGCCAGAGATTCATTTAATGGTGGGTGGCATAGTGGATCAATCCTTAAAAAGTGATTTGGGAGTTTTTACCTAATGAAAAGGCAAATAGCTGACTGTAGTGTTTTATCCACTTTTTTTTCCAGCATCAGCTTGTTCGACCTTCCAGTTTATACAGAGTCCATATGACCTCAATGGAGCTGTTACTATGCTGCTACTAACATCATAGGGTGCTCCTGCTAACTTGGCTTGCTCAGTGTAATCCCCCTCCCCCCACCTTCTACTATCTCCTTGTTAAGTTGAAACTGAATAGCAAAATGAGCAAGATAAAAATCCAGCTAGCTTCCATTCATAATGTCCGGGAACTGTAGGGCACACACAGAAAACACACTAGTTAGTACAAGTAAGTTTCATATAAATATATGTAAAAGTAAAAATGTAACTATTTCTTAAACTGTTTTCCCATTTTGTACATCTTACTTACATTTTTCCGTCTGAGACAGACCTCCCTTCAATTTATTCTAGTCATAGCAGAAAGAATATTGGTCCTGGGGTGAAGTAATCTGGCTAGTGAAGAACTTAATGTAGGAAATACTATTTTAAACTGATTAAAAAATATATTCAGAGATTAATGATTGTTGTGACAGGAATCAATGTATCTATCACAAATCAAATTATGAATGGTTCATTTCCACTGACCACAGCTTCTTGTTTAATAGTTTAAATATTATGCAACAACAGAAATAGAGAAAGGTTTCAAACAGGTTTGTAATGTAACAATTTGTGCTAATAGTCAATCTTGTCCATTTTGGATGCACATTCCATACCGGTTAAAAGAATGAAGACTAACAATTAATTAAAGGAAAAAGAAACGTTAGCAAAACAAACTTCATATTCATGCATTAGGTAAAACATACAACATGTGCATTATTGAAATGGCTAAAATTCTATATTACAAATAGATGCAATGGTATGTCATGGGTTAAATGTAACACTAAAGTTTGCTACAACCGCATATTTGTGTTTTCGTGCCTTTTTACTTACTTGGTAATCCATGTTGGTGTCCTGTATAGTTTCCCAGAAAGTTTAGGAGGGATTGTTAAAAGTGAAATGTAGTGGTTCAGTTTATAACAATACTCAGGGTTTATGTCCTGTTGTTACACGTTTTAAGCGTAAACTAATAATATAGATTTCTCTAACTAATTTTTGCAGAGCCATTTTTACATCAGAATTCTGTAAGCTGTATATGATAGGATTTAACATGGGTGTAATTGTTGTATAGGCAACAGTTAAGACCAAATCCAGAACCTCAGAATATGTTGGTAAAAGGTACACTGATATACTTGACATATAGTACATGGTAATGATGGAGAGGTGGGATGAACAGGTGGAGAAGGCTTTTCTTCTTCCATCGCTTGACTTAATGCGCAGGATGATGGAGAATATGTTTATATAGGATATCAAACTGAATAAAAAAGGACCAAGTCCTAATAACAATATGTCTATACCAAGTACTATATAAAACTTTTCTGTGCTTGTGCAGGAGATCCTAGTCAGAGATTTAGCATCACAAAAGAGCTGATGAATCGTATTTGAATGACAGGAGGAAAACTTTAAAACTGAGATTGTAAATAATAATGCATTTAAACATGCAGCCACCCATATCCCAATAGTCATCAAAGTGCATTTAATCCTACTCATGATACGGTGATAATGTAAGGGGATACATATAGAAACATATCGGTCATACGCCATAACAAATAACAGAATCTCCTCTGCAGAGGCCACTGCAATAAAAAAGTACAGCTGGCTGTAGCATTGTGCGTAAGATACAATATCATTTCCTGATATCAACATGTCCAGCAGTTTAGGGACAATAACTGTAGTGTAAAATATGTCTACAATTGACAAGTTGCAGATAAAAAGATACATTGGATGATGTAAATGTGGTTCCAGACATATTACTGTGATTATAGAAGAATTCATCAGAACGCCAACAAAATATATCAAGAAAAAAAAACTGGAAATAAATAATTTATTTTTTTTATTACCAGAAAATGCCATAAGGTGAAAAAATTGCACAGATGTCAGATTCTTCATTAGTATTTACTTGCTATTGAAGAAGAAAAAGAATGTATCAGTTGAACTGAGGTGCATAATAATTCATATTATGTCCCTTTTACTATCTATCTATCTATCTATCTACCTCTCTCTATCTCTCTCTCTCACTCTCTCATCTCTCTCTCTCACACTACATGTGTGTGTGTGTGTGTGTGTGTGTGTGTGTGTGTGTGTGTTTCTGCCTTCAAGGTTTCCACAATTAAATTCTACTTAAAGGGGATTTTGGCTTCCTCTCAGAGCAGAATGTGTGCAGTGAGGTGTCAGACAAGAGGAAGCAGACATGTGGCTGGCCGTATAATTAAGCAAGGGTAGTATAGGATGTTCTTCAATAGAAACTTTGTAAGCCCCATAAAAATGTTGCTATAGGGCCCACATTTTCTAGTTATGTTTCTATACACAAGTTTTAGGTAATTTTTCTCATGCTGTCAACTCAATCTCATAGTTATTAGAGAGACAGAGAGAGAGAGAGGGGGGAGAGAAAGAAAGAGGGAGATAGAGAGAGAGCATATCTCAAAAGTCACACACAAGGTAAATGTGCCTATGTTGTTATAAGATACTGGCAATAGGTTCACTGGATACATTGGTTTGTTAACTTAAATTCAAAATCAGATTGGTTTTAGTAAATGAAAGATCACACAAGAAAAAAAACATTTTTTTAAACTCTGAAATACATACGGAATTTTACTTTGAATATGTGTACACATATTAGTGGAAACTTAATATTAAATAACACAATTTAATCTTAATTTAATTTAATTTGAATTTGAATACTTAATAAAACAGGTCAAGAGCTCTGTTATAAAAAATTAAACAATTAGAAAGTTTGACAAGTATTCTAAGCTAATATAAAAACTGAGTCTGTCTGTTCAAAATGTTAATCACACAAAATGCCTATCAGCCATCTCATTTTAAAGGTTGGATTTAAACATAGTGTTGAGTGAAGTGAGGTTTAACATCCCATTTAGCAAATGTACAAAGTTACGTCGATATTATCTTCAAGTTCTACCTTTCCTTCACAATTCAGTGGAATTAAATTCCGCACTGTATTTGTAAATTCTTTTTTTTCCAATATTAATGACAAAATATTATTCTTCTTAATCATATCGAAATCTGATTTAAGTGTTTTTAGTATGTTTATTGCATCTGTGTATAAAAAGCTAAATTGATTTTATTTTCTAAATAATTAAATCAATGACAAGGAAATTGTACAGATTTCCCTGACAGTGACACCGATCTTGATCATAAATGTTAATCAATAATATAAAACACAGATATACATAGAGGGTAACTATGCCTATGTTGAATACTATATTTAATACATACAGGTGAAAAACAAATATATTACCTTAGATATGCATTAAGATATCTAACCAGGATCTTTTCAGTAAGACATAAATCAGCCACTAATAATGTAATATTTATCACATGCAATTGAGTTACATTCTTTACTTAATACATTTAATTACTGGGTAACTCACCATTGCAGCCACACACAACATCCTCTAACGCAAATTCTTTCAGGACTGACAGGGAACTGAGCAGAATATTTATACATGGTTAATCCCTACATAATGTTCACATATTTAAAGAAAATACCTATGGGATAAATGATAATGTTTAGAATGACATCACACCCACTGAGCTCTTGGGTTTTAAAAGTATTATCTGATAGAGACACTCTCAAAGCTAAACTTAACAAATTCACAGATAAATATAATTATAAAATTATCTAATATTGTATTATTTATTATTTCAATAATTAAAATATTTTATTTTATGTGTCTATGCAAAATTTTAAAATCTGACAGTGTGCTACCATAGGAAATAAATGTGTAAAAAAGAGTATTATAAAGTCCGATGATGTGGAAACAATTAAAAATGTGTAGTATAACAAGTCTTCATGTGTAAATATTTTACTGTAAAGTCATACATTTAAAATGGATTCAAATTCATCTGTACCAAAATATTCTTTTATAATTACAAAAAATTAAGTTTATCCATTGTGATGAAGCAAAACTTTAACCAGCCTATCCTTAATTTCTCACAAAATGTGGAGCATAACAACATGTACTTTTGTAGCCCTGGTAATGTTCCCCAGCAGTGCATGGTTACATGTGGATAAGGGGACATTGTAGCCATGCCTATATTGGAAACTTTTTCAGTTTATATTACCCATTGTAAAAAAATGTTTGTTGTTATTACAGTGATGCTGTTATGCATTGTTCTCAAATTGAAGCCAGGTGGGTTATAAGTAAGGATTGGGTTGGGTCCGTTATATCTTCTAACATTGAATTATTGCAAGAATGGTCAATGTCTCGCTATATGGTGGGGATGGAATTACATATTTCAGTTCGGAAATGGTGTGTCCAATGGAATTTCTAGTTTCTATTCTGGGTGGATAAGTTGATTCCTATGAATTGTGGATTCTAGTGGTTCATTATAGCTTGGATGTCAAAATCTATATTGAGTCCCCTCGTTGTTAGAGTTTTAAGTGTATATATCCAGTTTGCCTCTTCTCTATTGATTTTTTTGCGAAGTCTCCCCCTCTCCAGTTCTTTTCTACTTGTCTTATTGCTCTAAATTTGAGGCCCGTGGGATTGCAACCGTGTGACTTTAGCAAGTGGACCGAGACACTATGCAGGGAATAGCCTTTTTTGATGTTGTGAATATGTCCTCTAATGCGTATTTTGAAAGATCTAATGGTACAACTCACATATTGAAGGTTGCAAGGACATTCTAACAAGTATATGACATTCTTGCTGTCACACGTTAGGAGTTATTGGATTTTGAATGTTTCTTTGGTAATGTTTGATTGTAATTCCTGTGTTGATTTAGTGCTTCTACTGCCTGAATTCTTGCAACATAGACATTTTTCACAGTGGTAGAAGCCTGTGGGTTTGTCGGTGTTGTCTATGAGTGTTTGTCTGAGTTTTGTGGGGGGAATGTGGTTTCTTACTAGAGTGGTGGTGAGACTAGGTGCTTCTTGAAAACTATGTTTGGATTATTAGATAGGATACTGTTTAATATGGGGTCTTTCAGAAGTATATTCAAGTGTTTTTTTTATTATTTTTGAGGCAGTGTTTGCCCCTGTGGAATAACTTGTTATAAAGTACACCTTATCCATATCTGTTTTCGGTGTTGCCTTTGTGTGTGAGCAGTTGTTTCCCGGCCATGTTTCTAGCTAGTTCAAAGGCCCCTTCTACATTGTCATGTGGGTAGGACTTCTCTAAAAACTTTGTTTGTAGCTCCCTGCCCTGTTGGTCATAATCAGAGATGTCTGTGCAATTTCTTCTTATTCTGGTAAATTGGCCAAGTGGAATGTTTTTGAGTCAATTAGGGTGATGGTGACTGGTGGCTAAAATAAACCTGTTGACATCCACTTTGCTCTGGAAAGTTTTTGTGATTATGGTAATGTTGTCAATGGATATATCTAGGTCAAGGAATTCTATGCGCTGTTTGCTGACTTGCAAAGTGAATTTGATGTTTTTATTGTTGTTGTTTAGGTGCTTTAGAAAAGTATTTAGGAAACTCTCGTCCCCTTTCCATATGCACGTTGTCTATATATCTTCTCCAAATCACCAGACTCGCACCGAGATCGCCCCTACTCCATTTTGCGAATGAAGCTTTGAATGTCTAGGTATGTTTCAAATTTATTAAGTGGTCCCCTTATTGAGAAGTTTTATTTCCGTATTTGACAGTGTATGGGTACTTAAGTTAGATATCCCTATTGGTTTAATGGGTAGATCTGTTTTTTTGTGTGGTTTGGTTGCTCTCCTTCCTCTTCTAGTTTTTCTAAAATTCTTTTTTTCTTTGGTGTGGGTTGGGTGAGTGTGGTGTTGGGTCTAAAGCCAGTGGTGGACGTGTGCCTTATTATGAAAAATTGTGGATTGAGTCGTTGCTTCGGCTGATCTGTTCTGTATTGCTAATGATATTAGGTGCTGTTGTGTCCTATGGCCCTATGTTCTGTGAAGTTTGCTTTTTGACCAAAGGACTGTTATGTGGGGTTCTATGTGGTGTTACTTCTCCTTGTAGGAGACTGCTGAGGTTTAAACTTAGCCAGCCTTGTTCAAAGGATTGTAGTGCCAGAGTTTTATATCTATTTTTGACGGGTGTTTCCACGTGTATAGAAAATGAAGTATCATAGCTAGAATCGTATGTTGGAGATTTGTCAGGGATGGTTAGCGTATTTGTTTTGTGTGGTGTTCCTCCTTTTTTATTAGGTACTTGTGTCATGAATTGCTAGTAGGTGAGTCCTAATTTCTTGTATAGAGGGCGTTTCCTGCTGGTGTCGCAAAGGGTGTTTTCCTTTATACCATACTTGTCCCTGAGAACTTTCTTTTTTTTCCTTTCAATAATCTTTTTTTCATCTCTTTGTATTCTCTGTTGTATGATGGTTTCGATGTTGCTGAAACCGGTCTGTGTTTAGAATTCTCCTAGTGTGGAGTCTAAGGATGAAATCTCATCATTTAAGAGTTTTAATTCTTTCTTTCTTTCTTTCTTTCTTTCTTTCTTTCTTTCTGTGATGATTAGATCCATAAGGACTTTGTAGCATTGTGTAAGTATGTGTTCCCATTTGTGCATAAAATCTTCAATGTCCTGATTATGCGTAGCTACTTTGTTAGTTTAAGTCCCTGAGGTATAAGTTTTTGTTGTGCATACCATTCAAGGGTGTAAATGTCCCACCAAATCTTGGTTTCTTTCTTAATCCTTTTCTCTAGTTTGAGGAATGTTTGACAGAATTCCTTTTCTTTATAGCATCGGTCACTCAATGTTGGTATATCTATCAGGTTTGCAAAGATTTCAGTGGCTCGGTCTAATGTCTTTTCCCTAAGAGTGAGGAGACCACTATGCTTCACCATATTGCCTGATTGCAGGGTTGGCTGTGTGCGTGGGTCTGACTGGTGGTCAATATACTGCTGTTGTGCTATCTAACACAATGGTTAAACACTTAGCATTCATACAGCAGATGTGATAGACGCAATCTAACAGCAAAATTACGGTCCATAGGAATGAGATAATGGAGTATATACGGTTATGTGTGGATATGCCCCTATTTAATGGAGAGGACTGCGTGGTGTTAGGATCCTGCTCTATTCTATACAGGAATATGACATTATAACCATGTGACCTGCTCGATATGACAGACAGCTAATAACGATATTCCGCTTGTTATAAATCAACCGTGAACACAAAAACAATATGAAAAATGGTGGCAAACGTGATGGTGTAATGTCCCTTTGTGGGGTGTGATCCAGTAGTCCCAATATCACTGGGGTTCCAATATGAGATGCAGTCATCAGCTATGCGCTGTTGTAGACATAAAACTGCTTTGTAGCTTTAAGTCGTCGTAAAGCCTCCAGATATTTATGTAAAAGCTGTGATCAAAAAACCTCCCGTTGTGGCGAGGGGTATATTATTACCTTAACAATGTATCTTTCGCGTAGGGGTGCAGTACTCTGAAGTCTCCGATTACAATGCTGGTGTGGCGTCTGAGATCTGGATGGCCAGGCTAATTGTTCCCCTCTGCCGGACGAGTTGTTGTAATCACGCATGCGCGAGTCAGCGACTCAAGAGATGGATAAGACCATGCACAGTGTAGTAGGTTCAAACATACGTTTTATTAAAGATTCACGGTTAAACTTATATTAATCCAATATATTCATTCAGCAAATACAATCTCAATAGCTGCACTAATGTGGATAAACGTGATATCTTTCCGACTTATTCAAGGAGTATGTGATCTTTGTCCTGTGTTCGTTCTTATAGGCCAGGGATAATTGCAAGTGATTACACCTGTGAATGACTAATGATTAATTTAATGACTGGGGGAAATAGGTTTATTTATTAAATGTGAACACTACTGATTTAATCTATGGGCTGGGTGAGGGGGCCTAGAGTGTTCACTCATTGCTAGACTCTCCATATTTCAGTTACCTATCCTCTCTTCCAAACAGGGCCCTAACCAGAATCCAGTCAAGCAACAACTAAGCTTAAGACATGGGCAGCAATGAATAGGGGAGGTTTCAATAAAGGTAGGAGAGCTCACCACAGTCTGCCGACATTCCTAATTCTGGTGGTGTACTCCCAATTTTATGTGACTGTCCTGCTCACACAGGACTTTGTCCAGACTGCAAGGAGAGTTGTGAGGTAAGTCCAGCTGCCCACTGTACTGCTCATTAAGGGCCAGCTGTGTTTACTATTGGTAAATGGAAGCAGCTTACCCTTCATAATCAGTACAGTGTGAAGCAGGACATCCCTCCCAACTATCCTTGCAGTCTAAACAAAGTCCTGACTGAGAGGTGCAGTCACACAAATTTGGGACTGCCCAACCAGAATGAGAACAGTTGGCTACCATTGGCTACCATTGCCCATTTATTTGAAAGGGATGGGAAGAGTTGGAGAGTAGCCTAGTACTGTCTCAAATGATAGCCATGCCCCTTGCATACACTCTGGCTTTGTGACATATAAACCCCCCCTATATAAATCCTGTCTTTGCACCTGGCAATGGCTACTGGTTGTTGTAATAGTATATTATAGTATATATAAATATTTAATGGAGAAAAAGCAGGGTGCTGTATGACTATGAGCAGCACACCCCATGAACACAAACATGTTTTGCTTTTAAAATCCCAAGTGTTTCAATTGTGAGAGGGGCAGTGTCAGTAACATCTGAAGTATTTAGTGGGCCAAAACCATATTGCTGTATCTTTCTGTTTCAGGTATTCCCTTGGTACTAATCGAATGTTAAGCTGTGCTATTGTCCTGCTAACTAACCTTCCCAAAATTTGCCTGTTAATGGTAATAGAAGCGGAGGGGAACCAAGACTGCTAACTTTTGCTCATTGACCGGCATTATCATTTGCTGGACAATAGGAAGTTGAAGATACCGCTTATTAAGATAATAGCATATGCACTATTTGGAATTAATCGGTCTGTGGGACACTTATATATCTAATCAGTCTATTTTTCTGGACTCTAATATTTCTATTACATGTTAAGAGGAAACACACTGGGGGGTATTCAATTGTTAGCAAGTATCGGAAAATACTCACGCTCAAAGAATATTACCGTTAATACGGTAATATCTCGCTGGATTAAATCCAGCGAGTAAATTACTGCATGAACGGTAATTACGCGCATATTACCGTATTAACGGTAATATTCTTTGAGCGCGAGTATTTTCCGATACTCGCTAACAATTGAATACCCCCCCACTGTGTCAGTTAGTCGTGTTTTATCATACTGTAGCTTTTCTCCCTGATTAGTGAGATCAGCCTGTTGTTTTTGTCATTATTCGGTCTACATTGGTGAAATTTACATACACTTATCTAAATGTAGGTTGTTGAGAATGTCAATCACATACAACATTGTTGATTGGTTAGTCAAACTAGAAGAGGATACCATTACCTGCAATTAGGTAATTCCTTTGAGAAAGCTGAATTGGTGAAAATGTACATCAGGTGGACGTCATTGGTGGCGTCACGAACCCGGAAGTGGATGCTGGTAGCAGCTGTGTGCTGGTTATTTCCCCACTTTATTTCTAATAATTATCAGTTGAAAAAGCTTTATATTAAAAATAAGTGTAAATAGACACTGGGGTTATACTAAGTGAGTGGGTGATATGGTATTCACACAACAATTATATTGCTTTGAGGCAGAGGTGCTAATCACTAAGTCACCATGTGGAATAGAAATATGCCTTGACAGTGTTAGTAGTAAATGTGAAAGTAGCATTATCCTATTTATACACAAGTGGCATATAGAAGAAGGGAGAATAGTGTCTTGAGAGTTATTAATAATAGTTGAACTTCCCTATAAAATGGGATTAAATACAAACACAAATACAAAAACAATGAAATTAAATTTAATTAAATGCTAACATCTGCAGTTTATACCTTTAAAATTCCGATGCAATGTTCTTTTTTGAGTTAGTATTGTCATTCATTTGCAATGTGCCACAGTGCTCAGCAGCACAAACAGAAATATTCAAAGTCATTAAAATAAATGCAGATGTACAAACAAGGTCTAGAGAGGGCCATGCTCATGACAGAGCTTATCATCTACTGGGAAAGTGGCAGAGCTGCGACAAAGTCTCAAAGTGGATATCGGGACAGTTGTGACCGGTGTGCTAGTGTAATATCATTAGTAGTAGGGTAAGCTCTTATTAAGAGATGTGTTTTCAGAGATTTGAAGGCTAGGAACAGCCTGATCAGGTCTGATACGAAATTCCATAAGTGGGTAGCAAAACAGGAGAAGTCTTGTAGGCAGGTGTGAGAAGTGGTTATCAGAGACAAGGTTAGGCACAGGTCAGAGATAAACCTAAAAAGGTATAAGGGTGAGTATTTAAAGTTATATTTCAATATTTATGAAGGGGTGTTATCGTTGAGGGCTTGTAAGTCAGGGTAAGTAGTTTGATTTGGATACTGGAACACATGGAGAGCCATTATACCTATTTGGTAAAGCCGATGTAGAGCTACGAGAAAGTAATTTCAGTCTTGATGCAGAATTCTGGACTGATTGAAATGGAGTTAGGTGGGAAAGCATGATGCCAGATAGGAGGAGATTTCTGTGTAAGAAAAGGGCATATTCTACCAACATTTCATAGTGGAGGCTACACGAGTGTCAAGAATAACACCAAGGCAGCTAGTTTAGGATACTGAGGTAATCGTGTTGCTGTTGGTGAGGGAGATTTGAGGGAAGTTACTGACTCTGGGAGGATGGAAGCTATTTAAAGCCCTGTTCTTACCTCTAGATTTATTACTTCCTGCTAAAATGCTTTGGGCATTATTTAAATGATCTTTTGACACATGTGATCATTAAGAGTGAAAGCTGTTAAACTTTCTGAAGTTTGATGAAGTCATATAAAGTTTCTCAGGAGCACAGTAAATACATGGGATGTTTACTCCCTAATTAGTACTCAAGAATATATACAGCAACCTAGAACATGGATAACTTGATACAGGCATGTCAAAAGTTAAATGTAGAAGAAGCTTTAAGGTTGGAAGATGCAGTAAATGTAACATGTATTTATTTATACTATACAAATGTATTTTGACACCAGGGGATAAATGTATTAAGCTTCGATTCTAGCAAATCGTCGATATTCGACGACTTTGTCAGCAACATTTAAAAAGGCAACGGGTTTAAAGGCAAAACTTGCCTTTAAACACATTGCCATTTTAAATTTTGCGGACTAAGTTATCAACGATAAATAAATAAAAAAACAACAGAGTAGGACCACATTAAAATCTGTAATCAGCAACAGCCTATACAGCACGCATTAAACTTCATTGAGGGTCTGTAACTAAAAAACAGCATGCCCACATTTGAAAAAGTCTAATTTGATTGGACAACACTTGTCAGCTGATTGTGCAGAAAATGGAGGGCAGACAGAAGGTGGGCTTTCTCCTCATTATGAGGTGAAGCAGAAAGTAAGCATACTCCTTAAGTACCAAGTCACAAGGTGTTACTGCCGGGAAAAGCAAACTAAAGCAGATTTTAGACAACATCCAAAAAAGCTGGTATTTGTTCTCCAATGGGGAAACTCTTAAAATATTGCTCTATCACTTATATTAACAGCTTTACTTACAGTTTCCATACATATGGGGCCTGTTTCAGGTTCAGACACAACCTGCACGCAAGTTCTGACTTTTTAATTTGAATCTGTTGAAAGTACGCTCTACCTAAACATTATCTTCCATATGTTGAAAGACAGAACAGACTACAGTATGCACACAAGCGTCTATTCAATAATAGATCATATTATAATATAAATTAACAACTCTTAACAGTATAACAATTAGTAAAATATGGATTTTTATTTTTTTTGCATGAAACACATAAATCAAGATGGCTTTTAATGCGTACTGTACATTAGATGTGCTTTTAAAGTCTGTCTTTCTTGCATACACATGTTCTTTGCTATCTATTGACAATCATATGTGTAGTTTTTATAACAAAAAGTTGACACTTACACCATCTCTGTAGCTGGTGCAAGAGAAATGTCTGAAATCAAGCGCACTTACGAGAAACCCAGGACCTGAATCATACGCATTGTGTTGGCACTCCCTTGCTGTGCATGACCTACTTTAGTTGATGTTATTATGGAAGTTATCAGAAAGTGTGATGTTGGTTAAGTGTTTGATTAGATGATGACTGTGTGGTAAGAAGTTTGTTTTATATCCACACATGCTAAGTGTTATTTGTTTAAGTGATTGGATAGTAAGTTTGTAAGTAATTGAATAAAAGGAGGAGTGATTAAATAGTGAGGAGTTTGTATGTTCTCCCCGTGTTTGCGTGGTTTTCCTTTCGGGTGCTCCGGTTTTCTCCCACACTCCAAAAACATACTGGTAGGTTAATTGGCTGCTAACCAATTGATCCTAGTCTGTGTGTCTGTCTGTCTATGTGTGTATGTTAGGCAATTTAGATTGTAAGCCCCAATGGGGCAGGGACTGATGTGTGTGAGTTCTCTGTACAGCGCTACGGAATTAGTGGCGCTATAAATATAAATGGTGATGATGATGATGATAGAAATGGTTTGCAGATTGTACTGAAATTGCAAGAAAATGGGTTTGTAATGGAAGTTAGTAGAATGTGTAGTGTTGGTTAAGTGTTTGATTATGTGGTACTTGTAAAGCCTGAAGTGAAGATTGTGGCAATTGTTACTTAGATGAGAAAGATACTGACATGCAGTTTTTGTGTTTGAAGTTAATACATACTTTAGGAGTTTGTTTACAGTAAGAGATATTGTTAGATATTGTTATTTGGGAAGATATAAGTTAAATAAGATTGTTCCTATAGCAGGCTTGTGTTGTACACATCCCCCTTCCACTGCTGTGGGACATGTAAAGATGACAATGTGTAATTACCACTAGATAAAGAAATGTGAATTCTGGTTGTAAAGTTTAATACAGACTGTTATGTGTAATATGCTTGTTACATGGTTAAGTATACTGTACTTGTTGTATAGCCACATATCTTGACTGGTATAAAACATTCAATAAAATAAATGCCCACTATAGAGCCACATGCTCTGTTAGTATGTGCTCCCAACGAAGCATGGTATGAGAGCGGCCATTATAAGTAGGGACTTTGCGCTGGGAAGTTTTATCAAACAGCAATGTTTTACTGGAAATTGTCTTTTGTAAGTTGTAATTGAGTTAGTAGCTGTACATGTGTGAGTACTAGAGTATATGAACTGAATCAGTCATGTGTATGTATATATATATATATATATATATATATATATATATATATATATTGAGTGCAATTAGGATTTATGGATATTGCTGTACTATAGGTAAGGTGTATATAAGGCAGCCAAAATCACCATCATCATCTATTTATAGAACGCTACTTATTCCACAGCGCTGTACAGAGAACTCATTCACATCAGTCCCTGCTCCATTGGAGCTTACAGTCTAAATCCACTAACACACACACATACAGACCAAGGGAGACTAAGGGCAATTTATTAGCAGCCAATTAACCTACTAGTATATTTTTGGAGTGTGGGAGGAAACTGGAGCACCCCGAGGAAACCCACACAAACATGGGGAGAACATACAGACTCCACACAGATAAGGCCATGTTCGGGAATCAAACTCATGACCCCAGCGCTGTGAGGCAGAAGTGCTAACCACTGAGCCACCGTGCAGCCCATGGAAATGGTAATGAATTCTGAGATACACACACACACGCATACATATATACATACACACACACACACACACATTATATTATATTATAATTACCATGTGTAAGTTTATGTTAATGAAATTAAATTGCTGCATTATTGTACAAGTATAGATTCAGTCTCATACATATATATCTTGACCATCCTCGTTGTGATTATGAATTTATAATGTCTTGATGCAGGAGATATTATATATAGGACTCTGTGAGATACAGTAAGTTAAGTTTAAAGGACTGAAGTAGGCAGATCATTAGAGGTAAAGTGTAAAAGCGTGTGGTTATGTAACGAACGTATCCAGGAACAGAATACGAAGATTGTGTGTGCAATAAAGGCTTAAACACAGGATCTTTTACAATGTCCACAATATATATTATGTTTATTGAGAATTCACTAAAAAAGTAACAGGTTCGTGAGGGAGGAATAACTAAAGCAAACAGTTTTTACTTCTAAGAGTCCAAATCATTGTATAGTACCCTCTTCGCTGAACTGGTTTGTTGAATCAAATCTACAGTTCAACAATTCACCAAAGATTCTCTAACTCTGATCTCCGAAAAAAATAAGCGCACAATGAACCTTAATGTTAACGTAAATGTGATTAAATCTGAGCTAGACGCAGATGCACCTGTAAGGAGGTATGTCTCTTGCTGGAGGGCAGGTTCAAAATGTGCACTGCTGTTGGTGACAACATGAACCTGGCTCACAAGCATTCTATGCAGACCAGGATGCATTTTCAGATGCACTTGGCTCAACAAACTATGGAAAATGCATCTCTTTTTTGGATGCAAATAACATCTAAGTTTTTTGCAAAAATTGCTTCCAACTCTGCATCAGACCCTAAGGGCTAGATTTACTAAGATGCGGGTTTGAAAAAGTGGGGATGTTGCCTATAGCAACCAATCAGATTCTAGCTGTCATTTTGTAGAAGGTACTAAATAAATGAAAGCTAGAATCTGATTGGTTGCTATAGGCAACATCCCCACTTTTTCAAACCCGCAGCTTAGTAAATCTAGCCCTAAGTGGTCAATCTAGTAATGAACGTTAATAAAGTCTTTTCCCCACTACTCTTTGAAGAGCCTTTTTGATATCAGAATTCTGTAGACTGTATATGATTGGATTTAGCATTGGTGTAATTGTCCCATAGAGCACAGTGAAGACTAACTCCAGAACATCAGAGAAGGATGGTAATAGATATACTGATGTACATGTCCCATAGTACAAACTGACAACAGAGAGGTGGGAAGAGCAGGTGGAGTAGGCTTTTCTTCTTCCATCACTGTACTTAATACGCAAGATGATGGAGAAAATGTTTGTATAGGATATCAAAGTGCATAAAAATGGACAAAGTCCAAATAACAAAATGTCTATACCAAATATCATATATAACATTTCTGAGCTTGTGCAGGATGTTTTAGTCAGAGATTTTGCATCACAGAAGAACTCGAAAATTGTGTTATAACGACAGGTGGACATTTTTAAAATTGAGACTGTAAGTACTAATGAATTAAAACATGCAGCTCCCCATATTACAATCGTTATCAGAGTACAGTTTCTCCTACTCATAATATGGTGATAGTATAAGGGGAGACATATAGCAACATATCGGTCATACGCCATAATGAATAACAGAATATCCTCTGTAGAGGCCACTGCAATGTAAAAGTACAACTGGCTGTAGCATTGTGCATAAGATACAATATTGTTTCCTGATAACAACATGTCCAGCAGTTTAGGAACAGTGACTGTTGTGTATAACATGTCTACAATTGACAAATTACAGATAAACAGATACATCGGTTTATGTAAATGTGGTTCCAGACTGATTACTGTGATTATAGAAGAATTCAATAATACTCCAACCAAATAAATCATGAAAAATAAAGAGGAAATGAATGGTTTATTCTTACTACCAGAAAATGCCAGAATACGGAAATATTTAGCAGAGGTCTGATTCTCCATTAGTATTTTGTTGCTATTGAAGAAAAAAATGATGTTAGATGACATATTATTACCTATAGTTACACTTACAATTGTAAAAAAAGAAAAAATAGAGCGGTATTAAAGTACAAAATAAGTTAGATTATATCCTATGTGCAGGGATGTTCACCTGCTTTTTGACTTAGGCAGGAGATTAGGACCAGGTTGGTTCTGAGGGGTATGGCTGCCACTGCCTGCCACCATAATTAGCCTTTCTTTATTTAAATTTCCCACCAACACCCTTACTAGATCTCAGTGGTGCCACATATTCACAGATATAGGTGTAAGAGATAGTATGTAAGCCTCAGGGCTGCCTCATATTATCCATTATGGCCCTGCCCTTAAGAGCAGATGTACTTTGGATTAGTGATCTTTTTCTTCCAATTCCTCCCTTCCTATGTTCCATATATTCCTCTCGCTCCTCTCACCTACTTCCACTAAATTCTCCTGTCCTCTCCACCCTTTTCCTCCACTCTGCACAGTTGTATGCCTCACACAGTTTTTAAGTATAAGTAAATGTTATTTGGGTGGTTGGTATTAATGTTTTGAATGGGATATTAATATTATGTGGGGGTTATTTTCCTGTCTTGTGGTGTTGGTGTGAGGGGGTATTAATAACCCACTCACACATAACATTAATATTAAGTGGACGTTTCTGAGAATTATTAACAATCTGCGGTAAATTAAACACAGGGTTTGGCTAGGGGTATAAATATTATAGGGTAACTCTATTAAAAGTGATGGTGATTAATGTACTGTGTAGTGTCTGGTTAGTGAGCTGTTAATTTATTGTACTGCCCATAAGCACAATAATGCTTGCTGCATATATAAATTTGTGTGTGTATATATATATATATATATATATATATATATATATTCTGTGGAAATAAGAGGTAACTCTGAGTGCAATACATTTGACTTATAACCTTATTTAAAAATAAGAAAATTTTATACCACATATATGATCATAAGTAGTCCGTCTGTAAATTTTGATGATCCAATGCTTCACATACGGATCTCAGCTCAATCAATTCAGGTACAATGATGGGTAGAAGGAATAAAACGAAAGAAAAATTAATAGTGCAATATTGTTTTTCTAAAAAGACTCGTGCTCAATTCACACATAAAAAGTGAATTTATACCAGAAAGTTTTCTTCCACTGACATAAAACAAAATAACCGTGAAACTCCACCAAAGAGAACGTCAGGAAGCCATGAAAAATACACTGCAACCGATCACTCCAATAGCATACCAGATCACCCGTGGGACATAGATTGCCTATGTACAGTTAACCATGTATTACAATGCTTTTCTCCTCTTTCAAATTATTTTCTTTATATCTAGCTTTTCCTGTTGCATTCCAAATCAAATTCAGAGGATATGTAGTCACAGGGGAATGCTGAGAACTTGATGCTGGAAGATAAAGGCAAGCTATGAGCTTGAAATAATGGTAATAGTTAGGAGCAAGATTGCAAAGGAACAAAACATCCTGGTATGCAGGATGTCTAAGGCACAGGGTATGGGATACAAACAATGAGATTTTAGCGGCGGTTCAGTCATATAAATAACGTGGGGATTTACCATGTCTTGAACTCAAGCCGTGAACTCAAGTCATGGGAAATCCCCATGTAATATATATTCTAGTTGTTTGGTGCATATGAGGGTTTTCTTGTCAAGCCCAGGATCCCTGGATTTATTACAAATGAAGAGCCAGGATCTAGGTGAGCAATATATAGGGTGAATAATGGATGTTTTGGAGTGTATTTATTTCAAATAAAATTATTTATAAACTCATGTGTGTATGTTTTATTTGCTTTTTGCCATGGCACACTAAAGGTCCCAGTGGGCCCTGGGTGCCCAGGCATACTGGTATTTGTGGGTTTCCAAATGCCAGCATGCTCTGGCAGCCATGGGTATTCTGGTGCTTGTAGTACTACAAGCACCGGTATGCCCAAACACTTAATGGCACCCCGGGCATGTTGGGACCTGTAGTGCACCACAAACAAAATGTTTTTTAACATTTAAGTCATTATTATTACCCCACACCCACCACCCCAGAGGTGTGGGAAGAGCCCTAGTTCTATTCAGCATTGGTCTGGATAATCCTGGGCAACCCGCATGCTATTTGTCCCCTTGATTTTGCCAGACTAGACTGGCAGCACTAGAAGTGGTTAATATTTGTAGTTTTTTTTTATTTACTATTATTTATTTAATCATCAGCCTTTATGGAGCCGCACCCAGTGGTACAGTGAGTAAATTGATGTCACTGAAGGGGTGAAAAATTCTAATACAAGTGTGTTGTATATAATTGGATATTCTCTGTTAATTCTAAATGTCAGTTTTTTGACTTAACTTTATTGAACCATTGCATGTGACAGAAAAGCTGGTGAGTATATGTTGTAGCATACCAGAGAAAAGCTGGTACCATATGTTAGTTGAAAGGCTGGTCTTCAATTTTTATGGCATGTGAGAGAAACACTGGTGAGCAGGTAGATTACATGTGGACAAAAAGCTGGTGGGCACATTGAGTGGCATGTGAGAAAAAACTGGTTGGTATATAGGGTGGAAAGTCAGTTTAACATAAGGAGTGACATATTAGAGAAAAGCTGGTGGGCATATGGAGTGGCACCAGAGAAATAACCTGGTAGTAAATTAGGGAGGCATGTGAAAGAAAAGCTATTGAAAAGAGAATGATATTTTAAAGAAAAGCTGATGCAAAGGGTGATGGCATGCATAAAAAAAGCTGATGCGCAAGGGGTGAAGTCAGAAGAAAACTCGTGTGCAGGGTAAGTCCTATGAGAGAAAATCTGGTGTGCAGGGTTTGACATGTGTGAGAAACATGGTGCAGAGGGGGTGATGTGTGAGTAAAGTTGGTGTGCAGGGGGTGACATAAAAATAGATGGTGCACATAGGGGTAGCATGTGTGAAAATATCTTGTGTGTTGATGGTGACATGTAAAAAAATCTTGCATGTGAGGGTGACCTGTGAGAGTAATGTTTGTGCACAGAGCATTACATGCATTAAAAAAGATGGTGCGTAAGGGAGACATATGCAAGAAACACTAGTGGACAGAGAGGTATATGTGTGAACAGCTGGTACACACCGCATCACATGTGATCGAAAAGTTGGTGAGCAGGAGAGTATGTGTGAGAAAAATACATTATCTTAAAATAGAGGGTACTAGCTTTAAAGGACATCTGAGGAAAACTTACTTTACCAAAACAGTAGAAGATGGATGGAATAGTCATTGAAAAGAGGGAGTATAGCCTAATATAATGGAACAATTTAAACATGCTTGGTTATTAAGGATTAAGAAAAATAGTGGAAGCTAGATGGGTCAAGATGTTTCCTATTGAAACTCAAACTCCAAAAGCAATGAAATTACCACAGTTCAGACAGAAACCTTAATGAATGCATTCCTTGCACAATACAGACATGATATACCATCACATCCTTTATTTAACTGCAGATTCAGCATTATCATGGATTGAGACTGCTGTCATTATTAAAATGGTGGAGCTGCTAATTCACAGGATACACACATAGTTTTCTTACATTTTAGATGGTGTGTAAGTGTTACAAGCCTTAATTGGACATGTTAAACCATAAGGTTTTTTGCCTTTGAAATATATAAGTATGTCTGTTTGTATTTACTAGTCATTAGTAAGTCATTCATTCTTTACTTGTTGTATAGCTCTTAATAAGAAAGTAATAAGTAGCAATCTTTCTACAGTCATCTGAGGCCCCAGAACGCCATGCATGAATTGGTTCTAGGGATCCAAAATAAGTTTCTGCTCAGACTGAAATGAGCAGGGATGTTCCTTTCCTCTTTGCAGAAAGTGCAGAGTGGCGTACTGTTACATTAGTCAACTGAATTTTATTACCATATCAACAGTGGCCAAAGTGGACATTTAGCAGCACTGAAATGAAAATCTAGAAGTGATGGTATGGAAAATTCAATGTGAATATAAGTAAATGGAATTTGATAGTTTTACAAGGCAGTAGAAGAAGTGGCGGTATGGCACACCATTGCACGCACCCCCCACTTCGACCACTGTCTATAACAGTGTCATGAAACACTAGTTAGGCCTGAAAGCTATGTTACTCTGTTACATTATGTGTGGTTTCTTCTGTTTCTACTAAAATACAAACTAATGATTAATCCTGTGTATTCTTAAATCGACCTTGAATCGATGAATCTAAAAACAAGAAGTGTATATATAGTGAAGATCTGTATTACAATAGAAAATTACTCAGATAGAACTTCTGGTATCACACTCACGTGGTATGGATAAAAATAGGCCTTTCACAGATATGATGTGTTCAAATACCTTAAGAATCTTAGTGGATCTTTATGAGGATTTTTTATAGATGAAATCACATTACTATTTGTCCGTATTTCTTCAGATGTGAAATTAAGAAACTAATAAACTACTACATAGTGAAGTACTGTTAAATTCTCATTAAAAAACCCTACCATGCATAGTAAATGGAAAGTAAATGCAAAACGGAGAAAAACCTTTGTCCTGGTGAGTTTGATTCAAGGTCGATTTAAGAATACAATGGATTGGAGATTAGTTTCTAATTTAATGTGGACAATTACACTTTAATGGCCACTTTGTATTTTGATTTTATGTTTTAATTTATGTATTGTTTAGTGTCTTTGCGAGATTTATTTGTTTCACTTTAAAGGACAATGAATAGCTTGGTATAAATGCGTTCAGGTTAGGAAGTACTTTAAATCCTTTTTTACACATTAGTGTGTACTTAATATAATTGAACACAATTGAATGGATACTTGTTAAGAAGAGGATGAGAAATAGGTTGCAAACATATTTAAATACTAAACTAAACTTCATTAAAATATGCTCAGGGGAAAATCAAATACTTTTCTTACCTTTGTTGTATATTACCTACAAGATTTTGAAACAAAAAATTTTCTGCATAAACCAGCCACTAAAATAATGAGATATCAGTCATGTGAAATTGAGTTATAATCTTCCCTTATTACATGCATTCACCATTGTAGTAACCCACAGTGTCCTCTAATGTAACTTCTTATGTGACTGAGAGAGAACTGATTAGATAATTTATACACTGTTTGTCTCTGCATAATGTTCATACATTTAAAAAAATGACCTATTGGGAAATCATAATGTTTGAAATTGCGTAATTCTTTCTGAGCTCTTGGGCTTTGTTATAAAGTTTTATAAAATGTATCTTAGACAAAATGCTGTGTAAGTATAAATAGCTATTTTAATATTGTCTCTGCTAGAGTTGAGTGAAACTTTAGCAACTTTTCTCATGAATTGAATTTTGCAGCAGAACAAGCCAAATTGTATAGGTGGGACGTTTCGGCTATACAATGTTCAAGTTCTGATTTTGCCATTCTGCAAAATACTATTCTGCAATGTGTTTTTAAATGTGTATTTTGCTGAACTTCTAGTCATTAATAGACTGCTGTGTGGTTTAGTTGGGATAAGAATGGAAACATTTAAGGCAAAATTCTATCTGCAAACAGAAAAAAATCTGGCTGTCCCAAGACAGAAACAAGTAAATAAGTGCATTTTTGGAACTTTTTGCTTGACTCTAATGGCTTTTCTTGAGCACATAACACATATTTCATTCAAATATTCCCCTAATTACTGTACTTTTTTTTTATAATGGAGTGACTCCCAAACTTTGTGTCCTGAACTATTTATGAGAACAAATTCTCAATTCTGGGTTGAGAATTTAGTTTTCATAGCTGAAAAGTCTTAAGAGAAAAATGGAAATTAAATACATGGATGAGGATGATATGTAAACTATATTAATTAGAAATTAAATCCTTGGCCCCTGACGGGACCAGGAGGACATTATGGATATATATATAGGTCACAATTTAATAAGCTTAATAGATTAGATATTGGACATTGGACCTTTTATACAAAAAGAGAGCTCCAGATTACTGACTTCTGCTGTCTCACGGCATTCTAACCATACTACACCACCAGTAGCTCTATTGAAATGCCATTCATCTATGACTGTTTTATAATTGGAGGGTAATAATGCCTAACAATAGCCACCCACAATTTCCCCACCAGCATATACAATTGTTATTCCGCTAGCTTTAACATCATATGTTTTCCACACTTCTTAGATTGTAAGCTCATAAGGGTAGTGTCATCTTTACCTTCTGTTTCATGTCATTATATGTAATTTGTGTCATACCATTAACTCAATATACAGGGCTGCGAAATATGTCATGGCTTTAATTATACTACTACTAATAATAATAAAAATTTCAGATTTCTCTGATCTGTGCCCATAAGAATTCTGGGAAATAACATGGTCACTTTCTGCAATGTGGAACACGAAATTATGAGTTAGAAACATGTCAGTGGATAAAAAAATCCCACAAATGACAATGGGCTTGAGTCATTAAGGACAACAAGACAAAAAAAGAAGTACGTTTTCTCCTGGACAAACCATGTTACAAAGCAAGGGGTGCAAACTAGTTTACTTATTTATTTTGCACATAAAGAGAATACTGGCTGCATTTTCATGTAGCACTCATCTTGTGATTGGCTTAGTGGTGAAGATAGCATTTCTTTAAATTTAAAGTTGATCTAGAACATGCCCTACTGCAACTATAAATCTGTCCCCACATTTTAAAATACCTCCCCGTACAACATCGATTTGCCCAGATGCAAAGTTACTCTTTTTTCTTGCTTTGCTCTCCTTAGTTACTCAGACTCTAGATTTACTAAACTGCGGGTTTGAAAAAGTGGAGATGTTGCCTATAGCAACCAATCAGATTCTAGCTTTCATTTATTTAGTGCATTCTAGAAAATGACAGATAGAATCTGATTGGTTGCTATAGGAAACATCTCGACTTTTTCAAACCCGCAGTTTAGTAAATATACCCCTATGTGTTTTTTTTCCAGGTGACTTCGCCGTTTGAATAAAACTACGCTCAGTAAAATAATGATATAATACTTTTGTAAAACCATTGTAGTTTCACACATCTCTACATAAAATGAATTAAAAGAGATGGCAATATTTTAAACTAAGTTATATAACAAAAATAGATACACTGTTAAACATTTTTGCTTAATCAATATTTTTTTGATTTTCTATAGCAATATAACAGATCAATATGGGGTTGATTTATCAAACCTTTTAAAAAGTAAAGTGAAGGTATTGCCCATAGAAGCCAATCAGATTCTACCAAGTCTACCTATGCAGTATAGATTGTACTAGATAAATGATAGCTAGATTATGATTGGTTGCTATGGGCAACTCTTCCACTTTTACTTTTTAGAAGGTTTGATATATTTACCCTATCATCATTGTCATCACCATTTATTTATATAGCGCCACTAATTCCACAGCGCTGTACAGAGAACTCACTCACATCAGTCCCAGCCCCATTGGAGCTTACAGTTTAAAATTCCTAACACACACATGCAGACAGACATAGAGAGAGAGACTAGGGTTAGATTGATAGCAGCCAATTAACCTACTAGTATGTTTTTGGAGTGTGGGAGGAAACCTGAGCACCCAGAGGAAACCCACGCAAACATGGGGAGAGCATACAAACTCCACACAGATAAGGCCATAGAATAAATGACAAGTCTAGGTTACAATATGCATTCTTCATAGGTGTGACAGTCATATACTAACTATAATAATATATAATAATGTTAAACATTTTCATATAGGACAGAGCACCTGTAGCAAACATTCTATAAAGATAGCTATATATACTTCTCTTGTATGCCAGGGTATTATTTATTATATTCATTGCATTTAAAGGGCTAGATTTACTAAAAGATGTTCTTTTGGGTGGTTTTAAGCAACCTCACATATCCAGTGGTTTAGTGTTCCAAACGTCTGCATTAGTAATAGCATAGTTACTGGCTGAAATGTCAAACCCCAGGCAATGTGTGTCAGTTTCAAAACAGCTAAACCACCAGCGGTGTAGTCAAAACCACAAGAAGAAAGATTCTGATAGGCTAGATAACTCAAACTGCATGCTGCTTGAGCTATCTTGCCATTCAGAACATGAGAAGGAACCATTGACTTATAAGTTGTGGGTACAATCATTATTTATTGATTAAGGAAGGGGGGCAAAATTATTTATTTTTTTCTTCGTTCCTGTTGTCGTCCAAAACAGGAAAATCCCAATTAAAAAAATCCACGCACTGCAGCATCTAATACTAAATGAGTATGCCTTAGGCAGAGCCAAACTTTTCTTCACCACTAAGCCAATCACAAGCGTCCAACATGGGAAAATACTTGTGACTGGCTGAGCAGTTATGACATGCTGATTTGGTTGGGGTTGGATTTCAATATGACCAGAAGCAGGACTCACTCTTATGGTTTCCCTGCTATAGTGGAAACCAGCCCAGCCTTTCTAGCCTGGGATTGGCTTCCACTGTGAGAGGGATACCACACTTACAGTTTCCCTGATATAGAGGTAACTAGCCAAGTCTGTCCATTTTGGGATTGGTTTTCATTATGGCATGGTGACTCTCTTCATTCTTCCTGTTATAGTGGTACCCCGCCAAGGCTTTCTGTCACTTTAGCTGGTTTACAATTCTAATGGGGACATGCTCAATAATGTTTTCATGATTTATTAACTTATTAGCAAAGGTTTCCCATGCATTGGCTATTTATTTAAATTGGGATCTTATGCACACACTTGAAATTCCATTTACATTATTGGATCATTGAAATAATTGAGATAAGCTGCTGGTGAAAACATTTTTAAATGAATTAAAATTGTCGCAATTTGCTTGATTTTAGAATACAACCATAGTTTAATAGATAAGAGAGTTTGGTCAATTAATTCTGAATTTTTGGATGATTTGTGGTTATTTTAATTAATTTAAAACTGATGATACAAATCGATCATTACTAAATTCCCTCATAAGTTTGAGTAAAGTATTTGACTTTTGGATACAGAAAGACAATTTAAATATTTGTTCATGCAGCAAAAATGTTGTCTTGGGAACTCTCAAATTAGCCTAATCAATAAATAGTCTTAGAGCAAGCGTGAAACACTGTTACAAATTTATTGCAATATCAATTTTAAAAATTAAAATAGAAAATAAAAAATACATAGAATGTTTTGCAGTCAAATTATTTGAAAAATACAATACCTATTTAAAGCTGAATTATCACCTTGCAAAATATGTCCTTTGCCAGAGCCAGTACTTCTTCAAGCAGTTGCTTTCCTGGGGCTTACCCCCTTCTCTGACAGCCATGGTCATAAACCAAAGCTAAGTGTATGAGAGACAGATTATTATTATTATTATTATTATTATTATTATTATCGTAGATTTGTAAGGCACCACAGTGCTCCACAGTGCCGAACGGTAGGGAAGATAAGGACATACATAAAACAGGACATATGTAAAACAAGAACAAACAAGGCAGACAAAATGAATGAGGACATGAATACAAAGGGTATGGAGGACCCTGCTGATTAGAGAGCTTACATTCTATAGGGAAGAGGGCACAGCTGAAACAAGAGGAGCAAGTGTGGCTCAGATTGGAGATTGGGATAGTTGTGAGGGTGCATTAGTGTGAATACTGTTATCAAGGACAAGGTCACCTCTAAAAAAGAGATGGGTTTTCAAAGAGCATGCAAAGATTTGAAGGCTGTAGGGAATTCCATAGGTGGGGAGTAGCACAGGAGAAGTCTTGTAGGCGGGAGTGAGAGGTGGTTATCGAGACAAGGCGCAAGTCAGATGTAGATCTAAGAGGGCAGGAGGGAGAGTATTTTGATATGATAGTTGAGATGTATGCAGGGGTGTTGTTGTTGAGGGCTTTGAAGGTAAGGGTGAGTAATTTGAACTTGATTCTGGAGGACACAGGGAGTCAGTGTAGGGATTTGCAAAGTGGTGCAGCAGATGTGGAGCAATGAGAGGAAGATTAGTCTTGCAGCAGCATTTAGGATGGATTGAAGTGTGGATATATGGGTGTCAGGAATGCCAGATAGGTTGCAATAGTCAAGGCGGGAGATGATGAGAGAATGGATAAGAGTTTTGGTAGTATGTTGACTAAGAAAAGGGTGTATTCTGGCAAAAATTTTAAGGTGGAGTTGACAGGACTGGGAGAGAGTCTAGATGTGCTAAATAAAGCAGAGGGTGGAGTCAAGTGTGACACCAAGACAGCGGGCTTGGGAAACTGAGGAAATTGTGGTATTATTGACATTGAAGGAGATTTGAGGGCAGGTGGTGACTCTGGCAGAAGGGAAGACAATAAGTTCTGTTTTGGACATGTTGTGCTTTAGGTAGCTTTGGGACATCCATGTGGAGATAGCAGGAAGATAGTTGGTTACACAAGATAATATGGAAAGAGAGAGGTCAGGGGAAGAGATAAAGATTCGGGTGTCATCAGTGTAGAGGTGGTGTTGGAGGCCGAATGAGCGAATTAGTGCACCAAGTGGAGAGGTGTACAATGAAAAAAGTAAAGAGCCAACAACAGAGCCTTGAGGGACCCCAACAGATAGTGGGAGTGGAGGGGAGGATGTGCCAGAGGTAGAAACACTAAAGGAGCGGTTCAATAGGTAGGAAGTGAACCAGGAAAGGACTGGGTCATGAAGGCCAATGGAGTGAATGGTGTATAGGAGAAGAGCGTGATCAATGGTATCAAAAGCAGCAGAGAGGTCTAGGAGAATAAGTATGCAAAAATTACCATTAGATTTTGCAGTAAGTAGATCATTGGTCACTTTTGTGCGAGCAGTTTCAGTGGAATGTTGGGGGCGGAAGCCTGATTGCAGAGAGTCGAGAATGGAACGAGAGGAGAGAAAGTGAGACAGGCATTTGTACACTAATGCTCAAGTAGTTTGGAGGCAAATTGTAACTACTATTTGGGCCTATTGCTCCCTCCCCCCTCCCAAAGCCAGTGACTAGAGATTTAGATATTTTTATGTGTTGATCACAAAGAATGCTAAAAAAAATACAAATTAAAGGGCTCCCTTGCTGACGATGGTGGTCTATTTTTTATAGGTGTATCAAATATTCAGTTTTTATCATGAAGCATATCAAATGGATCTAATAGCGCAATATAGTGGTTAAACGGTAACAATACTTGGGATCTAGGTTTGGTTATTAGAAATATTAGGCGTGGTGAATCAAGTGTAGACTCTTTATAAAATTCCCACTAATCTCCAGAGAGCCATTTTTATGTGAGAGTAATGTAGACTATGTATGAAGCTAGGATTTAACATGGATTTAATTTTTGTAATTTTTGTATAGAGCATAGTGAATATTAATTCTAGAACACCAGAGTACCTTGTTAGCAGACACATTGATATACCTGATGCATAAAAATGGTGATGATGGAGAGAAGACGAGCAGTTGGAGAAATCTTTTATTCTTCCTTCACTGGACTTAATGCTCAAGATATTGGAGAAAATGTTTGCATAGGATATCAAAGTGCATGAAAAAGAGCAGATAACACCATTTTTACACTGAATGCTATATAAAAGATTCCTGTGTTCAAGCAGGAGATCTTAGTCCGAGATTTAGCCTCTCAGAAGAATTGGTGAACTGTATTAGAACGACAGGAGGACATTTTTAAAACTGACAATGTAAATACTAATGAATCCAAATATGTACATACTTGCCCATATTCCAATAGTTTTCAGGGTACAATTTCTCCTACTTCTGATATGGTGATATTGCAAAAGAATACTTATAGTAACATCTCAGTCCCACACCACAATCAATAACAGAATATACTCTGCAGTGGCCATAGCAATGAATAATGACAGTCATACCCACATAGTAACATATCCAGCAGTTTAGGAACATTGTTGTGTAAAATATGTCTACAAGTGACAAATTGCAGATAAAGAGATACATTGAATTATGCAAATGTGGCTTCAGTTCTATACTCCACTAGTACTTCAACCAAATATATCAATAAAAATAAACTGAAAATAAAGGGTTTATTTTTTGTTTTACCAGAAATGTCAGAAAACTTAAGATATTCCATAGATGTCTGATTTTGCATCAGCATTTTCTTGCTGCTTTAGGAAAAAAATTTTTTTTGCAGAAGATATTTTATTTCTTATAGATACAGTCAAAACTGCTCTCAACACAATCCACATTTTCACTAAAACTACTCTTGTCTCTTATAATTACCCAGTTCTTCTTTGATCTTGATGGCTCTCTATATAGCAGCAGACTCACTTCAGCCATAAATAAAACAGCTCCTGCCACCATATATAATCTTCAGTATGCCAAACCTTAACTTTATACCTGCCAAATACACCAACTACCTGCAAAGTGCTCCCACATTGCTAAGCACCACAGGAATAAATTTCACTTCAACGCCAAATTCCTTCAATATAGATTTATCTTTTTTTCTTACAAAGTCTTTTCACTTGTAAAGCAAACATTACTCCACTTCTCCAATATCCCACCAGCCTTCTAACTGCCGACTCATCTTTGCCACTTTAAACTCTCTTCTCTACCCACATGCACTATCTCACCCTTCCTCCCTAAGACAAGAATGACAACATTCAACAGGCTAGATCGCCATGCCAGAACCCAAACACACTGCACACATTCTTGTTCTATCCATTCAATTTATTCTATCCTTTAATCAAGGACAAAATCTCTGCATTCATCTCATCATCTTACTCCTCAACCTTTCTCTCCCCACTGACACATTTGTATCCTCCTTTAAAAACATGCACCTCTTGTCAATTCTAAAACAAAATAAATTGGCCCAGCATCTCCAACTACTATCTTCTTTCTCTCTTCCTCTTTGCCTTGAAACTACTTGAGCAACTTGTGTACAACCAACCCTCTCTCTTTCATTTCTCTCATTTCCATCTTGACACGCTATGAAATCGGGCTTTCACCCTCACTGAGACTACATTCACAACAGTGGCTACTACTCTGTTTACAGTAAGATCTAAAGAGTAGAGAATAGGTCAAGAGGGAGTGTATCTCATGATGAGATCAGAGATGTATGAGCTGGTGAGGACTTTGAAGGTTAGGGTGAGTAGCTTCAATCGAGTAGCTTCAATTGAATTTCAAATAACAATTATAAAAAAGTAAAAAAAAATAATGTTGTGTACCCTGTGTCTATATGTGAATATAAGACATAAAAATATTTCTTTATAGTTGATATGGACCACCAGGACAGAATACCTGACCAAACTCTAGAAGGACATCAGCACAAAGTCATTTTTGAGCAGTGTTCAAGGTGAGCAAATGGTAGTTGTCCAGTTGAGTGTTAAAATATGTTGTGTCCCATTTAATTGTTAAAATTAACTAAATTTTGAATCCGTTCTTCATTTAGATATCATCGTCATTTCAGAGGAAAGTTTGGAAGGAAAGAAATAGGGGTCAAGCATTTAAAATTCTCATGCTTCAGGAGATGCAAAAGGAGTGGCCAAAAAGATGTCAAAGTTGCAAGAGTATCTCTACACATTGAGGGGAAACATTATTGATGTGAGAAAAAAATTGTTTAACTCGAATAAAAATGTTTTGATTTGTATCACATGTATGAGAAAATATTGCTAGAAGGCTCTAGCCATCTGATAAGTTAATTCTCAATATGGTGCAGTCATTGTGAAATCATATACAGCATTTAATCATAGTAAAATTTTATATAGCATTCAATAAATAGTCAGATCATAAATTCCATTCAATCATAGTGTAATGATATATAGCACTCAATCATAGTTAAATCAGATAATTCAAATATGTGGCTTTATAGACTCCTTGTGTTTGATTACAGTTTAGTAATTTGTTTATCACTTCACTACATCTTTCATTACTATACAACATTTATTTATGGGTATATGCATATATAATATGTTCATATAATGTCATAAAAATTATATAAATCATATATATTTAAGGCATACATATAGGACCACAGTAGAGAATACCTGTTGTACACTTTGTACAGTATATGTACTTGAAATGGCCAATATGTATGCTTTGATTACTGAGATCTTTATTGTAAGCAGGTCATATATGTATATCTTGTTATGTATCAATCATTAAATGCTGTACTCTTGACAAGTGTGAAAGACAATTTATAAAAAAAAATTATCAGTTGGAAAATAAGCCTGAAATAAAGGACTACACAGTGGATGTATGATTACAGACGCAGGGTCTAAACAGGTAAAACGAACCCAAGGACTTGATTTAGCTCCAGTGTATATATATATATATATAGGACACGGACTGGTTTGATGGACATACTTTTTTATTATATATAAATGGATATAAATGTATATCATCTAGAGGCGCACTGTATAATTGTATGTTTATATATATATATATATATATATATATATATATATATAAATATATATATATATAGAATATTTAATTGTACATGTGTTTACAATTCATGTTATATACACTTGGACACAGGAACTAAAAGATGACATATAGAGCATGTAAAAACATATATTATTGTTTCGCTATGAAAAGATCATTGCATTTCCATGTGCTTATGTTGTACTTTTATACATTAGAGCACGTAATCAACATCATAAATTTAAATATGATTTAAAATATGCACGCCCCCAAAGGCACCGGTGTTGGAGGAACTATCTGCACAAATGTTGAACAGACAGTAGTGGGAGCGTACACAATTCCATATTTGCATGAAATCATTCCATTATTGATCATGATTTTTGGGAAATTTATAAAACCAAATTAGATGATACAATGTGTTTTCATATGATAACTCATGATTGTGGGAGCAAAAACACCCATGCAATATACAACCAAACGGTCGTTTATCCGGTTATCTGCACACTAATTGCATCTGTGTGTACCCAGCATAAGAGGTCGGGTAATCTACTAATGAAATGTATAGAAGATTTATTTATTTCTTTACTAAGTATACAATCAGTGAATGCAGTAAACTCACATTTTACATAGCAAACACTGCTTTAGGAACATTTAACATGGTTTGCAAAAAAAAACATTAAATGCCAAAGAAGTTTTATTTCTATATTTATGTAATGTATGTATTATCTTGATTGCACTTTTTTAAACTTCACAGCCAAAGCCCAGGAAACTTAGATGACACGTGATGTAATATCAAAGCATTATTTTTTTTCAATATCTGTGAACACCGTAATGAGATATACACAGTATAAATTCTCAGGTATGTTTCTTTCCTCACAGGTGCAGTAACAGAACTCTGCCATTTCAAAGGTGAGTCACATTCTATTTGTTATACTTCAGTGAACAGAGTGGTAGGTAAAATAAAGATGAAATATTATACTTTTACATAAGGTAACCCATAGTATTGAGAGTCGAGCTTTGTTAAAGTGAAGTGTCATTTACAGTATATGCCATATGTCACTGGTTCCCGACAGTTCTCATATTATAACACACCTGCCAACGTGCTTTGGTTTTCATTGTTTAGTTTTTGACTACCCGCCCATGGTAAAATACTTCATGCACATATCTATTGTATAGCTCCACCTGGGAATGTTACAGAAAAGAGAAAAGTGCATAAATGGGAATTTTTATAACAGTAAGCTGAAATTGGCATTGCCTGCCCCAAGAGCTTACAATCTAAATCTTACACAACAACAAAAACAGATTTACTATGGAGAATCCTCAAAACAGTGTTAAAAACATGTGTATGAAGGGGATCATTTTCATTACATCTGCCATGAATCAAGCATCCTTTCATTGCTGCCTAAGCAAAAGGAGACTGAGTTAAGGATAAGCAAAATACTTATTTCAATTAGATCATATTTAAGTTTTAAATTTAAAAGCACAAATGGTGGGATTGTGAGATATAATTTCATAGTAATGGTTACATTAAACAACCATAAAACCATAATTTAACACAATATTTACTTTATTTTTATATATGGATATATAATATTCATATATAAATATAAATATATATTATGGTAAATTGTCATATACAGTGTATATACATATATATATATATATATATAGCAATGCTTAACAAAAAAAGATATATGGCCAACGACTACTAGACATGTTTCTCTGCATTCCATGGCTTTGTCAGGGAACCTGGTATCAGACACTAAAGGAAGCCACTGCTCCACTATTACTATATTTATGCTACCTAATTTTAATAGTAGCCAATTGAGGAGCATTTCCATATATTGTGCATATTGGCACAACCAACAAATGCAATTCTGGCAATGGAGAGGTGTGTGATACCGGTGGTAGTCATTAAAATGGCACTTTAAATGCCGACACACTTTATAACTACAAAACAATACCGATTACCATTACACAGACAACCAGGAAATATGTACTTACCATATAAGAGACATGCACTGGATCCGTCATCTTCAATGGCATCCAAATGTAAAATGCGACTGAAATAAATATGTACAGTCACAAATGACGTCACTAACAATGGACACAGTAAAAACGCGACTTTTAAAGCGGCAATGGCTGGCCCCACCGTCTGTATAATGTAATCTAGGTGGTGGGGCCAATCATTGCCGCTTTAAATCACTTTACATCACTTATGCCCTGCTATGTTGATCCTTGCCAGTACTCCTGCTATTGTTATTTTTACTATAAATATGGGAATTTTTGCACTGAAGATTTTTCACCTCATCCTTGGACATTGAAAGCGTCAGGACACAGTGACCATTGACCCTCAGGACCTTTCAGGGTGTGGGGGTTCCCTGAGTTGTATGTTGGAGTTGATGATTTTACTGAAACCATCTTGCTAGGGCATGATGACAGAATTCAGACTATGAGTGAAAGAATCAAAATTGATTCTTCTTTTTTGGGAAATTAGTTGATTTAGATATATATTGGGCACAGAACTGGTAATTTTGGGGTTCAGACAATTTGTTTTAAACTCCCCAAGAACCAATGATTTACTTCTGTATTATGATAAAGGTGCAGAAAGTGTATAATATCTATTAGGAAATGGACAGAGGTTCATGAGGTCAATAATGAAGGGAATGGAAGGAAAGACAAACATTGTCAGTGAAGTATTCAAATATAGATGGAGCACAGTCATCTAAATAGAATATAAAATACAACTCCCTTAATCTCCTTGTCCTATGAAAATAGTTAAATTATGTTGTATCTTGTGAGAGAGGTATAGTAGCCACATCTGGTAGACTTATGAATAGATGGGGAACTTGCTTTTAGCACGTGTCACCAATAGTCACTAGAAATCACAAAACTTTTATGTTAATCAGGATAAATAAGTACATAATGTACAGGAAGGGGATTGTTGTACAGGGTTACAGTGGTTAGAGAGTAAGAAACAGCTGGTAATAAATACAGCAAGTAACATTCTTGTACTGTAGATTATAGAAGAGAATAAATGCTGTTAGAAACGAAATGCAAAAAAGTTGATGCATAATGAGCGCAATTTGTGTTTGTTTTAAAACGCTTGTAAATTGTCTCTGCTTACTCCAGAGCTCATCAAGGGGTGGATCTGAAGATATGTCTGGTGATGAATACGGTGTAGGTCTGTTCTACTGTACTACAGAAGCCACTGCAGGATACGTCCAATACCTATGTGGGATAAAAATTCTGAAAAGAACAAACAGAGAAAAGAAATTCTATTAAGGTCACTTGGTAATAATATAGGCATTAATGATAAAACATTAAAGTAATAAATAAAACTATAAAATAAACAAGTTTTCTTGCAATAAATACATGTATTAGGATGTTTTGTAATGTCTATTGTACATGAAATACATTTTACAGTTGCTACTTATCGCATACACCTGTTATACCATGCATACGCAGCCGTCATCATTAGTAAGTTGCGCTTAGACTTGCCCTGTAACTGGAGCAAGAGATATGGCTGTAAAACAAGCACTTTTGAGATGCCCAAAGCTTGAATCGAATGTGGCTATGTGCACTCGAGCTTGGTATGTACATTGACTATGGCCAAATATCCCTTCCCCTCCCCATTCCCTTCCCGAAATCATAGGCTGTAGCAAGTGTCTTTTGCATTCAAAGATGAACTGAACGTTGCTGCTTTCGGTGGCATATGGTCAGGTTCTGGGCATGCACAGAGTGATTTAGTGCCCGATACGCACAAAATCGGCAGATACATGCCTTGATGAACAATAATAGCAACGTATAATAACATATAATGACGTATAATAACAGCAACATTATATGTTACAGTAAACAACATAAGTAAAACATGCCTCACATACCTGTACATGTCACAAATACCAAACTTAAAACATTTATTTTTTTATATGTTTTCTTTTTCTTTTTGGGGTGAGGATTAAGATTATGGGGTTTTCTCTGCTAAAAGTACTAAGGTTCTTATCTGAAATTTATAAATATCTCATCTTCAGTGTTTCCCAATATTCGAATATTGGGACTTGTACTATATAGAGATCGCTCGTGTAGCTTGTAATTATTAACATTTTTTTGTGATTTTCTTCTTAGTTTATGGACTTTAAGCTCTGAGTTTAGTAATTTTTATGTTTTGTGTTGGCTGCTGAGCTAGCATAACCAGGATAGAATTTAAGAAAACAAATGAAATAAGTGGGGTAAGAGGAAATCTGAGACTTTTTCAGAACTGGTATCCCTGTACTCCAAACAAATTGTACTCGACTTCTCACTTATGACCTATTATGCACTGCCAGTCATCCAATGCTATGATTTCACTGATGCATCAGCTACTTTAAGTAACAATAAAACACAATTTCTTATACCAAACCCTCTGACCTACAGTTTAGCTTTGGTATGCTATAAGCTGGCCCAGGAACAGTGGAGGCAAGTCCAAAACCTTTTGTTGACTGTGCAGACATAAGGAAGAAAATTCTTTCTAAGCTTTGTTCTCTGTTAGTTGGTACTGTGGCTACCACCCATGGAGTAGAAGCATATGAAGGGAGGATACATGACCATTAAAGCATACCAGGTCAATACTTCAAGTCAAATGCTGAAAATGCTGAGAAAGCTGTACAAAAAGCAGAACAGCAATGGTAGCAAAAAGATGGTATCCAATCATAAATGTGTACTGAGTCCTGTGATCTTTGAGTAATCCTTTCAGCAGCCCATAAGCCATTAGTTAGCAAAGAGCATGAGTGCATCAATTATGTCATTGTTACAGACTGTGACTCTCGAAAGAGAAAAAGAGAGGTATTCTGTAGCTAAATCTGCAGCCTAGAGCAGTCCCTTGTACAACTAATGGACACTTTGGAGATCATGTACGAAATAAAAAAAATGATAACTCTGCAGTGCAAATACATCTTTGAACCCGCCGTACCCATTGATTGCAAATGCATCAAGACATACGACAAGGTGCGTAGGTTTGTTAATAAAGATGACTATATGTACTGAGGAACAGAAGGTTGAATATCTAGAGGGGAGGTATTGGGTAGAGTTTTTTTCTACAGATACCATCATATTGATACATTTAGTATTCACCTAAAATAGGCACTTGCTGATCACAAAAAATTACTTATGTAACTTGTCCATTCTTTTCAATTCTGCATTTATCTTCAATCTTCCCCAAGTGATTACTTGGTAGGTGATGTAATTGCAAAGTATTGTTATTTTCCCTGTAGGCATTGTCTGAATGCTCTATAGAGATCTGTACAACATAAATTCTCAGCTCAATCATCTCCCAACAATCCTTTCCCAACAAGAGTTGCATCAAGAAACACTGTATGTAATTCTAACATTGAGTCATGTTCTGTTGGCTTCTGTCATCCCATAATACAAAGGGACATTGTTAAGGTGGGTATTATTACTCTGCTAAATTTGCCCTATGTTTATTATGAACCAGATGTGACAAAGAAAAATGCATTATGGGCAAAATCTCAGAAAAGAAAACATTGGCCATTTCTTGAAATATCTCTACAATTCATTCTCCAAAATGGATCTAAAAAATAGAAGATATTGTTTTACTGTAATTTTTTCATGGCAAAAACATAATGTAACTCTATTAGTGGCACACTATATGCAGTCTATTAAGTATGATGCTTTTAAAGTATATTGTGAACAATGATTGTTATTTGTGGCAGTGAAGATACCACCTCATAACTGGGCAGAGACACAACTATTGATTGCAATAGTGGGGACTCCAAGGTGTAAATGGGTAAGGTTCCCACTGAAAGAATGACCTTTGTCCAAAATTAACCTCTTTATCTATGGGTGGTTCTTATTCTGTATTGGAAAAAAAAACCTACAAAAAACAATTCTACATCCAATGCTTTTTTTAGGAATAATACTAACCTCAATACATTTTGTGTTTTGTTTTTTGTCAGCAATCAGTGCAGTAGACCAATCATCATCAGTGCCAAGTCTATTAGGCTCTTAATGCAGCACAGCGGGCCATGGACTAATTCAAACACCAGTGTGAACAACACACACTTTGTCATCAGTCTGCATCATCTCTAGTTAAAACTGCAGTGTACATTATATTATTTATTTGCTTTATCTTCCTTGTAGTTATAAAAATGACCAGTGGAATAATATTCTCTTTTTAAATTGGCCATAAAATTGTAATGGAGAATTGCACTGTGAAATATTTTCACATTATGGCATTTTCCAGTAATTCAGAAGATAAACCTTTCATTACCAGTTTATTTTTCTTGTTGTACCTTAGTGGAGTGCTGGTGAATTCTGCTATTATCACAGTGATATGTTCAGATCCTCACCTAAAGACGCCTTTGTATCTCTTTCTCTGCAATTTGTCTGTTGTAGATATCTGTTATACAACAGTCACTGTCCCAAACCTGTTAGTAATGTTACTATCCGGAAATAACAAAATATCCTTAACACAGTGCTTCACCCAAATGTTTTTCCTTATATTTGTTGCCAGCACAGAGGATATGCTATTAACTGCTATGGCATATGACCGATTTGTTGCTATATGTAACCCTTTACACTATCATCATATTTTGTGTAGGAAAAACTGTACCCTACTCATGATTGGAATATTGGTAACATCATTTTTAAATTCTTTATTATTTATAACTTCAGCTTTAAACATGTCCTTCTGTTATTCAATTACAATTCACAAATTCTTCTGTGATCCAAAAGCTTTGACTGAGATCTCAAGCGCAGGTACTGAGTTATTTTATATAGTAGTGGTTTTAGAAACAGTGTTTCTGGGGTTTGGTCCATTTCTTTGCAGCTTGATGTCTTATGTAAAAATTATCTCTATTATCTTGTGCATAAAAACAAATGACGGAAGAAGAAAAGCCTTCTCCACCTGTTCATCCCACCTCATGGTCATCATAATGTACTATGGAACATCCGCGTCGGTTTATTTAAAGCCTCCATCGAACCACACAGATGTCTTAGAGCAGGTCTTTACTGTGATGTATGCTACCATTGCGCCCATGCTAAACCCTCTAATATACAGTCTACAAAATAAAGACATAAAAATAGCACTAAAGAGATTATTTGGGGTTAAATCAAGAATGTGAATATTTTGAAATGTCATTATTGTTATATATGACTGTATGTCGTGCAGTAATAAAATAAAACCTATAAAGTGATGTATTTAATTATAGATATAGATTTTAGTCATTGAGTCTCATGTTAAATATTAAAGTTTTATGAAATCCCATCAATTTTGTTCACTATGAATCTGATCGATTTTTTTGAACCATTGTGAAATTGATTTTAAAAAAAACTCTACAAATAACTTGGTGGTTTTGCTTAGTTAGGTTTGTATTTAGAAAAATGTTTTGATTTCTTGTGCCGCTTTCATATGTTCAGTAATTAATTTTTTGTTGGATTTTGGTACCTTGTAACTTAAAGTGCATTTATTTTTATATTTTTTGCATAAGTTCTTATTTTATGTAAATGTATTTTTTTATGTATTCATCCAAAGGGATAGAGAAAACAAAAAAGGAAAAGTAGGGAGAAGCAAATAAACAGTAGAAAGTCCATTTTTTTTTCCATAATGTGATGTGTTGTTGCTCAACTGTGTAGAACAGGCAGTAATATATAGGACATGGAATCCTTTGAAGAATGAAAACCACTCAGGAGCAACTTGATTATTATATAGTAAAACTTTATATAAACAATTGCAAGATCACACTTACAGTGCAAATGCCAGCATTAAACATTGGATAAGAGTAGGTAAGAGGTTGTTATCAGACGAGCAGATATGGATCTAGAAAGTTAATGTCTGTCAGTGTCTGCAAGCAGAATAGGACCAAGGCTCAACTGGTTTTTCAACACAAAGACCAAATCTTCAGGCTTTGTAAGAGTTAAAAATGTGGATGCCTTTTAAAATGCTCTCTAATTAATCAGATATCAATAGGAAAGTACATAGTTTTGTATATCCCTAATCAAATTGAATACATATGTAAACAGTAATGTGATTCAATATTATATAATCTTATAAAACATCATACAGTAAATCTACAATAGTATAATTACTTTGTTATAAATATACAAGTAACTTTTGTTATATGAAACATTGCTATAACATAATATTGGAGACTGGTATTGCATTACATCTCCAAAGTTCCTCGTTCATTCTAAACAGCAGCACCCTTCCTATAGCTCCCAAAATCCTTGTATGTTGCTAATAGGAGTCAAGAGGATCCCCAAAGTCAGTCAGTTGAGCAATTCAAGCAATCCTAGAAATCCCCCAGGGCAGGTTGGGACATGGAAACAAGAAAACCTCTAAAAATGTGTAACGTTCTTCAAATTTAAACCACAATCATACAGTAAAATCCTGCTCACCTATAAGCAGCCTCATATGTGTGTATCATGAAATCCTTTTTCGATTGATGGCAATGCCTTAAAGTTTGGGGAAGAACATGGGCAAATAACAATCATATGGTGCAGTACTGCGGTATAATACTTTTATAAACAGAAAAACAAATAAATATAATAAAAATTAATTCAATGAAGCTTCATATGCTTGATATATTTTTTCTCACTTGGAACGGAGTCACTTATTTATAAATAGAGTATTTATTCTGCTAATATACTATACTAGTAGATACCTTTTCATCTGATTCACAGTAACTGACATACAACAGGTGCATGTGAGGATGACTGCCCCATTATTACACTGACAAGCTAGTGCACTAACTTGTAATTTTATTGCACAATTTGTGCTTTAGTGTAGCTCCACTACCACATTGCTTGTCTAATGTTAGGCAGACATGGTTATATTAAAAGGGATAAAACCACCAAAACCATATTATGTTAATGTTTTTCTCAAATCAAAACTAACTTATGAGCGAAAGGCTTTTCACTGTCCAGATGTCAAAAAATGTAAAGGAAACTGTCATGCTGGAAATCTAAATTACCTATAGAACGTGAAAATAATGAGCAATTATTATTAAGTCTGAATTTTGCACTATGTATATTGCAAATATGAAATGTTGTTGTTAATAATGGATTATATTTTATATCTTTAGGAATTTCTTGTAAATTAATGTAGATGCATATTTGAAAAAAAAAATGTTTTTCATAGGTGGTGTATGTGTAGAGGTCTTGGTTATGAAGCCAATCTCGTAAATCCCATAATAAAGTAACATAGTTATACAAGTTTATGTTAGAGAAAAATATTATTATCTCAAAATTTGCTTTGTTGTAATAACTAGTTCTCTGTTTTTTATTGTACCAGAGAAAGGGGTATATTTACTATGTGGCGGTTTTGCAGAACTGCCGATTCCAGGCGCTTTGAAATGATTTTTATAACGGCACTTTTATTAAAGACAAAGCCTATCAGGTTATGTCTTTAATAAAATTGCCGTCATAAAAAAATCAATTTAAAGTGCAGGAAATCGGTGGTTCTATGTAACTGCCGCATAGTAAATAGACTCCAAAGGCTCTCAAATATGACAAAAGTACTTTTCCATATTTCTTAGTAAGAATAATTAATGAAACTTGAAATGGGTATAATCATTTAGAATTGCATTTATTTTTATTAGATAAATTCCAGTTAAGATAATTCTATGTTGTCATGTCCTTTTCCTGCCCTGTTTCCATTGTTTACCCCATATTAATGGGGTAAACAATGGTAGTCCAAGTCATTGGTTCCATGTGGACATATTAATGATAATATTAAGAGACATTGCTACTGATTTTTCCATTTTTATTAGAAACCCTGAGACTGCACCATCAATTGGGTTGCTTGTTGCAATTTCACTATTCTTTTACCCTTAAAAACCAACATATTGTTAAACTAAAAGTGGGAAACCATGATGGTTTCCCACTTTCTGTTTAGCAATGTATTGGTTTTTAATTGTGAATGGAATGAGTGAAGACGAGACTCATTCCATTCACAATAAAATGGTAGGGGCTGTATCATAAAAGATTTGAGTTATGAGAATTTCCGGCTACTAGCTTGGTAAGCCAAATTATTCAGCAATTGAGACTATGAAATCCTATAGAAGGTCTTCACCACATCTGAGACCAGCACAGTATTCAATGAGTAAGAGATAATAAGGTCACCTCTGCTGTTGTTGCAGTGTGAATTCCCTTAGACAAGTGCATACTGTGTGTTAATCCTAATTGGTGCAAAGTTTATAAATATGGAAGACTTTGGAAGAATTAGTCTAGTAGCAATTAAAGATAATAGTTTGAAATCCTTTTTAAACAAAAAGTATAGGAAAATGTTATATTTATTCTAGATATTTACATAGCTTGACAATAAAATAGTATGTGCATCAGCAGTTTGCAGCACTTTATTTTAGCTGTCATTTGGTTCATCTACATCAGTGATTTATTAAGTGATTAAAAGAAACGATCTATAATAATAACCAACAATTGAGTGATTAAATAGTATATACTTAGCTGCAAACATTTGATGCCAGTCAGTGTGCCCCCTCTGTCTCATTTCGGACACCAGATTTCTTTAGAGAGAAGACTTCTGGAGATCAATCATTTCAATCTGGTCCTTCTTGGCCATTCTTTCTTTGATTAACTCACTCTTACATAGATGTTATGTGAACGATATAAGGTAATAATACAAATGTACATATATGATTTTCTTAGCAGGGCATGGTTACAGCATTCCAGCAGAAACAATAGCTTACAGTATATATTGAAGGAATATAGCAACTTAACAAGCAATATTGCTGTTTAACCCTTACAATCCACTGTGGATTTATTTGGACTATTTACCATTTTGATTATATGAGGTGCAATCAGCATATCATCTCACTGTTTTAAATGGCAACATCTCTACAGGTTTAAAACAGCATTTATCAAGAATACAAAAATAATTTTAAACATAATCCAGATTGCAGATATTACCACTATAATATTTTAAATACTGTGAAAAATTCCTCCTAGCCATCCAATGAACCAATTGGAAGAGATTAACCAGCTGAACCAACTACCATCTAGATCTTGTTTAGGCTGATTACAATTTTCTTTAAATTCTTTTAATTGTTTAACTATGAGTACATGTCCTGTAATTAAATCAGTAAAATGATCAGGGATCTAACTACAGCAGACAGGGTCTACTATTTGACCGAAACCCCCTTGTGCTGTTGTTTTTTAGTTCAGTACCAAATTATGGTGACTTAACACTTTTCACAGAGTGTCACTTAATACCTATGTGATGTCCAACATCTCAGCAGTTACATTGTCAAATAATTTGGCACAATCTTCTAATTGATGCATATTTGTCACAGAACCCCAGATATTGACAAAATGAATCCCATTTTTCTATACCAAGGTTAATATATTAAATCATGACTGTGCTGTCATTTAATTGCTCTTTTTTCATCATATGGTGTGGGACAGCTCTTAAATCTATGGAGTCTTGTATCCATGTAGACATAGACAATTGAGCTAGGGTACCTGTACCTCTTACAGGTAAAAATCGATATGCCTTATGACCACACACACATACTAGAACCCTTTGGGTAGCTTCTGTTGTTCCTAAAATACTATATCTCTTGTATATCATAATAATCTTGATATGTTCAATGTCTGGAGACCAATTGTACACTGAAGGTTTTGCATTCATTATATTATGTCCACACCAGATACCATTATTATCATTAATTGTTTGATTAAACAACTGATGCCATTAGGATTATGTGATATTATATGTTAAATCCCACATTAAATTATTATTTTTATGCTGATTATAAGCACAGTTAACAGATATCTGTTTAGCACCCAAATCCTTATCAATAATACTTACTCATATGCACTTAGTGGCTGAAGATGCTGTACTGCATATCTGTACGGGTTAATCAGTTATTACTACGGTGTTTGCTTTCCACCGGGAAGGAGCTGTCAAACCAACTACATATAAAGAAACTTTGGGATTATTATTAGTTTGTTGGAAATGTCCAATCTTTATGCTCTGGTAATGACAATTTATTCTAGCTTACTGGTGTATCTATCTAAGGTAAAGTTCCTGCAGATATTGGTGAATGTGTGCAAATCCATCAATTGTTTAGGTTGGTGCCTTCAATCAGCCGATGATGCACTTGGAAAAATGAACTATCCCACTCCTTATTCAACTCTTTTAGTTCTCTTGTTCCTCTTACCAGATTATCATTCTTGGGATTATTAATGGAAGTATCTGAAGTCAGTTCAATAATTAAATATATTAAAGCAGTTAGGAAAGGCAAACGTAACAGAGCCCATAGCTTCTTGTCAGGATTGGTTCCGAACAAGGCACTGAGAAGATTTATCTGTATTCTATCCTTATCTGGGATACAACCTAGAAGTAGGAACTTATACAGGGTTAGTTTCACCATCAATCAAAACATAATAGGTGTGTCCTAGCCCTGCAGTCACTACTTCCACTTTTTCGTGTTCTCTCTGAGTACCTCATAAGCATTTTATTAAGATGCACTTGTTATGAGGAAGAGCACCTTTTTTGTATTCATTTATCCCTTGAAAATCCATTATGGTACAAACTTTGAAACAGGTGGGGCTAGAACTGCAAGTAGCCTATGAGATAATCAGAATATTTACTGCTGCAAGTTATGAGTGCTATGATCTTGTGGACACTTACAATTCTACAAGCTTGTCACCATGCACAAGCAGTTAGGGGATGCTAGTTTTGTGACTGGCAGTTCCACACTTATAATTAATGTCTTTCTATGCTTTAACCATTTGCTTATGGTTGCCAGAGAGATCCCCAGTGCTAATAAACACAGGGTTAATGTGCCCTGTGGTGGCTACTTGTTCTTTTGCTGGCACAATTCCCTTAAGGAATTATGGCCACACTAAAATTCCTTTCCTTAAGGAATTAGACAGGGGGGGGGGGGCATGCAGCAGCTCTTCCTGCTGTAGTTTGATCTGCCCAGACTTTCATAACCTGATGATGGTTGCCACATTGCTAGTTGACCCTACATTCTTTGTCACTCTGGGTAGCCGGCCCAGTTTATAAGATATGGTGCTGGTTACTCTTTTAAGGGGGGATAAATCACATCTTTGCAGCTAAACATCTGACTAACAATTAACCACTTAGTCTTAAATAAATAAAATAAATAATACTCTGACATACAAGAAACATGTCTTTTAGTCATCTATATAATATTATTGCTATTTCCTTTTCCATTCCTGTGGAATTTAATGTTTGATGTACCAGTGTAAAAGTCATTGTATAAGAAAATCCCTTTCAACCTGCTCGTTACAACTTTTCCAAGTGCCACCATCAGAATACTCCAATATCCTGGAAACAGTCTTTGCTCTACCTAAGTATCTCTACACATCTTAATACCTTTGTGGTGGCATGACAGTAGGGCTTCTTTACACACAAGTACTCTATTAAAATTACCTTTCCATTTTAGTGTCAGCCTATAGCTCTATTTATTAGACTGAGCTTAGTATTCTTATAAGATCACTTTACTTAACCAACTAAGCCATTATTGAGTGAGTCTAAGGCAAATAATCATAGAAAGAAAAATGACACTTGATGGCTGAAGAATGTGGCAAATGACGGTTAGCTACAACATGCTACCATTTTAGATTGGAATGTCCTATTCCTTTCAATTGTCTTCCGGGTGACTACAGATGACTGCAAATAGATTGGCATTAAAGACTACTTACCACCTACATACATGAACAGACATCATGTAGAGAAACGTCCAGAGAAAAATCCCCCAGCACACTGCAATAGCCAGCAAAGGAGCTGAGATTTCTACTTGTACATAAAAACGCAAAAGTCTCAGTTGCACACATTTGCAAATGTATGTTAAGCCACCCGCCACTCCATGGCGCTTTTGCTAATAGGGTGATCCTAACGCTAAACAGTAAGAGTCCCATATATTCGGGCCATACATATATGTGTTTTTAAATTGAGAGCTAACCTACCGAGAGGTACCCCAGAAGCCTCCAATTGGCAATACAGCGCCAGCACTCCCCCTCTGTATCATGTAGAATAAATAAGCATACATTACTATGTATTACACTTCTATAGTTTCTACAGTAGCCACCTTGTTACATATCTGCAAAAAGTTAGTCATCTTATGGCCAGATGTATATATTAATGACTATTAATTAGGTAGTGAACATCTTATGTATTCACTGTGCTACTGAGAAATATTCCACAATATCATCAAACTATAAGAATTCTTTCTGATATCAGCACAAGTGAGTTTTGTACCAGTATTGATTAAAAAAAACTGCATGGCAGATATTCTTTAACGCTAGAAATGGTCTATCCCATTTCAATTATCCCACATGTTATAACTATTTCTAAAAGTGATAGTACTAAATCAAATGTTACATTTTATATAACTTTTTATGGAATATACGCTTTGTAAATGTTATTTCAAAACCCAAGAACTCAGTGGGGATGATGCAATTCCAAACATTATCATTTCTCAGAGGTAATGTTGTCTGATTATGTGAGTATTGTACAGAGATTATCCGAGTATAAATAATCTAGTCAATTGCCTCTCAGTCCTGTAATAAGTAGCACAGATGGATGGTGTGCCTTTTTTGTAATTGTGATTTAATTAAGGGAAAAATGTAATTAAATTTCACTTGAATGATATAATTTTATTTTAGTGGGAATTTTTATATCTTGTTGAAAAATACCTGTTTGAAAATCCAATAATTTTTAAGACTACACTAAGGTAATAAAAATATATTTCACGTTTTAGCAAAGCAATTTTTGCCTTTTGCATAAATAACTTTTTTTTTATTATGATTAAAATGTATAATCAAAATTAGCATCACTATCAGGTTAATATGCATAATTGTCTTGTAACTCATTTAATTGAGCTAAGAGTACCAGTATATTACATTAGATACTAATGAAACACATTTCCTATAAACAGTTAAATGATATTTTGAACTGATAATGAACAATTAGATTTGTGTCAGTAATATTGTCACTTAATTGAGCAGCAAACATAATGAAAATTAAATATACCAAACTTATGTTTTAACACAATTTGCAAAAGCAGATAGTCTATAGGGATTTTGTTTGGATAACATTTGGAACAGACAGACTCAAATATAATTCTCATTGTTTGTGTCATTGCTGGACCTGCAGCTTTAATGCAACTTATCTCCCTCTGATATTTTACATATTCTAAGTCTATTTATTATTATATCCCCAATATCAGTGATAAGTCTGATTTTTTTTTTTATTATCTCTTATCACTGCACATTTCTGAAGAAATATTACTGTACTGACATGTGGCAGTCTCTGCAGATGTTCTCATATGCAGTGGAACTGACAGCCCAGATTAAGGCTTTAGTTCCACTAATGCAAAATAATCTGTAATAATAATTAAAAAAAATAGATACATTTATTTTACAAATATATATATATATATATTTTTAAAATATTATTAAATAAAAAAACTTCCTATTGGTGCAATTTACCATCGTTTAATCGCTGGGTCAGCTGAGTGATATAGGTAGGCAATAGTAAGATGACTCTTACCGCTTTTCCATCTAGTCTGGTTCGCTCACCTGGATTTGCTGGTTCGCACATGCGAAATGGAACACAAAATATTTAAAAATTGAAAAAGAGGAATATTAAAATAAATGCAAAAGAGAAATAAAGCTTAATTCAGATAAAAAAAAAGCAAAATGGTTTGTATGGTAACCCCTTTATATATGTGAAGAAACCCTAACTCTGTCAAAACAGGTGATAACTAGACACGTAAGTTCGTAAACATAATAATATTTATATCAACTATGTCTTCATATTCTATTCTGTGTCTTATTTCACCACCTTATTATCTTATTAGATGTGTTTGTTTCCATTCCTAATAACATATACTCTACAAGTTGTACTAACGATCCAAGTTCTGTTAATGTCACTGAACATATTTGATGTACATCAAGCACTGTATATGCAAACAATAAAAGCAAAATAGATCACAAAATGATAGCATTGGGTGTTCCTAATTATTTTTACACACACAGATAAGTTTCATTGTTGATTTAAAATATCAGCTGTCATCTCAACCTTCTGAAAATGTATTGTTATTTATTTATACATATTACATATTAATATTTACATGCTATTATACATACATAATTAAACACTACTATTAATATATATGGAAGTGCCAGGGCAAACATTAGCTTTCTAGAGTAGGGTGTGACTTCCAAATGCTTGATTTTGGAACAAAGCAAAAAAAAAAACCAAAAACAACAAAATAATAGTAATAATAGTTAGAAAAGTACCTAAATGTATTAATGTAGGTTAAATTATGGTGCGCACCATACAAGATTCAGCTTGGATTTACAGGCCGCTCGTGCGGTGAGACGGGGATTTGGACTCGTATCCTCCAAGGTGGGTAAGCTCTGTATGTTTTACCTTACTGTTGGCTTGATAACTACATTGGCCGAATCAATGTCATATACGGCGGACAAGCCTCATGTATATACGCTCCACTGCTGATTCATGAACTTTATATAGCTGATACTATGGAGATGCATATTTCATCAGATACATCGATCTGCCTATCATGTGGGACATTGTCATCTGAACTAGTGGCTTGAATCCAGTGAAACAGAGCTATCTTCGTTCATATCTCTATACAGAGCAACGACTCTCTTGGTCAATAGACACTTTAACCTATGGAAGCACTGAGATCTCTTTAGATTACATAGAGATACCTGTTGGAATCTTTTATATAGGTCTGTATGGGCCTGTGGATTAGTTCCTTGTGAGATATTGGTATTATTTTTTAACCTTTTTCAACTGTTTTTATTTGTTTATATGGAATAAAATATAAGTCCAATAATACAATTAGCTGTTTGTCTGTTTATTATCATACACAGCTTGATTTCCTCATTAGGACATCTCATGCGCAATCTGCTTTTTGGTATTGCATGTATGTTTATTAGAGGACTTGCACTTCCTCTATTTGATTTGCTGCATCTGATGTCCTATTTATATTTATGTTTTGCTGTGCTACCTATTAGCGCCGGAGACCTTCTATATATTGTTAGATTAATCAGTGTCATTATTTCGTACCCCTCCCTACAAGAGCAGGTAGAGCCTCTACAGCAATGAAGGGCAACATGAAGAAGCTGAAGGGCCGCATGGACACACAATACCTTTCTTATT